>JAYGXS010000001.1:16189292-16283989 GCA_036362985.1 Ligula intestinalis | reverse complement strand
AAAGTGCATTAACTCGAAGATTTAAGGTGAGCAAGTAATAGGGGGCTATAAAACACGTGCGCAAGAGATTTAAAATACATTAACTACAGGTCGGCGACAGTGACAGGTCGCAAGCAATGAGCTTCTCCATTGTCCCACGAAGTGGACGTGGGAACAGTGGCCGACAAGCATAAATCATCAAATCTACGCGTACCACACACAGGACCTGCCCACTCCCCCCTTTTTCAGGTTCTAGGCTATCGTGAGGATGGTTTGAACTGCCTGTACGTGAAGACGCTATAGGAGCCCTCTGTTTCAAAGTCCTCAGAAGGCAGAAATTACTCCTGTGAGCTGATGACCCGCCAGACCACGACTGATAGCGCGTCGAGACAGAGTCGAGTGCACAAGCTTTCACCTAAGTGACGAATGTGCTGATTAGCTATGGGGTGCAGATCGGTGCAAATACACAGAGAGAGAGACAAACTCCCGCATCAGCAGACTTTTTTTGCAAAAAAATTTGTGGGACGTGCTGACTCAGGGTGGTAGTGGTGGTGGCTGTGGCAAAAATGCAGTTTTTTCGATCCAGGCTTCTGATAACGGTGGGGCGTGTGCTTTTACCTCAGAAAGCATTGCGCAATGATGAAATCTGACAACATTCCCAATAATATGTTTGCTCATGAGACCCTCTAATGGTTATTTCTTGTTACAGTTCACTAAAAGAAATTTTATAAGGGTCAGACTCTTTTGGAATACCAGATTAAATAGCAGTGATCAGCCTTCAGTGGAAGTCGAAAGTTTCTATCGTTGTCTCTTCCAAAAAGGACTTTCGGTGAAAAGCATAGATTAAAGTGAAACTAGTCAAGGGGAGTCTGTGTGGCGCTCAAGCCCACTCCAGTCGTTGTGATTTTGTTTCGCAAGCGGGTCCAGACGGGTGAGTGAGTAGATAACGCGTCAGATGTAGCGCAAGTCACTGTCCTACGCATCCCTTCCGACACACGGTGAACATCCACGTCTGTGGATGTGGATATATCAGATGGCTGTAGCCAAACTTGCGTCGCGGATAAACTGTAGTGGTCGCTGCTGCCCGAGTCCCTCTTAACGCGTGACGCCACAGAAAATGTCACTCAGAGCATAGGACCTCGCGTGAAGGCAGTTTTCAGCGTGCCTCGGGCCAGACGAAAACTGACGTTCAAGCGAACGCACACAGCTTGTCTCGCTCCTTCCGGCCTCAACCCGCAGTGGCGTGACTTCAATCCGTCTGGACAGACCTTAAGGCCGTTGCTGCCGCTAGACATCACTACGGACCTAGCCCACCCGCGGCTGGACGTGCGCTCCGGTAATAAAGATTTTGTCCTAGCCATTCACCTTTCCGCCACTACAGAATACACTCTACGCATCACTCTGGTCTTCCCATGAGTTCTCTCTGTACCTAAAGCCGTTGTTGGAACAGCTATTTCTTACGTAGTATTTTTTACTCTTTTTTATCAGGAGCGTTTGACAGATTTGATCAATTCCATTGACCCAATTGTGAAAAATTTGTGGCCTCGGGGCGATTAACACCCTTATCAGCCGGAAATGCTTTAGTACAGGCAACACTCCACCAATTGAGCCACGAAGGCACGCCGAGAGCCTTGAATTTAATCCCAGTTGGGTCCAGTTACCCACCCAACCTACTTCGCGTATGGAATCCACCAATACGGATAGAGAAAGCGGACTGCCCGGCAGGATTTCCTAAGTAATCATCGAGAATCAACCAGAATGACTGCTAGGCATACTCACTTATTGGAGAGGTTTGGCAGCTTCGAATAATTAAATTTAATTCGCTTAGAAGTCTGGGATGTCCCGCCAGTTTTTATCAGTTCCTGTTGTTGGAACAGGTGTATATGATCACTTTTAGGCGTCTTTTTGAGAAACAGAAACGCATTAAGTCTTGCCGTTTCAACAGTACCTTGTTTTTATAAGCCGGAAATTACCCCGTAGTGGATTCATCATGTCATCAAACGTCCCCAAAACCTTATAAAGTTGGAAGCATTGATTTTTCAAATTCTAAATCTAGCCACATGCAGATCATTGCGAAATGCGTTAAAAGGGTTGTCTAACTTTTATTGAAATAACTCCTAGAATTACTCAGACAAAATAGTCTGAATTAAGTGTGACAAAGATGCAAGCTTGCACGAAAGGAAACCCCAAGCAAGACTGCCTAAAGACCCAGATCGGTACGTATACAATCATTCCTCTTTGATGCTTGATAAGACAACAGTTGAGGCATTATCTCTTGGCACAAAATTCTGCATACCTGCTCGAAGGGTTAATCAGTTAGAATTGGAAACCCAGCTTGAAAACCTGTTTAACCAAACTTACGAATTAAAGCCTATCTCAACTGAAAGTATCCAGCATTTAAAATCGACACTGGTGAATTGTAGTTAGCAGTACTTGAATCAGAGACCAATCAGTCGTGGAGTGCTGTCAAAAGTACACATGGAAAAGTTAAAGCAGTTGCGAGAAAATAAAGACATCCTGATTTAGACCTGATAAAGGAGCAGGTGTCGTCATAATGAACAGGTCGGATTACCTTCGAAAAATGCATACTATCTTGTCAGACCAGACGAAGTTTAAGAAAGTAGACAAAGAGAAGGATCGCACGGATGAAGTAGAGGCACACTTGACTGACTGCCTAAGAAGACTCCAAACGGCAGGTTTCATAAGTGACCGTGACCTCGAACGTCTCCGGCCAGTAGGTACGCATATCCCTCGCCTGTATGGCCTCCCCAAAATCCACAAGGATGGCCTGCCAGTTCGTCCGATTTTGGACATGCGTAGCTCGCCCTACCATACGATAGCCAATTGGTTAGCGGATAAACTCAAACCGCTGCAGCAGCAACTAGCACCACGGAGCTATCAAGACACGTCCAAATTTATGGACGACATCAGGGACATAAACCTAAATGGCATGATGATGCTCTTCTTAGACGTCTCCTTGCTATTTACGAACGTCCCGGCCGTGGAAACAGTAGATTACATCTGCGACTTCCTATTGACAAATCAGACAGAAGTATGAATTCCAATAGAAGCCCTGAAGGAACTTCTACTAAAATGCACATTATATGTGCAGTTCCTTTTTGATAACCAACTATATCGACAGATAGACGGCTTCGCCATGGGCTCCCCCTTGGGCCTCTCCTAGCAAATATCTTCATGGGCAAGCTGGAGAAGTTTCAACTTAGCGACCAGATTCATGAATTTAAACACTACGGTCGCTATGTCGATGATATCTTTGCTATCGCCCCAGCAGACACTAATATAGACTCGCTTCTAAATATTGTCAACCAAGCACAACCCTCCATAAAGTTCACATTGGAGATGGAAACGGCAGGTCCGCTTCCGTTCTTGGACGTTCTCCTAAGCAGACGACCTGATGGTAGCCTCCGAAGGAGCGTTTATAGAAAGAAAACCTGGTCTGGACAGTACACGAACTTCCAAAGCTTCTTACCCATCCAGCAGAAGCGTAATATAGTCCGCTGTTTAACGCAAAGGGCTAGAAAAATCTGCTCGGACGATACTATCGAAAGAGAGCTCACGAAGATCCAGGACCTGCTTCGAGAGAACGGGTACCCTGACAAGTTTATTCAGAAGAACATGATGGAGAGAGAACGCAAACCCTTAACACCCACAGTGGAAAAGAAGACCCTTTTCCTCAAATTCCACTTTTAAGGGGCGCAGAAAGTGAACTTGTAAGCCGACGCCTTAACCAAGCCGTATCACGAACCTTCCCAGCGGCGAAAGTTCGGGTGTTATTCTCAACAAACCCGGTCCTACACGGCGAAGGTAAAGACAAGCTGCCAGCCCAGACCACTTCCATGTGCATTTACTCATTTACTTGTTCCTGTGGAGCAGGTTACATAGGTCGCACGAGGCGGCGCTTATCCAAGAGGATACGGGGGCATCTGCCAGCATGGCTTAACAAAGGCGAAGTCAGGAACATCAACAGTTCCATTCTTGCTCATATGGTGGGCTCTGGACACCGTGTTGACCCGAACGAAGCCTTTAAGGTGATCTACAAGGTCTCACCAGATTACCCGAAGTCCCTGGGTCAACGGCTGCTGGCAACAGCGGAGGCCGCGGCCATTTGCCTGATGAAGCCGGTGTTGTGCGCGCAGAAGAACCTTCTTCAGGCCCCAAGCCTAGCATGGCCAACGGCCGCAGAACCACCAGCATTTTCCACGCGTTCTTTTCCCCCTCCCGCTCCTAATTACCCTGTCACTACCCACTTTTTATCAACCCAAACCCCAAGCCCCATTCCCAAGACTAGGTTGATTAGAACGATAACTAATTGATTCCGAGGAAGAAGATGCGATCACTGGAACAAGGACTTTATTTTCCTGACGTTTCGGATTCCGTCGGGAATCCTTAGTCATAGGTAATCGTAAACAGGTCTGCGACATGCGCAGATTGCTTGTCACCCTGTACCTTCCCCTTCCATATAAATGTAATGGCCCGAAGAGAATTTATCGAAAGTATACGTATGCTCGCCAAACTGTCCTTCTGAAAGATGCAAGTCTGTAAGGTGGGGGTAGACTTCTATCGTGACCGTAATGCTGTTGGCTTTACATATCTTACTTGTGAAAAACGCAAACTTTTATGCACGGAAAGCGTGCAAAAAGCAGGTTCAGAAGGCATACGGTAGGAGCACTGATACAGTGAAATTAGGGGGGGGGGTTAATTCAGAGGCTGGAGGATACATTTCAGTACATTTTGCTCCTTTTCACATGATAATTACGCACTTGCTTTGAAAATCAGATATATCTCCTGGCAGAGTCGAAATATTGGCCTTGACCGCAAGTGCGCCGGAACCGTAGAGACTACTGCACGGTTAATGTTCTCGGTGGGACTAACAAGTATAAGTTGTGCTGTCGCGCACACAGACGGGTTCGCCTGTCCTTTCAGCCACTGCGCTCATCTCACAATAGACAACTGACCGGCTGGGACGGTAGTCTGATGGTGGCGGTGGGGGAGAGAGTGAGGTGGACAGCTCAGCACGTTCTCACGATAAACAACCGGACGCGCTTTAAGCTATCAAAGTGGCTTGGCAGGTTGCCAACTGACGGGAAACTCTGAATGCGTGGTCAGCTCAGCATGTGTGTTGCCTTGTGTAGAGTGGCAGACTGGCAGTCAAGCTGCAATGGTTTCTTCCTAATGCGGCCTTCATTGCAATCCCACGCGGCTGGGATGCGAGCCAGGTGTGGCAGCACACATAGGGGTGGCTTCGGTCGCGCCAGCCACCGGTTCCTGATCTCGCTTCTGGTCTTCTTGATCCTGTCTTGGCACCAGACGCATGTTGGTGAGGGAAGAGAAATGTAGTACGGCAGATGCCGCGCAAGTCTTCTATCCCTTGAAAATAATGCCCGCGCAAATCACTGCTGTCGTCTTCAGCTGACAGAAGTTGAAGTCTAAGGTCAAACTGTGGTGGTATATTAAAACCAGGGTACAAGTCTGCACAAATTTTTGCTTATCGAATAACTAATGGTTCGGATACACTGCTACAGTACTTTCAAGTACAAGTGGCTTGAGAGAGCTTTTGACAAAACGTTAATAAATTCTTTTACATGCCGAAATTAATATCGGAATTTTTTCGATGAGCCTGAACCTTTAGGCGTTATTCAACCAACACTCCTAGAATGGGGCGTATTCCGATCAGTTACAGAACGTACTCGTCCCGCCCTGGTGCCTTTGGAGCTCATACTCGAGCCACGCCGCAAGATAGCTAATGATATAGACAGAAGGCCATTACCGAAAAAGACAGTGGGGGACTAGGATGGTCATTTTGGGCTCATTAACCGTCGTCAGCTAGTCATACCCAACTCAGGTGCTGCCTCAGAAACTGACAAGGCATAGAGCCCGTGGCGCAGTGGGTAGAACGTTGACTTATAGCTTACAAGGTCGCGGGTTCGAAACGAGAGTTGGCACCAGTTTCTGGCCGACGACGGCTAATCAGCCAGAATGAGTCATCATAGTTTCCATTGTCTTTGTCGGTGATGTACTTCTTCTCTCAAAATTCTGCATAACTGTAAGTTTCTCTAACATTTGCAATTGCACATTCCATACAGTAATGTATTATACTACATTTTGTTTTTCGGTAGTATGGAAATAATAAGGTCTAAAACTCTGAGAAACCAATGAACTCCCGAGGGGCAGTAAACCGTTGGACTTGCTTTTTTAGGATGAGGGGAAACATGTCTCTTCGATACTTCGTTAACATCTTTGGATGTATTGACAAAGATGTGGGCTAACTTGTTTGTCATTTTCCGCTGCCCTTCCCCCATATGAACCCGAAAATAATCGATAGGGGCTACCTACGGTAGATGCGGACACTCCTGAGACCTTGGTTGAAACTATCGGAAGGGTTTGAGTATGTTAAACTCTTGCAACTGCGAGCTTCAAGCCCGGTTCCTTAAGAGAAGACATAAGAGGTCAGAATGGTAGGAACAGTTTATTCTGCACAGAAGGAAGTGGAGAATAGGCAGGGGGAATTTGACTGTGAAACGAACGAGCAACCGATGGTCACAACACTACTTTCGAAGTGGGGTAACTGCGGGAATCACCACAGCGTATGGAGCGCCCTTTGTGTGAGTCGGCCTTGACAGCTGATTGGTCAGGCTGATTGGTTCGACGGACGAGCGTAGGTGGTCAGTGCATGTGTGTACTCGTTGGCGGCGGTTATTCTTCACATATGTCTTTTAATGGCAACTCATTTATCGATGACATTGTGAAACGGATTGGCTAGACCGAAGGTTCTAAATAAAGTAATGCAAGGTGTGCGTGTGTGTGAGCAGCTCTTTAGTTACAAATTTTCTGGAAAGCCGTCTCAGCCAAAAAGGAGGTCTAAAAAAGGGAAGTGCTTCGGTTTAAAAAGTCGCAATTACGTGGCATATTGTGAATTTAGCATGACTTAGGTGGCATTAAGGTGCATGCGACTATTCATCTTGGTACTTATAAAAGATATTTGTTGTTCGTCGATAAACGCTCACAAATTGCTAACGGCTAGTAGCGTAGGCAGATGAAAATTGGGTCAAAGGTTAGAGCCTTGGACTTCTGATCAACAGGTCATAGGTTCGAGCCTTGGACGGTGCAGCACCTGGGGTCGGGTATGATTAGCTGATGACGGCTAACAAGCCAGAAATGGCCGTTCTAATACTCCTTTTCTTTACAGGCAGTGTTAACCTACCTACCTAGCCAGCTACTTGTTGGTTTGAATCACCGGAAAGAGACACATTTTATCCCTCTTCAGTGAACTCCCCCTTTTCATGCCACGCACCAGTGCTATGTGCAAACAGCACCTGATGACGGATGTTAGGCTTTTATGCCCACACAACAGAACCGGCCTGATGGATTAAAAAGTCGAGCGCAATTAAATTAAGCATAGCTAAAAAAATGCATTCAAGCAAGCCACAACGAAGAATTATAGGTGCATAGACGCACGCACACACCGGCGATGAATAACTAACAATTTGCGCATTCTGGTTCAGGCACACGCAGGCACGGGCGTCAGTGGCCTGAACGCAAGGCTTACGTATCCTCAGGCCTTACCTTGCCTCATTTCAACCAATCACTCAGCTGATGCCTGAGCCGGCGCGGCTTTGTGAATATTGACTGAAGTCGACTGTAGCGCAGTGTGACCTTCATACAGGTTTTATATTTTTATTGGCACTGTCAGAGGCGCGGCGCGGTGTGGTTTGGCGCAGAACGGAGCTTTTTAGTCAGGATTCCTGCAGCCACAGTGAAAATTTCGCTGAATGCACGCGCCATAATGCAGGCATATGGTTTGGCAAAAAGTCACAAAATAACAGTCATGAGGGAATAATGCGTGTAGCAAAAGCCGTGCAAAATTATCAAACTCGAATTTGCCCCACCCTCCCCCCAACGCGAGTTCAGTTGCGTGAACTACCACCGGCCGAAGGCTTAGTAACAGATAGTATAATATGTCATGTGACGTGACCCAGGCAACTTCTCGCTAGAGAACCAACGTACTCATCTGGAAAGTAGGGCCGTTAGCACTGTTGATATTGTTAGGTGGGAAAACAAGTAGAGTACAAAGTACTTGATCTAGTTTTATGTCAAATTTCGAACTTCGAGAGAAATCGATTTCTACCTAGTTGAATGAAAACCTGAAATTAAGGAAGAATGCTCATTGAGTACAAGCTTTTATTTATGTAAATTTACAAAGAAAACAACCGTCTGAGTGAGGACACAATTATCACTAGCGTGGTATGTTATGGTTAATTAATTGATAGGACCTAATAAGTCTGCCTTTCCTTAAGACGCCTTTAAAATCATCCATGGAAAAGCATAACTTTACTATTATTATTCTTTATTTTTCCATTGCTGCTTCCCCACCCCTGCATTTTAAATCATAATTACTAGAAAAGGCGCCGAAACCTAAAATTTTAAGCGGATTTTTTAAGAAATGAATGAATTCCCGCAGACATCGAAACCCGCTTTGCAATCCGCATGTTGTACAGTTTACTTAGAAAAGTTGAGTTGCAATAATTAGGCCAGCAGACACTCCTGAAAATGGCCAATCGATGCAAGGCAAATTTTATACTTTATCAGCTCTATTGACAAAATCGATCGTGGTAGACCATAAAAATGATGAGACAAGTCCCTTATAATCACGCAAAGAACGAAGTAATTTTTTAAAGCATGCAGCATTTCTGAAGAGGATGTAGGTTCCTATAAGAGGAGCATAGAACCAATATCTTTTTTCCTTTCAGTCGGAAAACTGTGCGTTAATTTATGCAGGGATAGCAAATTGACCGACATTTATAAAAACGTCCAATCAGTTTTTTGTTTTTGTTTGTGACTGAAAGTGGGCTAAACAAAAGGCGTGGATCTGCCGAGCGTACAATGAACCGTGGATTAGCTGCCATGCTACCGACTACTGCACTCTCAATAAACTGCTGGCTTCTACTAATGAGTCTGTCGGAAGTCGCCATTCAACATTTTGTGTGGTTTGAGTTCTTGAGACAAGCACGATTATCACCTCAGCTGCTTTAGTTCAGAAGGTCCACCATATCTCATGGGAGAGTCTTCACTCTCCACGTTTGAACAATTCAACTTCATAAGACCATCGCAGTAGTGGGAGCTGCAAGAAGTGAGTAAGAATTTTTGCTTGTAAGAATCAACTGGTCCCCAAGAGAGCCTCCTATCCGATCCCTCAAACTTCAGCCTAAACCATTCTTCCAAAAGACAGCGCTAGTCACAGGAGAGAGGTGAAAAGTTATCAATTACTGGAATATCGCGTTTATGGATTCGACGGTTCGGATGAGCACTCACGCATTGGACAAACATGCATTATTTTTGGATTTCAGTTGCTGCCCGACCCACTGCCAGCTAAATAGTAAACCACGTCTGCATGGTCTACCAAAACAGCAGCCGATGAGCGCTCTGTACGCAACTCCTGTCAGCAATTTGAGGTGCTAGAAGGGATAGTCCCATCAGTCCATCACCTTTCTGAGGCCAATACTTTGACGAACTCGTCGACAGAGGTGATGTTTGAGAGTCTTGAGGTAGTGAAAATGAATGACCGTCATTGCATGAGTAGATGCACAATGTACGCTGAATGACATAAAATATTCCTAAAAATACTAAAAACTTTTCCCAAAATTAGACATGGCTGATTACTAAATAGTGTTGCTGGATATGGCCTCTGACCTCCGTTTAGTTCACTACAAGTAAAACGTTGTTATTAACGTGGTCTACCGTGTGCCCCACAGCAAGGTGGGCGCAGGGTCGTTGACTTGCACGTTAACCCATTTATAGTGATGGCAGGCTTTCGCAGCATCGGCCACCTTCCTTCTTCCACTGTTTACCTTGGTCCAGTGTCACAGCTGAGCCAAAAATTGCGGAGGCGTGATCGCGGGTAGGCGGCTGGCGCGCTGCGAGTGCCTGCACCCCGCCCACCCCTGCGCCTACCTCACACACCTGATCCGCGCACAGGATTGCATGAAAACAACAAAGGTGGGCAGGATGTTTCGGATCTGAACTGAGTGGGAGTATAAGAGCTTTAGCCCTGCTTTCTTCCAGCGCGCGCCCGCCACACACGAGGTCACGTGATGGCAGCCGGTCGCCCGCCCACGGTGACCGCAGCCTAGATCAACGCTCGAGCCCCCACGACGGCCAACGCGTGCACACACCGACGCTCAACCTTTGGCCACATGCCACTGGGCTGCACATGCGCACTCGAGTTTAGTCTAGCCAATAACGTCTCCCGGGCTGACCAATCACCTTAGAGGCTGGCCAAGGCAAAGACCGCTCATGGTGGCCGCTGGGCTGACTGCCGCCAGCCTGGGACTTCTGATGGTGCGGACCTACTTTCGTCCGACAGTCGACTTTCTATTATCTATTCTCCACTCCTTCTGTGCAGAATAAAATCTTCCTACAACTCTAACCTCCCGTGACTTCTCTTCTCCTAAGGAACTAAGCCTGTAGATCGTAGTTACAAGGATTTTCTCTATTAACCTTAATTCCGCGATAGGGGTGCCACAGAGACCATCTGATGAAGGAGCCATTACCTCATAACTTTCGGCCCTGAGGGGACGACCGAGTTATCCCCATCAGTTGACAGCCTTCCAAACAATGATTTTGGCGCACCGTTAGATTACTTATACCGAAGAGTATGCTCGGAGGGTTGATGTATCATCCTTGCCTCCTCCGTCCAGACACCGATTGACTGTCCGAGCCTCACAGCCACCTGTAGGACAGATTTACCACTAAAAATCACTGGGGTTGTAGAAAGAACCACAGAGACTTATACTTGAATTTTGCCACCTGTCAAAAGGGGAATCATGCTCTGCACCCCTTCGTCCTGTATGTGAAGGCCATCGACATGGCCAGTTACGATGGACGGTGGCAAATTATCTCGAAATTTGACAGCCCGGATAAGTTTACACCGATGGTACCTCAAAGGTGGAAGTTTAAGTTAAGGCCAACATTGTTTCAATAATCTAATTGTTTGGCATCAACAATGCGTGCCATAAATAGTTTATTTAGAGTTTATAGCGTAGTTCTAGTTATCGTTTATTTTATTTAACATTTATTTTAAATTTAATTGTTAGTGTATTGCTGAGTTTTATTAGTTTTATTTTAGTCTGAGATTTCTTTTTCGTTTGCTTTTGCTTATTTAAATTAGTTAGGTTTTCGTTTATTTTTTAGTTCACTTTTAGATTTATTAGGTACAGGTGGTTGCTTTTAGAGTAAAAATATTTGCTAGTTTACTTTATCTTAGTTTAGTTATTTGGGTTTTTCTAACTTATTTATATTTTAGTTCACTTTTTAGTTTAGTTTTAGTCAATTTTTATGTTTTGTCAGTGTTATTTTAGTTTTAAATCAGCGTTTGGTGTAGTAAGCTTAAGTTATTTTTGTTTACCCTTCCTTAGTAAATTTACTTTAGTTTTACATTTATTAGTGACATGTGGTTTTCATTCTAGTTTTTACTTCATTTTAATTTAATCTCTGAAATTTGTTGTTATTTAAACTGATTTGCAAATTTCAACACTTCCCAGTATTTGCAGATTTTCACATTTTATTTAGTGCGCGCGTTTTTGTTGTTTAAATAATTTTTCACATTTTTTAACTTTATACGCTATAATATTTTAGTTACTTTTTCATTTCTCTGCAATACCAAAACTCTAGAATCTTTATTACCTCTGGTCCTGCATTAGACAAAAATAGGGCTCGGACGTGCTGTTTTGGGCCCAAAATAAAAAGCCTACCCATCCAAATCCACGACGGCGTAAAGACTCGGGTTACGGACACTGGGAGAGTCAAACACACAAACTTGACGCGCTAAAATCTGCAAGGAAGGCAGTTTTACTGAAGCGCTCAGCACTCAACCCATTTCTTCATATTGCGCTAGGCTTGCATGCCCGACTCTACAAATAAAACCAGCGCATGGCCTAGGCATGACCTGGGTTTGCGTATGTTGTGATCATGTGCGAAGTTCTGGTCAGGTGGAGGTTGCCTCCAGCTGGTGCATTGTGGGGTGTGTATTGGTGTGTGAAACTGAGGTCCAGGCGTCGTGCCACTGCCTCTACCCTCTTCGTCTTGCGCGAAATACTGATAAAGACAGAGACAGTTTTTTCTCCTCCAAAATCTCAAGGAGTTTATTCACTGTCTGCTCTTTCTTTTAAACTATTTTCTACCCCATTGGCTCATGCCAATTAGCCTGGCCAAAAAACTTAGATACTGTTTTTCTGATAGCACAACACGCATGTACAAACAGGTAACTCAGAGGTAACCCAACTACATCTCCCTTAAATATACTGATATTGAAGTGCTTGTTGTGGACCAGAGAGCTTGGCAGTACACTAAGGTGTGGATTTCGCCGTGCCAGCCACATGCGTCCTCTACTAACCCTCCCGGGTCTGCTTGACTCTGTCATGCCATCGGGCCTAAGGTAGAAGACGAGGGAGTGCGGTAGGCACAGCGCAAGTCGCCACGTTTGCTTCCAGCCGACTGTGAAGGATACGGTGGGCATAGTCGAACCTGACGGTTGAAGTGTAATGAAGAGAGCCTTTAGACAATTTTTAGACAATTTCTAAAGCTCACAAGCCTGCGCTTCTTAACGGGAACGAATTGACGCTTCAGATAACAGCGAAATAGCCAACGAAGTAGGATTGGCTGACTACAATTACGCTTCGCGGTCTCTCCTTCAATGGTCGACGACCTTCACATTTGGATCTCACTGGTGGCGTGATATGTACAAACAGCTTTGGCAACTCCAAGCAGGGGGGGATAGATGGTATGCAAACATGAGGTGTTATCCAGGCATGAGAATGAACCTGTGTTGCGGGTAAGGAGGATATACACGAGAAACAGGTAAAAATAATACAAACGTGAAGGATAATTATTTGTATGGAAGAGTCTCAATAACGCATAGCAAAGGTCTTGTTTCCTACTCTGGCTTTTGTCACAGTCACCGCTGTGCCAAAAAGGACCTATTTATTAGACAATTGAGTTGACTACCATCCAACTTAATTCAAATGGTTGTACACAGTAGTAAAACAGATTTGATCTCATACTTACTGTTGCGAAACTGTGGACGTATGGATGGAGCATTACCAACATAAGCAGGGGGTGGTAGTAATGCTCATCCTTGGCCGAGTTGCTATCGTCCTCTGGCTCCTACCAGCCCAAATCGCACACATATAAGACTTGAAGCTTAGATTAGGGCTGTTGAAGACGGTAAGCAAAGCTGAAGTGGTTAATTGAGGGATACCTGGGTTTTTGATAATGCTCATTGGTAAATGGGCAGAAGTTTCCTTGGTTGTGGTCTTGGTAACAATAAGCCGTACGTTTTTGTCTTACGGGAACCATGATAATGGGGTTTTTATGGGTGGGGAAAACTGATGGACAAAAAAGGAATTTGTAAAAATGAGAACAAAAAGTCGTAAAAATTTGTAGAAATAGTTTAATGCGGTGGGTATATAGCGACGGCGTTGGGTGCGTAAGTCGAAAAAAGGCGCGAATGACCAATCGTGCTCGAATCGATGTCGAAAAACCTGGAAATTTGGAGTTTTAGTCCGAAAACTTTCCGTTTCTTCTAAAACCTAGTAATAATGGACTTTTTTGAAGATTTTTTGTAGTATTATGCGTTTATTATTAACCCTTACCCCAAACCTAACCCTTTCCCTCACCCTTACCCTAACAGGAATTCACTGAGTCGGCATGTAAGTATATAAGAACATTCGTGAGCTTCCAAGGAAACTCCTACCAATAAATGATTGCATACCCATTTGAAACGACTTGCGGTGGCTCTAGCCAAGGGCTCCAGTACACAATGAAACATCCATAATTTGTCTCGTGGCAAACACGACTGTTACAGGGTTTCGAACGTCTAGATTTGTGATACGGGCAACTAGCTGGTGGGCGTCGCTGACTCTATAAACTTATAGAAAGCTCTAAATGCATTCAGTAATGCGTCCATACATGGTTTTCCTTGGTTCACAGGACCTCACCTAGTACGGTCAAGAAACTTTCAAACTTTATCACTTAATGTTATAATCCAAGAAGTTTGAATCGTACAGGCAGGCTTTTGGCAAATCTCAGCATCCATCAAGCGTCACTTGCGCGCGTCAATAATTTTCCCAAATCTAGGTGGAAATAGGTTTAAACAGCAATTCCCATTATGCTTTTACGCAAAATGGATTTGCCAAGTTGACACTTATAAAGTAATAGCAGTCACAATAAAAATTCAATTCTCAGTGAATGCTTGCCTTCTTTTATGTCGTCAACTATTTGCAAAACGTATTTTAAGCAAGCTCTTATTTTTAGGTTTCCATTTTGCCTATTTTGGAGAGAGAGAAGTACTGCGCCACCCTTTGAGGAGCCATCGAAAGGATCTTTTCATGGTTCGGTAGTTAGAACGCTGGACCAGAAGCCAAAAGAGCACGACTTTGGGCCTCAGGTGCCCCAAAACCGAGGGCTAGGAAGGGCTGACTGATGTCAGTTTATAAGCCAAAAATGTGCATTCAAGCAGCCATCGTCTTTTTCGGTACGTGTCCTCTGCATGCAACAAACTAAAAGCTATCTAACTGGCTATGTTATCAACTCTTTTCACAAAAAAAGACTCCGAAACCTATGTTAACTGCTCCCTGCAGTTAAAAGAGAAGATGAAAAGGCCTGTACAAGTTTAAAGTGCGACATATTGGTGTCATTCGATGTTAGTTCTTTTTTTCCCGTCTATTCCTCTAGACTAAGCGAAGATTCGCACTGCAGAACTCCTGCAGGCCCACTCTACCGCTATATCTGCGGAGTTCCTTCTGAAATTCCTCCATCTTTGCATAGATACAAACTTTCACGTTGCAAAGAAATACTACCAAAAAGTAAATTTACCCCTTGCAGTCACCAATATCCGGCTTTTTGGCAGAAGCCGCCCTGCAGAGAGTAGAAGCTACAGCTCTTCCCATGGTTAATCCGACATTATGGCTACTCTGTGTGGACGATACACGGGGTATCGTCAAGAGAGATCAATTAGAATAACGCCATAGAAACCTCAATTCCACGTTCTCAGGGATTTACTTTACTTTCGAAACAGAAGTGGGTGAGCACCTCCCATTCTTAGAGGCCTTCGTATGTAGGAGGACTGATAGAACGTTACAAACTCCAGTTAACCGCAATGATAGATACCCTGGCATCCTTTTAAATTTTAGGAATAACCATCCCAAGTTTCATAAACACAGCGTTGTTAACAGCTTGTTTATTTGAACGAAAACTCGCCATTCTGACATAAACATTTATTGAACAGACATAAAGTACAATTCCACACTATTTACCAGAATGGATACTCGTTTGACTTCGTTCGTCGATGTACACGGAGAGAACAGTTAAAAGAAAAAGGTATTTCGACGGCTAAAAATATCTAGGTGCCAAATCCAAAGAGCCGGCAAACCCTCGCATGTGTGCGCGCGCGCTTCAAATTGCGGTTCAAATATATCGTCCTTCATGGGAAATACTTTTTTCGGGATTTCGGGATTTCGGACCAGCTAGCACTCTGGCGGACACTCGTTATTAGCTATTGGATTTGTCTTCACAACATCTCCAACCTCAGAAGCCACGACAGGCACCAGTCAAAACGAGCAACATCTCCGTGACCGCATTCCGTCAACAATTCCAGCTATCTACAAACGGTTGAGTCGTTCCAATAACCTTTCCATGCAGTTAATCACTTTATGCATATTGCATAGAGCTTTAATATCGTTTAACTTTACTTCGATCTATGATGGGAAGCAAAACTAAACGTACAGCGCAACGTGTAAAAAGTCTGCCGCGAGTGGGATTTGAACCCAAAACCCGTGGTTCGCGGGCATCGTTCGTTACCATTAGACCACGAAGGCGCACGGTTTCCACTGATTTAATTCAGGATGTAAGCCCAAATCACCATTTCGAGGGTAGAAACCGCATGGTTGGTGCAACTAAATCGCGCCCTGCTAAAAGGCCTAGAAGTCCTCGGAGCTCAATAGACACAAAGTACGAAGACCGAGATGGCATATCAGACATGGAACTTTCCAAAGCATTTTCCGTCATGCAGAAGGATATGGTATGCCTTAAAACGGAATTAGCAGAACTGAAGTCGCTTTTGCATATTCTAACGCATGGCTCGCTGTCGGAGACGACTGAAAGCCGAGAAAAGGCCAAGACGAAGAAAACAGATGAGGTTTCCATACTCCATAAGCAAACTACAGCAGAACCAGTAGTGGAACTCGACCTAGTCGAAGAGCCGGAAATCCACGAAGATGTAGAAGACCCGGGAGTCGAACCTTGTACGTTGGGCCAACAGGCAGACGGTGTCGCCAGGAGACTAGCAGACCACGATGAAGGGACTGAACATTTTGCTTACTCAAAAGGTGTCGTGCTTAACACAGTCCCAAAAACCAAGCAGGCGGTGTCTAAGATACCAGTAAGAACTAGTCTGGTTGCGTCTCCCAAAAAGCCCAAGACGCCACCGACTACCACACAAAAAGGTGGCCTTGGCACAAAAGAGGAGCTGTCGGGTCCTCCCAATTATCAAATACCGGAGCTTAGGGATCTCACAGCCCAAGTCTAAGATACCGACACGTTGGTAAGGTCCACTAATAAACCTCATAGCCCGTTATTTAATCGCAGCCAGTGCATCGTCATACAAGGCATGCCTGAATCTTCTTCGGAGACCCCAAAGAATAGAATTGACCATGATATGGATTTATTCCGCAGATAAATTAAACTTATCCTACATGAAAATGAAGCAATGGTGGTCCCCGTCCTAAAAGCATTTAGGATGGGCCTGAATAAGGGTCCATATACGGACTCAAATCAACCCAGACCAATAAAATATATACTCAAGCACGAAAAACAAGCGAAGCTACTATTGAACAGGAAATCGCAACTACGGAATAAGTACCCAACGGTTTTTTTTCAGCGGGAGTACTCGCCGGCCGAGAGGGCGAAGTGGAGGGCACTGAAAACCCAACTCCACAGGAGATCCAATGCGGGCGATAGGAACGGGGAAATCTTCACCGCCCAGAGGTCATTCCTCTGGAGACAGCCAATAACGCTGAGTTTTACAGACAAAAAACAGACCAAAACTCAGGCAATAAAGTAGCTAATTCGCAGAGACATTCCGGCTCCCACGACCTACAAATCGCTCAGAACTCTACGCCGGCGAAGCTGCGCTTTCTTTATACGAACGCACAGAGTTTGCTTCCGAAGATTGACGAGCTCAAAGTTTGTATTGCTTACCTACAGCCGGATGTCATATCCATCACAGAGACCTGGCTACAGGCCGCCGTACTGGATGCCAAAATTGTACCCGGAGAGTACCAAGTTTGTCGTCGGGACCGAATAAATAGGAAGGGAGGCGGAATAACAGTGTTTTTTGAGAAGGGCATCGTTGCGTCAGAACGCAAAATTGGTTCCTCTCATGATTGTAAAGCGCTATGGCTTAAACTGAAAACGCGTGGTGCACCGACTTTACATTTCATGACTGTCCATAGACCGCCAAATCAATCTTCAGAGGGTGGCGAGACCTTGTTTGGACTAATGCGTGAACTGGCTCAAAATGAAAATGCGCTGATCACTGGAAATTTCAACGCCCCACTGATTAACTGGGATGAGCTATCAGTTAAGGGTTCTCATGAGTCTTTTAGCTCCAGATTCTTAAAGCTGACGGGGGACCTCTCTCTCGTGCAGAATGTTGGATTCCCAACGAGAATAAAAAAAGCACAAACAGCGAACTGTTTGGACCTCGTATTATCGAAAGACCCGATTGATACAAGCGAAATTAGGACAATCGCGCCTCTTGGAAAGAGTGATCATGTCATGATCTTGTGGGAATATGCTTCAAACACCAATCAACCGATCAATACGGAAGTTCGGTTAGACTACTGGCGCGGAAATTACACCGCAATCAGAAATGAACTAGCACCAATAAATTGGTATGACCTTCTAACCGGTAGTCCGGATGCCGACTGGAACACTGTCAGGGATCTTATAAGCGAAGTTATGCATCGAAACTGTCCGCTGAAAAAAGTACAAAAGGCAAGCAGCCCCCCTGGTTAACGCAAGATCTGAAGAGCCAAATAAACCGCAAGAACAAACTATGGAGAAGGTACGTTTCAACACGCCAGCCTTCACACTACGAAGAATTCCGCCAAAAGCGGAACGAGGTTAGATCAAACATTCGAAAAGCGCGGAAAGACTACGAAGCGAAAATTATCGAGCGGGCCGTAACGAAGCCAAAGGTGCTCTTCAGTAACATTAACAGCAGGCTAAAAAACACAGACACAGTTGCAGTACTAAAAGGTGAAAATAATGAGAAAACTATAGACAATCTTGAAAAAGCAGAACACCTTAGCAAGTATTTTGCATCTGTTTTCACTGAGGAACTGCATTTTAATCCGACAGACTTCCATGCAAAGAGTAATGGCAGAATCATGGAGGGCCTCCGTTTCACAGAAGAAGATGTAAGGAATGAACTTCTTGCGCTTAATGAAGCTTTGTCTTCGGGTCCAGACAAAATACCAGCAAAGGTACCGCAAGAGCTGGCTTCGGAACTTTCCAGACCGCTTACGCACATTTTTCAGTTGTCCTTTGGTCGAGACCTCCTCCCATCCGATTGGAACGTTGCGAACATATACCCTATTCACAAGGGTGGATCCAGAACCAGCGCGAACTACTATCGACCAGTGAGCTGAAATTGCATCTGTTGTAAAGTTATGGAAAGCATAATTAAAAAGGCCACTATGAAGTTCCTCGAAGAAAAAGACTTCTTTGATGGTGCCCAACACGGGTTTCGAGGAAACCACTCCTGCCTGACCAATATGCTTTATTCTAGGGAGCAGTGGTCCAAGTCATTAGAAGAAAATACCCCCGTAGATGTTCTTTACATAGACTTTAAAAAAGCCTTCGATAGTGTCCCTCACCAACGGCTACTCTACAAGGTTGGGGAATCCGGGATAAGAGGCAATTTACTAAATTAGGTAGGAGATTTTCTCATAGGCTGATCGCAGTCCATGTGCGTCGGAAACGCAAAATCTTTTTCAGTGTCAGTTACGAGTGGAGTGCCTCAGGGCTCCATTCTTGGGCCACTTTTGTTCCTAATCTCCGTCAACGACTGTAGGCATGGACTAGTCAGTAATGGAGTCTTGTTTGCAGATGATATTAAGATATGGCAACCCATCAGAAACGCATATGATGAACAAACTCTGCAAGAAGGACTTGACCGCCTAGGTGAATGGTCCAAAAAATGGTTAATGCGGTTTAACTTTGAGAAGTCTGTCACATTGCGACCCAAGACGAAGAAAGTGAGCGCGACGAATGACTCACACAACTACGCACTTGATGGAAGGTGCCTGTCAAACGTCAATGAACAAAAAGATCTGGGTATGGCTATTGTGCCATCCCTGAAGCCATCTTTCCAGCGTACTAGGGCTGCCAAGAGGGCGAACAGTTTTCTGTTTGCCATTAAGCAAACTTTTTTCGACATAGACAAAAAACTTATCGGCAAAATCTATGGAACATTTATTCACTCACATCTGGAGTATGGCGTTCAGGCGTGGCGACCATGGATGCACAAAGATAACCAGATGCTGGAAAGAATTTTGCGAACGGCAATGAAAATTGTGAAGGCCTAAAGTCTTCACCTTACGAATGTAGACTAGAAGCACTTAACGTTCTCCGCCTTGAGTATAGACAAATCTGCGGCGACCTCATACAGGCGTACCGCCTCGTGAGGAATCAGGAGTGTGCCCTGAATTTTGATGACTTCTTCGCCTTCGCCACTTCAACCAACCTCCATGGGAATTCCCTCAAACTGCGGGGAACCCTTTCCGATCTAGCGGTCAGCAAGCAGTCGTTCTCACAACGAGTCATCGGTGTCTGGAATGGACTGCTCGAGGAGGTCGTAATGGCGAACTCCACAGATGCGTTTAAACGGAAACTGGATGAACATCTACTTAACACTTACCGTTCATATGCGCAAGGAAGCAGGAATAATTTACGCCCCGGAAATACCTATAGATAAAACTTTAAATGTGTTTATGCTACTCACTATTTTACAGTAACACATTTTATGTTGGATATATTATGTACACAAGAGACTATTCTCACTGCTCACGCGCACTCGTTAAAATTTGTAAATGTACATGTTACTCACTGTTTATAGTGACACATTTTATGTTGGATATTTCATGCAGACTGTTTTCAATAGGGTCTTCAAAGGCATTGCCTACTACCCTAAATATACTGAACTATACTGAACTATATATCTGAGCTCACCGAAAGACAGCTAAAAACACTACTCACAACTAGCACATAAACCAATAACGATCTAGGAATTCCAGTTTGTACATCCTAAGGGTAGGTTTAGCTCTTTCAACAGAAAAGAAGCCGCCAATCATGAGGCCATTTTTTGTGGCCAAACCGGTAAATCGATCTGTACACGTTTACACGAACATTGGCTAGCGATGAAGAAACGAGAGCACTTATCTCAGGAGGCCATGCACATACTGGACACAGGGCATCGTTGGTGCCTGACCTAGAAGAAAGGACCGTTCATTTTTGGAGGCAATGCACTCAGAAAAAGCACGTACAATTAGGCGCATCGATTAAAATACTTACTACAAAATAGTCGTGGTCAGTTAGAAGTGAACACAAACGCTGCAAACCGGGGTTAGTGAATGCAGTGAACGCTTATTGGCTTAAATCTTACCAATAAAGGAATATGGTATTGCGGATTTTTCAAATTCAATAGTCTTTTTTACATCTTTCATTTGTCTGAAGTCGAGCTTAGGTATCAGACTCTAAGAGTAACACGATACAGCATAAGAAGAGACTGTTATCAGCCGAAACCTCGGCAGCTCTCTACCAAATATGGTGCAACGCTGGAGACTGCAGCTACGCTATGGAGACTGAACGAAAATGGCCAACCCGCCCTCCTGAGCATAAACTAGTAACTTGGAGAGTAGATCCAAACCTGCAGCGTGCCTATATCTTTGACACCCAAGGAGTGGCCATCTTAGGCTGAGGCACACACATGAGGCATGCTATTCAGATGCCAGATTGATAAACGGGCATTTAGATCTTCCTGAGGCCTAGAGGGTCCTACGTCGTTACACTCATAAAGACCAGGACAAGATGGTCACACCGAACGTAAGAAATCCGAGCAAAAATAGCTCTGCGACAAACTCACACAAACGGCAGGCAGAGCTACAAGCATTTTGATTGAGTTGACGACGCGTAACGCAAATGGCTGTTAAACCACAAACAACATTCGCCAGGCAGCTGAGGCAGTGAAAGAGGAAAAATAAATCCACCAATTAAATAGAGACTTGCTCGGCCAGTCATTTAATATTTCGTGTCGATTAAAAATCGAGAGTTTACCAAGTTATTCGAAGCATAAACAAGAGAAAAATCTATTCCGTTGAGCAAATCCATGTCCTCAGTTGATCGTTCGGGAATTTGAACCTCTAAAAAAACCAGAGACGCAACTTCTTGCGGAAAAAATATAACTTTTATTGGTGAAGGTTTCGAAGCTGGTCTCCCAGCTCGTCGCTAAACTATGGGTGGTGTAGGAAAACAATACACTAATTAACCGCGTTTAAACAGGATTCTTTTTTTGCCACCGTCTGCACCAATAGGCATCAATTGAATTTAGATGCTTCTTTGGGATTTTCTGTGCTTGTTTGAATTTGTCCTTGTTACGATACGATAGGCCAATTGACGCATGCCTCATTTGCCCATGATGTAATGTCGGTTACAAACTGTCAAACGATATTTTCCATGCAAAATATTGTTTATGTAAAAGTAAAACGTACGTTCACCTGCTTTCTTTCAAACACAATTTCAAAACGCACACCATCACCTCGCATTTTTTTTTCGAGAACAGCTACTCAGTTGCCTGTCATCCTGATCGACAGACGTCAAAAATTCTGTGCCATGCGTGTGGGCTCGAGTTCAAAATTACCTCTCTTGCAGAAAAACTCCAGCATAACTATTGCTTTTTTACAGCGTCAAAATGCCTGAGAGAGATTCACCTGCGAGCTTGTTTTCGGTTAAATTTGGTCACTTACGTGCGAGAGTTACTTAATGCTGATTTCTTTCAAAGCCAGTCTCACAGCAGTACCTGAAAAAATCAGTGATGCTGACTGGTTAGTGTCCGCAGCCGAATCACCTAGTCTGTCTAGCCTCTTCACCTCAGTTGAACATAAAGGTCCTGCATACACAGACCGCTTTGCAATTTAACGTCTGTACCGGCAGAACTAAAGCCTCGAAGAGAACTGCAGCTTTGACGCGACTAAATTTTGTACTGTTGCTTCATAGGCCCTTCACACAAGGTATTTTTGCCGTTTCGGCACCGTACTCTTCTCATTACTGGTAAAGTTAGCAGTAGACACTACTACATCATCTTCGTGTTCAGACCCTTGATGTAGGCTAAGTTAAAAAGGGAAGATAATAGTTGGCCGTGGGAGTTGCGTAAGAGGAAATCTTGCAGAAGAAAACCATGACCCGATTGTAAGAAAAAACGACCATGATTGACCGCTTGTTTAATTTATATCCCCTTCCCACATAAATATATTGAACTAATGAGAATTTATCGAAAGGCAAACTAGTTTTCCAAGCTCATTAACTTCATGTGCAAGTTGCTGTCGAGGAAGAAGCTACATTTGGAGCAGTTGCTTAAAGAAAAGCAGTCTTAAAGAATTCCTCATGCTCTCAATGGTTTGTGAAGTCTTTAAAATTAACCTGCATTTGTTAGTAAAATGGATCATTTGGTAGTACTGGTTTTTCCAGGAGAATGTGCCGGTTACTCCAGTCTAAATAGCCGAGAAAAAGTAGATGTGATTGCTCGGATAAGAACTTAATTCATCTATAATTTCAGATACAGGTTCTAACCCATCAGCGGAGACGTCATCAGATACCCATATCTGAGAGGACTTGCTTTTTCCCATGTATCGACTGTCTCAGCATTTAACCAGCAGTCTTTCGGATTGATAGTTAGTCCGTCCTTGAATGAGAGGACTTAGAGCAGGAAAAGCGCGTGGAGGCACACAGTCTACTCAACACACCGAATCTGTGGATTCCATACTAATTGCAGGGGACCCCAAACAGACGCGCCTTTTAACTGTTAAAATATCCGCCAATCATGGAAACAAGAATAACACACGACAATCCAATTATTATTTGTAATTAACTTTACAAACAAAGTAAGTCAATTAATATTTATGTCTACCTGTTACACTCAACCCTACGATTAAATTAACTAACTCACGGAAATTGTTCCGGGGAAATAGGGTCAACTGCGACCAGAAGCAAACAGTGTTAGTGTCGATTCCCCCAGCTGCTGGATTCTAGATAATGGTGGAATTTAATTTGTCTTTCCTTGAAGTAATATATTCCAATTAAATTACCCGAGCAGTCACAATAGCCCACGAAAGAAGAGATGTGAGCAGCAAGAAAAGACCTTGTCAGACTTCGTTAATTCACAGGCACCTTCTGCTGGCGCGGCTCGAGATATCGGTAAAAGTAATTAAAGCAAAAAAACGCTGGAGTGCATGACGTCATGTGTTTGTGATTGTATTCGACCTCGGGGGTTATCTCAGCTCGAAAGCATGGGGGTTGAAGGCGTTGCCATTCCCCCCGGGCATGTGGTAACATGTTATGTTCGTTCGGCACTGTGCATGATTGCACCATAGAGACACAATCACCGCTAATTTACATTACTTAAAATAATTGAAGCCTATATAGGACGGTTCAGTAATTCAAAACCACCTAGTTAACTCTGTTTTCTAGTCCGACACGGATTAAGTTCTACCAGACGGGCAAGAATGGTGTCAAAAAGCGAAGTGTCTGAGTGATTAGCTGACCGATGACTAAAACGCGATCCGGTGGTTACAAGAAAAGGTTCTACACAACGCATTTTTAACTAATGCAGCATCATAAGGTGACATTAGCTGAGAATAGTGGCAATACGCGATAAGGGAGCAAGTGCGAAAAATGATCATGTTTGGATTGAAAAATAGCACACCAAGACATTGGAGGCTAGAATGATCAGTTCTAGCTCGGAATCATCATCAGTCACCCGCATCCAACCCCAAATTGGGTTCATCTGAGATTTAAATCCGGGACATTCTTAAATTGAGTCCAACACCATGGGCGATCGGTAGTGCGTGTGACGTAACGACCAAACAATTCGATGTCAAATTCCGGATGTACCGAACCTGGGGTTGGCGATGGCTGGCTTATGACGACTACAAAACCGAGAATGGTCATTTTTAGTTTCTCTGGCCTTTGCCTTTTGGTCGCTAGAAGACGGCCTCCGTGGACTCTAGATTTAATCCCAAAGCCCAACTGGACGAACATATCCCAAAACGCGGGCAGTGAACGCATTTGCAACATGGATTTTAGGTTTATACATTGAATTTGAAAAGAAAACTGAATTCGTGTATTCACTGAAACATCCCAGTTTAGCCAAAGATAGCGCAGAAAATTGATCTACTGACCATGGACTTAATCTACCCGTCATCACAAGCACTGAAAGTCGCTTTGCCTCGCGTAGGCTGCTGCCGTTTTTAGAACGAAAAAACGATCCCTACTTTCACAGCTGGTTTGATCGATTTTACTTTGGGACTGCGTTGACTATTTTGTCACAAGGTCGATTCGTTCTGTTTAGTTAAAACTGTTCATCAGGGAAATTCGTCTGCGCCACACAACTACACACAAGGCTAACTCTGAATGATCGGTGGTGGGAGATGTGTCAATCAGCAGCGCACTCGGTTTTAATGCACGCGGCACAAACCTTAAAAGCCGCCTTAGGAACAGAGCGCAAAAACATATTCAATACATCAAAGCCGACCATTGCCTGAAGAAACTTGGACTTGCATTTTGTATTCACAACTTATTCCCTGTGTGCTGAGGACAGCCCTACGTCCTTACAGTGGGTGACCTAACTCATGCGAAGTCAGGATCGGAATTGGATTGTGTAGTTTAGTATTTTTGTTGGAGTAGAGTGCGATCGATAATTCATGCTGAACGCTTGATCATCACTCGCAAATCGGTACTAGCGCATGTGCAAACACTTTGAAATAATAATGAAAAACCTTGGACGAATTTGTAACTTAAAAGAGTCATAAAAAGTACAACTGGTTTGTTTAGAAATCTTGAATTTTCGAAGGAATACTCAAGTTCCGCAGACTATAAATTGGACCAAAAATGTAAATGTAGTCGTCAGATGGAATGATATCCATGCCTGCACCTGCTCTCCCTCATTCTCGCGTTGCTATGCGACGATTGAGCCTACCCCGGTCGTTTTTATATTGTCTTGACCCCGGAGCCAGATGTTAGGATGACCAAACTTATGCAAAGTCATTATCGAACTTCGATTTGGTAAAAAATTTCGATAAAAGAAAACTACTTGTTCAGGCTTTATTTATACAAAGAAACCACGCAGACTTTTGGTGAAATTAGAGGTCGTCCGATGTCCAAGAACCTGTACTTTCTTGTACTTTTTACGGCTGTGATCATGCCTGATCTAGCCAGCCTCAATGATGTCACGAACGGTACCTTTCCATGCGTGACGATTGGCAGCAGCAGATCTGGAAAGCTCCCCCCAGTCTCTTCTTCAGCGATCTTCAAGAACGTTTCTAATCTACTTAATCAGACAAAACAAAATCTCTTGTACGTTTTGCTATAAACTAACACCTAATAAAAGTAGAAAGTGTTTTGAATAAACACTTTTTGAAACCGGAAATTTTGAACTTAAGTTATTGAAAATCCGGTTGAAGCGAATGTGAGGAATTGCATTTATTCCCAGAAACAAAGAACGACTTTAGATTATAAAACAATATTTTTGTGTGTCAATGGCTGGTTTTTCAATCAAAAAAGCACTAATAAACTTGTCTGGGCGTACTTTGTTTTTTTTTCTATGAGCAAAAGCACATACAATTTAGTGTGGGAATGGACACCGAGAACCATATTGTACTATTAAAGGCATGTGGAAAGACACTTTGTTGTACAATATAATTTCCCCTTATGGGTAATTTATAAACAAAACGGACAGAAAGATAACCGTTTCCGAAACTCTTGTCGCAAATGAAACCACTTTAGTCCGTCTTTTAGATACCTATGAACAGTATCTAAACGTAGACAGATAAAGCCAAAATTCTCGTATATAAAGAGAAAATTGAGGCCTTTCATTCTCGGCAGAAAATTCATCGCTAATTTTTAGCAAAATATAAAACCGGTTAAAGTTTCCCATTTTCACTTCACCGTTACCTTGGAAAAAGGTATCCTACGCAGGTATTCGTCAGCCAAATGTCTAAATACTTTCTAACACGGTAATCTAAAATAAAAATCTTTTAATTGATCTTCTGCATATTGATATGGGACTTGTGCTGCGGACAATCATTTTTCTCAGCAGTGGTTTTTCATGTTTAGATGTTTTTACAAATATGAGCCAAATGGTTATCTTCATGAGAACTGTAGTGGCTTTATCGCTACAAATATATAAAACGTCTTAGCAAATACGCGATGAAAACTTTCAAGGGTACACTAAATGCTAATAAGGGATTTACCAGTCTATTCTAGTGGAAAAGTCGCAAAATCCAGTAAAGAGATTGACGATGAAGATTAGAAATGATACAACTCACTTAGATCCTTCGCGATCCTAGTCGGCAGTAGTCAAGTAGTCGACTTGCCAAAGGATAACTCTGCGAGGACTGGATCCAAGTTCGTTGGGCTGTGAGTTGCAAAATGTGGAGGAAACTCGTTTGCAACTTGTCGCTGGATTCTCCTGGAGCCCGAGAGTGATCACCAGAGAGGTGTCGTTGAAGGGCAAAATAAACAGCGGCAGGTGAGGAGGGAATTGAGCTGTGGAGAGTGATTAGCAAGATAGTTGCTAGCACGCGTCAAAACCGAAAGTGTGAAACAACGTGTTGTCTTTAGTTTTCACAAACTTGGTTATTGATAAATTTAAACAACACGTAAGTAGGGCCAAGAGCCCACATAACTCCCCCACCAGAGCGTTGGTGGGTTACAAACGCTCGACAAAAGAGGATGTACAAAAAGGTTAAACCATAAAGTCTCGCAAGTTGGTAGGAAAGCGAACATGTCTACCAGAACGAGTGGAAGGGGGGGGATGAGTGGGAGTGGTTAGAGGGGTGGGGGTAGGTTCGGGTGGTGAGGATGGCGGTGGGCCGGGGGCTGCAGGTGGAGTGCAGGGTGAAGGTGCCCCGAAAGTGGACGGATCAGGTGATAGAGGAGTGCATTCAACGTAGGCCGGCTTTAGTCTGTCGATGGAGACTGTATCAGTAGCATCAGCCCTTTGAATGACGAAATATTTGTCTTTCCGTTCAAGTACTTTGAAGGGGCCATCGTATGGTGGGCAAAGGGACTTGCGAACTGCGTCGTGCCGGATAAACACGAATGGGGTTGTGTGCAAGTCGTCGTGCACGAAAACGCGTCGAGTTGTCGCGCGGGTGGGGGTTGGGCGTAGTGCAGCCATGCGTTGCTGCAGCTGTTGCACGAAGGTGTTCGTGGCGTCAGGGGTGACGGAGGAAGACTGCACGAGCTCACCAGGTAAACGGAGGGATGTGCCGTAAACAAGATCGGCGGCAGTGCACTGAATGTCTTCCTTAACAGCCGAGCGAATGCCGAGGAGGACGAACGGCAGGTTGTCGCTCCAGTTGTGCGGGCCAGGTTGAGACATCAACGCGGACTTCAACTGACGGTGAAGGCGTTCCACGAGGCCGTTGGATGCTGGGTGGTAGGCAGTGGTGGTGATATGCGAGCACCCAAGCAGTTTGGTGAATTCACGGAAGAGTGCAGATGTGAACTGACTTCCGCGGTCAGTGGTGAGTGTAGCTGGAACACCGAAGTTGGCTATCCAGTGAGTAAGGAAAACCATGGCAATATTCTCTGCCGAGGTATCCGAGATGGGAACGGCGATGGGCCATCGTGTGAAACGATCGACAGCAGTCAAAATGTGCGTGAAACCGCGAGATGGGGGTAACGGTCCGACTAAATCCATGTGGACGTGTTGAAAACGGGCGTCGGGAACCGCGAACGTGCTGGGAGGTGAAACGGTGTGTCGCTGGACCTTATTCTTTTGACAGGCTAAGCACTGCCTGGTCCAGGTAGCAATGTCGGTATTTATCTTTGGCCAGACGAAACGAGCTGCGATGAGTTTGCGGCCGGCACGAACACCGGGGTGGGATAGCGAATGGAAGTGGTCGAAAACAACCTTCCGGTAGGATTGGGGTACTACAGGACGAGGGGTACCTGTAGAAAAATCACACACGATAGAGCCTGGTGCCGCGGGGAGCGGAGCCTCCCGCAGCTGAAGCACAGAAGACGCAAGCATTTCAATGATAGAGTCATCAAGCGCCTGCGCTTCCGCAAGCTTCGCCAGATCTAACGTGGTGATAAGAGCGTTGACCTCAGGACGGGACAAGGCATCAGCAACAACATTCTGATCACCGCGAACGTAGCGTATGTCTGAGGTGAATTGAGAGATGTAATCAAGGTGACGTACTTCGCGCGGCGAATACCGATCTGGCTTAGCATTGAGGGCGTAAGTGAGAGGTTTGTGATCCGTGTGGACCTGAAAATCTCTCCCCTCGAGCAGGTGTCGAAAATGACGGATGGCCAGGTAAATGGCGAGAAGTTCACGCGAGAAAGTACTATAGCGAGTCTGCGCCGGCTGAAGCTTCTGAGAGAAAAAAGCTAGCGGCTGCAACTGTCCGTGGACCTGTTGCTGCAGAACTGCGCCTACGGCAATGTTGGAGGCGTCGGTGGTCAGAATAAGTTGTGTATCAGCATCGGTGCTCAGATGATGAAGCAGGGTGGCGTCCGCGAGTGCTTTCTTGGCTGCCTCGAATACTTCAAGAGCACTGGGTGAAAGTTCAAGCGACTTGGACTTTGACTTCAAAAGATCCGTCAAAGGTGCCAGGATGGCGGTGCAATTTGGTATGAAACGCCGGTAGTAGTTGATTAGGCCGATGAAACGGCGAAGCTGGGTTATGGACTTCGGAGCTGGAAAAGACAACACGCTTTGCACCTTGTCTGGGAGGGGTGTGATCCCGTTTTGGTCAAGACGATGGCCAAGAAAAACCAGAGAAGTGACGCCAAAAAGGCACTTATCGACGTTGAGCTGTAGACCATTTTGTTGAAAACGATCGAAAACTTGGCGTAAGTGTTCAACATGTTCTTCGGGTGACGAGCTGGCGACAAGGATGTCGTCGATGTACACGAAAGTGAAGGAAAGACCGCGCAAAATGTCATCGACAAAACGCTGAAACGTTTGGGCCGCATTCCGCAAACCAAAGGGCATGCGAAGGAATTCAAACAGGCCGAATGGAGTCGTGACGGCGGTTTTAGGGATGTCCTCCTCCGCGACCGGTATTTGGTGATATGCTCGCACGAGGTCAATCTTGGAAAAAATCGTCTTTCCAGCCAACATGTGAGAAAAGTCATGAATATGGGGAATCGGGTACCGGTCCGGGACTGTAGCTCGATTGAGAGCACGATAATCACCGCATGGCCGCCAATCATCAGATGACTTTTTGGGAACCATGTGCAGTGGTGAAGCCCATGGACTGGACGAAGGACGGATAATCCCCAAATTCAACATGTGCTCGAATTCGTTCTTCGCGATTTGTAGCTTCTCGGGATGAAGTCTACGCGGATGAGCATGGATCGGTCTGCCGGTGGTAGTGATATGATGGCGGACAGCGTGTTGAACCTGCTCCGTAAACTGACAAGGCTTAGAGAGGGAAGAATAATCCCTCAAGATGTCAGAGAATGGCGGGCTTGGCACGGCCAAGTGGATGCCAGCGGAAGGCTCACGCGAAACTAACCCGACAGTAAACAGCTGAGTGGCAGGATCTAGCAACTTCTGATGTTTGAGGTCGACTATGAGGCCGAAGTGGGATAGGAAATCCGCTCCAATGATAGGTGACCGGACGTCGGCCTGGATGAAAACCCATTGGAAACGGCGACGTAGCCCAAGGTCTAAAGTTAGGGACCGTTGACCGAACGTGGCGATAGAAGTGTTGTTCGCAGCCTGCAGTGTAAACTGCGATGGCTGGAGATGATGACGACGAGGGGGCGGTACAACGCTAACTTCTGCACCTGTGTCGATCAAGAAACGGAATCCTGTGGACTTGTCGGTCACGTAAAACAGGCGACTGTGTCGTGAGTGGCCAGCACCAGTCGTCGCCATTACTGGCTGGCGGCGCCGTTTCCCGAACGTGAACGTCGAGCATAATAACAAGGCGGGACGCATTTAATAGCATCCGGGCCGAATGTTCGGTGGTACCAGCAGACTTTGTCGTCTGCACGCTCTTTTGAGTTAGAGCGGTTGCGGCTTGTAGAGGGACGACCGGTTTGAAGCCGGTTGAAGGTGGAACACATCGTGCTCACTTGAGAGCACAATAACCTCACAGTATCTTTAAGATCCTGCAGGTCGTCATCTCTGTGGTCTGTAACGTCTCGCATCAGTTGAGTGGGTGAAGTAGACCGTGAGGATGAGGTACCAAGCGATTTAGTGGACTTTCGCTGTGTACGGCTGTCAGGTTTACGGTCGGATCGTGAGGCCGAAAACTGGGAGACGGCATGCTGAGGTACTGAGGTCGAGGCTTGGTTGACGACGTACGAACTAGTACCGGGGTAACATTGTTGGATGCGGTCTGCGTGCTCCGCGAGTTTGGTCAGCGGAACATCATCATCGAGTAGTGCGAGTACTTGTTGCATTGAATGGGGTAATTTATCCATCCAAATGCGACGAAAAATAGAATCATCTAAGGTGCGACCAGCAAGCAGGTGACGCATGTGGCGCATTAGAGCGGAGGGGGTTTGGTCGCCAAGCTCGACGTTGCTGAGGAGTTGACGAAGTTTGCTGTCGGCAGATTGTGCCGTACGTTCGAGAATAGCCTTTTTTAAGCTAGAGTAAGGTTTGACTTTAGGGATAGGATCAAGGAGATCCTGAACGGCGAAAGCGATGTCGAACGGTAAGTACTGCACGACGTACGCGTAACGCGAACGCTCGCCAGTAATCTGACGTGAGGCGAAAACAGCTTCGATCTGTTTGAACCAGACTGTCGGGTCGCGCACTTCGTAAGGTGGAAGCTTAATAGATATCTGAAAAGCCTGCGGCTCGTCGTGAGCAGATGGTGCACACGAGTTGTTAGAACCAGCGTCATCGTCGTCGCAATCGTGAAATGGGTGGTATTCGTCGTCCATGGTGAAAAACTTATGAACGGCAGATTCAAACGGAAAATAAAGGTGAATGGAATAAATAATAAGACGTGGATAACAATAGAAACGGGGTCACCAAATTTGTAGTGGCTTTATCGCTACAAATATATAAAACGTCTTAGCAAATACGCGATGAAAACTTTCAAGGGTACACTAAATGCTAATAAGGGATTTACCAGTCTATTCTAGTGGAAAAGTCGCAAAATCCAGTAAAGAGATTGACGATGAAGATTAGAAATGATACAACTCACTTAGATCCTTCGCGATCCTAGTCGGCAGTAGTCAAGTAGTCGACTTGCCAAAGGATAACTCTGCGAGGACTGGATCCAAGTTCGTTGGGCTGTGAGTTGCAAAATGTGGAGGAAACTCGTTTGCAACTTGTCGCTGGATTCTCCTGGAGCCCGAGAGTGATCACCAGAGAGGTGTCGTTGAAGGGCAAAATAAACAGCGGCAGGTGAGGAGGGAATTGAGCTGTGGAGAGTGATTAGCAAGATAGTTGCTAGCACGCGTCAAAACCGAAAGTGTGAAACAACGTGTTGTCTTTAGTTTTCACAAACTTGGTTATTGATAAATTTAAACAACACGTAAGTAGGGCCAAGAGCCCACAGAACTTATATCCAAAAACGGACTTTTGCGGTGTATGATTTAAGTAATATGTAAGTTAAATATCTCTATAAACCCATTGAACAGAGTCCAGATTTATGGAAAAAGGGTTTAAGAGCCAGATTTTCAAGAATGACTTAAAACTAATTGTAATCCAGTTCCCGAAATATACATAAGGAAATGTGACTTAAGGAACGTTATTTTCCAAGTACAACATTGTAGTTTTATGCTTTCGCCTGACAATCATATTTTAACCACAATCTGCGCATGTCTCACACTATATTACCGTTACTCACGGCTAAAGATGCTCGACAGAATCCCAAATGTCAGGGAAATAAAATCATTGTTCCAGTGATCGCATCTTCTTCTTCTGAATTATATTTTTATTTATTGGTCACGGTTTAAGCGATTTTTCTCGTTTTCGGAATTTGAGGCTTCTTTTAAAAGTTGGTATTTCGAAACAAACCGTCCGTACAGTAATATTAGTGAAAATTCGATTCTCAGGTAGTAAGTAAGAGGAAGAAAGAAGCTTCACCGGGAGAGGTTTTCTTTGTATCGGACGTTTCGGGTTGGTGTCTCATCTACCCATTTTCAGAGAATGAGCACTGTGGCTCATGGTTCTTGTCTTTTTACCGCCCTTTGTGCTAGAGTACTCACACTCCAAAGATGGGCAGCCGAGACAACTACAAGAAACTTCATATGCAAAATAAAATCCTCCAGATGATAGCTCTTTATTTTTCAAACTGTCAATACTTTGGTGTTTCCTTCAATTTTTTTGCTTATCTTAAGATTTTCCATTATTACTTCCAGGTTTTTGTGTATGCTTTAATGTCGGTTTGCGTCGGATAAGTCCCATACTATATTGTCACAGCAATGTCCTCTAGATTACGTTTACATCGTCCTACTAACAGGCAAAAATTCTTTATACGGCTCATAAAACCATCAGGAATGGTCTTGGGCAACAAGTGTTTGTGCGATCCTTCTAACCTGGCAACGAATGCTTACCCCAACAAGCACAATGAATAGGGTTAGTGTTGACGTTTGAGGTAGAGTTAGGTTGGTTTGTAGGAAGGCCCGGATGGCTATATGCGTAACACGGCCTATATCAGTGCTAAAAACCAGGCCAATTAAATGTTGAAATTGGGCAGATTCATTTATTTTAATTACCAACACGTTTAACATTCTGCTCTGTCATTTAAGTGACCTAGGTGTATAATACGGTTTAATAACTTGCCAGAAAACCAGGCCAACTAAATGATGACACTGGAACCATAATATTTTAACATGGTTAACGTGTTGACTTGGTTTGCCATCCCTTACATTGCTCTAACTCATTCTCGTATCAGCCCCCTCCTACAACCTATCAAGTGTGTTTGTTACGGGGTGACGTACAAGCATTCGTTGCCTAACCTTAAGTTTCCTCCAGTTCTCTGGCATCACATTATGTTTCGGAGACCGGATTTCGAGGCATTAGTGGTGTGCGTAAATACTGCATTTAACAAAAATCCCGACAGCATTTCGTAGATGGTCATCATTTGACATCTCCTAGTCCCACGTCCTCCAAACAGGTTGAAGGAATTTCTTTGCCAAAATCGAGACAGTAGTGAAGAAACTGCACGCTCCCGGACATTTCTAAAATCGGGTAAGAAGCGTTTTCGCTGCACCCCCCTCTGTTATACTCCAAGGGCATCCATCATGGTCTTTATAATTAAGAAAATGTTCCAAAACTACTGTGACACAAATGAGCCAGTTCAAACCACGTACAGTGGTTCCGCTCATGCCTTTGGTTGGATACGAGCATGCAGGTTATGCAACACCCACTGACTAGCAGGTCATTTTGGCACATGCCAGTGAACCTAACGTTAAAAAAATCCATTTTGGACTGCGAAGTGCAGCCAAAAAAATCAGTGTAGCACACCCATATGCGTAATGCCTTCAAAAGGGCTTGAAATGGCGCTATAAAAGGTAGTTTGCAGCGCTTATAGTTTATTTTAGTGTTGTTTTTTGTTTGTTACCCCGCTGCCGTCTGGTAAGGTCTGAGATCGGAAGTACAGCGCAGACTTGAACGCCCTTATTCTGTCCAGTAACCAGACTAAACCGCAAAACACCACAACCCGGATCGCAGTTAACTGGAAACTCATTGGCTCGGCTGGGGTTACGCCAACCATTAATAAAGTGGGCGATCGGTTAGGAAACTCAATCGCCCCATACTACCTTGGGGTTCATTGGTGGTGGGTCTCGGGTATAGCTGAGAGATGACGGCCAATAAGCCCGAAAATGACCATTCTAGTCTCCTTTTTCTTTGTCAATGATGATCCTCCGTTCAGGAGACCTACTCTCGTTATGGGCGTGTTTTCCAGGGGGCGGTGTTGGATTTTTAATTATGAGTTTCTCAAACAAGGAACAAAAATTACTGTTCCTTATGGAAAAAATAGTCTGATCAACTTTCTGCGGGAAAATAGGAAATAATTATACAATCTTGCTACAATACTCTTAGGTTTAAGTAGCTAAATATTATTTATTGGGTAAAAGATTTGACAATGCATGAAAACACTTCAGGCACGTTGAGTACAAAAGGGATGATTGAGTATCTAGATCTGGCCAGAGCTCCAGTTTACTAGACTGTCTAACGAATAGCAAGTAAACCAAAAATGACAATTTAGCCTTCTTGCCAAAACTATCAGTTAGTCCAACACTTAGAGCTCCCATTTTTGTCAATTCTACTGATATTTTTTGGATACTAATAGCCATCATCATCACCATCATCATCATCATCATCATCATCATCATCATCATCATCATCATCATCCTCCTCCTCATCATCATCATCATCATCATCCTCATCATCATCATCATCATCATCATAACCATCATCCATATTCATGTTTTGCGGGGTCTTACATGCTTCTGGTTTGAACTTCTTGCCATGCAGAACATGTTCGCCTAGACTGATACTCTCGCCAAGTTTCACTCCATCTATGCCGAAAAATAAGCTCGATGCATGATTCACAGTGGGCCGGAGGGTTACTTTATTCTCCCGACTTGGTTTTCGCGTTTTCACGTAGCATAAAAGAGGAATAATGTGAGAACTGATAGCTTTTTCGACTGCAAAACTCCCTGGGGGAAAATCTATGAAAACGCTTGGAGAAAAACCTATGAGTTTTCTATCCTTTTAAAGCCTCAGAAGTTTATATGAGTGTAGAAAAATTGCCATTTCAGTTAGCAACTAGTAAATAAGTGCTAGACAGAGGGTTAACAGGTTTTTGACAGAATCTCAACCGACAGTTACAATTCTTGCTTGGTCCAAAGAGGTAGCTTTTAAGAAGGGGGCTTGATTGGGGTTATTCCTTCACTGTTGACGGCCATTAGCCCAGAAACGGTCCCTTTTAATGCATCGTTTATCAATGACAAAGATTGTATTCGACTGCGTCAGCATTTTGATGCTCCAATGCCAGAGCTATTTCAAATCTACACTCCACACCGTTTCTTAACTGATTAAAGCAGTTGAGGCAGTCTTGGGGCATATCTTTGCACATATCTTACTTGAGTTCGCATAAATGGGCGAAGAGCCGTTGATAGAAATTTGCAAACAAAACGAAATGAACCTAGTCGACGTAAACTCTGTGTACATACTTTTCTGGTTACCGTATGACAAGAGGAAGGCCAAAGTAACACTACTAAGGAAATTTTGCGAAATATCCTTCCACTTCTGGTTCCCCTCAAAAACATGGCATATTTGCCGCAGTAAGTGACAGTAGTTCGAAAATTAGTTTTTTAAAAAAATGCAACGTTCACTGACAAACTGACGCGGGAATTTCTAACCTACTTAAGGTGTCGTTTTGCGAAACACGAACATTTTTTATCAACTGCTCGGTGGATTAATGCGATATTATGCAACTGTCTGCCTGGAGAAAAAGCCAAGTAATTGGAAACACGGTAAGTTTTGTGTTACATGGATAGGCTGTGGGGCCTACTGTTTAATTAAGAAATTCGTGTTACTTTGAGGGGAAAAAGAAGGCGTTGAGGAAGATGAAACTTTAAAAATCACCATTGGAATACAGATCGCCTTCTTTGAGGTGGTGTTATGACGCACATGGTTGGCGGCTTTCAGCAGCAAATGAACCGTAGCAGCATAAAAAACTGACCTCAAAAATGGTAACTTCATGTTTCTACGGAAGGTTCAATCTTGCGTTGTGAGCCGCAGGCAAAAACAAAGTACACATGGACCCGTCACTTCCTTTCCTTCTTCTTCATTAGACCTGTGACCTGACGATGAATATTTTTAATTATCGCGTGATTGGGTTAATGACCGAATTATTTACGTGTGTCCTAACAAAGCCGACCTTATAGTTCAAAATATTACGAGGACAAGAAAACCAAGGTGGCTGCTTTTTGTGCATAGCAAACCGTGGCCACTGGACACAAGCAGTAAACGGCTGGCAAAATTGCCATGACCATATGGCTGGTATTATTCTGAAACACCTGCGTGGTAAAGAGGAGTAGGGCTGCTTCTGGAAGATCAGTGCGGCTTTCGACGACACCGCGTAACATCCGACATTATTTTCGGCGCTCGGGAGGTACAAGAGTGAAACCACCTGCACCTTCCCTTCGTGGATCTGACGAAAGCCTTTGACCTGGTGAATCGCAACGTACTGTGGAAGTGTGGTGACGCACTCCGCGTGGGCACTAACGTGCCAAGGCTCACCACCACAGCCGACGAGGACACATGCACTGGCCGCTTACGCCCGTCAGTCTGGCCAACCCGTCTGACCAATCACTGGCCGAGGCTGACTCACACAAAGGCCGCCCCAGATACTGTGGCAATTTCCGCGGTCACCTGACTTCAAAGACGGCGCCGTGCTCTGTGGTTGCGCACTAATCTAACATCCAAATTCCACCTGCCTATTCTCCACTTCCTTCCGTACACTTTAGCCACTCACGTCTTCACTTTTCTTAAGGAACCGGACCTGAATATTGCAGTTGCTAGGGTTTAACTCACTTAACACTCTGCGATAAAAGATCATGCAGAAATTTGGTCGTCTTACGCGGTTCGCACACATGGTGCATTGGCTTAATGACGGGATACTGACGTGCTTCTCTGACAACAGAAGGGTCTCTGATGCATCCTCAGTGATCAATAGAGTGAAGCAAGCCTACGTTCTCACTCTCATCTTGTCGTGCCTCATATTTTCTGCTATATTGATGGAAGCCTACCATTATAAGCGCCCTGGGACTCGCAGCGCCTACGGAACAAACGAGCACCTTCTCAATAGTCAGCATAGGCAGGCCAAAACGCGTATGTCTACGGCTACCGTCCATGATCGGCTTTTCGTGGATGTATGCACCGTCGACACCGCGACGGAAGAGAACACGCGAAAAACACTCATCTCTTTACTCCCGGCCGCGCCAATTTCGAAATAACAATAATCACGGTTAAAAAAGTGGTCATGCACTGCTCGTCACCCACCACGGAAGGCAACTCTCCTCGAATAAATGTCAAAAGCACCCCACTCGAAACTGTAGAAAACTTTGCTTTGTTTGGAAGCCCACTGGCACGCGACCCGACATTCGATGACGAGGTCACCCACTGAATCTCCAAAGCCAGCTAGATGTTTGGTCAGCTGCAAATTTCCGTGTGGAAGTGTTATGGCCTTCAAAAAAACGCCAAATTGAAGATGTATGGGGCGATCATCGGGACGCCACTTCTATACGGAAAGGAGACCTGCACCATCTACTCTAACCAGGCCGGAAACCTGAATAACTTTCGTCTCAGCTGGCTCCGCAGAATACTGAAGTTGAGATAGCCGGTCGGGATCTCGGACACGAACGTCCTGGAACTATTCTTCTGCGAAGATGTTGCTACAGGTGCTCACTGACAAGGAGTACAAAAACGACGGTATAAGGACACCCTGAAAAGAACTATCTGAAGAGACTGTATATCATCCCGATGACCTGAGATGATCTCGCACAGGAGCGGCGGCCTGCAGGGGAGCACTGACGAATGGCGCATCAGTCTACGAAACAAACTGTGTCGCCGCTGCCAAGGCGAAAAGGACGGTTTGAAAGTCACAACCGTCTCATATCCACATCACTTAGGCCTTATTCCTTCAAAAATGTCCATGCTGCCAACACATGGGGCACCTTCGCATGTAATACAAAAATACACCGCCACCATCAACTTTTACAGCGGCGAACCCCCAACTGTCACCCTTGGTTTACAGCCCACAACGTCGACCTTCGTGATTATTGTTACCCACACTTCAAATGCCTCAACCTTTTCGAACACCACCGCCACCATTCTCCTTGCCACAAACTCACCTGGCGATCACTGGGGCAATTCCATCTCCGACGCCACTTCCTTCATTTCCACCATCGCTGCGACCACCTTCAATGACCGGCCCCCTACTATCCACACCATGGGAGCTCGATCCTATCCCATCCTTGTTGCGATCGCGTATACGCCTAGCTGGTCTCTTGCAAATCCCTTGCACAAGAACTGGTGAATCAGTGTCCGGGGCACCATACACTGCAGAGACCGTCGCCTCCTGCTGTCCTCATTTTCCTCACAGATATCTCACCACATTGGCCTAGTAGGCCACATGCGCATCCACGAAGTCGGAAGCCACTATGATGCTGACAAACCTAACGCGTCTTGCCCACCCTTCAACACTTTCCTCTCCAGGCCTTACACGAGCACGACTGCTAGTACCAGCAGAATAAGCCTCGCCAAATCAGCAGCCCCCTATCTAGCACTTCCTCATTATAACTGCACATGCACATCTCATATTGGCCTCGTCGGCCACTTGCGAATCCATCGCACATAGACTGGCGAGCCAATGCCAGGAGTAGCAACATACACCTACCGGCCCAGTCACAACTGTTTGCATTGTCCACGCACATCCGCCCACACCCTGAGCCTATAAGGCCACACGCGCTTCCATGGAAACCTGCGGTTGCATACCAACGCTTTTCTCAACCGCAACTAAATCAAATACGGCCACCTCCAACACCACATAACGCACGTTTTTAAACGACAGCACTCACGCAAGTGTGATTCCCGGCCCCTTCCTCACATGGCTTCTCCGCTGCATATATGATCGGAGCCTAGGAATATCACAGTGCGTCAATCGTCTTGGCTTGGAAGGTTGCCGGCTGACAATTGCACGAAGATCTCGTGGTCAGCCCCCTGCCTGTTTGCGGTGTGGCCGACTGACAGGCTAGGAGTGCCGCACTGACTCATTTTCAATTTGGCCTATATAGCGTTCCCACGTCGTGGGATTTGAGTCAGGTGTGACGACACGTCTAGGGGCGGTTCCGAACACACCAACCACCTGCGCCCTCTCCTACCTCCGGTCATCTTGACTTGGTCATAACACCGGGCCCAGGTGTGGAAGGCAGAGGAAGTGCGGTAGATGTAGTGCAAGTCTACTGTCACCATTATTTAATTCACGCGTAAGTCACCGTCCCTACACCACCTCGCTGTGTGGCACACGATGGACTTCATCGAAATCGATGGTCGAACTGTCGTGTGTGGTGAGCTGATTAGGCGAATGCTGAGTTTGTGGACGTCTGTCATTGGCTCTTCTAGAAGCTGCATGTGTGCACGTGCAGAGTCCGGGCAGAGTAGAGGCGGCTGATTGAACAAAATGTTATCACCCGGAGGCACAATACTGTCTGGGTAGATAAGAGATAAACGACAGGACTCCGTAAAAGCCAATGGAGGAGAATATACGAGTTGCAGGCAGCAGTTCCGAAGAAGAAGATGCGATCACTGGAACAAGGACTTTATTTTCCTGACGTTTCGGATTCCTTTGGGAATGCTTAGTCATAGGTAATCGTAAACAGGTCTGTGCATGTCTCAGACCTGTTTACGATTACCTATGACTAAGGATTCCCGACGGAATCCGAAACATCAGGAAAATAAAGTCCTTGTTCCAGTGATCGCATCTTCTTTTTCGGAACTCCGTAAAAGGGTTTGTGATCACAGTTCTGTCTGGTGAGAATAGATTCTGGTAGTAGGCCTCGGGACTGCAAGTTGGAATCAGAATCCTGTTCTGCAAAGGAGAAGAAGAGGCCGCACTCTCATATAGTGGATGAGTCAGGTCAATTCCCCAACCTTGTCGTGACATGATAGAAGTGATACGGATAATAAGAGACTATTTACTAATGCACGGTACAACGCTTAAAATAACGGTACAATAGGTTGGCAAAACGTTATAACTAAAATTTTATCTGGATAACGACTGATAAATCAAACTGAGATCTGATATACGAAAATAGACTGACTGGTATGAAAGGAGGAAACCAAAAAACGATTAGAAATTCAGTAAATGGAAAAAAGATACAAAAATAACGGGAAACGTCATGAACGGAATGGAAAATAGAGGCAACGAGACGTATGGGATATCGAGGTAGGATCCAGTTTGTGCTAGGCGACACCGAAAATCAAACCAAACGGGGGACCATGAATTCAAACAGCAGGGCTGGAGGCGGATCGTTACAAATGTTCTATACTCTCGGGAACCGTGATCATATGACTGCCACTGTCACGTAGCTGCCAGAGGTAGAAGACTTATGAACTTGAGGAGCAATAATCGATGTTTTAAATTAAAAATTACCTATTTTTAAGGAAATACACAAGAGCGCCATAATGCGGGCCGACCATAGGATCCAGAGTGCTTTTATAGAAAATTGGATGAAAAGTGGGTAATAGGAGAAGGCACTTACATATGTGTCGAACAACACTAAGTTATAGAGGACGAAAGACAAAACCGCAAAAGGGCTGCAATACAACTTCCGGTTAACCAATGAGGTTGTTTTGTTTTTGACTCATTTTTGCGCACGTTTTACCGACTCACCTCCAGCTCAAAAGAAACTCTAAATTGAACCGTAACTCTAATGACCCCGGAAGTTAGCACATGACCTTCTGTATTACGAGGATTCCTGTTCACAAGTCTTATCTTTGTCTTTTTCATAAGATAAATTGTCAAATATACGTTTGTTTTCGATAAATTATCGTCAGGCTTTTACATTTAAATAGTAATTAACTAAATAACCTATAACGGGGTAGGGAGAAGAGGGATAATCGGGGTCACAAATCTGATCAGCGTTAGAGGGGACTGGTAGCTGAGATAGGTGATAAGCTGCGGGTTGTTGGATTAGCGGCTTTCTGCCATGGCAACTGCAGCCCCGTTACGAAGTTTTTTTGGGCGCACAGGACAGGCCGGCGTAACCTGATGGCAACCGCTTTTGCCGTAGCCAACAGATGCTGTCCAATGAATTTTGAATTCCCCTAATGGCACCTCGTAGATAGCTCGGAGAGTCACCCTGGCATCCATGCGATGATTGGAGTTTACCAAGTGTGCTAGAATGGAACTGTTTATGGATAAGGAAGAAGACGTGTCGAGCACGGAATCAGTTGATTTATTGTCCTGAGCTTTCGAACTCTTACAGGAGTACATATTCAGAGATGAGAAGTAGCAACCAAAAAGAGGGTACTTCTCATTATGAAGATGAACTCCTGTAAGAGTTCGAAAGCTGAGGACAATAAATCGATCGATCCGGTGCTCGACCCGTCTTCTTCCATATCCATGCAGATACCTAGAACGCGAACCTTTTCATTCATTCGGGAACTGTTTAAACACTTTAGTTGGCCCTTCCCTTCACATGCTAGAATGTGTTTTCGTACTCTTTTGGACAAATGCCATCTCGGGCGACCAATATATTCTGCCCTACAGGAGCAGGTGAATGAATAGATGAAGATAGAGGTGGTTTGGTTTGGCAGTTTGTCCTCTTTCTCTCCGTATAGGATGGGAGTAGTCGAGAACAGTACATGTGCGTTGGCTGCGGGAAAAGTGGTTGCTACAGCTTAACTCAGGCATCCCCTTAGAAGCTCGCTTGGTCCGTCCCCTTGAAATGGGACCGTGGTGAATATTCGCTTCTTCTCTGCTGTTTACACTGAGGGCTTTGGTAGTCTTTCAGCCATGTTATAATAATATGTTTATTATGCCAGTTTACAGGCAATTGTAAAGAGTTGGTAATGCACCTCTTGGGCGCCTTCCAACACATCGAAGACCGGAAAAAAACCTAAAACAAACTCCCTATGTTGCGGCCAGTATTGCTTTTGTTTCAGGTTTTTTGTTTTGTCAATACTGGGCGAGATAGGGAGTTTGTTTCAAGTGAAAAAAACCTGCCTTCAAAGGTATGATACAAACGGAATAAATGTACAGTTGTAAGCTGAGTTGACTCATCAGCAGGAGAACTGTTTTATATCGTTTAAAGACATTAGATCGAGACGGAGAGGGTTGGCAGAAGAACACAGTGTTCTCAGTCTTCCTTCAATGGTTGTCGCCAAAAGTTGCGCGCTATCGACTGAAGGGTTAGCAGACTGAGGGCTGCTGCTTCAGCAGCATTATCTTCAGCATGAAGATTGGCGGGGTTCAAAGTCCACGAACGCCATCAGAGTGAAAGAGAGATTCCACCGAGTCAGCACCCAAAATTCGTGAAAGTTGCCCTGAATGTAGAAAACTAGTTATAGCTCTCTTAAACATAGGGTAGTTTTGCTGGGTTTTAATACTTTTGGGCAGCTTATTCCAGATTGATATGGCATTTACTGAAAAGAATTGCCGGTACTTAACTGTACGTGGCATAAGAAGAAATAAAAATACGTCTCGATGACTGGCGCGTCGAGAGTGCTCAAGCTGCCTTATTGTACTAAGGGGATTAAAGGTTTGACCATTCAAAAGTTTAAACAGTAAAAAAAGACCCTTCTGCAATCGACGAAGCCATAGAGGATCCAGCTTTATAAGTTCGCACCTTTGTTGGTAGGTTAAGTTACGGTGTTCTGTAGTGAAAACTCTTCTAGTGAAGAAGTGCTGCACCGATTCTATTTTCTTCCGTTCACTAGTACGCAGAAGACTGAATAGGGGTGAGCAGTATTTGAGACTAGGTCTCACGTACATATTATCAAGGCTAGTTCTAACCTTGAAAGTCTTAAAATTTCTGAGGATAAATCCGGTGGTTCGGAGTGCTTTCGAGACTATCAGGGCACAGTGCTCTGACAAATTGAGACTATTAGAGTAGGATATGCCCAAATCCTTGATAACTCCTGGGACATTTAATTCGTGGCCGTCAATGCTTAATTTCGGTTGATGAGCGTCGCCAACAACCATAACGGAACATTTGTGCCATGAAAGGGTGAGGCGCCATGTGCAACACCACTGGGCGAAGGCCTGAAGATCCTTTTTTATCAGCTCGAGCACGATGTTGCGATCTGCCGGTTTATATCGATAAGCGACTTTTAAATCATCAGCGTACATGAAGGGTCTGCCATACTGAAAACAATCTGAATCGTCGTTGACAAACAGGCAAAATAGGAGCGGACGCAGTACACTACCCTGTATAACTCCACTCCTCACATGCGTGGGGTTGGAGATAACATTGGAAATTTTTACTCGTTGTGTGCGAGCACCCAAATAGGAAGATATGAAGTTCAGTGGCTTGCTACCTATGCCGAAGGAGGCTAGTTTCAGAAGGAGGAGGTTATGATCGACCCGATCAAAGGCCTTAGTAAAATCAAAATAGACGCTATAAGTGGCAAAACCGCTGTCTCTAGAGCCATGTTGAGCTGTATTGAGCAGGTTGTTCTCTGTCAAGTGACGCATCATCTTTTCTTTGATTAAGGTCTCCAAGATTTTCGAGGCTGCGGGAAGTGTATTTATTGGCCTAAAGTTGTCGAATGAGGTCGATCGGCCATGCTTGCGAATAGGCATTATGTGCGATTCCTTCCACAACGAAGGAAAGGTTTCGCTCTCAAGAGCAAGATTAAATACCTTACAAAGAATAGACGGAAAGATATCATTCGCTTCAGCTTTTAGAAGGCTAACTGGGACGCCATCTGGTCCTGGACTATAGGATTGGTGATAACGACGAATGGCTACAGTCACATCCCAGACGGTAAAACTTATGGTTTCGAGTATGGCACCCGTCCAAGCCCGGATAACCGGAGGTGCAGCGAACGAGCTTTCACTAAACGTTTTGGATAGGAACGCATTGAAGCTATCGGCGGTCAACTTAGCGTCAGCTATGGGGTTTCCTAAAGCATCTTGAAGAATGGGGTGTTGCGTTTTCCTCTGCGCTTTTACTGTACGCGAAAAGAGTTTCGCAACATTAAGGGAAGGATTTTCAGCGAAGTGAGCCTCATTGGCTATCTGCTTTTCTTCGGAGAGCTTATTGACCTGCTCAAAGATCAGTGTGATCAAGGGCAGAACGGAAGTGTTGTTCTTCCGATGCAAACGACGAGAGAGTTTACGCAGCCTACGACGGAAAGACAGAGGAAGGTACACTTCATCCTTGACATGTATTACTTTCTTACGGGGAACAAAGTGGAGGATGAGTGGATCCAACACTTTGTACAGTGCATCGGTACAAACATTAACATCCAAACATTGGAAAAATTCAGACCAGTCGAGAACGTTTAGATGTGCCAGTAGGTCAGCCGTGTTTGCTGATCGAAAGTCATGATAAAGACTATACTTTTGGGAAAATGTTTTATCCGCCTCCAGTTCTAGTTCACTAACAACTGTAAGATGGTCTGAACTCCCAAGTGCGTCTAAGGATGACACTGAAAGTAGTTCGCATCCCCTACAAAAAATGAGGTCAAGTATGTTTGCTCCTCGAGTGGGAAAATCGACTACCTTATCCCACATGCCGATATCTATTGCCTCAAGTAAGTTCTCAAACTTTGAAGGACCGGATGGTGGAAACCATTGCACGTCAGGAAGGTTAAAATCGCCTGCAATCAAGCAATACTTAAGATTCAAGTCAGCTGCGGCAGGAAATGCCTGCGAGAGACAAAGATTGTAGTTTGCATTGGCATTAGGTGGGCGATAAACACAGCCAACAAGTAAGGAGTATTTGTTTTTTAGAACAACTCGTAGCCAGCAGCTCTCCTCCACCGCTGTGAATTGTGGATAGTCCAACGGGAGAAATGCAAGTGGCTGCTTAATATAGATGCAGCTTCCTCCGCCACGGCCATTGTTTCGATCGTTCCGAACGCATTTATAGCCTAGAACAGAGAGTTCTGAGTCAGCTACAGAGGCCGATGCCCATGTCTCAGTTACCATAACAATGTCTGGGCGGTTGACGAAAACAATAGTCTGGAGCAGAGGCCAATTTAAGAGGGCATGTCTGAGGTTTCGGTGGCGGGACAGCTAGGCCGTCACTGTTACCGGCTTCGACCAGAGCGATGTCCTTTTGACCTGAACTATTTGTCCCTCTCTTATTTTGAGATTTGTCTCGCCATTGGTTCTCCGTTTCTTCAGCTCTATTATTAGCTGTCTCATCTTTCTCCGATCTTTCAACTCGTAATCCGGCTGAAAAAAAACTTGCGAATGCAGCCTCCGTAAGGATGGTTTGCGCTCTAGCAAGAGTTTCGCCTGTGCTTCAGTTTCTAAAATAACTTTTAGAGGTCGTGGCCGAGAAATTGATTCTGGAGCTGTTGGAGCCTTCCCTATTCGAAATGCCTTAAGAATGCGGAAAGACTCGCCTGGTTTTAGCAACGCATAAGACCCACGTCATGGTCAATTCGTTCTTGTGCAATTGACGACTCTGACTCTGGGGCCCCCTTTACAATTATTTTCTGCTTGCTACTCAATGGGGCATATGTTGCAAGCTCACGTGTTTCAGCCGAGGGAGCAATTGTATCCGGTACACGCGGTTCTGATGTACTGGCTATTGGGTAAGCTGAATGCAAACCCGTGAACCGTTTGGCTTTCTTAGGCTTATGCCTCTTTTGAGTTATGATCTTGTCAAACTCTTGGTCATCACTTTCTTGTGCAGAGTCGAGCAACGATGTGGTGCTAGGATGCAAATCCCGATAATTGCTACTGTCGCTTAAGCCGAGTCATGATGGTGTAGCCCGTGGGCTTGACACATGATCCGATATGCAGGTTTCAGGCGTGTCGACAGACATGTCCAAATCCAAGTCAATATCAGCGTCAACTCGTTCTTGTGCAATTGTTGACGCTATCTCTGGAGCCCCTTTTACAACTATATTCTGCTTGTGACTCACTGGTGCATCTGTTGCGAGCTCACGAGTTCCGACCAAGCGGCCAGCTGTATCCGGTACTAAAGGTTTGATGGGTCCTGATGTGCCGGTTTTTGGGTTAGCTGACTGCGCATTCCTGGCCCATTTAGAATTTTGACCCTTTCTAGCCCTATGCTTTTTTGGCTTCATGATCTTATCGACCTCTGTATCGTCGCTTTCTAGTGCAGCATCAAGCAACGATGTGACGCTAGGACGCAAATGCAGATCATTGTTAGTGCTGCCTGAGCAGAGTAACAATGGCGTAAACTGCGGATTTATTTTAGATTCTTTGCGATCGAGTGAGACGCCCGCTGGTTTACTTGGTTCGGCAGATGATATGCGAGTTTCAGGTTTACCGGCCGAGGCTATCTGAGCATATGTACTTTTATTTATCCCCGGTTTTTGGCCGACAAGGGCTGTTTTAACCGCTGTATAAGAAATATGCGTTTTTAGATGGGCTATCTCTTGTTTCAGTTTATTTACCTCGTGGTAAAGTTCCTGCTTCATCTCCGAAAACTCCTGGCGGAGGACGAAGTCCTCACAGTCTAACTTCGGTGAACGTAGTTGACATCTTGGCCATTTTGCGGGAGGTGGAGAATTTATAAAATTATCTAAGTGGCCATATCGGCAGTTACTTTCTGGTCGTATCTTAACATGGTTGTCAAGGGCCCGTGTCGAAGTGGCCGGGCTGCCTGAGGTGCTAACACCGCTAATAACCAGATTTGGCGACCCGGGTTCGAGATCCGGCGGAGACGAAACGTTTCGTGCTAACGGACTTGTAGCATCTAAAGTCTCCATGTTATGTAAGATTTTTTTGTGTTGCGACCTGCGTGTGATACTGCCAATTAAGTCGGAAGCCAAATCAAAGAGCCCGTAGGAGTGAGGCGGAGAGAAGATCGATTGGCCAGATAGTGCAAGTTTACTGAGACAAGCAGGTTACAGCAAGTCAGAGTAAAATATTGAGTTCCTGACAGATACAATGAAATGTTATTGGTTAAAAATTTCCTTAGGAATAACGTGAGAGTCACTTTTATCCTAACGTGGGAGTCACTATTATCCTAAATATTATTACAATATTAGGATAAGGGTATATAACAACACAGTGATATAAGGACTCAGCCTAGGCGTGAAATTCGGAGATGTGCAGATTTTTGTGGCGCAGAGGAGTTTTACACAAAATCGACACGTCCAAGAAGCAATTTCCAAACTTTGGAAATAATTCACAGTGGAGGAATTTTTCAGAGCGACCGGATTCAGATTTCCACGTAGAAAATTCCAAACTTTGGAAATATATAGTCAATTCTTGAATAATTTCCAAGAAGCGTGTCTTCTATACTGAGATAGAGACTAAAAACACGTAAGCTCGACAGACTTGAAATTCGCAAACAAATCGATTGGGATACCCATTTTACCGAAAAACGCTTTCAACAATCTTAAGCTCCTCTTCGATGCTACCAGTCAAGCAGATCCTTTTCGCTCTTTGCATCAAACAGGATACCAAATTACGTTTGATGCTAAGCGGTATGAAACTATGTCTGTTCTTTAGATTATGAACTAAGTCGTAACAGAGGAGAACAGCAAGTTAGTTGAGGTCAGTCCTTCTGTCTCTAGTGGACGCTATAGATGTTCAGATCGTGGTGAAGCGGCTTCAAAGCATCAATAAACCTCCAGAGACAATCGCCCATAGAATAGTGCTTTAAATGAGTCATTCCTCTTTAATCTGTTCCACTCGAAACGTTTACCTTTCTGATGCAAAATTTAACTTGAGCGCATCGACATCCCCTGACGTCCATTCCTCCGCCTCTCCACACACTTTCTGTCTCATTTTTATTATTAAAATCACCATTAAAACTTTCGTAATCAATTGTTAGATTAGTAGCCTTTCAGATGTCTGCCTTCATGTACTTCTGTATGAACTCGAGGCCGCAACTTCGCGCCTATTCTCCACTGCCTCCTGAAAGGTGGCTTCACAGTCCAGGACAAAAGGCATTAAACAGACCGCTGTTAGTAGTCTGCCACCTTTGGCTACTGCCTGCGGTGATCGGTAGGTGCGAGCAACAGATCTACCGTCCCAACGCCAGCGTCCAAAAATTGGCGTGATCACGTGACCGTGAAAATAGTATGATGTAAGCACGTACAGCCCTGGACCTGGCGCGATCCGGCTTCTCACGAGCCCTTATTGTACTTTGGCATGCATTGTTCTGCCCAGCCTACATACACACTGTGATTCACACGGCTCGCTCCCAGCAGCTGTTCGTCTTACCTCAACCGGTAGTGATCAATGAGAAGTTATGACGCAGCTTCTATATGCCGATCTCACCAATCGTGTCGATCGCGTCTCAATTCTCCTTATATCTTACAGACTGTCATTCAGGTCAAGACCAGGAGAGAGAGAGTTTATAGGCTGGCCGACCAGAGTCCGCTGGTGCATCCTCTTAAAATTCCATCCTCTCGACTGGAGGTGAGGTGAACAAACTTAAAACCGCTGATCACTAAGTCCCACCTGCATTTATGGACCAAATTCCAACTCTAGCAGCTACTAACACCCAAATCTAACACGAAGAACTATACTGGCTATAAAACGCCTCGCATTGGTTGGCAAAGTTGCGCACGTAGCCATTCGCTCTCAGTTTCTGTCGAAGATAATGTAATTCACCAAACTTTTCTTTCAGTCATCACATCCTCGCGTCAATCACGACCCCAAGTGATGATCACGAAAGTTGCTAATTTTAGTACGCATTTAGTCGCGTGGCCACTACGGACTATACATACTGTGCAACTTGTGCCTTTATCACCCTTTTCTGTAGTTTCCTCTGATGATGAGTTCGAGACAGATTCCAAAACGTCGGGCTTTTACAATTCTTGTTCCAACGATCGCATCTTTTCCCTCTGAGGCGTTTTTTTATTTGGAAAGACTGAACCCGGATCGATACGAATCTCAGATAAGACGACGTCGTGTTTCAAATAATATGCCCAAAGGGGGTTTTCAACAACCAAACGATTTTAAGTGTAGCTTTGCACTTTCGTTGTCTGACGAGTCTCAGCGGGCGAACGAGAAAATCCTGTACACAGGATCTTGAGAGCCGAAACCGTTGACACAGAAAATGGGACGGCATCGTAAGATAAGCAGAATACCGGAAAAAAACCTTTTACGTAAATATTGTAATCAGCATTTAGAAATTTTACTCATTTTCAGTTTCTTGGGGTATAAGTGCATCTATATCCACGCAGTGAGTCTGAAATGGACTTATATATGAGATCTGATGCAGAATATGTGTCTCTTTTAGTATAAAAGTGGCACCACAGTAAAGCCAAATAGACCTCCATGTACAATACGGCCTAAAAGTATTGCGAAAGATTGATAGTCTTTACCTAAACGGTATTGAGCAAACTTGAAATACTGATTGTCTTGTAGTCAATTCTGAAACTATTTCAGTCACGATAGGATGCCGGCTTTTTAATGAACTTCTTTTTGGCCACGAAAAAAAACATATATACTGTAAAAGTGGCTTCTTAAGTAAAGTATAATTGATTTTGACTGCCTTTATAAATTCACATATATTTTATGGAAAACATAAACAAGAAAATGATTTCTTATACTCGTCTGGTAGCACTTTACATCTTTAAATTTTATATTTAAAGAAAGAGTTTCTTTCGGTTTTAGAGAAGTTTCTAATTATGAGCTTTTTACGATAATGAGGTGTTCATTCATTATACATCACATCAGTCAATTTATTAATGTTGCCTATAATCGATACAGCGTGATTTACATCTGTTGCAATATTTTATGACTTTTTTCCTCAAACCATTTACAAAAATGGACTTTTTTATACTTTACCTTTTAAAACCGAAAGATACCCTTTTAAGCATAAAATTTAAAGAAGGCGTAATTTTCTAAAAAAATGAATACAAGAAAGAATTTTTTCGTTTATGTTTTCCACAAAATATATTCGAATTTATAAAGACAGTCAAAATCAAGGATAAAAATGCATACTACTTACGTAGCCACTTTTACAGTACATGTGTTTTGTTAGCGGTCAAAAAGAAGTCCATTAAAAAGCTGGCATGCTATCGTGACTGAAATGACTTGAAAATAGACTAAAAGGTAGTCAGCATTACAACCTTGCTCAATGTCAATTCGCAAACAAGTATCAATCTTTCTCATATGTCGGCATGTAACACGAATTTTAGGCCATACTGTATTTTCACAGGGTTATGGAAAACTCGAGAATGAATAAGCTTATGCAGGCAAGCATATCCATTGCTAAAGAGACATGAACCACATTTGTTAGGCCCAAGAGACTGCATGGGATCAAAGCGTTGCGGTACATAAAAACGGGATATAATTAGCACAAGGTTCTTGACGTGAAGGTGGAAGGACCACCGAAAAATGTCCAATTTTCAATTTTCACAGAAAGAGGTTTGCATGCAATTTCAACAGAAAGAGGTTTGCATGCAAAAATGATGCACCCCAGCAAAGGTATCATTGAAAAATGGTGCAGATAGAGGGGACTCAAACCGGAAGTTATAACCTGAAATACTTCCGGACTGTCTCCTAAAGTCAAAGGAGTCAGGCACTGGCTTATTTGTGTTTCTTAAAATATTTAAGTGGTTGGAAACTGTTACAGGTACCCTTTGTACTAAATGTAACCAAACACTAAGTTCCGCAGTTCCCCTGTCCCGGCTGTTACCCAAACGTTAATCTTCCCGAGCCAACCAATTGCATAAATGCACCCGGAATTCAGCGCAAGACCACAGGTAATACGTGGCTAATTATACTCTGGTTCCACTGTTTCCTTTTTTAACAGTTGATTTTGGCCTTGACTGCGGTAACTTTGAATATCACCGAGGTCAGTCGGCAGGTCCCATGCCTGTATGTGGCTAGGTCTCAGCGTATTTTTGACCTTCAACAATCTCGTCTTCATTTTTTTTTCTTGACTGGCTCTTGTGTTTGAACGCACTGACCAGACTGCTTGAATTCTATCGCTGTGTACGCGAGGACTCAAGGTTGTAATTATTTTATTAATATTTTACATACCTGGACACTCTTGTTGCTTTGGTCATTATTACATTTTAGTTGACCCAATTGTGAAAAAGTTCTCGGCATTTGGCGGGAGTCGAACCACCCTAGCAGGAAAGGGCTTCACGTAGCTAACACCCTACCACTTGAGCTACAAATGCCACGCCTTGTGTCGTGAATTTAATCACATTTGGATCGGTTTTACCTTACCGCTCGTATGGAATTCACCAATACGGATTAACAAGCCGAATGTCCCAGAAGGATTTCCTACGCAATAATCTATAATCCACCAGAATGACTACTGGGCTGACTTAATTATTCAGGGGTTTTAGTTTTACGACTGACGTCAGATTAGCTGGTGGTGGTCTAACCACATGCATGCCAGGACTAAGCACACCCACTGACTAATCGCCTCGGGCTCACATCGTAGACGCCCATATAAGGCTATACTATCACTGGATGATGCCCAGCAAAAAACCTGAAATCGCCATTTTAAAATTTCATACGTTTTGGTTGAAACAAGTTCTTTATTACCAACCGTTGTTGGCTACGCCCTCGGTTGTGACGTCTTTAGGTCGGCACTTTGATGTCCAGCGAAACTAAAATACTCCGTTATATATGGAGTACCATTCACCCTACCCTATCTACCCATCCATGCTTCGAATTGGCATTGAGTCCGGCCCCGCAACGAGCTCAGCTCTGGCTTGAAAGCCAGCTTGTCGTGGATAGTGGAGCCGACAACAGCAGCTTCCCCAAATTAAACGCCAGGGGAGACAGAATTGGTAAGAGTAGCTTTTACTGCGCGAAAAGAGCTTGACAATAGGCTTTGCCAAGCGATTGCAATTGCTGCGTCCTCAGGCCAGTTGAGTTAGCGTGTGCGTCGGTTGCTGCGAGGCCTTGACTGCCGAGTGTTTGCTCTATCGCTTACAGCCAATTAAACGAGCCGGGGCGTATCGATTGGCTTCGAGCGCGTATCAAGCAGCGAGTGCACTGAGAGCGTGCGAAAGAAAGATAGTGCGTGGTGCAGGCCTTGGCAGAGCGAAAGCACAGTGATTCAGCACAGTAGCGCTGGCCACGAGGACTCCCACAAGGTCTTTATGACCTAGTGCCGTACACAGAGTAAGACAGGTGCCATTACGCGATACAGTAGTCGCCGGTTATTAGGCCCACGGTTAATAGGCCCAGCCGCTTATTAAGCCCAAATCAGCTTGGGACGGAATTTTACATAGCGAAATCCGCCGGCCCAGTCACCGGCTACAAAGCCCAGTTTGCCAACAGGATGGAGTGAGATTCTCATCTCTCTGCATGCGCAACTGGTTACATAATTTTGGCCAGTCTTAGGCAAAACAAGATGCCGAGCAAGCAACTGGCCCTGAGGTTGCAAAGAAGATTAATTTGCTCTAAGCACTGGACATGTTGCGAGATGCATGGAAGCAGGTGAAGAAGAGCACAATAGAAAACAGCTGGCGAAAAGGCGGTTTTAAAACCCCTGATGTTGTTTCTGCTCCTGATGTTTGTGCTGCCGATGTGGTGCCTCCTCCGCCAGGAATCCACGAGGAAGATTTTTTTAAGTGGGTGGACATCGATGCAGATGTTTAAATCACTGATGAAACAGGCGAGGAAGATTTTGAGCAGAACTTGGTCAATGAAATCATTCAGAAGGAAGAAGTGAAGAATGGAGGAGAAGCAAATGAAGAAGTTGTTGTTGATGATGATGATGAGGACGAAGAGTCAGTTCTTTCTGCTGCACAGATGAGAGCTGCACTCTACACTCTGCAACACGGTCTACAGGCATCAGATTTCACAAAATTCGACGATTTCTGGTGCATGGAGAAGAACATCAAAGAGCACTTGCGAGTGAAGTTTCCTCCAAGACAACTGACACAAGACCGCATTTTTTAAACGTGTCGCAAATCATTTTTGGTTGCTTTTGTTATTGCGTAAAATACAGACAAACTGCATTATTTTCTTGTACATAACCAAGCTCTACACATAATAAAGTACGTATGTAATGTATAGTGCCTATCCTGCGTTTGCTAATCAAGAACTAGGACTCTCCGGTTAGTGCACTCGCCGCTTATTAAGCCCAATTCGGTCTGGGCTCGACGTGGGCTTAATAACCGGCGACTACTCTACCTTGCTTGCCCAATACATGATCATTCCGCTTGTCAGAAAGAGTCACGCAGACATTTCTTGTCTGTATACGGGTTACCTAATGAACCATACTGACAGTATGATACCAACTAAAAGCCCAGAGGTGTGTTTAGCCAAAAATGTGCCGCTGTATGACACAGCTCTTTGAAATTCGGCTCATCAGTGGGTCCCCGATGTTCTCCTGTGTGTTTTCTGATAGACAGTACCGCTTTAAAATCGCTGATTTTTTATTTCCTCCGAAATAGATCGGTAAGTTGAAGTTAATTGCTCTATAAAGTTCCTATTCACTGTCATTCTACGCCTATAGAGCTTCATATTAAACTCCTTACTTCAAGTAAACGATTTATTTCTGAGAGAATTAAAAATCCCTTGAAATTTGTTGTCACTTTTGGAAATATTAATGAATTACAAACGCGGTGACTGGCAGAAAGCCCTTGGGGATTTCGGTTTCGGTGGTTGCCTGAAAGCATAAGCAGGAAGTTTGACTGGTTTTCAAGTGCGCGGTAAAAAACAGGACTGAAAGATAGGATCGCTTTGCGCCACGGTTTGAACGAGCGTTCAGTCTCGCGTAGATGAGGCTGAACACGCTAAACCGGCCAGCACATTAAATTATGTCTCCTAGGTGAGGCAAGAGATCAGTCAGGCCTGGAACAGTGACTCAGTCCATTCAGTGGACTATTATCGTCTGCTTAGTATACGCATGCATTCATCATGGCGCGTCGACGCACGCACATGAGAGTTCGATAATCGAGATCGACGATGTCCATCATGTGCCAAACATGAGGGCGAGCGCAGCGACGGTGACTTGTGCGTGAATCCTTTTTATACTGATAGAAAGCCTTCGCATCATCTGTAGGGTGTCCCAAAATTATTTGCACCTTTTAAGCGTTCGATAATTTCTTTAAAATTAAATATTTAGCAATAATACTTACGTATTACACAACCTTATCGGATGCTGATCTATTTGTAAACGAACTTTGTACACAGTATATACTGTACAGTTCAGCAGTCCAGATACAATAGAAAACTGTAAACCAGTTAACAACAGTATGTGAGGTTCTGATGGCACAAAGCTCAGAAGACAGATCTCGAACTATAGGTCGGATAGAAGCCGGAGTGTAGCGAGTGGAGGTTGCCAAAGCTTTCGGTATACTCATCAGAACGGTCAAGTATTCGTGGTTACAGTACAAGCAGATAGGTACCCTCAGAAAGCAGGAAATTTCTGGAAGAAAAAAATGTTTTGAAGAGTTTGAAAGATCGTTATTGCAAAATCCATTGGTAAACCAAGAAAAAAACACATGGAAACTCGCAAAGAAACTGAATGCTAAAGGCCTGAAGGGTTCTACGCCCATTATGCACCGCTATTTGCGTGAAAGTTTGGGTGTTACCGCCCATCAAAAATGGAACACCCTGACCTTCTGTAAGATGGTCAGGAGGTTGACCATAAACGACTGGAAGCAAGTCGTCTTCTCCGATGAATCAACGTATGACTGTTCCATTCGCCAAACACAAGGATGAGGGGGTTTGGGCTCCAAGTCGTAAAACGACGGAGAATGTTGCAGTTTAAAAGTTTAGCCGTACAGTCATAGTGTGAGAAGCAATGTCTTTTGGAGGACTCTCTGACCTCCAAATTGTACCATGGGGTTCACTAGTGAATGGTGAATATCATAGAGAGGAGATCCCAAAGCAAAACCTGTTCAAAAGATTGGAAAAACTCTTTTGAGCAGGTCAACATTTGAAAATAAACTTTTTCCGGGCATGTCAAGAATACACTTTATGCAGGATGGGGCCACGGATCATAATGCTCTGCAGACCCAGAGGTAACTGTCAGAAAAATTCCACATTTCTGGAGGAAAGACATGTGCCTAGCAAGTAGTCCTGACTTGAATCCAATTAGAGATACATAAGCAATTTATGGTAATATGGTTGACACGAAGCTGTCCGCTCCTACTGCTTTTGCCGGATTGGAAAGATCCATGCTGGACGCCTGGAGAAGGATCCCCTTGGAACCGCTTCTGAATCTCAGTCATTCGATGCCAAACAGAATAGAAGCTGTCCTAGAGGTCAAAGGAAAATTTATTGTAAAGTAAATATATAGTACTTGATTATTTTGGAGGTTTGGCAGATTTGCTGAATTTAATTTGACCCGATTCTGAAAAAAACTCACGCCGTTCGGTGGTATTTGAACCCACATATTAGTGGCGTTTGTAGCTCAACTGGGAGAGCATTGGCTTTGCGTAAAGGCTTTCTCTTCTATGCGGGTTCACACCCCGCCGAACGCCGCGAGTTTTTTCCCAATTGGGTCAATTAAATGCATTACTTTAATAAATGCGACTGGATTTTTAGTGTGCAAAGAATTTCGGCGTACCCCATACCACACTTTCTCTCTTCTCTCACTTAGCTGTGCTAGGTGTCAGGATAGAGTCCAGAAGACCGAAGGCAGGACCAGGCGCAGGTGGCTGGCTGGTGCGGGCTGAGCCCCCCATGTGCTACATTTACTTTGGGAGCACAACTCGAATAATGCCTGATGAGATCCCCTGAGTTAGTCTCCATTTTCTCTCAGCGCGTACACACACTCTCCCACACAGCAACGTCGACGAGGCGCACTCTTACCTGCTCCATACTGTTCCTTGCCAATACAAGTGAACATGCGAGTTCCAGGAAGTAATTGAGACGAAGACGACTAGATTGCTGGGACAATGCTTTTATTTGTCTGACGTTTCGACATCCGTCGCGAATTCATCATCAGAAACATTAGCAGAAACGGGTAATATGTAGATGCCCAGGATTTTGCAGCATTTAAAGGATCGAGTCATTACTGCAAACATACAGCGAAAATTAACGTTAATTGCGTTCTTGCGCGTGAATTGTCTGTTGGACGGCATGCGGGTTCTGATCTGTTGAATTTTCATCACGCGTGGTAGACTGCGGCGTGATGATTGCCCGGCCACCTGGTCCTCTGGTGTTTGCGTAGGATGACGTGATGGCCTGTCCGTTCCCCAAGTGGGGACTTGCTTTGGCCAAATTGAGTCTCAGCACCGAATATGGATTGGAGCCCGTGAACCATGACCCAAGTAATGCTCGACTCACCCGATCGTCACCTCCTGCGAGAACTTTGGCCTCATCAAGAAAGCAATTAATGTTAATTATCGCTGTATGTTTGCAGTAATGACTGTATCCTATAACTACTGCAAACTTGTGTGCATGTATTACCCGTTTCTGCTACCTTTTTCTGCTAATGTCTCTGAGGATGAATACGCAACAGATTTCGAAACGTCAGGCAAATAAATGTATTGTCCCAGCCATCGAGTCGTCTTCTTATCAAACAGTTTTTTGTCAAAAGTTTGTACCAACGCTCTTAGTACGGACACCGTATTAGCAAACATACTGGCAAAGCAGTAAGGTCAGCAGTAAAAACGCTTTCTGGATGGCAGAATAAGGTTTATTCTTTGCACGCAGAAAAGACTCTAGCGGGTACTACGGCAGATATTTGGCATTCTATGTTTGCCAAAATTCCCACTGAAAATTCCAGAAGATAAATTGGCGAACATGCGTTTGTTTTCGATAAATTATCGTCAGGCCCGTACATTTATATCGTAATTAACTAAGTAGACTATGCGGGTTGGTAAAAAAAATAGTGCGGTTATCATGGTAGATGGAGAGGGAGGTAATCGGGGTGAAAAATCTGATCAGCGTTAAGAGGGACTGGCAGCCGAGAACAGTGATAAGCTGCGGGCTGTTAAAATTAGCGACTTTCGGCCATGGTAACTGCGGCGCCGTACCTTGGGCGCACAGGACCGGTCGGCGTAGCTCGATGGCGGCCGCTTCTGTCGTAGCCAACAAGCGCTGTCCAAGGCATTTCGAATAGCTTAAGAGCACCTTGTAGATCACTCGGAGGGCCACTTGGCATCCACGTGATGGTCTGAGTCTGCCAGACCTGCATCATTTATTTGGGTAATTACGCTATAAAGGAGAATTAATCGAACACAAGCTTATATCGTTTTTTTTAAATTGACTTGATTCTCAGAAAATCTTTTTATAAAGAAGGCCTTTTGAATCGGTTTTATTGAAGGAAAGCAGGTCAGATGTGGGTAAAATTATAACCAATTCCAAGTTACGCCACACCCTGGGCCTGAATTTGCGACCTTTCAATCAGAATTCCGGCGCTCTACCCACTCAGGCACTCTAGGCGAGTGCGTTGCGTCAGTGATCGCTTAAAATTCATCAAGGACTGTTTTCTGTCACATACTAGAACCAAAGATACAAACGAATCCTTGCCTTTTTGTGGCAAACTGTAGTTTTCTTTATCGTCGTCCAATTTTCGTTGATCCTGGGTGGGCGGCCTATGTAGTACATGACTCTTTTGTGCGAAGTTTGCAACTTTTTGGTCACGACCTGTTTGCCACATTAGCAATAAATTACTTTTTTCCGCCCCAGGGCGAATAACAGTGCAACGCATAATAATATAGGCAGCCATACAGTGGAAAGTTTTAAACTGTCATTCAGTTTCCTTACCGACACTACGAAAACAATTATGCACTGTACGGCTTCGCTTTATGGAAAGCACGTGAAGATCTGACATGGTTTAAAGTAAACCCACGTAGCACTAAATTCAAGGAGTAGTTAGGTTTAGAACTGAGCGTAGTGTTAGGAGTCTAGGGGTCAGGGCGAGGAGAGTTCATATTAGGCTTCCGGTTTGGGCTGGAAGTTCTGTTAAAGTCAGAATAGGGCAAATGTATCCCCTCACGATTAAGCGCAGGCTCATTTTTAGTATGGGAAGCTTTTAAAGAAAAAATTACGAATTAAAACCTAAGAAAATAGACCAACTTTTTGCAAAATATTTTAATACGTGAAGTTAAAACATAAACTTTACTGCCTCTGGCGAATGCTTCGGTATATTAGAGTGTGGGAAAAATTATTTTTCATAAATGGAATTTTCGGCCTCATATTTTTTATCAAGCACTTTAATAGTGACTAAAGCCTACCGAAATGAATAATAATATCGGGAGTTTGGGAACAGAAGAGGAGGGAAGTTCACTTTCCGTAGGTTAAACATTTCTATCTGAACGCGTGGACGCCGGATCAGGTTCTTCGTCGCAAAATGAAATCCTATGACAGCCGAACTAAAACAACACAGAATTATATTACTCTGTAACCACATAAAAAGCTCTGCTGCCTGCTAGACTCTGGAGTATTCTGAGAAGAGCTGGTTCCAGTAGAATTATGCAACAGAATATGATGACTTGCGTGTAATTTGAATCATAGTGAAGGAGCCCTGCACAGCAACTACCATACAATCTCCTTCGTCCCCTATAGGGTTTCTTTGGCAGGACCAGCGCAGGACGCATAACGGCTAGCATAGGTATATTCGCGAACCTGCCACAAATGCGTTGCCTGGGCACATCACACATGTTACGTAGCTCAGTGTACACAAGTCAAACTTAGGTTAGGCGAACGAATGTTTTCGATTATTCATCATCAGGCTAGTACAATAATAATAAGGGAGGTTATATTTGACAAAAGTTTAAGTCATCAACCCGTATTAATCAGAGGAAGAGGGGGAGAACTGTTAGGGAATCAAACGGTCAGATTCTATTCAGAAACAGGGGAGAGGGGGAGGGGCTCTGACACTTAGTTTATGTCGCCCCGTCGTCCTTGTCTCGTGCTTTCTTGAGAGGTATCAGGACGCAAGGCGTCACAGTGTCGTGACGGCGTGGGCTACGACGGCTAACTAACCCTATTTTATGCGTGCAGAAGGCGTTTGTACAGGCACAAAGGCACCTGTGGCCAAAGAATAATTCAGCATGCGTCTATACGCTCCCCACTACACCGCTAGACGGCGACGAAACGGAGACAGCACATGTCCCCAAGCCTTGAGACAGAAACGTGGCAGCGACAGCATGCATCCCCAAGGCGTCGCGAGACCGTGACACCCTGCGTCTTGCTCCCCCCCCCCCCTGCCAACAAGACGCGAGACAACAACGAGGGGGCGTCATGAACTAATTGTCGGAGCCTCTCCCTCCCCTCCCCCTTGCCTGGTCCCAAATTATGACTTGAATATGACCCTTTGATCCCTTAACACTTCTTCCCCTATCCCCCTAATTATTACTGATTGAGTGTTTAAACCTTTGTTAAACCAACCCTCACCTATAGCATTGTACTCGTCTAATGATGAATAATGGAAAACGTTCGTTCGCCTAACTTGACTTCCCGAATGCTTACATGGGTATCATCGCTGGAGTCAAACTTAATTCAGATCTAGCGATATTGAGGGTTGAAATAAGGCCACATGGGAGCAGGCAAAACTGAGTTTGAGAAGATGAAAACGACTCGATCGCTGGGACAATACTTTTGTTCGCCTGTCGTTTCGAGATCCGTCACGGATTCGTCATCTCAGACATAGTCAGAGAGCAGTAGCAGAATCGGTTTTCCTGTCAAGTAACAATCTCTAGGGTCTCATGGTAATTCGGAAGCCCAAAAGCGTTGCCACAGCTTAGAAGCCACATTGAAGTTGGACTTATTCTTACAACGGTATAGGAAAAAAAGTTCTTACGTGAAAGGCATATTGCTGTTTAAAAATTAATAGTACGTTGATTAGAAAAAACTGATCTAGAAAAATTGAAAGTCCGAAAAACCATTCCGGTTGAGTAAACTGAATTTTTAAATACACAGATAGCCTCTGCATGCAAAATCTGAGAGCAAGTATAAGTGCATTTAAAAATTGTCCTAATATTAGAATGTACGCTTAAATATCCTCGAAGAAGGAGTTTAATGAATGGCCATCAAAAAGCAGCCCATGGCAAAAGTACAGGTTCCAACATTGCTTCATGAGAATTGTTTGAATTTGTTTGCCATTTAGGGCACCGAAGGAGATGCCACAAGACTGGAATTTTTCATCAGGTCACAGGCCAGTAAATTACAAATAAATTTAAATTTAAATGCCACAGGCAATCATAAACATACAATTTTGTGTATATTTAGAGAAATTTCCTTTATCCTATTTTTATTGGTTCTTTCGTTGTTGGATTAGAATGAGTTTACTTACCCTTAGACTCCATTCTAAGAGTGAAAATGCACAACAGAGTCATCCTATAAATTACAAAATATGGCTAAAATTGATAATCATCTGCCCGATTCTTTTATAAATTGAGCATTGGTGAAATATAGTCATAGGGAAGGTGTCTTATCGCATATTTCAACTGTAAAATAGATTAAGGGAGGGGAGCGCATCCGAAGGAAGATATAAGAGTAAATGGAAAAAGCTGAGAAATTTTGGAATGTTCAAACAACGGATTGTCAGTAGACGTCTTTGTTGCGTTTTATAAACTCAAAACACACAGGTCTACAAATCTCAATTTGTGTAAAAACACTAAAACGATGTTCTAAAGCTAGCCTACTTTCTTTCACCTTGCTTCATCCGACTTAGATAAAAGAGAAGAATCAAATATAAAGTGCGGCAACTTCTCGCTGGTGGAACTCTTGACTTTTATTACTTTCTTTTCACAGAAAAATACGCATTTAGTTAGTGACAGATATGAGTTAACGAAACTGCCGATATACAGGGTAACATAGACCTCCGCTCAATTCTGTAAACAATATGACTCACAAAATTTTTGAATAACATGTTCCGCGTGCTAAATAGACATTTCCAGAATAAGCTAGGTAAATAAATAAAACGTGCAGTATTTCATTTGCCATTTTTGGTTGGTCTTCGTAAGTGCAGTCACCAAGTTTCATGAAATAAGTCGCAAACTGTAAATCAGCAGCAAGTCACAGTCAGTCGACTAAAAATCAAACCAGAAGCAGCGGCCGGTCGGTATGACATCAAGAGCGTCAGTCTCCTATCATATACAGTCCCGTTGGGTTCCCTTTCGTTCTGACACAGCAGCGCAGCGAGGGTTTTGGAACTCACGACGTAGACGCTCGTCAGCAACTGGTATGACAGTTGTTAGCGGCAGTAGAGAAGACACTTTTTTATTAGTTTTGGGGTGGCGATACAGCCAGAAACGCTATCAGTGTGACTTAGCACGTCGTAAAACTACCAAGACCCTGTAGTTATGATTATCTATTCACGAAAACTGATTTTATTTAGCATTCTTGCGATGACGTGGATAAATATTCTGGTTTTCGGTTTCATTCTTGTGTGTTTTTCTAGGAGCCGTCTGACAGTTCTCTCTCTAGTAGTAATACCTAGTTGAATGTGAACTAACAAGCTGATATACGTTTATCCTATCTAGACATGACTGTGAAACTGTGATGCAAAGTAGACTCAGAGGTTTCCAGGGCAAATTCGGGATACTTTATCGAAGCAACCTGTTAGGTATTTGGCCACATCCTTGACACTCCGATGATGCTCGTCGTGACCCCTGCGGTGCCCTCCCCTTTTGGACGCACGAGATAGGGTTCCTTGTTTCGTTTCCGTTAGGGTTGCTCCTGTAACTAGTCCTACGGTGGTGAGAGGTAGCCTCTATCGTTAAATAATTCATTTTACGACAAGGAGCGTTTGGAAACCTCACACGCTCTCCGTCATGTTTTGCGGGTCCCATACAACGGTACACTTGAGCCATATGACTCACCAGCATTACTAGTCACAATACCCTCACCGTAGTTGTCGGTAATTATTGTCTTAATAGCCTACTGAGTGTGTTTGAGCGCGTGTGGCAACGCCGATCTGCACTGTGGTGACAAGGCGCTCGCCGGAGAACTAGCTTCTTTCTTCTGGAAAGATTAAGCATAACTCAAGCAGGTGACAACCTGTTCTGACGTTCCTTCTTGTCGGCATATGGGGTTTTATACACGCAAATGTGATAAGTGGGTGAATGAGCTAAGACAAAGCTCAATTTATTCAGGAGACCTCTGTAGCTTAGTAGACAACACACTGCTTTTACATATACGTTCTATGTCCGGTGATTGATTACAGTGAGTTTTTATTTATTTATATGATTCGGAGGGTAGAAGAATTGACAACTTTTAGGCGATTAACTCATGGCACTTAAAGCAAAAGAAGACAGCTTGGGAAGTTAGGGGTTTGATATATCTATTGTGCACGTTGTTAGCAACAGAAGCAGAGAACCAACAAAACCCTGGACTAAGTAAGGCACGATCCATGAATTCACAATGCTATTTATGCTAAGCGTTTATCGTATTGTCGCCCAATGACAAAATTTATCAACCAAAGTTTCTGAATGAATTTGTCAGTGAAGTCTAATAAAGTGATTGCGCTAACCCCGGAAGAAATAAGAAAGAAATTAAAACCACCTGTGGTTGTTTAAATTAACTGAAAACGTAGGTGCATAGGTTGTTTAAAGAGCAAACAAATTAAGCTCACAGACCAAGAAAACTATTACCACAACTCATATTAATTAAAATAGTCCAAGAACTGTTTGAATGCGTGTAAATTCAACCTATTGAAAATTTACAAATTGCTTTTTATTACTAAAACCTCCCCACAGTTGGTACTACAATAAATTCCTGCCATATTTATTATCGGAGGTTCTGAAGCTACACTGCAAGTAACGTGAACCACTGGGACACCAAGCGTGCAGTTAGCGTCCCCTACAGTTTCCCTCAAGCAGGCAGAATGCTAAATTTACTTCATGTACATGAGTAAGAAACTTTTTATCGAAATAAGCCTAGATGATTAGACAGGGAAAAATGAACACATCCGGTAATATACGTGGTTTTGCGCAAAATTCTAGCTAACTGAAACATTCCAGTGTCCTAATTTTAACCCAAACCTTCACTCTAGCCACAACCCAAAATGGAAGACCTAACCTTTCTTAATCTTAACTCCAAACTTGACTCTAGAACTGGCTTTAAACTTGGCTCTAACAATAGGATTAATGGTCATGAGAATCAGTGCAAGGTTTCCGAATAGATGCGAAGCTACTATTCTCAGTACTTGTCAAAAACGTTTCAAAGAATATAGGAACAAATAATTTAATCGATGCATCAAAGAAATTCTGAGCGAACTATATGCAACTTTAATCTAATATTGCCAACGAAGATCGATGGATTTGAGGTCAAGGGCTTACGTTCCTATAAGTATGAAGGGTCATGAAAAGACATTTCGTAGTTATCCGTATGACCGAGGTGGGGGGGGGGGGCGTTTGCGTTCAATCAAAATTACACTGAATACCGCCTCTAAGAGCCACCTTTTGATCAATCTTTTCCACGTGAAACAGTGGCGTTTCGACTCTTTTTTATTATCGTCCTATAAACAGAGCAAATTCCGAACACGTTTCCTGCTTACAACTGGAAAAATCACCTTCTCATGGCTCAAACAGCTTCGTTGCCATGAACCTGTTAACCAGTAAGGCTAAAAGTATTCACCATACATATAGTGCTCAAATGCTTAGCCTACACGTGACGAGTCAAACATTTTGTCGTCCTTGAGACTGCTTTAAAACACAAAATAGGCAAACCCACAAGCTTCCTAAACTAGACCCCTATTGATCGAAAATGTGGTAAGATACAAGAGTAAGAAGAGCTTGCGCAATAGTCTGGGAAACACAAATATTCATAGACTCGAAACTAACTCCAATCAAAAAATGCATCGTTATGCTAACCTTAACCTTAATCAAAATCATAAAACTAACACTTTTCTCCCTAAAATATATCGCAAGGCTCTCGAATAGGTGAGAGAGTTGTTCGTCTCCCCGTGTCTTGCCGCAGAAATATACATTCGTCTTCGGGAGCGATTTCGTTATTTGACTAAGATGTGTGGTGATTCACTCCGTGCAGGCAAATAGGTGCCAAGGCTCACCGCCGCCAACGAGTACACATACACTGGCCGCCTACGCCCGTCCGTCTAAAGAGCCCGTCTGACCAATCACCTGTCAAGGCTGACTCGCGCAAAGGCCGCTCCAGATGCTGTGGTTGTTCGCGCGGTCACCTCACTTCAGACGCAGCGCTGTGGCTGGTGGTTGCTCGCTAATCAAACAGTCAAATTCCACTCAGCTATTCTCCGTTCCTTCTGTATAGGAAGATTGCAGGTGCTGGAAAAATCGTCCAGTAAAAATTACCCAGGAGTCAGCGCGTTGGATTGCCACCATCAAGATTCACAGATATGGCACCATTTAGGGAGGCCGGTGACTCCAAAAAGAGGACCTCATACAGGGAGTTTCCACCGGACAGCATGACGGGGAATACAATATATGGCAGATGGCCGGACCTATGGTACACAATTTAGTGCCTGCAGAACGTTTTCCCTAGTCACACTCCTGTCATAATCCAGTGAGAAGCTTATTTGCCGAAGCCTGCCTTGGACTTGCTGGAATTGGGCTCAATGCTACAGGAAACATTTAGTCATTCAGAAGCTCCGACCTGAATGCCGTAGACCCTAACTCCTAGTTGTGTACCCAATCGGCAAACTGTACGTCCGCTTGCGAAATTCAAACTGATGAATTAACGTTTTTTACTCATTAAAAACTCCCGAGCTACACATTTTGAATGCCAGTTGGAAAAGCCTCCCAGTTTGTGATCAGAAAAAGGCATTCCACATTCTAAATTTTCACCTTCATGGGAGGTCGCTTCAGCGGTAACACTGGCAGATGTTGAGGTATGCTATTAGCACTGCTCTTCTTCCTAGAAGGTATTCCATTGAAGAAGTGAAGGTTATGAAATTTGCTCTTTATCGGTGTCTGAGAACGACAGACACCGAAGTGCACCGCTCATTTTCGAAGAACCTTGCACTTGAATGTAAAATAAGGCTTTTTTGACGATTTGAAACCGTCATGATGCGTGAAAGCGAAGGTTCTTTAGAGAATAATTTTACTTGTCAACACCACCCCCCTTCTGCGCAGTGCATAACCTTTCTAAGTGCACTTATCCTCTAACCGATACTGTCAAACATAATTTGAGGGCCTTTTCGAGGGAGGGGTAATGAACGTGCTGAATTTTCACGTTGCGACGCTCCTAACTGTGTGCCAGCTTGTTTGCTAAGAGGATTTAAGCAGTAATTGAACAGTAGTTTTCCGATGAAAAAACACATGGTGTTCAAAGGGGGCTAGAAGTAGCATCGACAGGATAGTCTGAAACCCTTCAGTTTGATCGGTGAAGCACAAATAGATAATTGCTTCTCCTCAAAAGCGTATACAGGTGAAGAACTGGCATTTTGAAGCTGGGGTTCATAAAACTTCTGTAATCTTATTGGCATGGGCTGAACAAGGAGAGTTTGTAGTGCTTCTAGGCCTACTTCCTTCCAACGCGCGCACACCGTACACGAGGTTACGTGATGGCAAACGGTCGCCCGCCCTCGGTGACCGCAGTCTGCATCAACGCTTAACCCCCATGGCTGCCAACGCGCACAAACACCGTCGCTCAACCTTTGGCCTCACGCGACTGGGGTGCAGATGCGCACTCCAGGCTGGCCTGGCCAATAATCTCTCCCTGTCGGACCAATGAAATTCAAGTCTGACTGAGACAGAGACCGTCGTCGGTGGCCGCTGGAATGACTGTCACCAGGCTGGGACTTTGGACACTGCCCCGCTTGGGTGCAGACGTACGTTCGTCTGATAGTCAATCTCCTCCTACCTATTTTTCTACTTTTTCCGCAAACACTAAACTGTTTCTACCACTCTGGCCTCCCACCGACTTCTCTTATCTCAAGAAACTGGGCCTGAAGATCGTAGGGACAAGGGTTTTCTCTATTAATGTCAATTCCTCGATAATTTTGTAAAGGGCGTGTTGCATTACCAAACACAGAACGGCCAACAATCTTTAATACAGGCTAGATCCTCTACCATTTCTTGCGACTCACTTAAAAGGACGCCATGGAACTGAAATTTCAGAATTCGGTACTGAAAACGGGCAGTCAGCGCTTGCGGGTTATCTAATAGATGCAAGTTAAACGAACCTTTAAGCCATATTTGCTTAATTTCAGTGTTGAATTGGAAGGATGAGACGTTAAACATTCTCTTAAGCACAACAATAGCTATAAAAGGTTACTTTGCCCTAGGGAACACCCACGACTGCCCTTCATTGTCCAGTTCTGTCTGAAGAAAAAAATAATATTATGCACGCAGTTTCTTCCTTATGCTTCCAAGATAAATATTGGCAGAAAATCCAGAAATACATGATTGGCAGATTTTCTGACAATGCATAACGTCAGCACAAAGAGTTCAGTAACCTAAAGTTCCTGCCAGGACGCTTCATTCAAAAATAGTTTCCAATAATCTCCCATATCAGTTGAAGAGATTTGGAGAAATTTGAGTATTTTAGATAACATGAGCAGAGAATAATAGTACTTCGCATAAAAACAATCGGTTTCTGTGATTAATGCACCACCGACCACGGCAAATAGTTTATTGAGAAGAATTAGCTGCGATCGCTGGGGCAAGATTATTTTGCACTTGAAGTTTCGGATTCCTTATCGAACCCATTATCAGAGACAATGAGCTTATTCTCGAAGATCATGAAACCAGTTATGCCACAATTTTGTACTAGCTAAGCGATAAGCATGCAAAATTATCTAGGCCGTACTGAGGAGAACTTTACCAATGCATTATTTCTGTCGCCTGTCATTTGGGTCACTGACAAAAGCTAGAGGCCACTTTGTGCCGAGGAATAATTTGATTAAAATTACCACAACAAATAACCATTAAGGCCACCTTTTGCAATCCTAGTAGAATTTTGCCGACCTACATTGGCCTGTTTTCGAATTCCCGGTGGTTGTGAACTAAGGGCACTGAACTAAGAGAGAAATGCTATAATTAGAATAGGAAATTCTAAATTTTCAGCAAAAATGGCTCCATTCACGGAAAGCGAAGGGTAAGGTAAATCAGGGGTCACGGTAAAAGGTCAAAGGTAAAAGTTCATATCATACTCAAAATTAAAGTTTTACACGATATCCACATCTACTATGGATACAGGTCAGCTTTTAACTGATTGGAACTGGCCATTGCAACACTGTTTCCAATTTTCATGCCCTCCATTCACGTGTTAAAATTTTGTATATATATACAGTAGGTGCACTATTGCGTGAAATCGAACGATTTTTACAAGTAACTTCCTCTTACTCAAACGCAGCCCAAGCTGTGGCCCCCAAAGTCTTGCAGCTATAAAGTAATGGTCGTTCTTCAGAAAAGGGCATATTTTGATTTATGCAGCAAAATAACGTTTTATAGAAACACCAGATTTCTAACCAAAGTGGAAAATTCCGAAATAGTGGAAACCGGGCGTACAAGGTAAACTTAAGTTTTACATGTAGAGGAAGCCAGTTCATGCAAAACCACCGAATAAATAAAGCAGCGCAAGTAAAATTACGTTGAAAAATAATCGTTTTGTCAAGTTTTCGAATAAATATGCTTCCATATTACGTGCTTTAAAATGTATGGCTGTTACCAAAGAGCCTTAATTTCGAGTATGTATTCTGACACGTTTTCACGCGAACTGCTAGTTTTTTCTTTCGTTTGTGCATCGCTTGACTTATGTTGAACTAAGGCAACCACGTTTTTGCTTGATATGCCCCATTGGGAGATCACAGGAGTAATATATTGCTTAGCTCACTTGCGGACATGACGGTCTGTGACTTATAAATTTAAATAGAATTGTCGGGTACAATTTTAAACGTACAATTTTTTGTACACTTAGAGTTATTGGCTTCTGTCATATTTTTTGTAATCATTCCGTATTTCGATTACGAATAGGTTCAGATCTTCCATGAAATTCTAATAAAGACTTTACGATTTTCACTGGCTTAAGTCAATTGACCATAAATAATGCGTAGATTCTATGTGCTTACAAACACATGCAAAATAAGATATGCCTTGAAAGCTTTCACATAGATTACCAGCTTTTTAACATTTTTTTCTTTTATAACTGTGTTTGTGTGTCATTGTTTCAGAACCATCCAGTAATGTGAACTCATTGCCAAGAGAAATGAACATCCACTACTAAATTCTTGAATGAATATGCTTAAGATTGATTAAGAAATATTCTAAAAAAAGTTAGCTCTTGAAAAAAGCTTTACCTATATATTTTGGCGTCTGATGTCTGCGTAATTTAATTTGGTTATGATGAAGTTAAGATCAGAATGGGCCATTTTAGCCACTTTATTGATTACCCTAAAAAGTAAGAAATAATCGCCGTTGTAAATGCAAGAACTTTCATTAATTATAAAAAGGAACCGTTTTCAGTATATTTGGCTACTTCTAGGCTCAATTCCACAATAAAAAATGCAGAACTGAGAAGCAATCAAATCAATGGTGATTTTTGAGAAAACTATATCGCAATATCCCGCGACAACTCACTCAAATGTGCATAATTTTAACTGTCTTCAACTTTTTATTGACTTAACAATTGATTTTTTTACTATAAACTAATAAAGTCCCCATTCGCATTCCTTGCGTAAAACCCTTCAAATATACAATATATATTTTTAATTAGGCTAAAGCAAAAAACAGCCTTGCACATTTATTATACAATTTTATGGCACAAAACTTGGAAAAGTATAAAAATAGAATTTTTAAACGAATTTCGCTCTTCTTTTTTCAAAAATAGTGCGTTATCTTATAATAAAACTGACCTAAATTTCAAGGACGCAAAACAAAATTTTCCGTTTTGTGGACAGAGATAATTAAAAATTTCCTGCTCTTCATGAGTGTTCTTTTACAGTGCAACATGCACTAACAAGAAGTTCTTTTCCGCAACGTCTAATAGCATAGGAAATCTCTCAGATATCAACAAACGCTGGATTTCACCCATTTTCGCTTCTATTTTCTCCCTGTATACTGATCTGAACAGAAGTAAATTCTATTAAACATCATTTTGCGCCTCATTTCAACGTAATGAACAAAATAATTAACCCTTAAATGTGTGTTAAGTCCCCCAACCTCCAACCTTTCATCAGATATTTAACTTACTGTACATCAGTCGGCCAATTGCCCCCCTTATAAACCGATTTTTACCCCTCTTTATTCATTAGAACTGCAAAAATGAGGTCATTAGCGTACGACACAAGCACCATTTTGTAAGAAGTCCAGTTTTGCTTAGATTTTGCGACTCGTTCAAGAATGTTGGCAATTGTAACGTTCGGTCATTATACATTACTTGTGATCTGCCAGTTTCATATGGTCTGTGGACCTTATTTTATTCGCGGTGAATAGAGGTCATTTTTGCTGAGGATTTTTGAATAATATTTTCAAAATAAAGCATATCTTTCTCTCTCCCTTAAAAGTTTGCGAGCACGAGAGGAGTTCCGTTTTCATGTCCCATCACCATCCTCGCAATAGTCCAACTGGTGCATACAATTAAGGGCAAAATTTAAGCGTACAGCATTCGCACAAAGCAAGTGCTGATGGTGCCTGAAAAACAGATAGCAGATAACAGATAACGACATCACCTTAGCAAGTGGCGACTGAAACAGTCAACGTGCCTTGGAGTCCACCTCTTTCAGGTGTCCGGGGAAAAGCAAGGGCCGGAGACACTAAATTTTCCTGAGTTGTAAATGTTTTCGGACGAAATCGATTAGGTGATCACCCCTGGCAAAAAATGTGAAGGGGAACGTTCCCCACTGTAAATCAGTTAGTCGTAGCCTCGGTTCCTGGAAGGATAAATAATCCCGCCCCCGTGTTTTCACCAATAACCCTAACCAAAACTGTAAGTTTAACGCTCACTTTAAGCCTAACCCTACGTCCAACGTAACCCTAACCTCAACTTCAACTTCACCCTTAACCCTAGACGCCGTCCTCTCTCTAACAGTATTTTAAACTATAATTTCCCTGACAGTTAGCGCAAAACTCCTTATATATTACTAGTTGTTCCCGTTTCCGTGTTCTGTCGGGGGATATAAACTAACTTCATCGAGTACTCTTCAGTCAGTCTTATCAATGACCTACGCCATCGATCGGAAAACAAACAGACAAGATCACAACCTTTTGGAGCTGGAATCAAACCGGCTGGTAAGCAAGAACTTGAGGAAAGTTTCACCAGACCCATGAACTTTATGTCAGTCAGTGAAATCTTACTTCTCTTTGTTTTGGAAAAGTAAGCTGAATTTTTTGATTGTTCCCTTCTCATGAGAAATCTTCTAGCTCCAAAAATACTGCTTTTGCGTTGAGCAAAACATACAACAATGCAGCGAGAAACTTAACGTAAATAAGACTTAAAACATCCTAATCATAGGATAGAGCTAACGAAACGTCTAGTATCATCAAGAGGACCATGCTGCAAAACTTACTTAACTTGTTCAGAGTAATTATTCCTGACATAATTCACAAATGAAGAGAAACAGGAGCGACAGCTGCCCTTCCTTGATATTTTCATCAAGAGAACACCTAATGGTGAAATGGAGACGATGGTTTACAGGAAAGCAACGAACACGACTTCTGAGGTATCGCGGAAACCATCCAGCTGCTCACAAACGAAGCTGTGCAAAAACGCTCGTTACACGGATTCAGACGCACTATAGTAGGCCGGAGGATAACGTATGTGAGGCTCGATATTTCTGGAAATAATGCATGCGGAATGGATCCCCAAAATTTTTGTTAAACCGATGCCTCCGCGTTTGGCCCCTTAGCGCTTAAACAGAAGCAACAGCGAGGGTATTGCATACTCTGCCATGCATCAAGGATGTCTTAGAAGCGATGAAGCGCACAGATGCGAGACTAGGTTTTGGAATTGCACACCGATCCAAAACCACCATGTGCAGCAGGGTCATGAAAATCAAAAACCGGCTTAATTCCAAGATAAATCTGTGGTAGTGCATTGCATCCAATGCGTAAGCTGGCCTTCACAGGCCAAACTGGACGCATGCTCAGATCGCGTATATATGAACATAAATTGGCTGTACGACGAGGCGACGAATTATTGCAAGTTGCAGCTCGCACCTATGAAGCAGGCTAGGAGTTCATCGTCGCGGTCGTCAGGATACTCGCCACGCCGAAAACAAGACGAACCGAGAACTGATTGAAACCTGACCACAGACGAGAACTCAATCAACCGGCGCATCGAATTGGCGTCGGCGTATAGAGTTTTGCGCAGGCACATTCAGCCACGCCCAAATATCCGTCGCGGACAGGTGATTAGCACACATCCTCTATAATTGCCCCATTTTCTTTGCCGACACCCTGACGACGCTTGACATCACTGACACTTCATTAACGTATACCCTTATGATTGCTCCCCGCCTCCTAATTTTTGCTTGTTGTTTCTTACCAACAACTACCTCTGACAGTTGATTGGCGTATACACCCAATATAATTACCCCCTTTCTCTTGCTTTTTCTTTTCTCTGAAGGTAGACCTTTGTAAGATATCGAAAGTTCAGGCCAATAAACAAATTGTTCCGGTGCTCTACCATCCTTCTTCCTTACCCATGCAAGTATCTGGAAGGCAAAAGTTTTCATTCATTAGAGAAATAGTAGTGTGTTTACGAAAATCGGCTTTGTAGGAGATCGCGAAAATTCCAAGCAATGATGTAAAAACACATGTTCAGATAGGGGATAGACATTGACAACACTCAAGTAAACCTGTTTTGGCAATGCTCGGATCAAATATTTTCGAATAATTATTAATGTATGTCATAAGATAGCAAGTCAACTCCATCCCGAACGATGTTTTTCAAAAAAATAAACGGTGTTTTAAATCTTTTTTTATTTGGCATTGTTAAAGAGGACACTAAGCAGAACTAAGATAGCTAGATTTTTTGTTAAGAAGTTCACTGGATCAAAGAGTGTCGGAATGTCAGACGTCGAGGAGCAAGGAGCTGTCTAAAAACCAAGGATCTAATTAGCAAACACGACTACGAGCAAGCACTTTTCTGACCGTAAGACCAATTTTTTTCTTGAAAGCACCGCGCACTTTTTAGTGATGAGGTGCATGACAGACTTTTATTATGTTTCTGAAATAACAAAGAATGCTATGCCGTTTTGGTACTCGCCAGAACAAACGTTTTTTTAATTTTTAGTTATTAAAACCACTAAAATACGACACTTCATAAAAGCTCTTGCATACGTCGCAATGTTGCATTTGCAGCACCTGTTGTGATGCTTCGCGACCGAATTTCCATGCTGTTCGTCATCATTTCAATTAAGGTCAGAGTGAAAATTGGCATTTTTTCCAAGTGCTCGCGCTTTTCTTAATGATAATTATTTGCTTTTATAAAGAAAACGATGGACCGTTTGCACCATTTATGTCCTTTCGTAAGCTTCATTATATTGTCGAAAATGAGCTACGGACTAAGCGTATAATTATCGGAATGGCGGTAAAGATGAACCCGGAATAGGGAGCGCCGCAATACATGTGGAGTTTTGGCGAATGTTGGGGAAATTAGTTTCGGGATTGAGGTGAGGTTTAGGTTGAATGTTAGAATATGGGGTCAGTTTTAAGTTTAGCGTTAGAGTCAGGAGTATTTTAAGGGTTTAGGTTGGGGTTCATGTTAACAGTACGGTTAAGGTTGCTGCAGTCCTACCATCTACCTTGGCCAAAAACCAGTAAAGCCTCTAATAAAATACGGTAATTTGCATCTTCCACCAGCCTCTCCGATATAGCGCTTCGAAACCCTCTTTCTATTCATACTTACAAACATCATCTGATGAGACTGACACTGAATGTCTCTACTTATTCACCAATATTCCCAACATTCCAAATTTTTGAATAACTCACAGGTTTAACTTGACTCCGTTAAAATATATGGGCCATGTTCTGATGAAAACTGGACAAAAACAGCCATATGCTCTTCAGTTAGTCTCCTATAGTGAAGCGTTACTGAAATGGACATTTCTAACTTATTTGTTGCCACTAAACAGAAAGGATGCAAACTTCAGGTTTTTAATTCACATCCATTATATCACTGAACTTTAAAGCCAAAAACTATTCGCACTTGAGGAGTATGCAATATAACTCGAAAATGTCATTTCTTATTTATTCCCTTTTGCAGGATTGAATACGAGACACTGCCTTGGAGCTCCTAGTGAACAGCCCACGCAGATAAGCATATCGTAACTGCCAACAAATTACACAGAATTTGGAATTTAATTTACTAGAACGACATCAACATGGTGAATGAACAACGGTTTAATGGCTTCACCAAATGCAGTGACCTCAGATCTAGTTCGTTATGGCCCTTGAACAAATTTGAAAATCTTGACAATACCATTATGAAAATCTAAACTTATGTGGGAATTAGTCAATTGATGAATTGTGGGGATAGAAGTAGTGAGAAAGAGTGAAACAGCACATTAAATGCTAGGAAGCTATGTGATCAATAATGTGATTAATAGGTCGTACAGATCTTTTTTTTTACATCGGTCTATGCACCCAGTCACCACTGTCTCGTAGGAACATGGTCGACGTGTCATGCCTGTGCGTAGGAGGATGTAAGAACGCTAACCATTGGGGAATAACGTGGTCAATGGCGACCTAGTGGTTTTGAAAAGGAATTTCATGGCAACCTGATTTCCGTCTTTAACAGTCAACTTGGCACGCGTCCGGTCGACCGGCTTGCTAACTGCTCCTATGCTTTTGCATCCGCGAAAACTAGAGAACTCATAAATAAGGTTTTACTGTGGCGGGCGCAGATAAGGCACACTGCGCTGGTTTGACCAAACGCTCATTGTGAGGTTAAGAAAGATTTAATTTGGTGGATTTGTGTGTGTCCATCCTCACCTGCTACGGAGTCCTCGCTTGATTATGTCGGGGACTGTCATTTAGCATCTACTTGCGTCTAAGAATGATGCATATTCTATGCTGGGCAGTGGTAAAGTAATTTTAATTTACATATTTTGCGAAAGATTTTTTGGCGGTTTAAAATTTAGGCTTTCGGGCAAAAATAAATGGATTCACTCACCAAAAAGGCAAAAGGAAGAAAATAAGACCTTTCAAGATCAAAACTACGTCATACCTTTCAGATAATAAGCATTTGACTAAATAGTCCCTATCTTTTAAAAAGGCATTATTAAAAGGTAATACCCAGTTCAATCTTTTTATGGACTTTTTACTACCACGGAATTTAAGTTGGAGTTTCCCAACTAGAGCTTAACTAAAGGCAGGAGGCGTAGGTACCGATAAATCGAGGTCGCACAGCAATTTCGGCTAAATAATGAGCCCACCTGGATACTGCTGAAGATGCGAAAACTTTAAACCATGGACTGACTTATAGCATTCCTCTAGTGACACAGGCACTTAAGAAAGCCTATTGGTAAGTGAAATAGAGGCACAGGTGTGGGGACATAGCATTAAGCGGAACCCGCTGCCGCAAAAGCACCGAGGCTACGTCTGCGATTTAAAGGAATTTCTGTACAATTCCACACAGCAGCGATGCTTTTTGCGCAAATTATGATGTGATTCACACAGTCGTGTATGCGCTTAAAATTACTTGACATAGATAGTTACGTATGTCTGAACTTTGAGTTCACTTTATTACTCAGGCCTGATGGGACAAAGGAAGCGTAATGTAACATCATGCATTAGAGATGTTAATTGGCAGTAAAAGGAAGCACTTTAATGTAGGCCGTGATTAGATAGGATTAAAAAATTGCAAGAAAGTGAGGGGGAGGGCGAATTTCGTCATTCTGAGTGAGGATTTAAGCGAAAATTGGTCCAGGACAGCTGTGGGTTTTGCATTAGAATTGCCTTCGCGTAGGTATCCGGGCTCTCATTGTGTATGGCCGTTGTCTTTAACATTTTATGCCAACTTCGAAAGGCCTGTTTTACGTCCGTCTGTTATCCAGTTTCAGACATGTGTTCAATGATGGAACTGGAAACAGTCGTCCGCTCATCCTTTTAACTAAGTAGCGTACCATTCCTTGCTACTGTAGTGGGTCGTTGCCTGCTCATTGTCTGGCTTTCCTCTCGTGATCTTAATCTGTCTGGACCTCAAGGTCGTTGCGACTGCTGCGATACACAGGCCACCCACGATGTCCATCAACGGTGTCGAGCCATACGCTATCCACCCACACACTGTCCGCCCACACGGTGTCCAACCAATCACAGGCCGACCTAGCCAATGGACCCGCTCTCTCTGTGTCGCCTGGCCTAACGGCTCTTAAACCTCACTCGGAATTGCACCTCGCCCGCGGCGGTCGTGACGACGCCGGCCTTACGGTCGGACGCCTTGCAAGACCAATTGGCGACTTTCCCCTTCCTCTCTGTAAACAATATAATGTTCCGTCTACTCTCGCCTTTCCACCATCTTCTCTCCAATCTCCTAAGGAACCAGGGTCTGGAAGATTGTAGGCGTCAGGGTTAGCCGTCTTAGCCTTACCACCTATAACTAGTGACCCCAATCGTGGGATAAACTCTTAACTCAACTTCTCATGTGGCTGACTTCAATGAAGCGATACGGAGATCCTCATCCATTCACAACCCGTCGACTCCTGGCTCTGGTTCCTTTCCCATCCCGCGGAGCTGTTCCCGCTATGAGTGCCAATATCCAGACCTCCATTTCAAACTCTCATTCTACTTCTACTGCCAACGGTGCCCCTCCCTCCTGTCAGCGAACACTAACACGGCAAACCAATTTGCCGTCGAAGTTCAAAGCAGCCAACTGATCTCCCTCCCACGTAGTTGAGATGACCAATCTCCTACAAGATGCCGATGCACGCGTAGTTGAGAACTTTCCTCATACCGCAGACCCAGGTGCCCACGCGGACGCGAGATGACCTTTCCTCCTCCCAAGCGGCACTGGCGGCACTACCCAGCCTCTTGCATGCCAGCCACAGAAGTTCATGCAGGCCAAAACCGTCCTTTCTACCTGGCTCTCGATCATATGAACACCAGCTGTTCGAACTCTGCCGTTGGTACGTATCTCCCTCACTTTACTTAACTTTTCTTCCTCCACTCAGATTCTTTCAGTTTCCTCATTACGGTCTCCGGGGGAGTACTTGTAGTAGGTCGTTGCCTGCTCATTGTCTGGCTTTCCTCTCGTGATCTCAATCTGTCTGGACCTCAAGTTCGTTGCGACTGCTGCGATACACAGGCCACCCACGATGTCCATCAACGGTGTCGAGCCATACGCTATCCACCCACACACTGTCCACCCGCATGGTGTCCAACCAATCACAGGCCAACCTAGCCAATGGACCCGCTCTATCTGTCTCCTGGCATAACGGCTCTTAAACCTCACTTGGAATTGCGCCTCACGCGCGGAGGTCGTAACGACGCCAGCCTCACGGTCGGATGCCTTGCAAGACCAATTGGCGACTTTCTCCTTCCTCTCTGTAAACAATATAATGTTTCGTCTTCTCCCACCTTTCCACAGTCTTCTCTCCAATCTCCTAAGGAACCGGGCCTGGAAGAGTGTAGCTGTTAGGGTTAACCATCTTAGCCTTAACTCCTATACTGCTATAGCAAAGCCGTCAGATTATCCTATCGAGGCATCACCCTCCCTAGCTGCAGACCAAGGTGTAGGCGCGCGTGAGGTAACGGTATTTTTTCATATCCTATAGATACGATGCGTGTAGTGACTATCCTGCGTCGAAGTGAACTCCGCTAGAATCTCACGACTGCGGTTCTCGACTTCTGGGAAGAGCCAATCACAGTTGCCGTATAGATGCCAGGTGGGCCGGCGACGAGAAGTGAACCTGCACACGTGAATTGCTCTCTCTGTCCACTGGCCTGACTGCTGTCAAGCGGCACTTGGACGTGGTTAGCTCTTCTGACTGGTCATGTGTTCCCAAGTCAGATTTGTTCCATCTATCCTCCGTTCCTCTGTGTAGACAATATACCGTTCCTAGCACTCTGGTCTTTCCAAGTATTCTCCTGTACTAAGTAACCATGGTCTGAAGATCGCAGTTGCTCAGGTTTTACTTAACCCCCTGCGATTTTCGAATACTAGTGGACAGCTGGTCTCATTTGCAAAGCCAAAAGTGTCTGTAGAAAAAATCTATGCAGTCGGCTCCTTAAGGACTCCGGACAGACTCCTCATTCATATGGAAATCGAAATGAAAGAGTTTTTTCCACCTTAGACATTTAATTACATATTGTGCACTTTTTAATGCAAACATTTCCTGATGTCCATTTACTTGAAGCTGAATTTCTTTTTTTTCATTTCCATCACTCGTCAGTTAAAGAACTGTGCTCCCTCCGCGTTTGCGATCAGCTATCCAAACTTCTTTTTTATTCGGAAGACCGAGATCCGGCAGGTGCATTTGTTGCCCTTCCATGCTAATGTGCGAAAGTTAAATCTTTTATTCAAACTGCGGTCTAATTTGTTGATCCTATAACCAGGGGTTATAGTGAATGGCTTTCTTCCTTTTCCGTTAAAATGTAAATGAAAAGATGCGGAATAGTTCAGTTGGGTTAATTTGGGTCTACTTTGTTCTTTGTTACAGCAAAAACACCATCATAATACGGTAGATCTTATTCAAGTTCCTCCACGTACTCCATAATTTGTTAAATGGCCATTTTAAAGCTCCAAATATCAACTCTCCGGCGAGTAGTCTCTTGACAACCCTAGCAGTTTGACTATAACTACAACACTGGAATTGAAAATGCTCCCTCAACGTGACTGGAGTAATAGTAAACGAATTTTATATATACCTTATCGCAAAAAAGTAACTGATTTCTTGAATCTTTTACACAAATAATCGATAGCTTCAGTCGGGGGAACATCGGTGGGGAAATATTTAAAAAGAGCAGTGTCCTTGTGCAGAAGCCTGAGCCTTTTTTCAAGTTGGCAATTTCCCCCTCGCTCTCTCTCTTGCACACATTGCATACCCATACGATGACCCATTCCTACTACGCCTGGCCTATATTCAGGTTCTCCTATTCTGTCGCGGTTCGTAGTCTCTTCCAGTTTCCTCGTCCACATGACGTAACATTACTTTTCACACTTCAGAATCGAGTGACCAGATCAATTCGTATAATAAACGGAAAAAGGAACCTGTGATCCAGGAATTCAGGTGGACATGCGTTTAATTCCGGAAAAAGGTATCTACTTCCGCCCTGCCTAACAGGAACCCTTGCTCTACCTTAACTCTAACCGGCAGCTTAACCCTACTCCTGATCTGCTTGGAAGTTTGCACAAGCGCAGCCCTATAACGGAAAATGGGTTCATAGTTCCGTGTTGTACCGAATTCAAACTTTGCTCCGGTTTAACTATCAACCTAAAGACACTTTTCCACTTGTACTCGTACGTGTCCAGTAGGTATTTTCTGAACCAGATCATTCGACCGCTTTCCACTGTGGAGACTGCTAATGCCTAAAAACCGATCGCATTTTTTAAACTGACATCGCGGGTGAGACGACAGAAACTGAAGGGCGAACTGCTGTCTGATAACTGGACTGATAACTCTATTTTTTTCTCGAATTGGTGGCCAAACTCAACCAAAACAGCATTTTACCGGTTGCATTCATAATGGACGATTTTTTTCGGAAAATACAAAAAAGGCAGAATGCAAAACATTGTTGGTCAACACAGTTTGGCGTTAGTCACGCTTGTTAACTAGGGTTCAGGAAGCAAAGACAGTTTCAAGTAAAAATGAGTAGCGCGTTAACGCAAAATCTGCTCAGCTCTTTAGACGAAATGTTGTAGCGATCACGTAAATTGTCTAAAAAAGTGTTTTAGTCAGAGGAAGTAAGCCAGTAGAAATATAGACACAAGAGTAAAAAATTTAAATTATTTAAAGTCTTCGGATCCAGCTGGAACAGTAGTCACGGTTGGATAATGCCAGCTCACTGGGGACATAATCTTAACCCATCGGCATTGTAAAGTTGTTGACACCCGCTATATGTATACGTTACTGCCTGCTTGCTTTCCTGCCTGGTGGCAGTTTTTGAATGTAACGTGGTTATTACGTGCACGGGGATGGATTTCTGCTTCATTATTCATGCCACCTTCTGGACGGCGCTTCTAAAACATGCATTTGAATGATTCCCACCAAGTTGGGGAGTGACTTCTGAGGAAATTAAAAAGCACCAACTTCAAACTTGGAGTATCTACCAGAAGACTCATGGAGAACACCGGGGAACTATCTGACGAGCTGTGTCAGGCAGCAGCGGAATACCCGCAAAACACGCTTCCAGTAAATCGCGCGTGTAGCGATCACAGTTACCTTTTAAGATCAAGTCTGCAGAGAAAGGGCTGATTTCAAAGGGTTTACGCTCTTCCCATCGTTATAGCAGCTCCCTCGAGGGAGATTTTGGACAGCTTTTGCAGTAAAAAAACCTAAAAGCACTTTTAAATAGGGTGGTGTTAAGGTGATCGTAGGTTGGCTGATCCTGCCTGCAAGTCCTTGAGTTAACAGTTGACTCGAAGTTAAAATCAGAGAACGCGTATTCCTTGATTGTTTTGTGAGTTGAACTCACGAAGAGCCTACCTCAGACGACTGGGCATTGAAAAAGCTACAATTGCTCGATATTTGCAATTCGAGTTCTTCCGCGCCATTTGAACCAGAAGAGGAGTTACCGCTTCATTATTCAAAAAGTCTGTGGGAATAAGCTCTACCTACAGGAATCTGTGAGAAAAAATTACAAGCAACTAATAAAAGACTCTCTATGAATGGTTATTCAAACGAAAGGATTTACTACGGTGTTAATGAAGAGGTCAAGCCTTAGATAAACCGACGTCTGTCTTCGTAGCACTTTAACGTATGACAGTAGGTTTGTAATTCTAAGAGTCATTAACTCGGTCAGTGTGAGAGTGGCGGTTGGAGCCTCTTACACTACGCAAAACAGGCTTAAGATTATAAACTTTTCGCTGTCCATAGGAATGTCAGCATATGCTGTCAGTTACCAGCCTCCCTAGCTCCGGTTTATAGAGCACTGGGATACTTCAACAGCACTTTAGTATTAGTGTGACATTGAGAGGTCACTGGCTGATGAACGCTCACCGATCGGTTACGCAACGCATTCATCCCATTCTACACAAAAGCGAGTTAGACTGGAGAAACTATACAAGCGAACGTGCGAGTCCCAGGAAGTAATTGAGAAGAAGACAACTCGATCGCTGGGACAATATGTTTATTCGCCTGACGTTTCGACATCTATCGCGGATTCGTCATCAGAGACACAGTCAAAGAGCAGTAGCAGAAGCGGGTAATAAAACGACACCTGGCCACACATTCAAATCTGATGAGGCCGAAATTTTCGCAGGCGGTGACATTCGGGTGAGCCTAGAATAACTCGAGTCATGGTTCACGGGCCCACAATCCATAAATAAGTGCAACGATTTGCCCAATCCTTATTCGGTGCTGAGATTCAATTTGGCCAAAGCAAGTCGCCACTTGAGGTACGGACAGGCCTACACAAACACCACAGGACCAGATGGCCGAGCAATCGCCACGCCCCAGTTCACCACGCGTGATGAAATTTCGACAAGTTAGAGCCCGCATGCCCTCCAACAGACTATCCACGCACAAGAAGGTAATTAACGTTAATTGTCCCTGTATATTTGCAGCAATGACTGTGTCCTATGAATACAACAAACCTCTGTGCATGTATTACCCGTTTCTGCTACTGCTCTTTGCCTATGTCTCTGATGATGAATACGCGATGGATGTCGAAACGTCAAGGGACTCAAAATATTGTCCCAACGATCGAGTTGCCTTCTTCTCAATGGAGAAACTATTTCTGATTTATTAGTTGTCATAAGCCAGGCACACCCAACGCCAGGTGATGGCTCACCCAAGGCTCGATTCCGCGACCTGCTGACTAGAAGTTCAACTCCCTAAATATTGAGCCTAAGGTGGTGCAAAACCTGGGGGTTTGGCATGGCTGACCGATGACGGTTAATAAGCCAGAGGTAGCCATTTCAGTTTCCCTAGTCTTTGTCGGCAATGTTTACCTGCCTATAAGGCTAGCTGCTGTGTGGCTGCTAGCAGGGCCCAAGAGTGAACTACAAGGCAGAACTGGGCGAGGGAGTTCCGTTAGCGATCGGTGAGTGTTCATCAATGAATGTCAGCATTCCGCATCTAAACCGGCAAGAAAACGAGGCTATGAATCTATGGTTAAAGCGTTGGACTTCGGATTAAAAGGTCGTTGGTTCGAGTCTACAGTGGTGCAAAATCTAGCATAGGACATGACTGGCTGACGCCGGCCAATAAGCTAGAACTTGTAATTTCAGTCTCCCCTGCCTTTGTCAGCAGTGTTCAGGTGAGAGGTCACGCACCATAGACCCCAGTCCCACTTTTGCCCTCCGGTTATAATCCAGGGACAAATCTGAGCCAAAACCGATCAGAGATAGGACGGAGTAGAGGCGGGCTGATGCAACGTTAGTCGTCCCTCTCAACTAAATATACCGGTGGTGGCTGCTTCGTTGGTCCAACTGGACTTTCCAAAATCACCATAAAAACGATCCTCCAAACCAACCGGATTGAATAAACTAGGTTTTAAATCTAAAGAAAAAACTGAAACGCAGGCTTGACTAAAAGATACGAAGAGCTAATTTATTCAAGCAGAAACAAAACGGATTGTTTTACGTAGCGCCCGTCTGATAAAATTCCGTAGAAAAGAAAACTGCACGCTCTCCGGATGAAAGTTCAGTTGCGTGTTGCGCTCGGAACGCCATTCTATAATTAAACTGCCCACGTCGGACTGCATAGTTAATGCGAGGCCGTCCGTTTCACGTAAGCGGACGGACAGTGAGATGTGTGTGTGTCTCTTGTCTCTTGCTCTCCTTTCAGCCTCGCCCACGGACGCCAACCAGCAACGGAGTATGGGTAGTGCCTTTCAGTCGTTGACTTACTGGTTACCCCTCTCAGGAGGGTGTTGACCCAGGCTTCATGCAGGGCTGCTCTCACCCTTCTGAGATCCAATGGTCTGTATGCACATGCAATACCAGTCTTCAGCCAACCACGGTCCCTGCGGCCTGGAAGGCGCTGGCACTTTCTCTCATTTCTGATTCCCTGTTGGTGACTGCGCTTGCGCTCCCACTGGGTTTCAGGCCCCACTGCGGGTGCCCGAAAAGCTAGGCGGTCACTATGCGGTGGGGGAGAGAGTGAGGTCGACCTCGGCGCGATTCTTCCCTCACTATAATAAATCTGAATGCGTCTGATTCTATCACGGTGCGCTAAAAGCCGTGGCTTGGAGGGTCTGCCAACTGACGGGAAAACTCGGACCCCCTACGTAGCTGCTCCTACTGTACGCGTGTATCTGTATGTGCGCACGGGAGGAGAGAGAGGACTGAGAGTCAGGCTGCAGTGGCTCCCTCTTAATGTGGCCTTTATGGCGCTCCCGCGCAGTCGGGAGCATACCTAGCGAGATGGCTGTGTCAAGTGTGCGCGTGCTGAGTGTTTATCGCGCCAGCCATCTACACCCTCCCTCATCCCCGGTCTTATTGACTTTGTCTTTACACCGGATACGGAGGTGGGAGTGGCGAGCGAGTGGGTAGATTCTGCGCAAGTCTGCCTAAACTCCTGTTTTCCCTCGCGCTAGTTCTCTGCGTTGCTCCTGCTAGCTGTCGCTTGCGTATTGCTTGCCCAGCTCGCCTTTGTGTCAGTTGCGGCTTGCTTCAGCGCTTACTGCGGCTTGTTGGAGCGCGTGGTGCCCATCGTCGAAATCGACGGAGGAACTGATTATTTTTTGGCACGGATATGTAGGCTGAAGGAGCGAAGCAAGTACAAGACTGACTCCACGCGATCAGTCATTACTTCGACTAATAATAAGTCTGGTGAGATTTCAAAATCATACGACACGGTAAAACTCGTGAGCTGAACCGACGCTAACTGCCAACCGGATAACTCGGTATTCTAGTTAACGAGCATGTTCCAACTTCCACTGCAAATTGTAGCTCTTAGAGATAGCAGTGACAACTAGAAAACGATTTGAGGTCTCTTTCACGAAAAGTCTACCTTGCTGTAACTAACCTTGCATGTACGTCCCTGCTGTCCTCCATGGCTGAGTAATTATTCATAATTCCGACTGTACATGCATTGAGCACAGTCGAGAGTATGCGACATGATCAATTGTAAACGTTCTATTGCTCTTCAGGATAACACTCCAGACTGTCCTGTCAAAGTACTGCGTGGTAAATTAGTAAATACTTACTTCCAAAATGTGCCGAAAAGTGAAGTCAATCGGGAAGCAACTCAAACTGCAAGGTCATTGGAGTTACATTTCTGTTCAGGACATGTTTTTTTTTCGTGTACAGATTATACAGACAGGGAAACTTAGTTGTAACCCTGAATAGGAAAGCTGGTTTGAGGTCAAAAATTATGATTGAAGCTTGGTAAGTTTCCTGGTCTCAAGCTACTTAAGTGTTATAATTCCTACTTGAGAATAGTCAACGTGGGTCAAATCCCGCTTAGCGACAGGAGGGGACAGTGGAGACCAGACCAGGAACTGGTTGAGATCCTCTACAAATAGTTACACCATTAATGGACTAGTTCACCTTAGAAGCCATAGGAGGCCGGCAAACGCCCATTCTAACAGTCACAAACATCTATCAGATTTTTCAAAAGCTCATTATTGAAGAAGTACTGATGAAAGGCCTGTTATACGATAGCTCTGACATGCTGGCCTGACAAGAGACTTCAACTTTCATCCGGAATAAATGATCTACATGGAAGACCGGGTAGTTCAGTTCAGCTATGGAGGACTTAATTATCGGCTGGCGATGAAACGGAATATATTCATTCCTCTCATAGGACACTTGTGCTTTTGGTAAACCCTACAATTTTAAGGATTCCATAATACTAACTGGAAGTCTGAAGATCGCTCAAAATACATTCTGTGGCAAAATTTACATACCTTTTTTTATAAAAAAACAATAATTCGTTCAATCCAAATATACTGAATGCTGACTGAAACGTTAACAAAATCAACTATCTTACAACACAGCGATTCCCTTCATGGATATTGCTTCTCAGAACCTTTAGAAAAAACCGAATGGGAGTCCGTAAATTAACCATGTGCTACCAAATGAGATTATATCACGAGAACCTTTGCCATCTTGAAATATTGCACCAAATTCTTAGTCGTGGATCCCGTGAAAATGGCTCTGCTCTCAAAGGCAAAATAAAAAGACAGTAATTTGTCCCATATAACGCGTCGATAGACAATTGAAAATCTCGTATAAATCTACGCATGTCTGGATAGCAGCCAACAGGATGCAAGCTCGTAGCTTTTTGTTGCTCATAGTCGAGTTATTCTTAATCCTTAACCCAAATGAAGTTTGTTTCATCAAGTTACAATACAACTGGTTCGCTAAGGTCAAAGAATGATAATTTTTGGGTGACTGCTTGAAGTGGCCCGCTGTTTGAAAGGTTCTAGGCCGAAAAGTTTTATGATTTTTGCATCTACTCTCGCAAGCAATTGAGGTCTTGGAATTCCTAGTTCCCAAATTATGCGATTTTTCGAAGCTCTCCTCGGAATTATAGAAGGCAAAAACGTCGGAATTTACCTTTAGAGATCTGGCTGATCAGATATCAGACTGAAAGAGACGAAGGGGAGAACATCAGGGGTGGCTCCACAAAGGCAGTGGAGACGGAGAGGCTGCTGGTTCGTTCTGGTCCACTGACCTCTTGAGGCAGCCATAGCCTTGGTCAGTGTTTCTTTTTTGCGCCATCTCCATTCGCGTGAATATAGCCAATACAATTTTTGCTGCATTTGGGCTGGAGGTAACTCACCTCTGCGTCATTTGCCCTCACTGATGTCATCTTCAGTTCGTGGGGCACAGATCTCTACTGTCTAAAAGTGTAACAAGAGGTGGTCTATGGGACAGGTGGTGTTTGGGGGGCTTTCGTCTCATTATTTTCGCTCTTTGATGAAGGAGGAGGACCATTTCTGGATTCTGTGGTCTCCTGTTTCTGCATTCTGGGCCTTCTTATTTGGCCTATTGTATCCACCATAGGAACTCAGAATTATACCTAACAGGTTGTCTGTTTCCTTTTTTCACATTTTGACTTCTGTTTTCACTATCACAGTCTCTAAACCAGCTTATTTCCTGGGTAATTTAATACGAAACGTTTCCTATCGAAATATAACCTTTAATATTGCCTTATTACTTTACTTATATTCTTAGAATCTTCCAGTCATCAGCTATCAAATTTATAACACAAACAAACAGAATTAAATGAAGAATAGTCTCCGACACCCATCCAAGTCATCAAATCGTACTTTATAACAAATGCTTTACGGATTTGTAGACACAAATTCAAGGGGGTCTTATATCAGTTGCATCAATGCTCTTCAAAGTTCGCAGATCGAAATTGTGAACTTGACAAGCGGATGCTAGGTACATTTTAATCGAAAAGGATCAGGTGTTGACGTACAAGTAACCTTCCAATGCCATCTTTCCAGATATACTATTTACAGTGGAAGAGAAAGAAAACGGTATGACTGCCTTGCTCAATGCGCTCGTCTGCTGCGGCGTTTGGTTTTATCTTAACATTAAACTTGTTATTAGATGATGATTAATATAACGCAGATAGTAAAAAATGCAAGATTAAAAATTCACTCAACTGTTAACCGGTGCCTATAAAAACGCGAAGTGAGGTCAACTCGCACCAACGCCAGATTTTTTGCGATCGGTTCCTTACGTCAATCACCGCCTCCCTCTACTGCCTTGGGTCGCACGGTTCATTTGCGGGCCAAGCAATCGCGTCGGATCGTCCGGCAAATAAACCCAGATGTGGACCATCAAATCCGCGTCCGAAATGAGGGCGAATGCCATCCGATATCAAGCTGTGATCCGCTTGGCTGGAAGCGACCCGCATATTTAAGTTCGACGAGGCTGAGATTCCCGAGAGAATTGACAACTGCGTTAGCTGCAGACTATGCGATTTACGGTAATGTGGCCCTCAGCTCCTCCGCAAACTTAATGACTTATACTCTCCTGATCACTGTCCAAATTTTGTCTGGTAAGCGTAAGAGGTCACAGCAGAGGAGGAGATAGCATGAGTAGGCATATCTTTCAGTGATGGCATTGGCGAGTCAAATACTAGGCAAAACTGGTACTGAAATCGCCGCTTTTAGTGGCCTGGATACAGACAACCAAGCCATCGTCAAACCTGACAAGAATATTTTTGATCGATGCAGGAGCTGTTAATTTCGGGTGATAAGTGCATTCATTGTGCGTCTGCCAATTTTTCTGATTCTGGCACTGATTAGAGATTAAGTAACGAATTGGACACTCCAAGCGAATCGAATTCTGTCTCTAGCGGCTACTTTTTCCTTACTTTCAATTGTTTTCTTGAACTCACCATTTCGGTTGTTTGGACAAACCAATTTTTATTGGTGTTTCCACATCCCAAACTTTTGGGGTTACGCCCCCGTCATACGTTGCAGGAAAGGGCGTTGGCAATCGCCCCGTCATACCCTTTACTCATCGCCTGCATTCGGGTTACCATAGCGACCAAAGTAAACTGAGAATTGTGGAGGGTTTGTTTTTTTTTCTATCAGGCACAAGGTTATAGGATTCTTCGGGGGAGCAGTAATAAGACAGTTCCTTTCTAAGTCAACTGTGTGTGAGGTTTTGTTTTAAACTATTTTTATTTGAAGCTGTCACGCAATGGAATAATGCTGTTTAAAGTAGCGTTAACGCAGTTTTCTAAATAGGAGGACGGCAGAAATTAAGAAAAACCTAAGCTGTAGCTTGACTGGGCAAAAACCTATCGCCAAATATCTAATGTTCCCACTTTTGATATCGTATGTTAAATTAAGCAAAATATCTTAAGTAATAAGAGATACCCGTTAGATTGAACTGAAGCAGAAATAAACTTCCGACAAAGTTTAATGTGAACTCCCCTTGAAACGTTCAACTGAGCTATCGCCTGGAAAAAATTTTGTAATTCGGCGTTTTGATATTACTCGTGCTACTGGAGCATGAGCTTTGGTCCGGCTTTACTTCCGTTCACCTGTTTTTAGATGCCCTCGTTTAAAAAAATAGGAGAGACTATCGTTCTCTTTTAGTTCACGCTCTTAATGTAGCCACCAAGTATACTAGGTTCCAAACCAAAAGTAATTCTTCATCGACAGCAAATGTCGCCAGATATAGCTACTGGGGCAACTTACAGTCTTCCAACTTTCGATGTTGATGCTGATTGGCGATAACGCGTTTTTGGGAGATCAGGTGTAATTTTTGAAAAAAAACCAGAAAGTATAAAGACCGGAATTGAAACAGCTCAACCAATACTGCAGTTTTACGTACTAAATCGCTTTTGTGTTTCCGCAATTGGTAAATAAGCCAACTTTTGGACCCCGGGAGATTAGGGTTAATGAGCAGAGGAATTAGGAAAAATGTGTCCAGAATTGCTCAAATGCTGTAAAATGTACACTCCTTTTTTACCGAAACGACGTCATGACAGTAACGGTGCGCTTCTCTTTTGATTCATGAGTGAAGATGCTTTGTAAAATTGGCAGATAGCCGAAATTTTTGGCATGAGATATGTCCCGTTGCCCTTGTTATCCGTAAAAATATGGCGAGACATAGACTAAAGCAACAGTGTCCTGTCATAAAGTCGAATTCCAAAGGTGAACAATAAGTGAGCACTATTTGTATTCAAAAGTAGTATAAATTATACTGCAGAAGAATCTCCTAGGAAAAAAAACAAAAGAATATCAGAAAATTGCGTAGCTTCAGTGACACATGGCAAACGGTCACATCGGGGTGTGTTTCGACGCGCACCGAAATTCAGGGGGAACAGTAACCAAACGGCGACACCTTTAATGACCATTAAAGTACATTATTCGCTAGGAGGGCTTCCCTGGACAGTGTCCCCCACCACAGGATACAAGTCCTAACTAGTGAAAGTAGATATCTGATACCGCCTCTCATATTGGAGGAGGAGTTCAGAGGCCATCCGCCATTTTATAACAGTTCGACCATCGCGAGCAAAACTGTGTGTGCATGTGTGTGTGCCGTAGCCTGGTGGGAGCAGAGACGCTAACGTACACGTGAATTGCTTTAAGGTGATGGCACTCTTTTTCCGTCACCAATCTGAGCCCGCTGACTCAAAAAGACCGTAGGCGAAATCGAGCGCAGTGTGTTTGACAAGGCGAAGCAACCCACCTGAGCGTGCCACATACGCCTCGATCAGGTTTCACCGGAAAAAGTAAAGGACAGTTCGCATCCAATTCGAACGGTATTACTATGGAGACTCCATTCAAGAAAATTAATTGTAGCCCGACTCTCTATTTCGAGAGGACAGAGTAACCCTCTCAAAAGGCAGCCTTCCCTGTCATGACTTTTAGCATACCCTCATGATTCGACGGTGCAGGAAGGCTTGAGAAGGCCCTCCAAGATCAAGTAATTAGATCAACGATTAATCACTATAGAACGAAGGACTGCCAGACCTGTGAGGTATTTGGTTGGGTGCTTAGTTGAATAATTGGATTAAAGTAAAATTGCACCGAGTATGAATGACCGAGCGGACTTAAGTATCAAAGAGGATCAAAGACAACGCTCGGTTATGGTTGGTTTGGCACGGATAGACAAGCTAATTCGGTTTGATAAGGTCAATACCACCCTGATAACATATGAGTGCATTATTTATGCGCTTCTTAATAATGCTTTTTTATATGGAATCGACCGCGCACCGAGCACATTAGTTGTAAGTTTTTCAGTGACAGGGTGGGTGGGTGGGTGGCACATCCACTTAGGGCAGTGAAGGTCGCGGTTGCTAGGCGACTATGTTGACGATGTTGTAGACAAGGCTTTTCAACTCTCAGATATGCGGGTGCGTAGCAAACGTCATCCGTAGATGCAGGTTTTGAAAAGGCAAAATATTTTCTTCAAATATATATAAGGTCGAAAGTTTAAGAATGCTCATAGTCTTAGGATACTAGTGTCCACATAGGGGAGAAAGAAGATAGTTGCTCAATTTCCAGAATCATTTTTGTATTCGTCTGAGTTTCCTAACTTATACAGGAGTCCATCTTTAGAGATAAAAGCGGCAAAAACATAACATTGATAGAGAGTAGGAGCCAAGCAAACATCAGTGACGCCAATCTGCATATGACTGCGCAAGGCTCTTTATGCCGACGTCAAATGCATACATTGATTTTCTGAGTTATCATCGGTGACCCAGGCTTCACTCAATTCGCAAATTGTCTCACTTCTTCTTTGGGTGCTTATCTCCGTGACTGCGAAGTTAAACTCGTGACCCGTTTTGTAGGTGTGTTCAGTAACTTGTGATACTCTGTCACTCCGTCGCACAACCAACGTATATGTGTGATTTGAGCACGCGTTCAGTCTGATCTACGTATTTACGAGATTTAGGATACACTTTATCCAACTGCTCACTGGAATTTAATCATTACGACTCTGCTGTGCAGGGTAGCTTTAAATCTGTATACAATTCCGGCACTTAATCCCATTCGGTCACCTTCGGTACATCCTTGACTAATTCCATAAGATAGGCGTCGTTTCTGTTTGCATCATTCAGAGGGCGAGCACGTAGGATCAACGTGTTAACGCCTTCGGATAGCATTGCTCTACAAATCGTTCACGAAGCTATCAGATTTCACATGTTCCTTCTCCCGGGTTGCTACGAGGAGTCTGGATTGGTCCAGCTAGTGCTCTCACACAGCCTCGCCTTTTGGCCACCGGATGGTTGCTGTAAAACCTGACTAGGCGCATGTCGTTCGTCGCCTTCTTGTGGATCGTTGTTTTAATTAAGCCATTGACATTTCATCTGACAAGTGCATCAAGGAAAAACAGCCACTGCCCCTTTCTTGTTAAGTGTATAGCTTAAAAAACTAAGTTGAGGAGATAATATAAATTTTTCAATAAGTCCTTCCTGACGACGGCAAAAGTCTCATCAACGCAACAATGCCAAAGGCCACCACTTACTGGGCAATTAAAATCTGTTCCAGCTCTATTAGGACTAGTTCTGCCACCAAATCAAAGATTCAGGATCCCATTGCAGCTGCCTGACGTGTAGTAAGTTCGAATCACAGGAACAGCATGGGTGAACTATTTTGAAAAGCTGACTATTTTTCCGAAATTGGACATTCAGCTTATCTCTTGAGGATCCAATTCGTCGATGTAAACGTCATACGCAGATAAATGTTCGTGTCATTCTTAGCTTGGCGTACGCTTTTGCCTGATTAAAGTACACCATGTCAAGTAGGCCGTAGTGTGTTTGAAGTCCCTTCACAAAAAACGCGGCATCTTCATTAAGACTTGAGCCGAGAACGTCTAATTTTTATCGGACTTCTGAACTAATGACTTCTTGTGAGAGACATTGGCTTTTGTTCAGGTGACGAAGATCCAAACAAGATAATGATATAAGTTACCTTCAAAAACAAGTTCACAACACTTTACCTGGACTCCGGACCGTTGCCGAAGGTCCACAATTTAGAAACAGTCAGATATACACCAGCATTTTCACTATGATTTAAAGCCCATGAAGTAATTTCAGAAAATGTTCGATTTGTTTTGAAATCGAATACATTTTCCAGGTGAGGTGGGAAAAAGGTCTAGTTGGAAACACAATTTGCGTGTGAAGTCTGACAATAATCCTCGTTCATCAGTCTGAGTTTGGCATCCTCATAAATCCCATCATATTTCTCAGAAAATCACTCTCACCTCTGAGTCTATGCTTGGAAGTGAATACACTGAAGTCGTAAAATCTTTAGCTAGGCATACTCATTTCGAAAAAATGACTCTCTCATCTTTCTTAAAATCTCCAAGGCACATGCTATATGTGTGACCTAAAACAAAGTAATTCACTATGATTCATAAATCTCCGTCTCTAGATATTGGGCAATGAAAGTTCAGCTGGTTATATGTAACTTTCTTCGACTTGTAGAATTAGCTTCGCTGTTTGTTATACTCTTTACTATCCTTTTCCTGCAGACGAATAATATTTCATTATTGCAATATGAGGGATGCAGCCGGTCCTGGTTCATTTTTGATTGTCAAGAGTGTTTATAATTAGTCATGCTGTCGTACATCTGGGTCGTGCCAATGGCTACTAAAAGTTTCAACAACATTTCAATTGAGCAGCAGCAGTAGCTAGGACGATAGTTCAATCTGGAAGAAACTGGAAACGTAAGCCAAGATAAAGAAGACCATCTGGGGAAATCGTGAAATAACAGGTGTTAAATCTCGTAAACGGGACTGAGGACACAGATAAACGAGAAACTGCACGAGCGTGTAGGAATTCACAAATGTATATCCACAGGTATTTCAAGAAAGAAAACAAATAGCAGCAACCTCAATGAGTATGCATATGAACAATGAAAATTAACTTGTTGACTATACGGAAGCAGAGAATAATTGATCGCGTGCTATGACAACGAGAGATCCTGGCGCTTAGATCCCATTGCAGTAGTTACGAACAACTTCCTGAGCTACATGCGTAGCAGCATTATATGGTAGGATAGGTCAATTCATCATTTGTGGTGACTCACTCCACAGGCGAGCATGTCCGAACGCTCGCCGCCGGTAACGCGTACTCCTGCACTCAGGCGACCTTCTGCAAGAGCCGATCAGGTCCCTCAAAAGCTAGCCTCTCTCACTGGCGAATAGGACGCATGCATGCCTTGGTCGATGCAGCCTTTCCGGCCAATAACCTTTAAGGCTATCAGACAATTCTCGTCCTTGCTGCCGTTTGCATGCCTGCTGCCGAAAACCGCACTTGGACTGCGGCTGGCTCTCAAGTCGGTTGTAGGTTATCCGAGTCAATCTACTCTCATCTATTCTCATCTCCGTTGTGTACACAATACATTCTTCCCTCTACTCTGGCCTTCAACGGCTTCTCTTCTGCACTAAGTAACCTTGGTCTGAAGATCGCAGTTGCACAGTTTAACTCACTTAACCGCCTGCGATACATTCGTCATGAAAGCGTCTTCGGGCCTATTATTTCAGCGGCCTTTTCATTTCAAGATAAACACACTCCCCTACTTACGCCCTTTCGGACATACGAACGAAGAGGACAGCAAGTCCGATTTTTGTTCGGTGGAATCCAGTAAGCTTTCGCATACGGACTCATGTGCATACTCACTTACAGATGTCGATTTGAAAAAAGTTTGGTGTCAAATAAAAATATGTTCACTCAAGACTTACGTCTGGAAAGTAATTCGTTTGTAACCGACGAGACAATGAGCCGTTGGCTGAATACTTAGAACAGTGGACTTTTAACCAACCGATCGCGCTTTGAGCCTCAGATGGTGTATCACCTGACGCCCAACACGCCAGAAATGATCATTCCAGTTTCTCCTGCTTTAATAGGCAATTTTCAGAGAAGGACTAATAAGTCCCGTTGTCGATCAGTGAGCGTTTGTTAAACAGTGTCAGTAGTTTCGACCAAAATTTGCAAGACAACGAACCAGTGGCTCAAGGATCAGGGCGCTCAAGTTCTGCCCAAGAGGTTACGGGTGAAGCAGCAACTGGGGTTTGGTATGGCTGGCTGATGACAGCTGATAAGCCAGCAAGTGAAAGGAAGAAGACAACTTGATCGCTGTGACAATATGTTTATTTGTCTGAAGTTTCGAAATCCGTCGCGGATTCATCTTCAGAGACATGCTCACAGAACAGTAGCAGAAACAGTTTGTGTGTGCACAGAGTTCTGCCATAAAATTTAAAAGTACAGAAAAATCGATAAATGCGCTGAGTGTGTTCTGATTCGTCGCGTTAGTCATGACCATCTGGCCTTGTGGTGTTGGCATAAGATTATGTAGTGGCGATTTGCTTTGGCCAAATTTAGTCTCAACACCGAATACGGGTTGGGTAAATCGTTGCATTTGTTGATGGATTGGGGGCCCGTGAACCATGACTCAAGTAATTCTCGGTTCACTTGATTGTCACCTCTTGCGAGAATTTCGGCCTCAAACTGTTTCTGCTACTGTTCTGTGAGCATGTCTCTGAAGATGAATCTGCGACGGATTTCGAAACGTCAGGCAAATAAACATAGTGTTCCAGCGATCGAGTTGTCTTCAACTTCTTAAAATAATTCCTGGGACTCGCAAGTTTATTCAGTTGCTTTGGCAGATTTGCTTAATTTGAGCTGAACTCGCATGTTTGCTTGTATAAGCCAGAAATTGCCAATTCAATCTTTTTTTGTCTTTGTCAGCAATAGTCAGTTACTTTGTTGTTGGATACAAATCATATGCGGTTAGGTGTAAGAAAGAAATGGAGCACAGACTACACATTTGTTTCTTAATTCTTGGAATAAGGAGAGATTGCAAGGGGCTAGGTCGGGCGAGTAAATGCATGGAGAAAAAAAGCAGTTGGTATAAAGCTTCTTGGCAAAACCTAGTTGATTCTGAACGCTCTGAATGCAGCTGCATTATCAGGATGAAGCAACTAGTCCCCGGATCGTTAAAATTAAGGTCACTTTTTCTGCTCACTGCATCAAAAAATGGCCTCAGCACTCGCAGCTATTCCTTTTTTGACATCTTGTGATGCTATGAGAAAACATGCAACGTAAATTAACCCCTGGGTGTCGAAAACAAACAATCTGGACTGCTTATTTGATTACCGGACGTTCAGAAGCGACCCAAATGGGACGCATCTTCAAGTGATAGTCAGACATTTCTGAGCCGGGCAAACCAGTCGTTACTTCGGAGCCAACTTAAACCTTCCTTCCCGTAAGGTTCCTGAACTAATGAAACTGTTTTTGCTTCTTTAAAGGCAGGGAAAGCTGACGCTGGCAAGTGGCTTCATCATAAAATCACCGAGAACGACGTAAAAGGAATTAATGAAACAATAATTTCGTCCACTGAGATGGTTTTCCATGAACACTACTTGGCTAAATGAGTAGGATGAGAGTATAGTGCAAGTGATGAGGGAGAGAGGGTAGCAGTGCCATCTCCCTTGTCGGCTTAAAATAATTCTCGCTTTTCAGTACCCTGAAATATTTCTCCTAAACGGTCACTCAGCACTTCCTGTCTCAGAGAGCAAAAACCCTTCATACAATATGACGGACTAATTGCTGAATATGAATCTATGCACTTGCTTTCATTTCTTGAAGCCTTACTCGTGAAATGGCGAGTTTTTGAATGAAACAAAATGCTTTCAGACAAATAAGGTGTGCTACATCATGCTCCTAAGTGAAAGTAAACTGCCGATGGAAGCGCATATGCGACTTCCAGGAAGGATTGCTGAAGTAGAAGATGCGATCGCTGGCACAAGAAGTTTATTTGCCTGGCGTTTTGAGTTCTGTAGAGAACCCTTCGTTAGAGGTAGCCACAGAACAGGGTGACACATACACAGATAAGGGTGGCATATTTTCTCCTGCTGAGGTGTCAACTCAGTATAACTCAGTGTCAACTGTACATGTATTCCGTTTGTATCGTACCTTCGTAGTTAGGTTTTTTCACTTGAAAATAACTCCCTACCTCGCCCAGTATTGACAAAACACAAAATGGAAATAAAACCAACACTGGCTGCAAAAGAGGAAGTTTGTTTTAGGTTTTATCCTGTCTTCGAGGTTTTGGAAGGCACCCAAAAGGTGCTCTACTAACTCTTTAAAATTGCCTGTAAACTGGCATGATAAACATATATATATATATTCACTCAGGAATGTGCGAACACCGATCGAATAGACTTCCGAACTAAACAAAGTTCTGTATCAAGGTACCCCCAGATGCTGTCATACCCCACTTACTGATATATATATATAGCAGTAAGGGGGGTATGAAAACATTTGGGGGTAACTTGATACAGAACTGTTTTGGGCTTATTAGCCTTCATCAGCCAAGTATAACCCTGAACACCAGCTGGTCGGACAACACAAACAAACTCACTCAC
>JAYGXS010000001.1:16137930-16188892 GCA_036362985.1 Ligula intestinalis | reverse complement strand
AATCGGCCTGGCAGGCGGTCACCCGTTGAGGACCTCTGACCACTACATGAACTTTGTTTAGTTCGGAAGCCTATTCGATCGGTGTTCGCACATTTCTGAGTGACCGACTGCCAGGCCGATGGCGGTAGAGTCATAATAGCAGTAAGTGGTGTATGACAAGCATCTGGGGGTTAATTGATACAGAACTGTTTTGGGATTATTAACCTTCCTCAGCCAAGCACAAACTTGAAAACCAGCTGATCGGACAGCACAAACAAACGCACTCACAGACGGCGCAGTTGGTCCAACACTGGTGTCTATCAGATGGGTCATAAGCACTTCATCGAACCGCAGTTCATCAGCGCCTCACCACCTGCCATTTGCTGTCACTGTTGACAGATTACGCCCACATTCAACACGAATGACTAAATGATGGAAATTAATTACTCGGAAGTGGACTGGCAAACCATCACCACACCAAGTACAACTCCCAGTGGTGGTTAGGGGAGCCGATAATTACAGTGCGCATGCAGTCGCGTGGCCACTACAAACTATAGAGCAGAATTTAACGGAACCATAAATTTTGCGAGTGCTCATCAGCTGTGTCCTCTTGCTGCATAAAGTGAGTAACGAATGAGAAAATACAGAATTGAATTCATACAAAAAATCGATACAAAACAGCAAGGTCACAAGAAATGTCCAAGGGCAATCAATAAAGTAGGAAAATTAAACGCTGTTGGCAGCAAAAACGATGTAAAAACGTCTGAGGCAAAAAAGGTTGGAAAGAGGGATGTGTAGACAGGGAGCCGGTGTAACCACAGCTGAGTTAGATTCACCACATCCTCCAGTTGCTCACATAGGTCAGGTTTATACCGTCGTACTTAGGCTGCCTCCAGGTAGCGTAAGGTACGAGTTGTTCGTGTCCGAATAATTTTGCTGCCCACAGCGTTTAACATTCCTACTTTAGTGATTGCCTCTTGGCCATTTCTTGTGACTTTTCTGTTTTGTATCAATTTGTCTGTATGAATTCAATTTTGTATTTTCTCATTCTTTACTCACTTTTGCAGCGAGAGGACTCAGCTGATGAACACTCGCGAACTTTATGGTTCCCTTACATTCTGTTGTATAAGCAGTCTTTAAATTTGTACCTGGGAAAAGATGATTCACAAACTATAAATACTGCGTACTCTGTGCATGCATCACCCTATTCTATGGTCACCTCGGACGGAAGGTTCTCGACAAAATCCGAAATGTCAGGCAAATAAACATCTCGTTCCAGTGATCGCATCTGCTACTTCTGATAGTAATCTTTTCTATTATCGATAGGGACATAGCGTAATTATGGTTTGTAAAAGCTTAGGAATTTGATTCTGCTTCTGATGATTTATCTGAACATGAATCAAAAACGTCAGATGAATAACCTTCTTGTCCGAGCGATCGCGTCCAATTCTTCTGAATTTTGATAGATGGTCACACCACACCTCAAAAGTCCTCCTTGCCTAAGTCCTACTCCGCATCTTTGCCCTCAACACGAGAAAATTCTGCCCGTCGGTGGCCATGGTTCTGATAGATGATTGAGAGCCACTATCCCTGTAGATTCCGTTTTGCAATTATGCTAAAGCTTTTCATTATTTTAGGATTTTATGTTGGCAAAGGACCAACTATCCTGTGACTTCCATCAAATAATGTCGCACAGACCTCGGTGATTCTTTTTATTGTCTCTGATGCTGTTTCTTGTGAATTTTAACTAAAATTGAACGCATATAAAGAAATTCTCGCACTAGACCATTTATGAATTGCGCAAACCTTTCTTAAATTCTTCTTGGACTAAGAAATTTCTTCCCATAGGCTTTTTAGATAACTGAATCTCTTTCTGTCGCTGTTTCTCTTTAATAGAAAACAGAATTTGATGTTAATGTGTTGCATTTTAACGTTGGTCATCGCAAAATCACCGAGAGTGTTCGAAGGCGGTTGAATAAAATAATCACCCTCCTGGCTGAGATGGTTGCTCGTGAACGCAACTCGGTCAACTGAGAAAAGAGAAGGTCTAGTAGACGCAGTTAGCAGGAGAGGGCAACAGCGCTAACCCACTGATCTACAGAAAATAAATGGCGCCTTTTTCAGTATTGGTCATTTCACCAAATCGCAGCGTTGGGGGTATACTTTGGTCCACCGTTACCTGCTCTATGGCTGACGGCAAGTTTTACCTAAACCGTACAGTCGGGAAGGCATATGATGAAGAGCAGAATAGCTGATGTTCAAGAATACACTCGAGGGAAAAATTGGAAGTAACTCAATGAAGTCCACCAAACGCCCCCTGCTTTATACTAGATTTGAATGACCACCGCCTCCCTCTTCCGAGTACCCGTATATATGTGCGTGTCTCTAAGCGCTTGCTGCATGAGTGGAAAGTGAGAGTGAAGGAGAGCGAAAGAGGCAGAGGGGGTTGGAAGACAGGAAGGAGAAATCGCTCGATTTACACTCCGCCATGTTGGTTGCGCATTCTCTATGATGTGTAGTCTTCTACGTGTGTTGCCTGCCTGCCTGCCCGCGCGTACGTGAGTGGGTGGGTGGGGTGTGGGCTACAACGCGTTCAGTCATGGGCAGTTTTATTTCAATGTTCCACTGTCGTGGACTGTAACCCACCCGAAACGCGAGAGCCGCTTACTCAGTCCTGCGCTGTCACTAGGGCGTCGACCGTAGAATTACAAAAGCGTCAGTTGATGCTGTTTGAAGGAGCACACGACCAAAAGTATCTTTCTTAGCGTGGTGCTCTAACAGGGACAGCCTTTCTGTAGCGCCCTCTTTGTCAAATATCCACCTAACTGAAGACGATTTAACCAGCAAATTTCTATGGAGACCTGGGGGCGCTTATAACGAGTGATAAGCCCTACTTTTGAACAGTAGACAATGAGAGTTGATCACGTGGATCTGCAGTCGGCTGACATTGTTCTATCTTTGATCGACTGCAGCCTTGTGACAGAAGTAGCGAAAATGCATTTAGTCCTAAAAGTCATCAGTTCAACACCAGGTCTCTTACATTGGCGCATTGGTGGGCATGTACTTATGTAGTCATTTTAAAGAGGGCAAAAACAGCAAAATTTATTGGATCTATTAATTTCGAGAGTGCTGAGCAGTTGCTTCCTTTCTTGCGTCATTGATTAGCCTCTTAACCATTTTTTATGACCTTGCTGCTTGCATCAGTTTTTTTTCTATATGAACTCAATGTGTATTTTCTCTTATGTTATTCACATTATGCAACGAGCGGAAGCAACTAATGAGCACTCTCGAAATAAATGGATCCAAAACGTTTTGCTGTTTTTGCCATATTAAAATTTTCCCCTGGGAAACGTTACTTTTATATGTAGTCATTGGTTTTAGTGTGCAGAGCCGAGTCGTTTTTACATCTTCTGTGAGGGGGCATACGAATGGTATCGACAGTGGAAAAAGCATAGGTATATTTAAGAATGTCGACATTTGTCTTATGAAGTAAAAATACTGTTTTCATAGCATCCAATGGTGATACTAACATATGTTTTAGAGCATGACTTTGTGTTTTGGTTTTGCTATGCATCCCCTTCCCTTTTTTCTTTTAACAAAAAGGTGGAGGTCACAATCCGTCAATTTAGAAAAAACTAAATTAGAGTACGCCTTCTCATTTAATACAAGGCCGTAGCACACTTATGGAGATATATTTCTCCAGCAAGCAAAATAAGCTGTAAAAATAGTTGCTCGTTAATAATTTTCCTCCAGTGATCACTAACAAGACTCAGATAACGCGCTAGAGAAGATAAAGCTAAAGAAGTAAGGATTCAATCTTCTCGAAATTATCGACCGGCAGTTGCTGTGTTGCTATCTATTGACATGTCCCAATAAGTACTTTTGATAGTCAGCATGCATTTGTATCAACAGCTGGGATTTTAAAGGATCCAACCACATCCACGGATAAGTTAACGCTCTACAACAACGAAATCATCCATAATGAACAGGCAATAAAGAGGCGGCAAAATCCTCTTTTATTGCACGTGCTTGATAGGTTTTTGTGGTCGTTAAGACGCAAAACATTGTCATCACACGAAGAGCGTTTCTATTCCCAAGTCCTGTCGGGTAGGCAGGGGGGGCACCTACGCAATTGCAGCCAGTTTGGCTAACTTACAAGCCAGACTGGGGAGGATAAAAGGGCACTTGTGCAGCAGAACCTATATTCTGCAGATGCAAGTGCATCCTGGAAGTCCAGTATGCACTGACACAAAACCACTACGTCCAGGGCAGGAGTCGAGTAAGGACGTACTGCATAATGAGGCGTTTTTGCTGCAGGTCGTCAGCATTTTTATTGCTGGCGTAGGCTGACAGAAAGTCTTTCGAGGTTAGTTGAAGTGGGGGCACATTTTGGCAGACCGGAATGACTCACGATGTGCACCTATTCAGTTTTTTTCATTTCACTCTGACGAAGTTACTTGTCAAACATGTATCTCGCGTGTCTGTGCCGGCAACGCTTATGCGTAGACAACTATTGGCTGTGCAGCTGCTACCGGAGCTCAAAAATGAATTCCAAGGCAGAACGGAACGCATGAGTTCCGTTAGCGATCGGTAAGCATTGATCCGTCAGTGACTTGTCATTGTTAAAATAAGATTAACGGGCTGTTGAAGTATCTCAGTGCTCTATGAACAGAAGCTAAGGTGGCTGATATATGGCAGGATAAACTGTCGGATTTAGGCTGGTATACAACAACCGGGTATCTTATTTTTCGGTCCACAGATGTCCGTCCCTTTTCATTTGAAGGGAATCATCGGGCTTGCTCTGGGTTACAAAATAGAATAATAGAAAAAGCTTACTGAGTTGAAACCAAACTCATTCAGGCACTAGATATATTATGTTTTGAGGTTTAATAGGTTTTTCGGGAAAGGGAATTGTTATTTTGTGAATTTTCGAAGCTGGAGACCCCACTTCGTCTCCAGGAATAGGGAAAAGTGAATGTAAAAACAACTAAAAGTTAACATTTTAAATCGTAGGAAAATCAATAATGCAGTGGCGTGGGCTGCTACAGTGTGTTTCTTTCTGTGCGGATAGGTTCGCGTCTCGCCCATTTCTGTTTAAGACTTTTGTGCGTACAGTCCAACTCGACATGTTTGTTGATGCATGAGGTGTCCGAGTGCATCGCTTCTGGGAATTCACGTCCTTTCTTGGAAGAGCAGGTAGCGACAATACGAGTTTGGTCCCATGCGAACTTGTGTTCAGTGTCTACGCAATGCATGGTGACTTCGGAATGGTGGTCTAGCCTGTTTACCGCTTTTACCAGAATTACTTGAGTAATGGTTCACGGGGTACCAATCCATCAACAAGTGCAACGACTTGCCCAATCCATATTCGGTGCTGAGACTAAATTTTGCCAAAGCAAGTCGCCGCTCGGCGAACAAATGCCAACACCGCAGAGCCAGATGGGCGTTGCTGACGCAACAAATCAACACACACTCAAGGCGTTTATCGATTTTTCTGTCCGTTTAAATTTTACGGCGGAACCTTGTGCACACACAAACTGTTTCTGCTACTGTTATGTGAGTATGTCTCTGAAGATGAATCCGCGACGAATTTCGAAACGTCAGGCAAATAAACATATTGTCTCAGCGATCGACTCGTGTTCTACTTCTCAAGTACTTCCGGCACTCGCATGTTCGCTCGTATTAGCAACCCCAGGAGGCGCAACACCTGAGGATCGAACACGCGACCTTTTAGTTACCGCTGCACCACATACTCGTTGTCCTGATAGCTTCGAGAGGAATATTAACAGAGTCGGATAGTTGCTCACATCACCTCATTGAAACATGCATCAGACAATAAAATCCTTGTTAACGCTATCCCACCCTCTCCTTGTGGTTACACTCATTACATTCGAGAAAGAATAAGAGAAACAGTATTGATAAATGGTCAATTGAAACTAAAACAGCTAAACCACATAGCAAGCATTGCAAATTCATGATCGGTTGAGGAAGCTGGTTTTGTGCGCGCAGAAGAACCTCCTGCAAGCCCCGAGCTTGGCATGGCCGATGGTTACGTAAATACCTGCATCTTTTTGCGCCTTCTGTCGCTTCAACCCCCCCCCCATCCCCTGTCCAGACTCAACAAACTCTCATCAACTTGCAACCAGCGGATTACTATCAACCCCTCGTCCCCTCCCCTATCCCCATGACTAATTTGCGTTTTGTGATAACATAATTACCAGTATTTTACATTTTACCGCCTCCTTATATCAATGTACCGGCCCGAAGAGAATTTATCGAAAGCTATGCATGCTTGCCAAATACTCTTCTAAATTGATGAGTGTCTTCTGAGTGCACATGCCAGGGCCCAGATCACTAGAAAAGGCTTTTCTTGACAAAAGTCAAGAATGCTCATAGAAACAAGTCAATTAGGTTCGATAGGCTAAGCAGCATATATAGCCTCAGTTAACTTGGATAAATGTATTTTCAAAGAAATTAGGCAGACACATACTGGAACTCCTGAGTGAGCTTATTTGCCAAATAACACCTCCGCTGAGTTTCTCCGCCAGTGAGCGCGTCTATTCGGTCCATATTCGGCGCCAATCGGACAACATGATCAATTAATTGAAACAGCTCACTCTGAGGGCCAGGCTAGAGCCCGCATTGAGACACAGTGATCTCAGCGCCGAGCAATTAGTTTTCCGTAGGTCAAAACGGTTTCATTGCCAACCGCTTTTGCGCACTCATGGTGTGTTTTTTGTCCACCATCACGTGGTTACGCACCAACATAAAGTGAAACGGCCGGCCTGAGACAGATCCTAGGACAGCTGAGGTTTCAGACAGTTTGATTGACTTTCCGCAGGCAAAGTACTTAGTGGCAAATCCTAAGCAGAAATTGAAATGGGTTGCCGAAATAATTGGCGCTGACCTGATCTATTTTCGTTCTCATCTGGTCTAACCTTTTGGTGGATTTCTGGTGGGTTCGAGTTGTGTTTGTTTTGTTAGTTGTTGCCTAAGCGGGGGTTAATTGTACCTTTTTGTATGTTATTCTGCGTGTCAGTATCTCTTGTTTAGACTGTTTCTGCCACATTTTTTTAAATTTCTTCAGATGTCTGGTACTGGTTTTTGTCTAAGTAACGAGGCAAACTACGGAAAGGTCAAGGCGCGTAGTAACGTAGTCAGCAGCTAAAAACATGCCTCTGTCACAAATGTGGGCAGATTTTCCGGTGAACGTCGCATGATCAGAACTGGAGCCTAGCTTCTAAATTCTCAGTCTCTGCTCATCTCTGTGGGATGCAATTTTGACCAAATTTTCCCAACGCAGTAACAGGCTGTATAATTGCAAAACATTTTGTAGATAACTACTGGTGCTTCCCTACGTGCCAGTATGCTCTTTCTTCTCAAAAATTGTTTGGATATGCGTTGGTTTTGAGGCACGTAATGTCCTTAGTATTTGCAGAATAAGGCGGAGTCAACTAGTTTTTTTAAAAGCAGCAGTTAGAGCGACAGATCCAAAGCGCAGTCTAGTAGGCTATTCTGTTCTGTGCTCAAGTCTTTCTCCTTGACTTTAGCAGATCACGACATATTTGATCGGCACTTAAATAGTCCTCATTTTTGGACCTTTTAGGTGATAATTCTGTTCCCTGTACCCTTTTTTCACAAAAGAGCTTTTGGGAAAAGATAGTTGGTCAGTTATTGTCTCAAATGAAGGATTGTATACCTCGACGAAAGGCAATAGAGACTAGCTTTGGCTCCGTAGCATGAAAAGGGGCTCATTTATTCAAAAAGATTTCTGTTGTCCACCCACGCATTTTGACAACGACTGCCTGAATGCCGTTACCTTAAAAAAAACTATCGAGTATTACATCAAACAATAAAATTTATTGCTTTTGCCCACATTGCATTTCCTCGAGCAGAAGGGAAGATTTGTTTGAAGAGAACGCAGCCCTTAAAGTGGAGCCTCGAAAAGCAGTGAATTATTTTATATATTCTGCAATGAGGGAGCTTGTTTATTGCATAACAAGTTTCCATCGAAGACTAGTTACATATCCGCCAACTGTAGGTGCACTGATTGGATGCAGATAGGCTAACATGCAAATACTATCTTCACAGAATCTCCATCTCCTTTCTGAGACAGGAAGATCACCGAGGACGCGTGAAGTAACAATGCTAGTCTCATTTTGGCTGCGAGGGAGCGAACTGGTTGGTTAAGTGGCATATCATACTGTTTACCGAGTCATTTGTCTCCTCCGATAGCAAAGCATGCCTATTGTTATAGTTCAGCTGTTCGAACCCGACAAGTAGGCAGAAGAAGGCAAGCGAGTGGTTCTGACGGCAAGGGCTTTATTCAACAGCACACAAAGACAGCGGGGTTCGCGGGGTCCGTCAGCTTGTCCACTCCGCCATATGTATATGGTTCCGTTCTTTCTAGAATATTCCTGGCGTATGGTTTGCACCTGGGCGTTCTGGAACTATCTTGACTGCGGCCACTGTCCATGCTTTGTGGGCGGTCTTCTCGTTTGCTCGACACACGGCGTGGGCGGCTTGACTGCGGGCATGACCCAGCTGGCTGGTCCATTTCGCCGACTGCCGTGAGTGCATGGGGGATCCCACCTCCATAACATTTATCAAGCTTGATAGTGGTTTTGAAGAGAGCCTGAAAAAGGTCCTGTACTGGCAGTTGAATGGAGTATGTTGACCACCAGCACCGGGGTCAGTACTTTTGCACGCTTTATCTTTTGCTCTAGCGGTTGCTTCTCTTCAATCAACGCCAGAGGCTCCTCTGTCGCCCGTGTAGTTAGCGTTGTTTTTCTTTTAGTTGCCAGACCAGCGCTAGAAGAGGAACTACCCGAAAATTTCTGCCTTGCAGATAACAAATTTGCCCAGCAAGGGCTGGAGAATCCAACAGTCTGGTTGTGTTACTCACAATACCTGGTGAAACAACTGTCTGAGGACAACCGAAAGCTTACTCGGACGCCCGGACCGGCATCAGTGAGTGAGGCCCCTGTTTATCTTAGTTTGCATTAGCCCGACGGCTGATTTGCGCTTCAGCATAAATCATAGCGTTGTAATTAAACACTTTAAGGTGAAAGAAGACGCCCTGTATACTGTCCTTTCCTATGCTCTCTTCCTCTCTCGCCACCTTTCATTCGGATAGGATTTTTCTGTCTACATCAATTGTCTGCAGAGGCAACACTGACATCAATTGGTGGGAGACCGTTCCAGGAGGCAGAACCAGTTTCGCTTGTTGCGCGCATTATAATGATGGCTATTTGGTATCTAGTGGCTCGGAAAAGTACTCGCCACCTAAGGTAGATGACGTCCATTGCGCACTTGCAGGTGTTAAGGTCCACGACCTTAAAGTGCAACAGCTGACTTGCCAGTGCACCACGCGCCACGCAGAAGGAAGTAAAAATAAAAAAGAGCGGCTTTACCTCACGGAATAGAAAACGCAAAAAAACAGACCGTCGAGAAAAATAAGTTGATGATATTTTGTTTTATCTAGGGTCCTTCACGGCAAATAGTCAGCGCCTCGAGTAGATAAACGCGCTTCCTCTGGGGATTAACTTGGTTTAAGGACACAAATTATTTAAGTAGTGGGCATCATATACCCCAAGCGCCAACATTTCATCCCACGGAACCAGTAGAAATAGGGGTTTTGTGGCTAGAGAAAAAGGCTAGGCAGTGAAGGAAAGTTGCAGAAGTAATTGTATAGTGGTAAGCCAAATTGGTTTGGTTGTTTTAATCGGTGTGGCATCGACAACGCCGTGAAGATTTATGCTGTACTACCAGAATGCTGGAATACATTTTAGCTATTAATCCTATTGGTTCCTGACCTGTCACAAATTTACGTTTGGTTGTTTGTTCAAATACCTTTTATTTATTAAATACAGCTCTTTGATTATTTTTTTCGATTTACGCGCTCTATTTCGTTGCCATATAGCGGCCGCGGTAAACAAATTCAACTAAATGTTATCATGTTGCACTTACTCCTACCAAAGCATTTCACAGTCTAACCTATTTCACACCGACAAAAACCCTCTTACCACCGGTTTCGTACGACAGAATGCTGGAGCTTGGAGTATATAAGGTCCTCTACTTAGACTACCTTTGCCGCTTTAAGCACTGGTCAATTGGGCGAATTTTCAGACATCAGAACACTGTTGCGTCTGGTATAAACAAAATATTTAAGTAGATCCGCCAGTAGGGTATTCATCAGTGTAGTATTATGTCTAGTGGATGACCTAGCAGATGACCTCAAACACTGCCAACTGACGCATTTACCGGACATCGTCAGCCCAGTGTGTGTTGTGTGTGAAGTGGCTGGTGAGTGGACTGGGAGTCAGAAGGTGACGGCTTCTTCTAAGCCCCTTGTTGTGTAAATCTCGGTGTGTGCATTAGAGGCGCCAAGTCGTCCTGTGGAGCACGCAGACGGAATTACCGACCGGCCAACCACTGTGCTCATCCCACATCAGGTGATCGATCAGCTAGGCGGTGGGGACGAGGGTGAGGTCGACACTCGGCGCACTATAAACAACCTGACGCGCTTGAAGCTATCATGATGTGCTAAAAACACGACTTGAAGGCTTACCAAATGGCGGGACCGCGCGGTCAGTATAGTGTGTGTCTTACTGTAGGAAGTGGCTGACTGGCGAACTGACAGTCAGGTTGCGATAGCTCCTTTCTAGTGTGGCTTTTATGGCACTCGCTCTTAAGTGGGACCCTAGCAGATTGTTATTATGGCGTGCATTAAAGTGGTGGCCACGCTAACTGCCTGCGCCACCGGGTATAGGCGCGGGAGTGGGGAGTGGCTGTGGTAGATTCTGCGCGCGTGTACTTTCAACATAATCCAGTGTCAGTCGCCGCGTTTGCTGAAGCTGGTTTTGGACATCATCGAAACCGACGGTCGAGCTGTTGTTGTTGTTTTTATGTCTAGTCTGCATACGGACAGAGTTGGATATAACTTATTTTAGTAAATTACGGCTGCAACGTCTATCCCATTCATTCCAGTTATTTTTATTCTGATTTTATAAACAAATAGACCAAGACGCGTTGTTTTCTAAATTTTATTAGGGAGTTTTAGCTGTTGGCTATTGCTTGCCTCTTTCTAGGTAAGTCAAAAGTACTACGTTATCATATTGTGAGATAGTTCGACCGCGATTATGATGATAACCCTACGGACTTCAACGAATTGAAGCATGTGGTGACTGTGATTGATTATAGTGAAAGGCAAACACCCCGGATAAACCCCATTCTCTAACCACTCTCGCAGTGGGAACCGAGGTCAAGACAGTGTCAAGAAGGCTGGAAATTCAAGAGGCGGGCGCAGACGGTAACGCGACAATCACTCAATATGCGTACCAAACAGCACGCCCCGCTAGATACGCTCGCGACACGGAGCGCCATAAAGGCCCTTATAAGAAGGTGTAGCGGGTCGTACCTGCCTGACTAGCTTGCGTCGAAGTGCACTTTCCCAAACGCTCAGCGATGTGCTTTCTCAACGTCTCGATCAGCCAATCATAGTTCTCGCATCTATGAGGCGACGAATGAGGAGCTTGCACGCGTACCCGACGCAAGTTGCCTCTCTGCCCAAAATCTCCAGGCTGACCTACCCAATGAAAGATCTCCCTCTATCTGTTCTCTGGCCCGACTACTCTAAGACCTCACTTGGGCCCGGTCAACCTACTGATCGTACGTATCTCTCCCAAGTCAATCTATTCTCCTCTTCCGTTGTGTGCACAATAAAGTCTTCCTACTTCTCTGGCCTTTAAAGACTTCTCTCCTCAGCACTAAGTAACCATGGTCTGAAGGTCACAGTTGCACGGTTAGACTCACTTAACCCCCTGCGATAAAGGAGCCGTTGAATCTGACTCGCAGCCCGCAGACAGCCACACCACACAAGAACACACTGGACCGACTGCGGTGTCCGAGTTAACCCGCCAGCTGATAACCCTCCAAGCCACGGCTTCATTGTTAGATAAAGGTAAATGAAAGCCATGATCCTATTATCTTGACCTTCGAAAGTTGAGATGCAGAAAACATAAAAGTGTTAGAGCACATACATTTTTCTATTCCACACGACCCTTGCTCACACAGACTAGGACAATAACCACAACATCATAGAGTCATTTATATTGGAGTTTTGACATGAAGTGGTTTCTAGTCACTATTGAGCACCCTCCGCTAGCATCGTCGACAGCATTATCCTCATCGTTGTCCTGGCAACCAGCAACAAAAACGGACAGTAGGAGAGCCAGAGTCCTTTCCTCACTTTCTCGCCTAAGACTGAAAATGACCGAAGAAGGAACGGCAGTTCCTCAGAGAAACTCTGTACATTTCAAACTCGGATTTTTTTACGCGTGCAAAACACGAAGGTCTACTGCACATCAAAGTCCAACTACACGCGAGTTTGGGTGGTCTTACTCCGCTTGACCCAAGTCTGCTAGTTCCAAAAAGACTCCTTTCCTAATCCGTGTTTTGCTTTTCAAGGACTAACAAATACATTCTTTAGTTCAGTAATTCTTCTCAAAAGTTGCATGTTTTAACCGTCGCGTAACTGCACAAACTAGCTGCAGCCACGGCGGTAGGTGTTCTTTGTCAGGTTGTCAGTCGGTTGTAACCGTGCAAAGAAACCGGGCCGCCTTAAAGGAGGTATCCTGTAAATAGTGTGAAATTGGAGTAGAGACAACCGGATAAGTTGGAAGGTCCCTTTCTCAACTGCAGTCCCAACCGGACTATAAAAATGTGTGAGGAACCTTCTGCCACCCTAGGAGACAGTGTTCAGGTGATGGATGTAAGTATGCCCTAGTCAGCGTTTTCAGTCATGCCCGGTGACGCCCTGAACGTGCCCACTGCCTAGGCTGCACTGCAGACCGTTGAGTAATCAAGGAGAAGCAAAGCTCACTGCCAATTCCCCCCGCCAGTACCGTGGTCAATCAACCAGTTAGCCCAATTTAAGACCAATCATCAAAAGGATAGCGGCCGGAGCACTTTATGTCGCCGCTGTGTACCGTGCGACCAGGCGGACTGCGCATCGTCCTAGTACGCCGCCCCACCCCACACCACCACTCCCGTACCTGGTTCAATCGCTCGACATCCACCCAAACCCTGATAACCCTCTCGTAGTGATGGTTTTTGTGTGACAATAATAGCAAAAGCAACCGCGCGGGGGTTCAATTCTTTCAAAAGGCTTTCGTGAAACTGCACTGCGGAAAGCCAATTACGAGGGCTGAACTTTTCAATCTGTTTGTGCATAACAGGATTGAAAATCCTTAAAATTCCAGTTTTTAAGACACCGAAGTGTACTTAGTGTTAGCCCCATCCCAAAAGTGCACATCTCTTTCACGCGTGCGTACGTGCTTGAAGGATTAATCAGCGGTAATTCCCCCTAGGTATTTTACCTACTCCATGCTGTTCCGCACATTTTTCTGGAGAAAAATTTAGCAGTAGCAGTAGTCAAGAAAAAAAGCTGTGAAGAGGCAAGTGTAAGCTCTCAGAGCCAGCTCGTAGCAGGTTATCTGGCTTTATGCGCGCATGCATGACGCAACTTTTGCAGAAAACACGATGTTCTTTCATCGAACAGGCTCGTGCAGCTGCTTCATGCCAAACACGCACGGCAGCCTGTTTAGGTTTCATTGGCTAACGGCAGAAGCGATGACGCAGTCTGTGAGTAGGGCGGAAGGAAAACCCTAAATAATACCATTTTCCTCCAGGAAACCGAAGACTTCTTGCTGCCTGGCCCTAAATGCTGGTCTTCCTGTGCTTACATCCTTACAATTTCCGGTTAAAAGCACGCTATGCGGCGCAGTTCCAATATAGGCTTATAACCCGTTTCTGCTTCTGTTTTCTGTAGATGTCTCGGAGGAAGAATCCGTGATGGATGTCGAAACGTCAAGCAAATAAAAATTTCGTCCAAGCGACCGCGTCATCATCATCTTCTTCTTTGTAATTACTTCCTGGGACTCGCATGTTCACTTGCATTGGCAATAGGCTGGTCTGTCAGCCTGCACAATTTAGGCCGTTAGGTACAAGACCTCCGCCTCTTTCCAGTTTTTTTTGTAGTACAATTAAGTACAAGGTATTTAAAGGACTTTAGTTTGACTCACAGTTCTCGGTTAAGTATGCCTGGTGTGAAGAGGTCGAAAGCAATAATCCTTACTTTTTTCTCTTACGTAGCAGAAACACGATTAAAAAGAGCATTAGAAGACTATTTTATGAATAAAATTGCTATTTGATATATCCAACAAGCAAAAAAAACTGTTTGATCGGTAAGGCATACTAAATAATAGTAATTCCAGTTCCTCAACTTTATTTTTTAGCTCCACCTTAATATTTAACCGACGCCAGTTACCGTTGTGCACAACAGCTCAGATATAACTGATGGGGCACCCAAAAGACGTGTGATTGGTCCGTTCAGGGAGGATATTGTTCTAGGATTCCCCCTCCTCTGGCAGAGCACTTTGCCTCAGAGAGTTTTGCTGCCGGCGCAGAAAACCATGTTGGGGTCTCAACATCCCTGTTAGGCTGTGGCAGTCGCACAGATAGGGCTAGTAGTGTTGGAACTTTTTGCTGCAAACGTGCGCACCTCACGAGTAATATCTCAGCGGTTGGCTGTACCTGTAATACGCGATATGCGTACCAGAAATATGTGGGCACACAACAGTATGACAGTTAGTGTGTTGCATAGTGTTATTACCTTGTGTGTGCCTGTGTCGAGACTGATTATATCCCCCAGTTGCGTGTTATGAAGCGAAGGCAGACAGGATAGCAGATAATAGTTTACTTTCACTGGTTCTGTTTTGTACATCTGTGTCCGGCAGCTTGTCCTGTGTCCATCAGCGGTGCGTCTTCTGTCATCGGTCTCGTCCCGGCAACAGAGTCTGGTGTAACTAGCAGCATAATGCCCTTTTGTTCGCAGCCTCGCTATTTAAGAGCCAGCCGTGTTTGTTCCCTATTGGCCACTCTGCTTGTAACCCATGGTGGCACCCACTGTGCGGTGACCTCAGTGTGACAGCCCGGTGGCTGTGTCACGCGTACGCATAACCTTGCGTCCTCGCGTGGTGTCCGCCCTTGAAGGTTGTGCGTGACCTGTTCCTTTATGCGATGGTGATATTGCGTGTTCTCTGTCTTTGTTATCCTGACTCGAGGACGCACGAGTGCTGACTCCTGCTCTGTGCCGTCCTAACACATAGGCGTCCATCTCACATCTGGCGATCGATCGGTTGTGTGGTGGTTTGATGTCGTTGGTGGGGAAGCGAGTAAGGCCAACGCCTCGTTAAATTTATTTTCTCGCTATAAACAATCTGACGTGCTTGAAGGTATCACGCTGTGCTAAAAGCCGTGTCTTGGAGGGTTGCCAACTGAATAAATAACTCGGAACACGCAGTCATTCCAGCGTGTGTGTCTTGTTGTGTGAAGTGACCGACTGGCGGACAGAGAGTCAGGCTGCTTTGGCTCCTTCCTTATGTGGCCGTTATGGCCTTCCCACTTAAGTGGGGCCCTAGCAAGGTGTTATTGTGGCGCGCGTTGGAGGGGCAGCCTATTTCGCGCCTGATCCCGCTCCCGGTCTTCTTGACTGTGTCTCGACACCAAGCCAAGGTAGGTGAGGGAATACAGAGTGAAGTAGTTAGAGCGCAAGTCCACTCTCACTATAATCCAGCGCATAATCATCGTTCCTGCACCCCTCCATTGTGCAGCATAGGGTTCACCTCGTCGAAATCGACGGTCGAACTGTCATGTAGATGCCGGGTTTTCGAAATTTTGATTTTCTGGCGGTAGTTGCTGCCTGTTTAACGGACTGAATGCTTTCATGGCACTCGCGCGTGCATTGTTTTCGTTACCACTGACGTAGTAAGTCACCATTTTAGCTTCACTAAGTAATTCATCAAGGAGCGTTAAGTATGCTGGCTATTAACTATGGAATTTGCTGCTAGCGTACAATTTAGCATCGAAAGACCAGCCAGACAAAGTCAAACATCAGGACGCCTATTATTTGCGCCAGTTTCTCTACTGACCGCGCTCGTGATTACTTTAAAAAATATATCCTATCTTGTGATACGTTAGCACCTTTTTGTGCAATACGTATCCTGATGCAGTACGATTGTCCAGTCAATTTCCATTCACCTTTCGGGAACCAGTGCTCCCTTCTGACAAGCGAAAAGGGTCTCAAAGCATTGACATTCATGGCGTTTCTATTAGAGGTCTCATGAGGTTATATGCCTTTTGCTCAAACAGATAGAACTACGCCTGTCCAGTCTAACATGTAGTCGTTTATTTACGTCTCACTTACCGGGATTTGGAGAAAAAACAGCAAATTAGCGCGTGAACCAGGTTAAGGGAGCTGAATTAATTGCCTTATCAGCTGAGCCATCCAGTCAAATCTAATCGATCGGCAAGCGTCCTACTACCATTGTTACTGAACCCGATTGCTGTTGCCGGGATAGCTAACTCATGACTTAATGGCTATGGTGCTGGACTTCTAACTACCAGGTGGATTGCTTGAGTCTCAGGAGTTTCAAGAACTGAGGTTGGGTATGGCTGTTTGGTGGTGTTGGTTGAGGAACCAGAAATTGCCATTCCAATCTCTCTTTGCTCAGTTAAGGTAGTGTTATTCTAACAAAACGGTCTGTCCGTCTTTCGAACAGGCACGCTTATTTAGCGTGAAAACCAGTTCTACAATAAAGTTGAAGTACGATCTCAAAAGTGTTGGACAGATTCTCTTCAAGGGTTCTACCAGAGTGTCCCTCTGATTGATATATGTAGGTGTCAGTTAATAGTCAGGACGGAGGTCGAAACGTCAGCTTAGGTGCGTGAGCGAAAGTGTTCTAAGCACACTTATTTTCGCGGCTCCACAAAATAGGAGCAAATTATTTGTTATTTCGATAAGATTTGCTCGATCGCAAAGAGAATGGGTTCAAAAAGTCGCACCCACACTATCCGTCCACTGGCGGACCTTGCGTCACGCGGCCGGCTGTCCAGCCGGATAAAGGTCAGTGCACGAACAAGTATAGCACGTTGTCAACACGCACAAACCCTGACGTGTACCGGTTTTCATACAAAAACCTGGTATGGTAATCTTCCCAGGAGACAAAATCAATTTATTCCAAGTATATTTTTGGTGTTTTATAAAGGTAAATATTCGGCCAGCCCTGGTTAGAAGGTACAAAAGGGGCAAGTTAACTGAATCACGAACAAAAAAGACTAGCTTAAATGCTAGTAGTTGTTCGTACCTGTCAAAAAGGCGTGAAGGAAGAATATACTTGTATGAGGCCTCAAAGTCTGTTTGTTCCTTTTCTACTTCATTCGGTCTTGAGATCTAAATGGCAGCCATATGTTTTGCCCTGATGCGAGTTTTGGACTGATTTAGGTCTATAGCAATTCATCCGGCCCACTCGCATGCATTGAAATAAATGTTGAAGTAATTATTGGAACTGGAGCTTGAGGCGGATAAGTGATTAAAGTTAAGGTTAGGAGGGTTTTTTAGGGAAGCGCGAAGATTTTGGTTGGGGCTGTCTTCTTCGAAAGGAAAAAACAATAACATTGAGGTGTGAGCTCTGCTCGAAGACTGGGGGACGGGCTAAGCGTTTGAATTTTTCAGAGGATTGAGCAGTGTTATTTTAAACCCCCCCCCCGCACTGACATTTACGCTGATGACATGAGTTGACTAGTAATTAACCAGTAAATTCCAGCACTAACCAGGGGCACCCATATGAAAGGTTTGTGGTCCAGGTGATCTAATAATATGGGGATTTTTCCCGTTTGTTGTGATGACTATTATGCAACACCGCTGTAAGCGGTGAAAATAAATTCACATGTCTTCACGTGCATCTAAAAGTAGAGTAATTATTACTTTCAGCCCTTGTTGTACTAAGAAGAAGGAACAAAGAATATCGAAAATATTCGAATGAATAGACTCTCTGAAATCAGTCGCCGTTCTAAACGGTTTTTAACCTCTAAAAGAAGCAGAGTCAAAGATAAAGGGGTTTTCTGATTAATCGAGTGAAATACTTTCATTTTCCAGTGTAGCTCACAACTACCAAGTCACATTGAAGAAGGCTGCGACACGCGACTCGATAACAAATTTTCATTTAAATTTGTAATCGGGGAAGGTCGATGTAGGTCATGTTGACAGATGGGGCCATAATCCAGTTAGAAGAACTCTGAGCCTGGAAAGGAAACTTATACGGGCTGTTAGAAGTTATTTTCAGTTGACTGAGGACAGAAGCATGACTGTGGCTTAAAGGTGTTTTCGGCTAGGACTTCATGCATAAATGCGCCGTCATTCGACTGTTTACGCGACCTTGACTTGACTACGATGTGGTTAACTGATATCGCTTGAAGCATCAGGTTCGCAGCCTTCTGGTTCACAGCCGACTCTCAACTAATTCATTTTCATTCGCGCATTCGATAACAGCGCAGGCCGTTTCACTACGTCAGGGTGTGGTTTAAAGTCCAGAAAAAAAAGAGATGTGATCGCTGGGACGGGAAGCGTACTGTCCTGACGTTTTGGATTATCATCCTAACTCATCATCTGATGATGAACGCACAGGGGGTGCCGTATTTCTAGGACCCAGTTTTCATGCAACTCGACGTTTGGGGAAGGTTACTCCGAGCCTCGGGAAGTACACCACTTGCGGTTGGTTATGACTGGCGGATAGCGCCCAATGACCCAGAAATGACCATTCCAGTCTATAGGAGCTAAGGCTACGACGGTTATGGCCTTAACACCTACAATCTTCCAGACCCTGGTTCCTTCGGAGATTGGAGAGAAGACGGTGGAAAGGCGAGAGTAGACGGAACAGTGTATTGTTTACAGAAGGGATAAGGGGAAGGTTGCCAGTAGGTCTTGCAGGGCGTACGACCGCGAGGCCCGTAGGACAGGGCGGCGTCGCCGGCCGCCACCGCCGCGACCAGCGAGGCCGGAATTCCAAGTGTCCTCTCACCGCAGTCCTCGTGGGCATCATGCCAGAAGACAGAGACAGAGCGCGTTCAATGGCAAGGTCGGCCTGTGATTGGTTGTCTTTGCGCCAGGCTGGCAAGGCGAGACTGGGTGCGTTCGTAAGTGGCTTAGACCATTGAGCGAGAACGGACAGGGGGTGCCGAGACTTGGCACCTGACCGCAGGCAGCATTAGTGCGCAGGGCAAAGGCGCTGTCCGTCAGCTCTTGGGTTCCAATTGGCTGCTAGGGCCACTACAAGTCTTCCTTGCCTTTTCCCACCGTGTTCGTCTGCCAAAAGTACTAGCCATTATGTAGAAACTAGTGAGCTCGAGAGTGAGTTCCAAGGCAGAGCCTGTTCCGTTAGCGATCGATGAGCGTTAATCGATTTATTGTAAAGAAATAAACGTACTGATACGATGAGTTTGCGAACGGTAGTTCTGTTCCGGTGATTCGCACCAACAAATATTTACGCAGACGAACATTTCCGGCAAAGAAAAGCGAGGCTAGAATAGTCATTTCTGGCTAGTTGGCCATCATCAGCCAATCATACCCAACCCCAGATGTTGCACCACCCAAGGCTCGAGCCTGCAACCTGTCTCACGGTCTAAAAATTGAGTCAGTTGATCTGGCGCCGTGTGGCCGCTGGTGAGACTGGAGAGTGAGGCCTAAGGCAGAGAACGGGACAAGTGAATTCTGTGAACGATTCGGGAGCGTTAATCAGCGAATTAACTGTCTGTCCGCCTCTTAGTAGATAAAACGTTAACAAATATGTTCACTTTTCTCCCTGCAGCGAATAAATCATAGTTTTATCTGTCCGTAGCCTGGACCAGGAGAAGACATGCCCCTTACACAAAGTGTGTCAGCTAAATGAGCTGAACTGTTTTGGAGCCCAGTATACAGAGGCAGGCGGGCATAGGTGTCTAAATGAGCGCTCATTGCGGGGTTGCAGAAACATCAAAATATGTCCAGAACTCTTTCGATTTCTTTATTTCTAGAGCATTTCGCTTTTAGCGGCCTTCTGAAAGTCCAGTCCGCCTTAGCGTATAGACTATAAGTTGTTGATCCTTTATCATTCAGGTGAAGTCTACCTATTTCGTCCGCACTGGCTGCGACAGGACCGAGGGGGCATCTCAGGTCACAGCAAAAAAACTAAGCTGATGTGTTGAGGGCATTCATTCATATTACTTTTCATGGTTCCATTGCTGTCGCCTAAAATTGTATGTCCAAGTCTCGTTCGATGTTTTGAAGGGGAGATCGATTCAAAATCTTCCACACATCAAGGGGGTTTTCTTACCCACTGTATTCAGTCTCCGTCATTGAAAAAGAAATAGGTACCAGCATACTGAATCCACGGCTACGGTGCATTTTACGTAAAAAGACCCCATCTGCGAAGTCACTGAGACTGATTAGACCTGACATGATGACAACCTCGTCAAAAACAGGTAGATAAGATGGAGGGAAAATAAGATAAGGAGAAGTAGGAGAAAGAAGAAGATAAAAATTATTATGAAACAGCAGCAACAGTATCGGGATTTAACGACTTTAAATGTCTTACTTAAGGAGAATTGTCTGTATGACATTTACAGCCCGAGTATATTTGGCCCGAAATCAAAGCTAATCGCATCATTCTGAATTTAGATTTTAGCGTTTGTCAGGTTGATATTTTTGCATTTCGTTTTATCATAATATAAGTCACTCGTCTTTTTTAAAGTCCTTGTGACCCAAAGGAAAATATTCAAGAATTGGGCTTACAACAAACAAGAGACGGGACTATGTCCATTTAGTAGAGTGTGGTAAAGCTGGAAGCGTCGGTCTCTAAGAGGGACCCAGTTAGCTGGCATATTTGTCTTGTGCTCGCATGCAGATTCATTTGCAGTTCTTTCCAAGCTCGGAACCCTGGCTCTGGGTTGGTTAAGGTGATTCATTACTCGCAGCTCCAGCAAAGGACATCTGCAAGAGTTCAAGAGCACATAGGAACAAGCGAATTGTCCAGTTGCTCTGCCAGTCCCTTCTTTCATCGAGTAACAAACAGCGGACCTTGGCAATCTTGTCTCCAATGTATATGATGTGGTAACTTGTTCTGGCAACGCACTAGGGGACTGGAGTTTCATCAAGCTTTAAAGAATGCCTTGACGCAAGAAGGAAAATTACGTTTCGCTGCTTTTTAGACTTCTTTGTTACGTCTCTGGGGAAGATGCGCCATGGCCACGGCATCCGTTGTCCATTAGATCGTATACCTGTATTTTTTTCTAGTCACGCCCTCTATTCATTCTACAAATCTTTTAGATGAATGCATTTTGGATCTCGGGTGTGTCGTAGTCTATTAACTTCAATAGTTTCCTATTTGGTACGTGCCACAGCTTTCCTCCCTTGTACTAGACCTCCCTTTTCAAGCTCATATATTTTGATGATATGAGCTTGTTACTCTTGTACAACCTACCGAGTCCCCGTAGATTTCTGTATTAGCTAGCCAGTTCTGCACGTCTAAACAAGGCTTAGAGATTACCCAGACCAAGAAATCTCTGCCGATACAAACGGAAATGCAAACCCCAGGAAGAAACCTATAAGAAATAGACCGTCTCGCTGGGGCAAAATCTTCATTTCTCTTACGTTTTGGATTCCCTATCGGACTCACAATGGGAAACGGGTTCGAGGGGAAATTTGAAAAGTCAAGCGAGGATAAAGTTTTTTTACGAATTGAGGCCAATGTTCGCATCCCAGCTATGTGTGTAGACAGAGAAGGAGAAAGCGTTTCGATCCCCGGAATCACAATTCTACTCGTCTGAACTTTCGGACTCCTTCTGGAGTCAGTCTTCAGAGATAAAAGACGCTCATGAAAGACCAGCAACAGTCATAGGAGGCAGGGGCCAAGCGACCGCCTATGTCCCAGTGATTGCGTCTACCTCTTATTTATCAATCGATGTTCGGTCCACCAGTATGACTGCCTCGCCTGTTGCAAACTCAACCGGCGAGGTTGTAACGACGTCCAGTACTGGCAATCCCTTTCAGACACCTGGAACTGTGTACGTGGGGGGAATGCGCCTCCCCCCCCCTTAGCAAGCAACGGAAAGAGACCAGTATTTCCCATGCCGGAGAAAGTGTGTTGGCGTAGCAAACTCCTTGACAGTTAAGCCCCAGTTTTTTCGCGCACACACATGGGTGTGTGTGCGTGCGTGTTTGTAGACTGCAATATAGTAGTGTGCCGTCGTCGCATCGCTTCGCGTATGTGCGTGCGTGCTAGTGACTCACTCCATATGCTTCACCGCAAAAGAGGCATGCTTTTGCTCTGCCCCACCGGGGCAGGAATGACTAAAGCACCAGCGTGATCGCCTCGGCAGAAAAGCCGTCTTTCTAGTAGCTTTCGTTTGCGCTAGTTGCTTGCCACGCAGTTGCATCCTCACGCGCAGCACCCCCCCCCCGCCCCCACTTAGCTCCGCGGTTTGCGGATTTGGCTGTTCCAGTAGTAAACAAGCAGAGAATTACACGATTACTGGGCCTTCGCGGAAGAACACTACTGCGGTTTATAGGACCTAAATAAGAAGAGGAAACCAGTCTGTGCTGGAGTCACCGATGCTGCACCTTGAGATATTAGCAACAGTGAACAGGGAGACAGAGCTGAATCAGGATGAATTCCCAACGCAACGGTGGCAACCGAATGAATTTGCTGGTAACGTAAAGGAAGTCGAATGCTGAGACTCAGCCCTTGCTCTTCGTTTAGATCCGTATGGTAAGCCATTTATACTAGGCGTTGTACACTGATCTCCAACGCCGAAAGCAAATGGTTAAGCACGTGAATGAACAGGCGCTTGTGTACTCGGCTGTCTATTGATTACTAGAATTCGCACTTTAGCATAGGCACGTACTTTTAGCGGCAGTATCTTGGTCCTCGTAGTCCAAACCTGATCGAAACGGAAACAGCCAAGTGGATAGAGTTGAGAGGGCGGAAACCAAGGCAAGCCCTGATGTGCCAATGGCCTGAGACATGAGTTTACTCGGAAAAGATTAGACCCAGATTCACACTCCTTGTTGAAATCAAGGGGATATGAGCCCCAGCATGATTTTTAATCCACGTCACTCCTGACTAATACTACCGTCAGAAATAATGCCAGCGATACTAACACTCAGCTGCATTGTCAGTTAGTAGAAGTGGTAGTAGGCGCATCAGTCTCGGCCTCCTTGAGCCTGTATTGACATCTATTGAAAGTAAGTTAGGGTAGGTAGTGCGGTAGTACCCGGGTAAAGTCTATCGCAGGGGGTTAAGTGAGTCAAAACCAGTAACTGCGATTTTCAGAACATGGTTACTTAGTCGAAGAGAAGTCGGTAAAGGCCAGAGTAGGAGGAAGAGTATATTGTGTACACAAAGGAAAGGAGAAGAGATGGAAGAAGTCTGACTTGGGAGAACACGACCACCAAGGAGATTGGCCGGGTCCCAAGTGCCAGTTTGAGAGCAGTCAGGCCAGTAGACAGAGAGCGTTCATTGTATAGGTCGGCCTGTGGTTAGTTGGACAGCGTGTGGGTGGACATCTTGTTGGGCGGTTCACGTCCTGCACGCCAATAAGTCTGGCGCCGCAACGACCTAGGGGCCTTGACGGATTGAGGTCACGACAGGAAGGCCAGATATCGTGCGGACAACGACCCACTACAAGTCTACTGTCACTTAGGGCTAAGTTAGGCGGTGTTTCTAGCTTCAATAGGAGAAAGTGGCCACAACCGGATCCCATCTGGTCTTCTCGACCCATTGTGAAGGTGAAGAGTGCAATTGGCACTAACTACGTCTGATATCACTTCAAAGCTACCTCCTGTTGCCAGTCACCAGTCAGTGCACCAACCTGTTGGTACATATGGTGGACTTCATCGAAAGCGATGGTCGAACAGTCATCATCATGTACTGCACTGTCTGTTGAGTACTGTCGAATATTCCTGTTCGGAAGGGCTGACTAGTACACCCATCGGACGCCTCGACTGTGCGTTCGCAGCACTTGTACGTAAACTCACTTACATCAGTCAGCATGTGTACTAACAGCCAGTAGTACAGTTTATTCCATTCTCCTTGTATTTTAAAGGTATAACTGTCAGTTAGAGCTTCGCGAAAGTTTGTTGCACAATCGCTACATGACTATCACAATGCATGTGCCTGGCTCGTTCATTGGCCAGGATAATGGAAGAATCCTTTGACCGTAGGGTCCGTGGAAGACAAATATGGACACGGAGAATTCGGTGCTGTCTGCTAAAAAAAGCGAATTCGTTTAGTTAAGTCTAGAGGCTTCCCTAGCTCATGGACAATTCGTGTTCGATATTGCCACTTAGTTCAGATATCTAGAAGGTAATGGTATACATGCAAAATCCCTTTTTCCAACTGAGATGTGTCTATGACATGCAAAAACTCCCCATTAATAGCAATCTAATCTTATTTTGCACTAGATTCTAAAGCAAGAGCAGATGAAGCATGTCATGAAGATAAGACAAAAGGCATATCACAGAAGTTTTATAGCAAGAGAGGATGAGGATACAAATGAAATTCTGCGTATCTAAATAGATTGTCACCTACGTATCCCCTGAGTTTTGAGGAGATGGAGTGCAGTTGACGGGTCGGTCTGTCGGAAACTAACTCATTAATCTATGCCTGAAAGAGTGGGTTCAGTAGTGCTGACTTGTGCTGCATCTACCTCACTCTCTCGTCCCTCACAGTCCGGAATACAACAATGGCAAGAAGAAGTCAGGTTAGGCGGAATTATGTATAGATGTACTGACAAGCAAAGCTTAAAAGCCTACCTATGCATGCCATACGTAGCCAACTCCCTGCCACACATATATCAGGTCACATTTGCGGGCGAGTCCCGCACCCCCTGCAGACTAACCCTGATTCTTGATGAGAAATTAGTTGTTTTATCGGTTATCAACCTTGCATAACACGATTCTCAGGGCACCATGATAAATTAAAGCACGCCAGAATTGTTATGGTAAGCAATATGCGGCTTTACCGTGCGTAGGGAGTCAAAAGATGAGACGTCAATCTTCCTCCCCCTCGCTATCTCTCTCTCTCTTTCCCACGATCTAAAGCTTACCGGTACTGGGTTAGCAAAGCTACACAGCCCGCCTACGTCGGATATACACGGCTTGGGTCTCATTTCGTGTAGCAGAGTACACCAAAGGACCTGCTTCTTATGTGTGTTAGCTATGCACGTTTTCACAGGCAACGTTTTACGCCTCCTAGCAACACGGGCAAATTTCGTTGCACGCTTTGTTTATCAGCTTTGTGTCATGTTGTGTTGGCGATTGTCGTGCATACGGATAGGCTAAAGTGACTTTGCTTTTGCAGCTAGGGCGAAGTCTTGCTAGGTGGATTGGACTGGACTGTACTGTTTTATTGTAAACTAAGGTAAATACATGTATGGCCTAAAGAACCATGTGATGCCCCCGTGTCTTAGAGCCGTGTGAGTAGGTGAGAAGCATTTAACGGACGCAGGTCGGGGCTCTGGCGCTGGGCTGCTCGCTGAAATGACAGGATCTCAACGGTGATCATCTAAGACTCGAAGGTGGGATCGCAAATAAGACAGTTTGGAAGCGAATTCACGTTGCTGGAGGAAGATATGCTACTGGTGGTGGTGGATGGGCAGAATGGGCGGCATGTCGTCGTTGGCGATAGCAACGGTAGAGGTGAGGTTTGGGGAGTTGAACGGCAGGCTGATCGGAATGGCATTACAGAGTCTAGAAGTGATCAGCGAGACCATGTAGCAGTCCGTTGCTGAGATTAGCGCTGCCGCTTTGTCACCTTGTTTTCCTGTCCACCTCAAATTCTTGCTCGATTTGCTACTAGAGCCGCCCACTTCTTGGCATCAACCAATCAATGTGCACCATTCGTTGATTGGCTGCAAGCAACAGGGGGCAAAGGCCTGCACGCGCTGGGGTCAATGAATCTTTACGGCGGACACCAACATAATTGTCCGGAGAGACTGCTTGTGGCAAGTGCTGATAGGTACTCCTAAATACTCCTTCTCATTATTAAAATATTGTCCAACCCAATAGTTCATCCGTGAATTAAGATGTCGCAGCCATCCCTACAGGATCTGGGAACTTGTGTAAATGGTCCACTATACTTCAGTCTCTTTCTGCTGTCTTTGTGGGCAGCGCCTATTCGGAGGGCGTCGAAAAGGGCTGTACGACTTTGCGAAGCATCTGCCGATTCTATGCGTGACCTTCCCGAGTCTCAGGTTTATTTGACGGGACATCCTTGAACTTTGTCCACCATATCTGGGAGCAGTTTTACTGACTTCACCATAAGATAGTCACTTCAGAAGACACTCGTCGTCCATTATAATGACGTGGCCACTCCGGTGTAGTTAAACCTAAACATAACACAGTTACTTCCCGTATGTGATTGGGAAAGAGAATGATGATTGGTTCAGGAGCTGTCGGGTGAGGAAATGCATTCACACCGAACACCTTTGTAGACTAGCTTGCGTCGAAGTGAACTCCGCTAGAATCTCACGACTGCGGTTCTCGATGTCTGCAAACAGCCAATCACAGATGTCGCAAAGCTGGTCCTTAGCACGGCGACGAATAGCAAGCCTACACGCGTGAATACGTTCTCTGTCCACTGATCTGAATGTTGTCAAACTGGCACTTGGACCCGGCTAGCCCTCCTGGCTGGTCGTGTGCTCCCAAGTCAAATTTCTTCCATCTCTTCTTCGTTCTTCTGTGTATAAAATATACTGTTCCTAGTGCTATGGCTCCACCGATTTCTTCTCCACAAAGTAACCAGGTTATGTGGATCGCAGTTGCTAGGGTTTAACTAACTTAACCTCCCGCGATGCCTTCATATGGCTTTCCTTACCAGCTCAAGACAATTGCCGATGCGGCTAACGCGTTGAGCACGGTTTTGTGGAGCCCCGGATTGGGGCTAGGGTTGCGGGCACGATGATGTTGAGTATTTAAGTATATATGATTGCTGGAACGAGAGTTCTATTCACCTGAACTTTCAAATGTATCCTCAAATTCATAATGGGAAACAGGAAGGTGGTGCGTGCACACGGACTGCAACTTGTATAGAGTGCGGTTGTTGTGCCACTGCATACGCATCGAAATTGGCGGCTCCCGCATGCACGGCAAGCGACCGTATTTGGTGCGATGAATGCTGGATTGAGCTAAGCCGAGTCGGAAATAGCACGATGATGGCTAAGTCGTTTGTTTCACCGGCAGGGGCACTGAGCACGTGGCTCAATGGGTTAGAGCGTTGGACTTCTGATAAAGAAAGCACCGGGTTTGAGCCTCGGGTGGTACATCACCTGAGGTTGGGTACGACTGGCCGATGACGGTTAATAAGCCAGAAGCGACCAATCTAGTCCTTCTTCTCGTCGTGCGCCAGTGATGCCTTTCTGCCCAGCCACTGAGCAGCTGTTGGCGCGGCTCGAATGGGTCCCAAGGCAAAACATGACAAGTAAATTGCTTGACTGATCGGTGAGCATTAATCCACCGTTGAGAACAGAGCTTGCTCACACACTTCCCGCATGTCCATTTACTCTGTACAGGCAAAATCTCGAGAAATAATATGGAGACGGGGTGTCATTGCGTTTGTTAATTTGACTGCTCGGCCGGCGAAGCGTGCCAAAGCAATGCACGTGAATTTCGGCCTGGATGAACATGAAAGTGTGGCCAGACCTCACCAAGTGGCGTCATTCCTCCTCCTAACTGCTGTGGTGTGCATAGCCATCAACGTTCGGAATAGGCTTCTAGGTGCTCCAACGTAAGTACGCTACCCCAAAACTACATCATATTAGAAGCCTTACTACATATCCATTTGTGACAGTGGGCCTATTGAAAGTATGATGCATCACATAATGGTTGCCTTTGGTTTGAGCAGGCCTACTGTCAACTAAAGACCACCGTGTCACAGCGAACTACTCGGACTATCTGCGGAAGAATTTTTATTCCGCCATTCGCACGGCGTAAGAGTCGAAACTGAACTTCAGCGTAGTCGAACCTACCTTCCAGGCCACCAGGCGAGATAGTCACTCCGACCTGTCGCGGAGCCGACCAGTCCTGACGCCTCTGTGCATCGTCTGCACATGTTTATATGTTCCTGTCTCTAGTTCCGCCGTAAGCGCTGGCGACTGCGTCCTATGTCGAATTGGGTCGTGGAACTTTAATGCGTTGTCAGGCGCTGTGGCACGATATTGTGTCGCCTCAAGTGAGACTTCAATAAACACGTCGCACGACTCTTGAGCAGGGGGAAATGACAACAGTTGGTGTAAAGGCCTTCGTCTCCTCTGCCGCTTCCTTCTGAGTACATCCTACGGTTCGTGTGCGTCTCGATTGGGGATTTTAAAAATCCTAGAGAACTAGACTGGGCTGCAGGTCTACTGAGCCTATAAATTAGTCCCAGGGGCTGGAATGCAATCTAATTGGGGCAGGAAATAAAACACAATGGCCCTCACGGAAGAAATTAAGCTCCCACAGCACAAAACCATTTTTCATGGCTGCCGAAAAGCAGTCTGAGGCCCAATTTATCATTTAAGAGGTAGGACATCGTGATACTCAAAATCTCGCCAGCGCAAAGGACTGCTCTGGAAGTCGGAAGCCATAAAAAGTTGGCTGCTAGCTTTACTCATTCCTTCTTATCACACATACGCCGACTCAGCAAAGACAGGTCACCGTCCACTTAAACCGCAAAACGTACAACGCACCATCACTAGGGCCTACCAGCTCATTCGACGATTAAACAGACAAGGATGAAGGCATCGCTTCAGCCAGGCGATAACGCACTGCACAAGACACCACAAGTCTTCCGTAAGATATTGTAAGTGTTCTAGGATTACATCATCAGGGCCGTAAATAATGTTCTTATTTTTTATGGCATTCCTTTCGGACATGACACCCCTCTTGATGGGGCGGGGGGGGGGATCCTGTTAAAATTGTCCTCCAATCTCACACGGGACTCAAATGACATCGATACCCTCGAGTTCGAAACGGCTTTTCCGGCTAGGCAAAAGCGAACATCTGGGCGAGAAGACAACACTTATCACTAAGATAACTAATCAATGGCACGGAAGCTAGACTCCTATTAGCGTACCTAAGAGCTCGAGACAGTTAAAATACAGGCCGAAAAATATCTACAATAGCTTCAGGAACCCCTTATTTTTCCTACTCACGACCCCCACTTCCTAACTTGCTTTCAAAGTGCACCTCGCGGTGGTGGAGGTAAACCGCTGCAAAGAAGTTATAAATCCAGGGGTCGTGCAAAAGTGAGCTGAAGTGGTAATTGCGTCTTATACACTGCAAACGCCAGGCAAGAATGCATTTAAGGCCCAAGAAAGAGGAACAGATAAGGGGGAGGATAGAGAGTGAGAAAGAGAGAATAAAGAAATGACAAATCTAGCTGCAATCACAGAAAAATAATGACACTGATGGCTTGCTTAGTTTAGATGACACTTCGCTTTAAGTAAACTGCAATCCACCTTTATGGTGCGGACTAAACTTTTACACTGGAAGAACATGAAGAGGGGGAAGGGAGGGGTGAAAAGTCGACAGTTGCACAGGAATAATTGGGCCTGAGAAGATGTCAAGATGCCGTGCGCAACAGTTAAACGTGGGCAGTATGTACAATAGGACAAACAGACCATGTTACTGAGGACCTTGGCGCGAAGCCGACAAGGTAAAGGAACGCAGGAAAGTGAATGGTGCTTCCAAAAAGAACTGATAAAATCGGGTGGGTTTTAATTCTGGACAGACCAATGTGAAAGTCGAACCGAGATTTCAGTTACGGTACCAGGGAAAGACTCAGACGGACGGCTGGTACATGGGAGATGGCCAAAGCTGGGAGAGCATTTACTGTGAATTTGGATTCTTAGACAGTGCACGTGTGCAGACCAAAGACATTAGTTGTGAAGCGCAGAACTCCAGCGGCCATGAATGCGAAATGGCAATTTAAAAGAATTTAGGCGCGTAACTTTGACACGAGGGCAATAAGCGTGTCTAGCAATGCCCAGTAGCTGAGAGAAAACGGCAACTCAACAGGAAAGTAACGCAGGAGGGATCTTTCTCTCTCTTTCTCCGAGTTTTTCACTCGAAGAAAGGGTGTCGGGTAGAAATTGAAAATATTTGATTGTATGTATATATATGTATAGATCCGCAGCGAGGTATGGATTACTTCGGCGGCAAAGAGAGGTAAACAGGGCCTGCTTCTCAAAGCCTCAGCATGCCCGAAAACCGTCGATAGAGGCAAAACAAACTCCTGCTACGCACGTAGACGCAGACTAAATAAGAGCATCAACGCTGGTAGCTGGTGTTGGCATCGTGGTTACGTGGTTGGCCGACAGTTCAGATATGGACTGATCGCTGTTGTTGTTGCTGTCCACACCACTGGGGGGATGCGACTGGTTTTCCTTGTTAACCGATTTTTTGGCACAGTTTTTATCGGAAGTAACTTCTTCGTCATGCACCTGCGGAGTGTCGGCAGAATTCTTACAACAGCCGGCGTTGGTGGGAGCAGTAGAATGGTCACCATTCGCGGAACTGGTCACAACACCCAATTTGGTCTCCGTTTGATCTACTGTCGTTGCACTATCAGCCACTTGTTGTTGCTGCCGTTTTTTGCTGGCTAAGAGACCTGCCCAGACGGTTTCAGGGCCCAGCGCCTGCATAGCATAGGCCAGGATGTTCTTCCGTCTTGGCGACATGTCCGCGGTGAGGGGCATATCAAACGGATCTACCGGCGGAAGCGGAGGAGACATGTCGTAGGAGTTGGTGCCAAAGTTTCGATGAGGAAAATCATACTCCGCAGGCCGAACCATTTCGCGCGGGAAGATTTCAGAAGACTCCTCGTCATCCTCACTCTCGTCATCATCGTACTGGTTGCTGGAGGAACTGCTGTCATTGCCCGACGACGCGTTGCGACTGCCCTCAAAATATTGGCCATTGTCTATGACATAGCCCGATTCGGGAGCCCCGTATAGAGGATAGAAGGGCGCGTTGGAATGAGGTCCAACACCGGGCTTAACCGCACAACATGAAGTGGCCGCCTGCATGGGAATATCAGAACCCTGCGAGATAAAACAACGAAAAGATGTCAGACATAAGTAAGCCAGCTAATGATTTTAACGGAGAATTTTACGTGTAAGGTAGAAAACATGCTACGAAGACAGCAAGTTCATGATTGCCGAAACTAGATCCAAAAATCTTCTAACATTAAGTGGTACTGCCAAGATCGCCGTCGAGAGCAAGCTTTCCAAATCAGCGCAAACAAAAGACCACGGTTTTCTTCTGCTGGTTCATGACCAAAAGTTTTCTGTGCGAACAGGATGTGATCTAAGTAACCTATATCATGCAAAGCAATGTAAGTCATCAGTTATATGCGTGGAATTCACAAAGGCTACAGGGGGATACCTATGTACGAAACACTTTATGAGCAGCAAACAACCTTGAATAACAACACTACAGACTAAGATGTGAAAACAGACGAACGCTAGGAACCATTAGGACGACGTTCAAAGGACGGCATCAAGTACGCAGTCAAGCAACCACGAGACCAAATTCACTAATAGCCATAGTTCGGGTTCACAGTAGTATCATATTTTCCGGTTTAATTTCGCGCTCGTCTCCCAAAAGTGGCTATTATTCTGACTCAAGTAACAGTTCAAGGATTAAGTCTTAGTGCTGGTTACATGACACAGAGAAGCCCAGTATGATTTTCCGCAAATGAGCAAACCTACTTCTATGAATACACTAGTGGAATCTTCCTCGATAGGCTCTAGAAGCCGGCAACTTTGAGCGTCATCAGGTTCACCACATTGTCCACTCCGTATGGGACGACAGTAGCAGCAAACATAATTATCCGATAACAGCCAGTGCCTGTGGGTGGCACCTGGAAATGGCACTTCATATGCACGTGTCTGGTGAGGAATACGAAGCAAGCAACTACATTCCACAGTAACAAAAAACAAACAACATGTAGGCAGAACAAAGAGGGAGCAATTGGAGAGTGAGTCAAGCAACAACCCCCAATAGGTGAGTGGAGCTGGAAATCAGATCCATCTAAATCCTAGTTATCAGTTGACCGCGAACACTTTAGGCCCTCGGAGAAAGATGATTACTAACTTAATCACTGTCAATCAAAAAAACTGAACTTTTGTCTATGAAGAGAGGTGAATTATCTGAAGAACATTCTTTGATGAACAATAACATTATGGTTTAGGTAAGCGAATTTCCCCTACCATTACATATGGCTTGTTAGCGGAGGCATACAAAATGCGGACACGTCCATAAAACTAGATTTGGTAAAAGTTACACTGGAAATGTATGAAATAATAAATACTAGTTGTAAAGAAACCGATGCTAAATTAATCATTCTGCATAATGAATGATGAAACCGCTACACGCAGCTACTGAATTCGGCGTTATGGTGAGGTCTATTTTGACCAGATATCTGCACAAAAACCAATCGTGCGGTTCACATGAGGGCTGACGGCATAAAGTACTCAGGCTACCTGCTCGAATATTGGCAATCCGGCGAAGACTAAATGCCATCAATTGAGTTAAATAACAGTAATGCCCAAAAAACCCTAAAACATGTATAAAGCTGCGTGCGCGCCTGAGGTTACTTACCGGTGGATAACACACTTCTGAAGCGTGAATAGGCCGCTGGTTATAGAAGAGATCGGGATCGGCTACGATCGGAGCGCCGGTCAGAGGATCGACCAGGGGATGACTGGTGACAGAACTGTGACGGTTTTTTCCATAAGGTTTGAGAAGCCGGGTGTCGGTCGGAGGGAGCTGATGTGCAATGTGCCGAAAAATTGGACCATCAAGGTATTCAGCCGGAGCGCCAGTTATCCATGGATGTTCGAGGCACTCCCGGGCAGTGGCCCTCTCATTCGGATCGTATGCAAGCATCGGTTCAAGGAAGCTGGTAAACAGTTTCGCTTCGTGCAAGGGCCAGTCATACTTCTGGACAAGCACGCTTAGGAGATCCCAAGGTTTAAGTTCGCGGATGTGTCGCAGGCAAGCTGGATAAAAGAAAGTCGGGGAAATTACGGTTTGCACATATAAAGGATAGGCAAGTGCAAATATAATACGGAAATACACGGAAATTTCAGCATTAATAAACAACCAAAAACCGGAAATAGTTTGGGGCTTACAACTCACCCTTTTTATCGAAAAATTCGCGGGAATATTTGCCAGAAGATACGATAGAACGCGGAATTGGACCAAGTAATTCAATGATATGTGCAAGATGATCCTCATCCCGGGAGTAGTTTTCACCAGTGTGTGGATCAAAGAGGTAGTCGCCGGTGGCCAGTTCAAAAGCCTGCAAAAATGTCACACTTTTTCATTAACAGATCTGCGTATAAAGGTGGAAACTTGCAGCACAATCATGACCTACTAAGGTGATCAATAATTTCACTTCGAAGCAAATACCTTACGTTTTCTGGGTAGGAAACTTTAATGGAAGGGAGCAAGAAACGATTTTACCAGGGCCTACTGTTAACAGAATAGGAGAAACAAAAAACTTACCGTGCATGCGGTACTCCAAATGTCCGCAGGAGTACTGTAACCAGCGCCGATAAGAACTTCCAATGCCCTATACTGCCTGGTTTGGATGTCCTCTGTGAACTTCCGGTAAGTCCAGCAGGCATTGCCAAGATCAGCAATTTTGACCTCGATGTCACAGACCTGGAAGAACAATAATAAAAATATTTTGAGGATGAGGAAGACAATCAAGAACGAGGTCCGATTGTTATTCTTTGCAGTATTTTGGATTTTACCTCTTTACTGGCGTCCGGCTCCACAAACACCGGTTCCAGTAGGAGGGACCTTCGTTTATCGAATGGTGTGCCATCTACGGCGGTAGGACGAACAAACATGCTAGAGCGCTTGAGAGCAGCGGAACTAGGCTTTGAACCCAAGAGGGCATCATTGTTGGCTTTGGCAGCATCCGCCAGCAGGCCCGATGACGAAGCCTTGTCATTCCTGGGCATAGGACTGAGCCCATTGATGGGCTTGTGTTCACGCAGTCGAACTACGCTACCATTCACGACTGATACTGCGGGCGGTGAACCGTTGTCAGCCACAGCTGGAGTTTCCTTGTCAGAAGTAGATTCCTAAGGAGATCGAAGAACACTCAAAAATGATAGGGGTGAATTGCGTGTGGAATAAGCATCTTTAACTGTAAAAAAACGGCACGATGAACAGTGTTTAATCTGTGTATCAATGAAGTTACCTTTTCTTCCACTTGCTGAACTTCTTCGGGTGAAACGCGGCCAGCCTGTTCGCCTACAGAATATAAAAGCAAGATGACTTGAAGGGTCAGCAACTATGCGATCAAATTATCGACAACTGTATTAGGGAGGTCAACACGTGGTTCCCATAAGGAACTAGCGACATGCAATGAATTGAATTGCTTTTGGTTTATAACGTCCGTTTTGGCCAACGCTACATTCTATTTTTCGTCAATTTCAATAATATCTTTGGTCTTGAAACCTTCAGCAATGTTTCCCTTTGCCTTTGTAGGTACCCTAGTAGAATAACGGAAGAATTTTTGACCTCATTTCTTGACTGGCATTTGTAGGGGACAACTACCTGGGATACCGATATGAAGGGTTGGGAGTGAAATAAACAATTTCTTTTGAACACCAAGCCATAACACACAGGGAACCACAGCAGACGCGTCTCCGTCGCGTTCCCACCCACCCTCACGGCGGCCAAGGTTTGCTACACCCATCTCCTTACGTTGGATCAATCTTCCCCTCCTCCCAACCTGTTTTTGATGAAAAATCAGCCCCTCTCGGCCACGCTGCTCAGACTGTTCCTCCTCGCCGCCGGGATTGAGGCCCACCCGGCGGGGCTCCAGATCCAGTCAACCTAACACACAAAGCCGAGTTAACATTCACACTCGGATCGTTCAATGCTTAAATTTAAGCATAGAACACGAAGATTCCGTGGAATGAGCTACAGGCTATGTGGAAGTGTAAAGGTCGCAAATCCACACATTCATTTCTGATAAGAATTCTAAATAAAGAGTGATTCGCACGGTTGGTAGCTTTCAAGTATTCTGCCAAGTGTATTATACTTCGACGAAGTTAACATCTGTAGTCTCTAGACTCGGCCGCCCTTCCCAACAGAACTTAAAATACCTAGATAAAATCAAGCGTGTGATGGCTAATTGGAAAACTGTTAAACTAGTTGTCAGGTAACAACGATAGCGATCAAATGAGTTAGGGTTACTCCACGTTACCTGTGTGGAATGGTAACACGCTCAAACAGTGGTGCGAGACCGGAAGAGTCAACTGCTCATTAGTGTAAGAGCTTATAATACAAGACCTACATTAACGAAGTGTTTTGATGGTTTTTATTGGTCTTATTGGTATAGATAACGGAATGAATGAAATCAACGTTTGAAGCCTTTTTCTCACTTGTCGATCCGAAAACAATTGCCATCTATAAGGTTTTACCGATGAAAAGCTCTAGGAAAGGCTCATTACATGGGCTGTACTAATTATTTCCGATGTTTGTAAACCATATCACGTTTAAAATTAGTTGGGTTGTCAACACAATTACTTCAACTAATTTATGCTAAAGTAATGCTGAACCGATGTCGAGCGCACCGCGGTAGTCATAAACAAATGAATATGAAAAATACGGAGAGCGCATTGTTCACTCCGCTTTAAGTTCACGTCTCAACGTCGGTGGGAGCTAGCAGCACTCACTACTTGATAAGAGTACTTTGGCTTATGGCCTTTAAGAGTATAAACTTTCGCGGTTTGTGACTAGGGCACACTGGTAGTATTATGGTTGTGTTGCCCGTAACATTAATCGGCAGGTTTGTTGAATTGGTTTGCACCTGTCCTAACCATCTTTTTTACGTTCCAGCATCGAGGTCAGAGGAGGTGCCGTGACAGCTAGGTTCATGGCTGTCATTTCGTTCTTACATTTGTACCTTCAAGTATATAACTTACGTCATATTGCAGTTTCTTTCCCTAGATAATGGATAAAAACATTCAATCGACAGTTGCGCGGCTCTAGACTCCAAACCAGGCCAATAAGCCCTCAGTTAAAGCTTCTTTCGGAGAGTAAGTCGCACATGTTATATTTGAGATGTAATATTCAATAACCTAGGTATCAATAAAGTATAAGCAAGATCGATCGGATAATGGTATCGGTAATGCGTGTGAAAAGCTTATGTAAGCCTTTATCCCACGAAAAAGAAGCCAGCTTTGGGTTCAGTGTCAGTTACAGACACACGTGACTAAGTAGCGCATCCGGCAGCGTACTCTTCTGGAGCCACATACAGCAAAGTACGGTATATGCAACAGGGAGCTACACAGAATACGTAGAAGCGGTAAGGGCAAATTCCTCCATCAAAATTGACTTTGGATAGGACAGTAATAGATTCACATGCAAACAGAGAGAGAGAGAGTTGTGATGACGTCGTGCTCACCGACCAAGCTAGAGACATACTCGTCCCGTGATGCCTTTGGGCTCAATCTAGAGCTCTGTTGGGCAGTCGCCTGGCGACTAGTAACATATGTGGATACCGACAAAGACTAGGGAGACCAGATAACAGCTGAGAGGACAACTAGCCCGTGGCTCATGAATAGAGCGTTCGACTCAAGGAGTCCGGGCTGGAATCTCAGGTGGTTTACATTTCTGATTAGGTATGGCTGGCTGGTGACGGCTAGTAAGCCAGAAATGGCTATTCCGGTCTCCCCTGTCTTTTTCGGCACTTCATTATCAGCAGAGGAAGGAGTACGTTCAGGGCCTTTTTCGAAAACACGCAGTGGCTGTAGACGTCCCACGCCAGAAACGAAGGGCATCAAGTGTTGCAGGCGCATAGTTTTTCGATGAGGACCGAAGTCTCCCATGCTTCCCCAGACTTGATCGTTAAGAGTCCAAGAACTTTTGTTCTAGAATGGCTGAATTGGACTGAATCAGACACCCCAAGGACCGCATAGATTTCGGTCAATGTCTACAATGTGCACGATTAACCTAGGTAAAAAGTCCCTTGAACAGGGATCTCACGAGGGGGAGTTCCGATAGATCACTGAAAACCGGTGCTCCGGACAGAGAATCACGTGGTATTATTGAACAGTCTGCGATTCTACCGAAACCATGCCGGCCATTTCTTACTCCTTGCACCAATAATGTGACGAGTGCTTAGAATGGTAAGACAGTACTCGCGCAAAAGAACCCAGAGGAACGTTTACGTGTAATTTAGCCAGCTACCAATTCTCCACTTTAGGGTAAACAGCCAACGGCACAGAAACATCGCTTCAATAAGTAACTAGCTGAGGATCAATGCGCTAAAATAAAAAGGTTAACGGTTAACCTGGCCAAAACTGGCAAGTAATTCGCATACTTTAGGTTGGTTTTCGCTGGAGACACTACCCAGACATTGGCGATAACTGACTACGGACAGGTGCTTAGGACCATAGGTGGAAAATCAAACCTTACCCCACTCGGCTGAGATTAAGCTTAGGGGAAACATATAGGGCATTCTTGATTTTTAAATAATATGTTGGGTGAATGTATGGACACCTCACGTGGACAGATACTCAGCAAGCCATGCGAAAAGGCAACCGAATAAATGGTAACGGCAAAGCACATCTATCCACATACTGACTGAACTCCGAGGTGTGCGAGAAAAGCGCCACGAGAGGCGATTTCTAATGTCATGGATGAACGGGAGCAGAGGTGTTGGAAGAAGTGAGAGTCGGAGAAGAGAGTGTGGTGGGCTTGGACACGAGGACGATCCCATCGATTCTAGGGCTATGCGTTTTCGGCCGAAACAGGGCTCAGAACTTCGTGAAACAGGAATCGAAAGGATGCCAGAGGTGGACCGAGTGGTAGGCTTGCAACGGCTCGACTCAAAATCAGATGCCTCTCGAGCAGCAGGATCTAGACTGTCAGTTACGTTGTTCAACACGCTAGACTCTTCAGTGGGAGGATTTGGGGCCGCGGTAATATATTGAGTAACCTTTTTCAGTGAGCCTAGAACTGAAACCGCGGCATTTGCGGTCGTAAGGAACACAGCCCCAACTGTGAAGGATGAAAACACGCATGAAGTTAACCCTTTAACATACGAAATACATACTACAGAATAAAGCGAATACAACAATCCACTGAACTAGGCATAAGTCGATTCTACCTTATCTGCAGCTCACCTTAAGGCAGCTAAACGAATTTCGAAGACACCCAGTAATCCGAAATAAAATAAATGGGCGTTTCAAACAGCTTGATTGAAGGCATTCGGTTGATAAAATAAGCCCGACTTGCGCACTCCACGTATGGTACGAAATAAGTTAAGTGTGGGAAACTTCTTGAGCAAGTTTTGTGACGAAAAAAATAAAATACTGGATAAATAATACTAGACCATCCTGGCTTGACAGTGGCAATTATTAGAGCAGTCTGCCAGCAAAAAATTCCTAAGCAGCAAAAAGATAGAACAAACGTACAAGCGCATGTTTTGAACAACTAATAATGAGGTGAATATTTGTATTAGTTCACAGCACTCACCCGACTGTAAAATTGTGGATGATTCACCAGCTGCATCGGAAGTAGCTTCGACGTCACCAGCCGTCTGTGCAGCAGGGGCAGCGGCTACTTCCTCAGCTGTTTGGTCAGCATTTGGCTCTACTGGGTTGCTATCCCCTTCTGGCACGAGGCCCATTTCTCGTAGGCGTTTTTCGTGTTCGCGGAACTCAATTTCTTCCAGTTCTTCGAACTCCTGCTCCAACAAAGCCTGTTGCTTCCGTTGTTGCTTTTTCATTCGGCGCTTTTTGCCTTTGCTGAGTTTACCCGTTTCAGAAGTCAGTGTCTTTGGAGCTGTACTCACTAAAAAAAGGAAAGGACGCGAGGATTACAGAAAGAACTATCATATTAAAATTATCAGAAAGAGTATTTGCGATAAAAATGCCAGTTCGCAGCACCAGATAAAGGGCGGTAAAAACAGGCCTTCGGACCTCAGGAGCTGCTGGCAGCAGTATAGCTTTGCAAGCATGATTTGCAAAAAACGCCCGAACATACACAAAATCAATCAGGCTAAGTACCCGCTGTGTGGCGACGTCACCGTTAGGATACGAACCTTTTTTCTCCAATGGAATGTTTCTGTCGCTATTCCAAGTTTTCCACGTGCATACGAATGGTTCATTGCACTACAGTTACTATGGCCAGATTTGTTTTAGTCAAGAGCTGAATGCTGTTACTAAAAGACCAATCAAGGATAGCTGGAGGGCATAACAGTGTACCATCAGCAGTACACTAGCTTCAAAGACATGTTATCACCTACTACTTGACTGCGCTAACTCACTTGTAGTTTATCCAAATAATATATGCTTCTGAAGGTATGATATGAATATGACCTTAGTAATACAAACGAGAAGAACAAAGACAGTACGGTGTGCGAAAGGCAACGCCCTCAGCAAAGCTAATGCATCGGCAGCAAACAGATGCCTCGTCCTAGGTGACTAATTAGCGTCCAGAAAGGCGGCTTTTAATGGGTGCATGAATTCCAGATTCTATGAAATGGACTGCAAATCAAAATACAAGATAATTCTTTTCCTCAGAGTGCGTTGTATAACGTACCAGCAGACCCAGAAAGCTGAACGCCACGACGTTGCGCATCGATCGCCTCTGCAGCAAGGCGACGAATGGCAGAATCAGATATTCCCACCAATATATTTTCCGGTTTGATGTCTGTGTGTATGATTTGACACTTTTCGTGCAAATAATGTAGGCCCTCCAGTGTCTAAAACAGAAATAGAAAAGTTGAGTAAACAGGAAGATTGATAGAGGCAGATCCTACCGAACTCTGATATCATATATGGACAGCGAATGGGTAGTTGGCGATAGTTCTGCGCTTTATACTTTAATGTCTCATATCATACAACAAAAATAAAAGCGCTTTAAGGTAGTTTTCTGGTTTCATCGACTATACGAAGGCGTGACACTGAAGACCCTCCGGCGTCACTTTTAACAGCAAAGCTTATACTTGGGTTTGCGCTCACATAAGGGCCCTTGCTCATAAAGAAAACTAGGCTTGCAGAATACATTCGAACAGGGCATTGAGCAGTTACCACCTGATGAAGAGAGTAGGATGTTCAAACTGGACTTCGTGTGACGATTAAGAATAAAATCAGCGAATGGTGGTGATTAAGTAATGGCTAGTGCGTAGGGAATGTTCGTCAAATGTACAAATGCATAGCAAGGAATGACGCTGAAAGCTGGCAGAAAAAGATACCTGACGAATAATAGTCCGGACGTTTTCAACAGGAATCCCGTGGTAGCCGGATCTTATGATGAGTTTCAGAAGATTATGCCCAAGAACCTCAAAAACCATGCAGACGTCTAATATGGGAATTAAGGAAATAACAGGACCAAAAAGTACTCATCAAACATTGACACAGAAATTATAGACGGTATAAAGATTTTTTGCGGGTATTGGTTTTAAGTGGCCATAACAACATAGGCAATTGTGACGCGATATTTTAGTTTCGCTGAAAATACCGGATAGATCACCATAGGATACCAGGATATTTTATGAAAGCAAGTTGCGAGTAGTAAAATAAATCGTCGTTGAACATTTCAATTTCCATTAGTGTGTTAATGATCGGTTATATTTGTGGCCTGAGTGTTAATCGTATGTTTCAGTTTGCTCTGTTGAGGGCTGAAAACAATCTTAACATGTTTATCAATGAGAAATGCAACTAAAAAGGATACGAACTCCATTGACACCAGAGACTTTGAAGTCGTCCAGAAGTTGGACAGTTTTGCAGCGGAAAGGGTGTTCGGGATCCGATTCTCGCACCTAAGTTTCGGTAAAGATCCAAAACAAAGATGGACTTACGCATGTCAAAAGCTTGATCTCGTCCAAGGCAGTTTCGGTGTAATGTGCGGCGCTTTTCACAACTTTCATAGCAACGAATCGCTTGGAACTAAAACTAATAGGACATTGCGAGTTATACTTACACAAGATCCCAACAGAGCCACACAGTTGAAAAATGTCCCCACCCCAGTTTTCGAACAACATGGTAACGTCCATTGTACATTTGTCCGATCTTTACTGGATGATAGCCACCTAAATTTATGAGGCATAGAAGCTAAGCACCGATTTACCTTTAACATAATCTTGTGGGTCCTCTTGTTCATCATCGTCACTGCCAAGGATAGTTTCCTCTTGATATTCTTCCTCTTCTTCCTCCTCCTCGTAACTGCGATCCTGGCAGGGGGCTGAAGATGCTGGTTCCTGACCGCCATTACTAGAATGAGGAATGAAAAGCATACTAAGACCTTATACCATTCTAAATGAAAAGCACACTGCAAACGGAAAGAGAAAACTGTGGTGCCTAAAGTCAACTGATCCCGGAAGGCTAACTTATGACACGTAAAGACCAAACATTAGGAAGAAACAAATAGAAGGCAACACCAAGCCTCTTTAATTAGACATTCGAATACAGTCTTATTCTTAATCTGCAGATTTGTTTTGCTCCAGTTATGGAAATGCTTGCTGAGCACATATTTATGGAATAAGATTGAAGTTCGAGAGCCTCGACGGGGTATGAACTACGGAAACAGGCACATATTGGTGAGAAGAGGTTGAATAGTCCGGGCAAAAAAACTACAAATGATGGGTCCATATACGCCATCGTGCCTTCTACAAACAACTACAAACGCGGTTACTTAATAAAATGGCCAGTCTACGTGATTTTGTAGAGGCATATGGCATGCGAATGGTGCGTGTAACTTCAAATTCCGATACTTTATACAACTTCGTGTATTCAGAAACTGGAATGCAGCTGGAAGATAAACCGTATCGATGACGTAAAAACTTTGCATTGAACGCCAAGAAAAGCTTGAATTAGTATGTGCTTGTGCCAGTTGTTTCAACTGGCACTTACGTTATTTCACCTGGATAAACAGTCTGCAGAATAATTTTTAAATAAACTGACATTTGTAAGGCTCTACTACAAACAAGATAACCGGTTACTCACCGCCAAGGGGTGCGACTTTTCTAAAAGACACAGGCTGCGAATGAAACATTATGGAGGGCTGGACAACATGTCGTGTACAGTTTTGACCCTTTACTGGGCAGCCGATCTACCAGACTGCAACCCAAATAGAACTAATGGTGTTAGGGCGGGATGGCCAACGAAAACTTCGGACCGAGATTGATTCATTTACAATTAACCCTCGCTAAGGTCGTTCAACCACCCCTCCACACACACACTTGGGGGAGACAGGTGTTCACTGTTAAGCTAATAGGCAGGTCCCGTCTTTCTCAGTCTCTCTTTAAAATACAAGCAAGCTAGGAACTATGTGGAGTTTAACGGAGTAGACATAATTTAATAAATTTCTGTAGGATTAAAAGCATGAGAAATGAGACCACAAAGTTAAATGTGAGGTATTGACGCACTCGGTCTTAACTTTTACGTCTTCCACACATGACCAGCTCCAAAACGGTCACAATTTTGTTTCCAAAAACAAGTGAAAGTGTGCATTTCTTTGATTTGGCTAGTGTTGTAAACCGGAATGACTTTAACCAACCATAGCGTTTGCAGTAGAACAAACGAGTGCGGTTCGAGTTATGCGGCTGCAAACTACGTTTTCCAGCCGCCTTCAATTTATCGTTTTAAGGGAGTAAGGAAAAAGCGTGTAACAAATCAAGAGCTGTCACTCACCTGCCGATAAGAGGTTAACAGAAGACAAAGCTAATCACACTGTCATTCCACAAAGTTTGCGCATTACAAGGTTTACCAAACCAATACCGAAGAAACATACCTTCGAGGCTTTCTGGTAGAAGTTAATCACTCTAACTTCTAACCATCTATATGGACCTTTCATTTACTGACAGGCTTCTTGTTTGACATTTACGTACTCAGTGAGTTTCAGAAATTTTCCTATACGCATACTAAGTACAATAATTCTGCGGCTTACTACGTACTTAGATAACCTCGGAAAGCAAACCATGCATGTAAACTCAGGGTGGCTGCGCCCTACGAGTGCGACCAGTAAACAACTTAATCGTTAAATAGAAGGCTCAACCACAACCCCCATTCCTTCCAACTACAAATAAACGAACGTTATCAGGAGCTCCAACTATGATGCAAAAACGAGTACAAGTCGATAGGTCTTTAAGTGACATAAGCCAAGGAAAAAAAGATTGGTTCCAGTTTAAACTGTATCCAATTAAGAGAAGTTCACGCACTCAATGGTACTTAAATAGGTAGAATATAAATACCGAAACTGAAGGTCGGGAATGTGCACATCAAGATAGTCTCCTACAAAGTTCCTGATAGCAGGGCTGGCAGTTTGGCTTATGCTGGAAATCAAAACACCATACAATTCGCTAGAATTTACCGGGGTTTGGCTATCGGTCAAAGGGTAAAAAAATCGCATAAAATAGAGATTATAAAGTTGTGATGCAAATTCATTTCTGCCATTTCCCATTCTCGGTCTTCTTGACTTAATCACGAGGAAGCAGAGATTGCGATATACGCTGCGCAGGTCTACTATCAATGTAAACCAAATCACACGCCAGTCACCGTCCCCATTATTTTGAGGGGCAGACGGCATTATTGGAAATGATTCACGCTGTCATAAAGCTGTCATCTTCCCAACTGTCGGATTTATCTGGTCAACGAAAATTACTACCAGCAAATAATATTTACACTACAGTTATAAGACTGTCATTTCGTGTGTGTCGGTCGTACCTCACTCAAAGGAGTGAGCTACATCTTTTATGAGGCATTTGCTAAACAGCGACGATACAGAAAAATTTTATCAAACGAATAATTCCAGGCCAAAGTATAAAGATGACAGCACTTGCTGCAGTAAAATCGTGCTATCTTGAAATGTGCACAAGGTAAAGAGGCACATCTCAACTTTAAGCCACGTCGTGAGTCGTCTAAGTACAACATCTGCCGCAAAAGCATACTGTGCAACTTACAAAGGAGTTAACTAACTAAGTGTTGATAACAGGTGGTTGGTAAAGGAACAGGCTATCATGAAAACTGAGAAGCATACTGGAACCAACTCTAAACGAGCGTCAATGACGAAAGCCAAAAAGTTAACATTGAAGGGAAAGCAGGATACACCATAACGGTTTGCATACCACGGTTTTTCAACCGTCTTGTTCTTTTGGTTTAGTTTATGCTTATCCTTATTCTTCTTCTTGCTTGGCATAGTCCAATCGGAAAATCACTAGCTTGAACTAGCGGATAGCGAGCGAAGTTCGCAGATAACGGCAATTCCAAGTCCAGAAGAAACTGTGACTAATTGCAATATCCAACCAAGGGAAGTTACTTCATTAGGCAAAATGAAAGCCTAACGAACTCTGAACCACCTCGGTCAAGTTGTTGAAAGCAATTAATCCTATAGGAACGATTAAAACAAAATCATATATGCATGAGAAATTCCTCAGTTCTCATGTTTTTTAGTTTCTTAAGTACTAATTTTTATCGGCCTTCTTTGAAAAAAGGTCTATAGTAGATGGTCAGGAAAAAGTAGACCTCTAATATAATAAACGACTTCTAGATGCCAACCCCAGTCCAAGTTAAACAGGGTCGCGTATTTAATTTCGTCGTTTAAATAATCTCAAGCTAATCGTGCAAAAGTATAAGCACATTTCAGAATCCAAAGTGACCTTCTGTCTCACAGAATGGGATCAATGTGAAGTAACACCAAAATATATCTCCCCAACTCAGACGAACAACGAAATTTGAAACCCTTTGCACGAGAAGATACCATCGACTTCTCGCTTTTATTGATAAGGACAGAATTATTCCGCCTCAAACTTGCCAAGGCACCTAGTCCAGATAGGAATTATCCACTTGCCCTGCGAAAATTCGCTTATTTACTGTGTGAGCCGGTTCCGATTATATTCAAATAGTCACTGAAAGGAGGTGAGCTGCCACAGAAATGGAAAACTGCACTGCTCTCGACGATTTATAAATGGGGTCCAGGCTGGACAGTTATGACGCCTCTAAAGCGAAGGAATATGTTATGTGTGGCTATCGTCTGTTAGATGAGGTTCTGCAGGATGCCTACATGGGTAAAAATCATTGCAACTTGAAGTGATGGGTGTGAGGGCAGTCCATTCCAGCGAGCCTTGGTGTCCTTAAAAGCTGTGTAACACTTACGGCCTCTCATAAGCTGGTAAGGCTGGATAAATTTATCACGAAAATGTCTAGCTTGGATTTATTCGTTAATTCGGTAAACTTTCTTGATTTACGAACGTTGGGCTTGCATAATTTGCACCAGGTGGCATTACACAAACATAACTCAAGGTTAACCAACCACCCGAATAGTTTATAGTGTGATTAGTATGTTCGTAAGTTGTTTTGCTGCTCACACTGTGTGGCGATAGCGTAGGCAAACTGGTAACTAAAATGTTAACATCTTTCTGTTTGTCAAGTTTTTAAGGTGATGCCTATTTTAACCTTACTAGGAATCTATGAATAGAAAAGCAGCCATATTTGTTCATGTGTTTTCTGATGTGATGGCCTATCTGCGTCATTTATATGTATGTTTTGAGGTTTACAGGCGTATTCATCCTATCCTGTACAAGCTAAAATGTAATGCAATTATGTAAAAGCAGCGCGAAATTTTGTCACGTACAAAGATTTCAGAAAGATTTATAGTTGGTAGCCCTTGTTGGATCAGGGGTTCTCGCCGGAGTCCAAACTGGATGGAATTGAGAGACGGAGATAAGCCACGACTTCAGCCGGCTTGAGCCGAAGGTCCACGAGGGTGAGTTGGGTGCCTGGCCGGGAACTGCAGGCGAAGAGATGACGGTAGTCATGGGGCGAGACGCTGCAGTCGGGACAAAATTCGGGTATGGACGGGTCGATTAGTGTTGGTACTGGCGAAGGAGTATGCAGTGGTCACTGCGAAGCTACGCCAGGGTACAGCAAGTGACCCTCGGGAGATGTCCTTTCGAGGCCGCAATCGGAGATAGATAGCCACCCAGAAGTGGTATTTTGCGTCCACAACGGCTCTCTGGTGAACGCGATGGTAGCCTGTCTTCATGGCGGAGCCACCAGTGGGTTGATCCGAGAGAGAAAAGGCAAAGCTGCATTATAGAAAGCTCGGATAGACGACCGAACGTTACCGCTAGGCTCAGGATCGTCGCAATGATGGTGGTTTGGATGGCCAGGTTATGAACAGGTCCACCAGAACTACTGGCCTAAGAGTTTGTTGTGTGTGGCGACTGGCGGGACAGAAGCCTCTGCATGAAGTTGATCAATGGGCAACATTTCATAGCAGCCCGTGATCGTGTGGGGGGCACCGTTCTCTGCTGACTGAAGGCGGCGGAGGCTGGCAGAGCTGATTGTGGGAGACCAGACTTGTGCCGCATAAATGAAATGCGGCTTGGCCAGCGCTTTGAATGTGGTCGCCAGAGTCTCAATCGAGCAGCAAGAGGATGTACCCGCGAGCGTCTTGAAGACCTTAGTGCATCGGCTCACTTTGCTTGTGACCTCCTTCACCTGGTCTGCGAACGTGAAGAGCGGACCTAAACGGTGCCAAGGAGCGTGAGCTTACGGACTAGCGGCAAAGCCTCACCGTTGACAATGATAGCCGGGTGACGATTGATCTCATTCGGGTCCAGCGTGAAAGCAGTGACGGCCGACTTGGCTGCCGAGACCGTCAACTAGCGCTGAGTGAAGAAGTCCACAAAATCAGACATGGATTCCGAGAGGACATGCGCAGCCTGCTCAATGTGATGGTGATGGCAGAATAAGGTTATGTCTTCCGCATATGATACCATTTTGGCAGGTGCTACATGCAAATGTTGAACAGCATCGGACTGAGCACAGAGCCTTAAGGAACGCTGCAAGTCTGCTTACGGGGCCTGGAGGGAGTGCCGCGGAAAAGGACGTGATCGTGGCGGCCACGGACTTAAGCAGCTTACCATCAGACTAGGCCAGTAGGGACGTTCAAGGAGGCCAAGTTCTGCAGGAGCATATCGTGGCAGACGCAGTCAAAGGTTCATGAAAGATCAATTGAGACTGCCACGGTCCGCAAAGCGGGCTTTTGTTTATTGAAGCCGTCGGGAATGATGTCGCTGAGCTTGAAAAGCGCCGTTGTTGTGCCAGGATCCAACCTGACACCATGTTAGTGGCTAGACAGATTTGTTGCAGACGTCAGATTTGATTGGAGAAGTCGTTCCAGAATCTTGGCCAGTAAACTGGGGAGGGTGATTGGGTGATATGAGGTCGCTATACTGGGACCCTTGCCAGCTTTGACCAGTGGAATGATGATGGACTGGTGCCAGCAATCGGGATGATTGAACTGGCCAGCGAAAGATTGAAATTGGCCGCCAAATAGGCAGCCATCTAAGGGTGATCTGGCGCAAATTGATAGCTGCCAGGCCATCTGGTTCTTAGGCTTTTGAGGCTTTCGTTTGCTTGACGGTGGTGAGGATAGCATTGGCCGAGAAGAAAATGTCCAAAGGCGGCACCTTATGAAGTAGACGAAGCAGGGAACACTGACTTTTGGGGACTAGACACCGAGTGGTGCGAGAACGGTTGGTTTATTTTCGCGGCAATCTGACCGTTGTTCGTGATGAAGATGCCGTCCCCGAAGCTAATAGACTGGATAGGTATGTCAGCGTGGGGCCTGGCCAGATTGTGTAGATTTTTCCGGGTGGCAGCTGAGTTGCCGCGGAAATTACAGTCTGTAGGTCTTTCATGCCAAGGTTGCCTTTTGTCGTCGTTGACGATCTTGGTGATCGAGCCGTTGAGTTGGCCGACACGCGAGTCATTTGCATCAGGTGCTCATATCTCATTGCTCGCGCTCCAATGGGGAGGCTTCAGGTGGGTAATTTGGGCGGAGTATGAGAATGTGACCGTTCGGTATGTGGTGACCTGCTGTTGCCAGAAGCAGGTGACGAACGGCCCGCTCTGCCGTACGGACACAGGTAGGGACGGTAACAGATCGGTCCCAACTTCGCATTCGGCGGTAAACGCTGCTCAGTCAGCTCTCTCGAAGTTGATAAAGTGCCTGTTTGGAGCCTTGTTACGATCAACAGAGGTGGTCAATTCGAGCACTATGAGAAGTTGATCGCACCCTAGGCTGATTTTCGTGCTCAAGGTGGTGGAGGCTACTAGGCTGAGATTGGCAAGGGAAACATCGGGAGAGCTGGGGGCACCGTTGGATGGGATCCGCGCAGGCTGTCCTCTTTGAAGACTGCGAAGGGAGCGTGTTCTAGTTCATCGGCCTGGGCTTCTCCCCGGGAATCGGGCGCAAAGTTGCAGCACCATAGATCGTGGTGGGCATTGAAGTCATCTAACACCAAGCTGTCTCCAGAAGGTAAGAAGGGAACAATGAAGGGGAACAACTGAAGGTTGGAGGGATGTAGATATTCATGACGGTTAACTGAACCAGGCCAATGTCGAGGGAAATTGCCAATACCTCCGTGGGGTCAGCAAAAAGCACGGGGAGCTGATGGTGGGCAATGGATTTGTCCACAAAGAAAGCCAAGCCTCCACCTTTGTTGCGACCGCGGTCACTGCGGACGATCGTAAAGCCGGCTCAGGAGGGGACTTTGTTGGAGTTAGTCCACCTTGTCTCCTGGGCAGCCGCTACGGCTATGTGCAAACGCATGAAGGCAAGGAGTTGGTCAAGCTTGCCAAGTAGGCCGTTGGCGCTGAACTGTAGGATCTTTAGACCAGGTGGTGTGGCATGGTCGGAATGAGTTGAGGGCAGGGCGGTCTAGAGGTGTAGAAACAACTGGCGGCACGGGAGAGCTGGGACATGCGAAGGCGGGCGACAAATTGGCAGCTTTGACGAGGCCACCGCAGCGGAGATGGTACCAGTCATTGCAGGAGCCGCAACGTTTAGACCCGTTGCGGCGGCCTAGGCGGACTTGGCAGAACGAGCAGTGCCAGAGAGGTCCAGGTTTGGCCTCAATTCCGGTGGCAAAGAGGAGTTGGAGCAGCTTGGCCTGGAGGGGCTTCTCCGTCATCAAAACACGGTTTGGGCTGAGGGGAGTGTTGATCCGACGTAGGGAGATGGGTGTAGCAGACCATGGTCGCTGGGGTGGGAACGCGACGGAGCCGCATCTGCTGTGCTTGCCAAAATGATTTATAGTGGATAGTGGTGCGATACACTATAAATTTAAATCATTGAGTAAGGTTTCTGGCTGATCGAAGAGTATCCTGCATTGAGAATTGTCATTTATCAAAAATTAAGCAATCCAGGTGTCTTTTGCACGTACCAAAAGTCTTCGACGTTAATAGATCGCTGGGGATTGAGTGACATGGTCAACTTATCCGCTGACTGAAATAAATCTTTCGTTGATCTAAGCCTGCTGATTCACGTTTGACCTCGTGAGTACAACCATATGAATAACGCATGCCTGTATACACAAAGGAATCTTCAGAGTTCAGCGAACAGACTGGTGTGGGTAATATGGAATATCCAGAACCGGCCGCAATTGATTTATCCATAGGATAAGGAAACAACTTAGGGTTGATCAGTCGTTCTAGATATGACATAGGCCTGAGACTGTCCCCTAGTTCTGTGGCCAATTGTTGTACCTGCTCACTAATATAATTTCCTTTCATGATCCACGACCACCATGCTGGTATTTATAATTCCGTAGGGATCTATCATAGGGTCGCCCAATGGCAAAAGTCATCTCTACTCAGTTTCTTGCGCGATTCGTGGTAATAGAGAAATGAAGGATTGGAGCACACCAAGGGTCATATGTGTGCACGATAACTCCATAACCAGAAGGAAATGTAAGCTGCAGCCGAAGTAGATTGGAATGTCGTCTTAGGGACTGAAAAACGACTGAAAAAAAAAGCTTATAGGGCAGGAAGTCTCCCTGAATAATTCCTAACGGTTTAGGTGATTAGGAAACTGAATTATCAAAGTCATCGCGACAGGAACCTAGCCGCACGAGAATGGAGTCAATCAGGAAGCTGCAATCCGGAGTGTTGAGCAGCTTAAAGTTTGTCCGGATGGCCCACATAAATATCAAGTAAGTTAGCCGAGAGTCCCAAACGCAAAGCTGTCGTCGCGATGGGTAAGTCTCCGTTTTTAAAGCCAAATATACATGGGAAGTGGAAAAAAGCTAAGTTCGAGCAAATTAAATAGGAGCATTGACGAAGACCTATATTGGGATAGGTGGGCTGATGGTAGGATTGCTTCGTCTTTCAGGAAACTGGAATTACGAGACTCAACCCATCGGCTCTATTTTCAGCCGAATAGGACCAGCGGTTCCCTGCAGCAGTTCTTTGCCAGTAGCCCTAACGCCACATGGATTTACAAGTGCAGCAATAAAGTCAAGTCAATTCAAGACAACGCCTTTAAATAAATAAATATATTTTATATTTTATGCCCGGAGGGCCTCGGAATTGCATACTTAGTGCTGTGGAAAAATAAATACAAAGTTGATAAATGCTGCTCTCCGTGAAACAACCGCAGCGGGAGCGTTTAGTAATGTTGGTAGATTAATTCATATTACCCAAAATATCGTCGTTTTAAAATAGTAGTCAACACTCTCTGAAACGCATGGTGAACTAAGGAGAAAGCAGTGAAAAAAACTCCTACCATTAAAGCTGGGGCGGATTTCAGCGAACCCCCGGTTAAAAAGTGTAGGCGAAAAAACTGCTTCAACAAAATTAAGGGGGTAGGTTGAGAGGATTGATTGTAGTGCAAATGAGACAGGACTGTTGATGAGAACGTATGAGAGTTGGAAACGCTTCTTTTAATTGGAGAAATCATATAACAGCAGAGGCTGTCGTTCACCACTGTAACACCGCCCGAATGGCTTCATGATCAACCATCAGGGAGGTGAGACCGGAGGAGGCCATCCTGGACAAAAGGTCAACAAGACAGTGAACGGCAGAGGTCACCTGATCATCAACGAAACGCCAGAGATGCGACCTTGTAGACTGCGGAGTCTAGCGATGAGCTGGCGAAAATAGCAGAACCGCTATTAGCGTGACTAAAGACCATGAAGCCTATCGTCAGGGTTGTAAAACGGAGAATGCAGAAGCGGCAATGATGACTGGACAGAGAACTGGACGAAACGTCGTTGCAAATAGAGAGAGAGAGAAATAGACGTATATG
>JAYGXS010000001.1:16119880-16133933 GCA_036362985.1 Ligula intestinalis | reverse complement strand
CTAGGCTGTTAGTGTTATCGGCTTTCTCCAGAGGAGTGACCTCGGGAAATGGACGATCTCCCCGTTCAGAATTCGAAGATTGCTCTCGCCGAGTTCGCATCTCCTGTGGAGTTCTACTTTTAACAATCTCCATTTCTCCCGCTCCGCGGGGGAAAAATCCCGCTGAAAAAAAACCGTCGGGTGTGAGTATCTAAGTATTGGTTTCCTGCTTAACAATAGCTGGACCTCAGCCTCACTCTTCAGAACAACCTTCAACGGTCTTGGTTGGCGTTGTTCATCTTTTGAGTCTGTTATACGGCCCATTCGGAATGCCTTTAGAACTTCGACTTTTTCCTCACCCTTTAGGAGGAATTTCAGATATTCTTTAAATAACTTCCTGTCCTCTTCTAATCTTGATTTCGGGGTATCAGAAGTACATTCCGTCATGACTTTTATGACTATGCAGTTTATACGAGTGGTACTCACCTTCCGACTGTCATCTCCTTCTGCTTCTCTAGGGTTTGTTAGGACATATTCGCTTCGAGGTTCAGCGCTCCTGTTCGTTTTGGCCTGCGAAGGTGCCCTTTTTGTTTGGCTCGTGCTCAATCTTGGCCTACTTATATTAGCACTTGGGCTTGGTCGGCCTTTTTTGGGAGCCCGAGAGCGCTTCTTCGTTCTCTTGGAAGTCAGTGGGTTGACCGTTTCCCCTGTCCATGGCAGACTACTAACTCCATCAAGCACCCTGGCTGCCGGATCATTTTTGTGCTTAGACACTTCGGCGAGGGATTTTGTTTCTCCGTACGTTAGGTTTCCTCGCTCAAGTTCACGCATCGCCGGTTTCTCCTCACGAGGGAGAAATAGAGAAAAAATTTTCAGCTCCTCCATCTCCACTCTAAGACTATTAACTACCTTCTCAAGGTTTGTAAATTTGTTCAAAAGCGTAAAATATGATACGGAGGCTTCATCTTCATGAGTTACATCCCTTAAACTTTTACGACTTTTAGTTCGCTTGGCAGGAGGAGATTTCAAAGAATTTCTAGATCGAGCTTCCGTAGTTAGTAAGGGAATTTGGAAACCATCGGAGCATCCTGTGATGGCGAAGTGAGGTAGGCATTCGACTTCTACGCGGGGGATCCAGGGTTCTAATCCGGGTGGTGGCGTGACTTTTTTTCCTTGTTGCGATGATGTCGGGATTTCGAATGCAGGCACTGGCGAACATTCCTTCCCGTCTTCCAAAGCTGTGTAGCACATAGTTTCAATTTTTTCTGTCACAATATTTTCACAACAGACCGTTAATGAATCAAATAATAAAGTGGATTGCTTTTTGACTGTTAATAACCGATTTTGATTGCTGTCATCCTGTGTCTTCGTGGAGGAGTTGATTAGACGCTCAACTTGGTGTTCGTAAATTGAGTCTACTGAACTCGAGAGACTTTTAGCCCTTTTAGCGGGGGGTGATTTCATCGCATCAATCTTGCGACTTCTGCCCTCGAAATTGCGACTAGGGGTTTTAAACCAAATTAAATTAGAGTCAGCAGTCGACGGGTAAAGGAACTGATAGGGGGAACGGTGACATAAAATTCGTTTTGGGGCCGCTTACGTAAGAACTAGTGGTCTTAATCAGTGAATGTCCTGTACGGCAACTCCGATTAGACTTAAAACTATACCAGTTTGGGTACCTGTCATGAGAATTAAATTTTTTTGGTTCGGGCCCGGCGTGTTCAATAACGCTCGGCCTAAACGCTTTCGACGTTGTTGGCGACATTCTTGATGAGCTTGTTGCCGATTTAGAGGCAGCTGAATTTATCGATCGTTGGACAGAGAATGTATTTAGATTAGTTTTAATCGTAGTAGATGATGGAGCGGTGGGGCTTGATGGTCCCGACATCAAGAGGGATGGGCTAACTGGTGCACTGATGTTTATGGGCCTATGACTAGACATTCGGGAGGTAGGAATAGCAGGTGTACTGATGGTTACGGGACTATGAATAGACATCTGGGAGGCAGGGATAACGGGTGTACTGACGTTAGTGGGTGTATTACTAGATATCCGGGGTGGAGGATTAGCAAGTGAATTTACCCTATCGGGACTACGAACAGGTTTACGAATAGTAGGCTGAGAAGTCATTGGTCTATTGGACTGGAGAGCCGCATTTCTTTGCTCAATTGGTGTAAGATCTCGACAGAGGAAACTTTTAGTCATTTCTAAATATCGGGAAATGCGACCTCGTTGAGCAATGATTGAGTCCACCTCGATCGGTGAAAACAATTTAAGTAGGATGGGCGGGTTTTTGCTACGCGATTGGAGGTGCTTTGCTTCCGCAATTTCGTAGTTGAAACCACCCGAACATAGAAAATCGTTTGTAATATCCAAAGGGCGACTTAATATGAAGGCATTTTTAGTATAAAGTTTAAGTTTCGCTTTTGGCTATCAAAAGCTTCCGTGGTTATAAAATGGACGAGGGAGTATAACGTTTACAATCTTGCGAGGGCACATCTGATAACTTACCATCAAACAGATTGCCTAGTATTGACAAAGCAGAACAAAACTTCATCATGAAGTCATTACAGTTCTGTAATGCAGGTAAATCAATTTGCTTAGCTTTGACAATGGGCTGCATGTTGATATCAAGGCATTGACTAGTAGGCGTGGTCAGGCACCGCTTGCGTCTGGGGGCAGATATCTTACGATGAGCTATAATTTTTGTTCTCATAATTTTGATGGAAATCTGCTTTAAATGTGAGAAGATTCAGAAAATTTCAGCCTATCTGATTTTACTGCAGCTGGTTGTTAGAATCTCTTAAAATTGCTTCACAAACTGTATTAGTTATTACGTTCAGAAAAAAACCAGTTGATATGATTTTCGAAACATCGTTTCCCAGGTACAAATTTGAAGACAGCGTATGTAGCAGAATTTAATGGCACCATAAATTTCGCGAGCGCTCATCAGCCACTTCCGCTCGCTGCATAAACAGAATAACGAATGATAAATTACAGAATTGAATTCATCCAGAAAAATCAATCCAAAACATCAAGGTCACTTGAGTTAGCCAAGAGGCAATCAATAAAGTAGGAATTCAAACATTGTGGGTAGCAAAAAACGCAGTAAACTGTCTAAGGCAAAAACATCTAAGGCAAAAATGTGGGGGGGGTGGGTTAACAAGGAGCCGGTGCTACCACGGCAGGGTTAGGTTCACCACATGCTCCAGTTGTTTACATAGGTCAGGTTTAAACCGCCCTATGTATGCTGCCTCCAGGTAGCGTAAGATACGAGTTGTTCGTGCCCGAACAAGTACTCGGAAGGATGTTTTAGGGTCAACAGAATGACCCGTATCCAATAGGTGTTCAGTGATAGAAGAACGGGGAGTCCTATTCTCCTGTCTTAATAACCAACTCGGCAAGTGCTCTTTTGCTCTGGCTGCCAATTGTCCTATGTACTTGCATCCGCAAGTGCATGTAAATTGGTAAACAACATTAGAAGTGGCGTACAATGGCAAGGCATCCTTCGCAGTTGGAATAGGAAGGGTCTTCACCGAGTTGAAAAATACAAGCTTAGCTGCAAAATAGGTCCTTTCAATGGTATTGCGTAAACGTCTCATGATGGTGTTTAAGGTGTTGTCTCCCTTAAAAGGCAAGGGAATGAAATCAGGCTTCTTCGGAGCTGATTGTTCTATAACCTTTTGCCGTAAGGGTTTGCTATTCTGTTCAATAAAGTGAGCTGGATAACCACGTTTGAGAAGAGTTTCCTTGAGGCTTGCAATTTCTGCATCCAGTGTATCCATGAGCAGATTTTGCTTGTCCTCTGGAAGAGGGTGCAAACTAAGTTACGTTTCCATTGTAAGGGGACAAAACTTAGGTAATGCAAATACTGCCCTCTCCATGTATTCTTATGGAAAACTCTTCGCGTTATAGAGCCATCTTTCTGCCTAGTCATGTGAACGTCTAAGAAAGAAAACTGGTTTCCACGTTCCATTTCCATCGTAAATTTCATTTTTGGATGTAAACTGTTCATTGTTAACAGTAGTTTCTTAGCTTCATTTATGTTTTTAACAATTGCAAAGATGTCATCCACATATCTTTAATAGAGTTTTATACTTTTCAATGTGGAAGTTACTTTTTCTTCGAGGTGACCCATAAATATATCTGCAAAGGTAGGACCAAGAGGACTACCCATTGCCACTCTTCAACTTGTCTATACAGAGTTAACTTAACAAATACTGTAGCTATTGTGTAATAAACACTTTAAATTTATTTGAAAAAGTGCATTCAATATTGGGAAACAACTCAGCCTTTGAAGGTCTCGAGAATATTCGGATCTTGACGATTTCTGTTACTAGGCCGCGAATTTGTTGGCTTGAAGAGGTTGCGTTCGGTTTGAAGAGATTGCATTCGGTTTGAAGAGGTTGCGTCTGGGTAGAATTGGTTGGAAAACAAAATCTTCTTAAATTCCGACTTCAAGAGATCGTCCACGCAAGAAAAATAATTCCAGAGACGCAGGAAAAAATTATATGCATACGGTTGCAGCCACAATATCCTAGATCGTAATTGATAGGGGATATCGATGTAGAAATGTCCTAGGAAGAGCATGGTGAAATATCGACTGTGCTCTTGTGGGGTCAGAAGAAAATCGGTACACAGTAGTTAAGAAACGCATCGGCAAAGCCGAACATTTCAAAGAAGGTCCCTTATGTAATTGTAGGTAACTACTTAATTGTTCCAAGTAATATAATCAGATGGGATGATGTTAATTAACACGAGCCAGCAGGTGTTACTGAGCAACAAGTGCTGACAGTGAAAAAACTTTTAAGGCATGACTCAGAATTTAAAAAAATGGAATGTAGTTTGTGGTTTTTTCGGAGCAAAAATGTTTCTCGTGGGAAAACTTCTGTGAAAAATATATTGGGATGCAGCTGTTAATGTTGGCGGCAGGTTAGGGGGTCCACCACGACTTATATCCTAATCGGAACTGCTATACGGGGGCAAGGGTGAGACTGCAGGGTCACGAGAAGATCCCGAAAAATCGGAGCTGCGACCACGATAGGCCTTTGTCAATTTCAGGGGCCGTAATCAACGCGACGAAAACAGGAGAAGCCGCCACGGTCGCAATTTTCCGGTATTGGTCGACATAAGCGAGCTGCATACATGTGGATGAATTAAGTGCAAATAATTAATTCATAATCAAATGTCACTCAAACGAAGCAAGTAACAATATATGAAATATGATATTTCCTTTTGCACTAGGCCTGCTGCAGTCAACTGGTGTTAGAGTGGGCATTACTATAGCAGTCTAGCTTCTTTTTAAAGACTTCGACGGAAGCGGGCGTAACAACACCCAGGGCAGAGTATTTCAAGCTTCAACCACTCCAATCCATAGAAGAACTTTCATAGGTCTAGTCTGGCTTGACTTGACTTGACTGACTTGATTTGAGTAAACATACTGGTGAAAAGCATGCAAAAAGTACAAAGGAGCCCAAGAGATTTTACTTATTTTCAGTAAAGGAAGCATATAGATCAAGAATAATATAAGAGCTTTCTTATTGATAAACAGTTATACTGTAAAAGCAATTCCTATCACCATTTGACGGCCTCATACCATGGAAGTGCTGTACCACAAGGTTCCGTTTTGGGCCCGTTACGCTTCCTTCTCTACATAAACGACTACTTCCCTGGCCTATATTGCGCAGCTGTCATGTTTGCAGATGGCATAAAAGATGGACAGAGGTTAGCTGCGCTGACGAATCAAAGAAGTTACAATCGACCATTGACATCTGGTCGTCCACGTAGCTTCTTAAGTTTAACGTAACGAAGTGACTGGTCCTTCACATGAGCCCTGGTCGAAAATTGTCGCAGCAACATGGTTATTTCATAAATCGTGCTACAATGTAAGAGGTGAAAAAACACAAAGATCTAGGTGTGTGGACAACCGTGAAGCGGCTGCCATCAGAGCACTGTAAAAAACAGTCCAGAAGGCAACTAGTACGCTGCACTGGATCAGATGAGCGTTCAAAGTATTCCCACCTGAACTCTTCATAACAATATTTGGCGCATTTGTGAGACCACACCTCGACAACGGTATGCCAGTCTGGACACTATCGTTAAAGAAAGATGGGAATCTTCTCGAACAAGTGCAACGGAGGGCGACCAAGATAGTCAATGGTCTTGGGGACTTACTATATCAGAAACTATCGATAAAACTTGACCTATTTAATTTGTCTGACAGGCAAAAGAGTACAGCCTGCGCTCGACATTTCGGATAATCCGGGGCAATGGTTCATTCCTGAGACTGGAGGATTCTTTCGAGTTGGCCAAAACAACTCACCTGCGTGGCCATCCTTATAAGGTCACAAACGAGCGCACTCGATTGAACCTCAGAAAATTTTTCTTCAGCCAACGCGTGGTACGACCTTGGAAGTCACTACCAAGCGAGGCGGTCTAGGTCGACACCATTACGAATTATAAAAGAAGACTTGATTGTGTAATTTTTGACAAAAAGCAACTATTACAACATAATTATATGTTTATCAAGCCAGTTTACAGGCAATTGTAAAGAGTTGGTAATGCACCTCTTGGGCGCCTTCCAAAACCTCGAAGACCGAAAAAAAAACCAAAAACAAACTCCTTATGTTGCAGCCAGTATTAACTTTGCATCAGTTTTTTTGTTTTGTCAATACTGGGCGAGATAGGGAATTTGTTTCAAGTGAAAAAACTTGACTTCAAAGGTATGATACAAACGGAATAAATGTACAGTTGTAAGCTGAGTTGACTCATCAGCAGGAGAAACGTTTCATATCATTAAAGGACATTAGTTCGAGACGGAGAGAGTTGGCACAAGAACGCAGTGTTCTCAGTCTTCCTTCAATGTTTGTCGCCAAAAGTTGCGCGCTATCGACTGAAGGGTTAGCAGACTGAGGGCTGCTGCTTCAGCAGCATTATCTTCAGCTTGAAGCCTGGCGGGGTTCAAAGTCCACGAACGCCATATGATTTCTTACTGCCAGCCTTTTAAACATTTTCCTATCTCTAGCTTGTTTTCATACTGTTTCGCAATGTCCCGCGACAACTCACTCAAATTTGTGTTATGGTAACTGTCTTCAACTTCATTTTGACTGTATAATCGATTTGGTTACTTAATATTATTAGTGTCCCTGAGAGCATCCCTTGCCTGTTACCCTTCAAATATAGACATACATAAAAATATTTTATGAGCTTTTAAGATTCTTCTTTCATGTGGTTGACAGTGAGAATCGTGCTAAATCAGTGAGCTCAACCCTGCGGAATTTGCTGTTCAATCGTTCTGTCTTCGGTCCTCCCCAAATTAACTGAACTACCAACTTTCTTGACTCATTGGGTTGGTGGAGTCTCACTTCCACAAACGACGCCGCAGGTCTTTCTGACTTATTGTCGGCCATTTCTGATAAATATTTGGGATTTTCGCCCAAAAAAATTGCAAAACTCTACGCTTCGAACTTTACCGTCCCCCATTTTCTTTTACCAAGACTAAAGATATTAAGCAGGCAGTTGGAAGATCAGTCTACTAGTTCGTTATGTGAGCATCTAAGGATCGCAGAGGTTTTGGAATTAGCTTAATCCTCATAGTTACCTTACCTCGCCCACCAGTCTCTATTTCTCGTCTTGGTTTTCCCAATTTCCCGGTATTTATCAGCAAGCTCACCACGGCACTAATCCCTATGGCCTGTCGATCTCAAAGGGCTATCTACCTGCAGCTTTTATCTACCCCCCTCAGCTTTCTAATGTTAATTGTCCTGCTTCAGTCGATGACTATTTTCCAAAATTCCAACCAAATTACCAACCTCCAAATTTTTATTACTAAATAAAGATAACCCTAGTTCGATTACTCAAGCTACACTAGATATCATCTTGCTATATGCACGATCTGTTTTAATAATAATATGTTTATTATGCCAGTTTACAGGCAATTGTAAAGAGTTGGTAATGCACCACTTGGGCGCCTTCCAAAACCTCAAACACCGGAAAAAACCTAAAACAAACTTCCTATGTTGCAGCCAGTATTGGTTTTGTTTCAAGTTTTGTGTTTTGTCACTACTGGGCGAGATAGGGAGTTTGTTTCAAGTGAAAAAAACTGCCTTCAAAGGTATGAAACAAACGGAATAAATGCACAGTTGTAAGCTGAGTTGAAACATCAGCAGGAGAAATGTTGCATATCGTTTAAGGACATTAGTTCGAGATGGAGCGGGTTGGCACAAGAACACAGTGTTCTCAGTCTTCCTTCAATGGCTGTCGGCAAAAGTTGCCCGCTTTCGGCTGAAGAGTAAGCAGACTGCGGGCTACTGCTTTATATAAGATGGCTACGCTTAGAGCTATTGCGTTCAAGCTGAAGCCAGATGTTATATGCATTACAGAGTCGTGGACCCATCCACTAATTTCTGATGCTTTTCTCATTATAGACGAGTATGATTTCTACCGTAAAGACCACCCTAGTAAACGTGGTGGTGGTTGTCTTCTCTATATTAAAGCTATTTTTAAGCATTTCCCGTTCGACCTAGATACTGAGTCATTCTCGGGCAATTACTGCGATCTCCCCGTCAGAAGGCGATTATTGGATGCATTTATAGAACCTCTAACTCATCGTCGAAAAAGGATGAAAAGCTTTGCGAAATATTAAGGCTGATTTCGGAGTCTGCCTTTGATGCTTAAGTTATCGCTGGGATTTCAACTTTCCCGAAATTGATTGGTCATTGAACTGTTGTCCATCCAGATTTCAGCCCTACCTAGATACCATCAATTTTTCAAACTAGTCTCAGTTGGTTTGTTACCCAAAAAGGGATCAGTATATTTTACATTTAATTTCCACGAATGATATTTCCCCCCTTTTCGTTGACTACAATCAGAACCTCTTCCCAAGTGACCATACTTTGATCCATTTTTGCCTTCCGCTTGCTTCTACGAAAAAGGCTAGCACCACTCGTACGTACCGTGCGTTTGACCTAGCTGATATATATTTAATTAACAACTTTATGGACTCACTAGACTGGCAGGAGCTTTCCTCCACGAACAGTGTAACAATTCTCTGTGACTTTATGACGGCAATTTAAAATAGCATTTTGGAATTTGTGCCGATCAAAATTGTTAAGCCTTATACTTCGGACCCCACCGTTCCTCATTTCCTTTTGTCTAAATTAAAGAAATTGCAAAAACAGTTGAAAGACCAGTCTACTAGTTCATCATCGGTGCACCTTAGAATCGCAGAGATTTTCGAATAAGCGTTTAAGATTCGTCTTGCACGTGAAAAACAGAGGGAATCTTGCGCACTCAGCGAGTTAAACTCTGCAAAATCTATTGCCCAACTGTTCCGTCGTCGGTCCTTCGCTAAATGAGGTCACGAAATCCTCCCTTTACTGAATAAAAATAAAAACTTTGTGCAAGATGAGTCTGAGAAGGCTGAACTGTTCAATGCATTCTTTGCAAAGCACCTTACGACGGAATCTGAACCGGTCCCGTCGTTTCAGCCATGCTCAGTCAATACTATCAGTACCATAGATTTCTCCATAGAAGTAATTCGTAAGCACATTATCCGTCTAAAAAACTCGCACTCCTCGGAAACTGACGGCCTTCCAAATTCGCTTATCAAGAGAGTATTCAGCTTACCCCGATTGTTAAGTTATCTATTCTCAGCTTATCTTCTGAACGGTTTCTTTCCTGACTAATGGAAGACATCTATTATTCTTCCAGTCTTCAAGTCAGGATCTCGTTCGGACATAAATAACTACCGAGGTGTTCATAAAACCCAGGCCCTAGCCAAACTTCTGGAAAAGATCATTTTGAATCAAATTTTCGATTTTTGTGTAGAAAATAAACTATTAAACGCCTCACAGCATGGATTTCTACCTGGAAGCTCATGTGAAACCTGCCACTTGGCATTCCGTCACCTGTTTACTTCACTTCGTAATGAGCAGCAATCAGGCATCGTGATTTACTTTGACCTTAGTAAAGCTTTTGACAAGGTGTCGCATAGGCGCATTTTAGTGAAACTGGAGGCCCTAGGCATCAGACCTCCCCTTCTCGATTTCATTGCTTCATACCTGTCTAACCGCAGACAGAAGGTCTTAGTAGGCAATAGCTACTCGATGCCTCAGCCGATCACGAGTGGCGTTTTGCAAGGCACGGTTTTAGGTCCCCTCCTTTTCATTCTTTACATAAATTAAATTTCAACATTGCTAAATAATTCGGAAAATTTCATTTATGCTGATGACCTTAAGTGTATTTACTCATTTTCTAAGGACATGGCCAGTACTTTCGTTGATAAAGTTAATGCAGATTTGCGTTCTCTCTCAAGTTGGAGCGCTACATGGCAGATGGAGTTTTCTCCCTCAAAATGTAGTTTCATGAGTTTTGGTCCCGCAAGGCTTCCTGGACCCATTATCTTTCAAAAAAATCCACTGTTAGAAAGATCTATGATAAAGGATTTGGGTCTTACTAACACGAATAAGCTTGCACTATCACCTCATGCAGATCGAATTTCTGCCAAGGCCGCATAGATATGTGGGATTATATCGCATAATTTTCTCCTTCCAGAAATGAAGTTAAAACTACACCGCATGTTTGTTCTCCTTATACTAGAATACTGCTCTCCGCTTTTTGGTCTCATGACCCAGCATGACCGTAGTAAGATTGAAAAGGTTCAGCGAGTTTTCACTCGTAATATATTTTGTGTTTCTAGGTCGGGTATGTGTTATACAGATAGATGTCAATTAGCAAACATTTAATTTCTTTGGGTAAGAAGACTCGAAGCTGGTATACGCTTTCTGTTTCACGTTAACAATAGTCCTAATCTCCCACAAATTAAAATAAAAATTATATGTTTATTATGCCAGTTTACAGGCAATTGTAAAGAGTTGGTAATGTACATCTTGGGCGCCTTCCAACACCTCGAAGACAGGAAAAAACCCAAAACAAACTCCCTATGTTGCAGCCAGTATTGGTTTTGTTTCAGGTTTTCTGTTTTGTCAATATTGGGCGAGATAGGGTGTTTGTTTCAAGTGAAAAAAAACTGCCTTCAAAGGTATGATACAAACGGAATAAATGTACAGTTGTAAGCTGAGTTGACTCATCAGCAGGAGAAACGTTTAATATAATTTAAGGACATTAGTTCGAGACGGAGAGGGTTGGCACAAGAACACAGTGTTCTCAGTCTTCCTTCAATGGTTGTCGGCAGAAAGTTGCGCGCTATCGGCTGAAGGGTAAGCAGACTGCGGGCTGCTGCTTCAGCAGCATTATCTTCAGCATGAAGCCTGGCGGGGTTCAAAGTCCACGAACGCCATCAGAGTGAAAGAGAGATTCCACCGAGTCAGCACCCAAAATTCGTGAAAGTTGTCTTGAATGTAGACAACTAGTTATAGCTCTCTTAAACATAGGGTAGTTTTGCTGAGTTTTAATACTTTTGGACAGCTCATTCCAGATTGATATGGCATTTACTGAAAAGAATTGCCGGTACATAACTGTACGTGCCATAAGAAGAAATACAAATACGTCTCGATGACTGGCGCGTCGAGAGTGCTCAAGCTGCCTTATGGTACTAAGAGGATTAAAGGTTTGACCATTCAAAAGTTTAAACAGTAAAAATAGATCCTTCTGCAATCGACGAAACCACGGGAGATCCAGCTTTATAAGTTCGCACCTTTGTTGGTAGGTTACGGTGTTCTGTAGCGAAAAATCTTCTAGTGGAGAAGTGCTGCACCGATTCTATTTTCTTCCGTTCACTAGTACGCAGAAGACTGAATAGGGGCGAGCAGTATTTGAGACTAGGTCTCACGTACATATTATCAAGGCTAGTTCTAACCTTGAAAGTCTTAAAATTTCTGAGGATAATTCCGGTGGTTCGGCGTGCTTTCGAGACTATCAGGGCACAGTGCTCTGACAAATTGAGACTCTTAGAGTAGGATATGCCCAAATCCTTGATAACTCTTGGGAAATTTAGTTCTCCTTCCAGTAGACCGACCCTACGCCACTCTTCCATGATATGAAACATTTCTCCTGCTGATGAGACAACTCAGCTTACGACTGTACATTTATCCCGTTTGTAGCATACCTTTGAAGGCAGGTTTTTTTTCACTTGAAACAAACTCCCTTTCTCGCCCAGTATTGACAAAACAAAAAACCTGAAACAAAAACAATACTGGCTGCAACATAGGGAGTTTGTTTTAGGTTTTTTTCTGTCTTCAAGGTGTTGGAAGGCGCCCAAGAGGTGCATTACCAACTCTTTACAATTGCCTGTAAACTGGCATAATGAGCATATCATTATTAGGCAAATATAGGTTACTACCTTTGAACTCCCTCTTTGTACATAGCTATCACGCAGAACATGTGGCTTTTCCAGAAATGTGTCTGCGGTAGGGGGGCAGACAGTAAAAAAACTCCTTAGGCATCATTCATAAGTTTAGTTTTGAATGCCATTTGTGGAACTTTAAGGAGAAAAACTGTCGCCTGCTCGGCATTGTCGATGCATTTCATAACTACTGTGTACCGATAGGTAGTTCAAAGGCATTTGCCTATATTTCCCTTAATAACTTGACTTGACATGATGGTCAAAATGCAGTGGGAAAACAATAAAATAATTCTTCACCATACTTGTAAATTTTCGAAATAATAAAATTATAATAGACATCAAGGTTACAATTGCTCAAAATGCCCACATATTTTTTGGGACACCCTGTTTATGCTTCATTTTCCTCCATTTAATCAACAATCCTATTGCAATAATCATACCTACACACTGCATCCATAATAATTTCACTTGCAACATATGCACAATTTCAGCAACTTCCACTTTTTGACCCCTTCTTGCATATTCCCTTTCTCCTGTAAATTGTCACCTCCTACCCCTTCCCTTCTTTCGCTCATGCCTCTACCGTTCATACGCACACGTTTCCCGTTTGCAAACCGCTGACCTGAAATTTCATTGGCTCCGGCATCGGCTGATTTCTGACCTGCTACAATTCCTTCATAGCGGTTTATTTAATTCCCCATATTTAATTTAATGCTTAAAAATGCAATTTTTTTGTTTTACCTGCTCCATGTCGGCGCTGTATAGCGCTCGCAATCAACACATTCAATTATTTTAACCGTCTTTTTGCAACTTATTTCCCCACGCCTTCTTAACTATCTATCCTTTTTCCACACCCATAAACCCCCAATTCCCACCAGTCCCGTAAGACAGAAGACTAGGCTTTACAAAACCTACGTGGGCCTACACAAGCTACTTTTGCCAAAAAATCTCAACAGGAATGGGCGCACAGGAATCCATTGGTTTCTCGAAGCAAAAAACTCCGAACAGATAACCAAATACCAGGCTGACGTTGGTCCAGTTAAAATTGCGGAGAGGATGGATGACATGAAATGCGGATAGATTAATACAGTCTGTTTCAGATTTATTCTGCCTTCCTTCAGCCACTCGTAACCCTGACGACTAGCCAGGACTGTAAACAAACACATACGTTCGAGGCCGGCGCAAATTCTCCACACACACTGGTTCTAGTAGGTGAGTCATAAGAACTTAATCGAACTGAAGTTCACCAGGGCCTCACTTCCTGTAAATTATATATGCATGTTTATGATCACAAGCATCCACTGGTGGGAGATCTTGCAGATTAAGTACACTTTCCCTGTTTCAGGTAAATATATGTTCTAGAAAATTTGATGCTTTCCTTCTCCAGCACTTGTTCCGAATGCTACATTCTGGAGTAGCTATGTCAAGCAAATGATGACTGAATGTATCCAGTGGAGCTAAAATAGTCCAAGTTTGCCAGTGAACATTCAGATCGTTAAAATCTCAAACGATAAGGACATTCTCGTTCAAGCAAACCCCGTTGAATTACGTTATGAGAAAGCGATTGCATTTATGAAGTTTTTTGGGGACAATGTGCAACTTCAAATGGCAGCCGTAATTTATAGAGATAATAAAAAATAAAACTTTAACTTATGCTGTCAGCAGAAATAATTAATGAACCTGCCCAAGGGTGATAGGAGTGGTTTGAATAGTGCAATTACTATATAGACTTGCGTTGTTAATCAATAGGAGTGTTCTCAGAACCTTCGACT
>JAYGXS010000001.1:16020568-16111449 GCA_036362985.1 Ligula intestinalis | reverse complement strand
AGATTTGTCTCAATCTAGCATAGTTTTCGACCGTGAGAGCCATGTGAGACAGCAGTGGCGGCGCGTCCGCCCCGCGAAGGGGCAGAATGCCAAGTGAGTCTAGCATCAATCATCGTGGTGACTGCCAAATCCTCACTCGGTTTCGTGGCCTTGATGTTGATTGGTTGGACCGCACGAAGATGAACACTGGCGGGGTGGTAATAGTCTCATGCGCCAGTTTGCATCCGGTTGGAGGCAGGCCGAAATGTACATTCGCGCAAAGTTCTGCTCTGAGTGTCCTTGTTTGTGAATTAAGCAGTTAGTTGGGCGTTGGGCAGCAGTGAACACTGCAAACTTTCCATATTTAACTGGAACAAATCCCCTATCGGGCATCCGGATATCAACTGGAACGTTGTCAACGAAGGTATAAGCCATGTTATAAATCGTAACTCCCAGAGAGAGAGAGAGAGTCCCAACCCAAAACATTCTTTCCGGTTAATGCGGAATTTAAAGGGCGAGATAAACAGGCGGAACAAACTCTGAAGGGAGTCCGTTGCAACAAGAAAGTCCATGATAAGAAGAAATCGTAGGGTCACCCAATGAACTGAAATAAACCGAATAATGATATGAATTGTTTTCACAGTGTTATTTGTCTATAGGCTTGCGTTGTTAACAAATGAGTGCGTTCCTTAAGTTTGTTTGGTCCATAATTTTTCTTTGCTTATCACACTCCTCGCAGTCTTTTTCCTTTCACATTCCTTTAACCTATATTTTTAGTTAATTAAAACAGTTATAAGCGGCTTTTCTTGATTCCTTACTGCGCACTCATCGCGCACTTATCGCACATTAAACACGCATTACCTGCTCTTCAAGCAAGCATTACTCCTTTACCCACGAATTCCGTCACACATTTCGGCCGGGAGACTTGGCTGTGGGCGGCCCTACGATTTATTCCTATACAATCCATGTATAACGAGGAGTTTCGCTGAACGCGGAACGAGGTAATAGAAAATATCCGTCACTAAGAAAAACGCGAACCATAGAACGAGCCGTGGATAAACCCGAAGTAATATTTAGCTATTTCAATAACAGGCTAAAAAAACTAGCCAGTTGCGGTGTTGAATGGAGAAAACAACGAATGTTTTAACGAAAATGGTGATAAGGCAGAACACCTCAGACGTTTTTTACATCTTTTTTCCGTAATGAAGTGCATTTTAATGAGTTCAATTTCACTTCTAGAACTAGCGACACACTCCTAGAAATTAGGAGTTTCAGAGGAAAATATGCAGGGAAGGAACTTTTTGCGTTTAAACAGTGCAAGGTTTTAGATCCGGACCAATTAGTAGCAAAAGTCTCGAAGGAGCTTGCCTGCGCAGACCTTCCAAAAAGATGAATCCGGGAAAAGTGCCAACAACTACAAATCAGCAAATCTAACATGCATTTGTATACGACGATGGAAAAAATAATCAAAAGAGTTACTATGAAGTCAAAGCGACAACTATTTAACCAATATGGTCTATTCAATAGAGTAGTGGGCCTGTGGGATCCTGCTGCTGTGCTTACTCACGCTGTCTGCCTTTGTCACGCCCGCTATCTAATCGCATGTGAGTCCGCGATCTGCGGACGGCCTTATGCTCGCATGTGCTCGCTTGTTAAGGCGCAAGTTCCAGCCAATTGATGAACGCCTGTCCACCCGGTTGGCTTAACATCACACTAAGCCCACTTCCACAGGAAAGGCGGAATACAATTTGGCGAACTGATTCGGTGTGCATAACTCAGCCTTTGTACTGTCTTTTTTCCGGCAGTAAACTTCCGTCCACTAAGAGCGTTTTGCTTAAGTTGCGATTTGTGGGAACCTTCTGTTTGTCGACCTCACAACTTGCGACAACTGGTGACTCCCTCCAAACACACCTTCCAAATCCACGATATAGTCAGGTTTCGACAATGGACAGCTTTCCTCCAGAAATTCAACGCATGTTAGCGCCTGCTGCTTACACTCTCATTGCCACTGAACCCACTCTTCTGGGCGAACAACTGATGGCGAGGCACGACTTTGTCAAACCATCGCCTGCCAAGCTTCCAACTCCTGCTGTTTCTTCTGTATCGCTCTCACAACTGAAGACTGAGATTGTACAACTCAAAGAACAGATACTTGCTTATCAACGACAATTAACTTCTCCATACAGACGTTCATCGAGGTCATCTACCCGGCATGCCCAGCCTACTGCTTCAGTTCATCCCAGCTCAGCTACCACATGCTGGTATCGTTCCATCTTTGGTGTCAGAGCTCGTCAGTGCACCTTTTGCTACTCCTTCATCTCCTAGCATAGCAAACGGGTGAAACCAGTACACATGAAGGTGAATGCTACCAGTCTTTCTGGTGTTTCTAGCCGCGGCCGAACCTTTTGTGTCTGCGACGTCCTGAGTGGCAGACGTTTTTGGTTGACATCGGCGCTCAGTTGAGCGTCATTCCTCCTTTACCAACCGAATATCGATGCCCCAACTCCAGCCTTATCCTCCAGGCCGTCAGCACCTCACTATTTGACACCTTCGGCACCCGTTTTCTCACTAGATATTGGCCTCCGACGACTATTCTCTTGGGCGTTTGTCGTCGCCAACATGCCCTCAGCCATTCTTGGTGCAGACTTCCTTGCTGCCTTCAATCTCATGGTGGACTGCCGCCCCTCCAGTTTGCATGACCAGACTGCCAAATTCTCTGTCCGAGGCACCCCTTCGTCTGAGGTGTCCCACCAAATCGCCGTTCTGGATCCCGATCCTAGAATCCATTTCGGCAACTTCTCGCCAAATATCTTGCTCTCATCTGCCCAAATGTCAGCGCCTCTACCCCGTCACACGACGTTGTCCATCACATATGGACCACTGGCCCTCTCGTCTTCCCCAGGCCCCGTTGTCTCGTGCCTGCACGAATTGCTGCCGCCAGGGACAAGTTCAATCAAATTCTTCAAATAGGCATTGTCTGCCAGTCTGATAGCCCTTGGGCTTCATCCCTCCACATGGTCCCCAAGGCCACTTCTGGTTACTGGCGCCCCTGTAGTGACTACTGGGCCTTGAACAACGTCACCACCCCGGACCGCTACCTTGTGCCGCATCTTCAGGATTTTGCCGGTGCCCTATTCGGCAAGTTTGTGTTCTCGAAGATCGACCTGGTTTGGGCTTTCTATCAGATTGCCATCGCCCCGGAGGACGTTCCGAAGACAGCAGTCACCATCCCGTTTGGCCTCTTTGAGTTCCTGCGCACGGCGCTTGGACTCCGCAGCGCCTCCCAGACCTTCCAGAAGTTTTTTGATCGGGTGCTCCATGGCCTACCTTATGTATATGCCTACATTGACGATCTCTTGGCGGCCAGCTCTACCGCCGAGGAACACATTGAACATCTCACAACGGTGTTTGACCGCCTTTAGCAGTGTGGCGTTTTTCTTAACCCGTTCAAGTTTTTCTTTGGCGTGTCTTCCCTTGCATTTGTTGGACACCTGGTTGACTCTCATGGCATTCATCCTCTGCCGGCCAAAGTTGCAGCCACCCGCGACTTCCTACCTCCTTCATTCAAGCGGCAACTCCAGCCTTTTCTGGGCATGGTGAACTTCTACCGCCGCTTTCTCCCGAACTGTGCTGACACCATCCTGCCGCTAAGAAATCTTCTTTTCACTTGCAAACGTTCATTTGAGCTATCAACAGACACCCTCACTGCTCTTGAAAGATTGTTATCCTAGCCGATGCCACACTCCTGATGCACTATGCTCCCGATGCGCCTCTCTCCCTCATGGTAGACACCTCCAATTTAGCAGTTGGTACGGTTCTTCAACAACACAGTCCAGGTCAAACTCAATCCTTAGCTTTCTTTTCCAAATGGACTCCATCGCGCAGTTCACCTGAGACATCCGCCACATCGGTGGGCCACGCAATGAGGTGGCTGACACACTGTCTAGATCCTCCATCGCCCATCTAAAGCTGACTACCGGGATCGACCTGACTGCTATGGCGGCCGAACAACGCTGGGTTGGTTCACTCTGTGACGAGGACGTTTCCAGACTCCAACTCAAGGAACTGCCCCCGACTACTGGCAACGGCACCAGCCTGTGTGACGTCTCCATCGCCTTCTATCATCCACTTTTGCACCATCCCTTCGCCGCACAATTTTCTCTTGCCTGCACAACCTAACTCAACCCGGGAGTCGAGCAACCGAAAGGTTGGTCTCTGATCGCTTTGTCTGGCCTGGGATGCACAAGTACATCAAAGCTTGGGCACGGGCTTGCCTGAGCTGTCAACGGAGCAAGGTCCAACGGCACAAAATATAGCGAGCGATCACACCCAAGGTTGCTTTACAGACCCTGCAAGAAGGACTTAAGTAAATGATCCCACAAATGCTAACTGAAGTTTAACTATGAGAAGTGTCTCGTTCTGCAGACCAAAACGAACAAGGAGAGAATAAATGAAGTTGCTCGCCAGTACTTCCTAAGCGAAAGGTGCTTATGTCACCAAGTAAAAAGACCTTGGAATCATAATTCTCTCATACCCGAAGCGTCAGGGCGGCGAACAAGCAACCAGGGTTCTATTCGCCATCAACAGAACTTTTATAGATGCAGATAATTAGCTATTTGAAAAATTATATGAAACCTTTATATGTTCACAATTGGAATGAGGGAGTGAGATACCCTTTATTTTAAAAGTATAATTCCAAAATTTTCAGCGAAAAATCCTCCACGCGAAACGTTTTAATTATACACACAAATTCCTAACACCGGGGAATCAAAAGTAATCCATAATCGCAAATGACTGCAATTTTCGACATCGCGGATCAATATCCTTGAAAAGGTCGTCAAATATAGGCGAAATTGGATTGCTTACAAAACGGTGCTAGCGTCATGACCTTCGTGAAAACATGGCCTCATTTTAGTTCAAATAAACAAAGAGGGAGAAAAACCGGTTTATAATGGGCGAAGTAGGCCAACTGATGATGAAAATTTACATGTGAGTGGAGGGAGGAAAATTTGGTGGCTCAAACTGAAAAGCCTGGCGAATATGGAATCCAGGCGTGGCGACCCTGGTTAAAAATGATTTTATGCTGCTAGAAAGAGTTCAAATGAGGGAAATGAAAATCGTGACCTCCACTTGATTTAAAATGATATAATCCCAAATCTTCTCCAGGTCAGACTGCCTTAGATAGTTTCGGGCAATGCCCTTTATTGCACAAAACTTGCTACTTATTTTGTTGAGTAACAACCCATAAACACAAAATATTGATATAGTACAATGATTGCCCCTCCATCAACGGATTATTGTACCGGGTTTCATTCAAAAGGAAAAGTGAGCCTAAGCCAGCTTATAATTTTTTCATCGTTGGTGTACTGGACTCAAAATAGAACCTAGACTTTACTTCTCAAGACTAATTAATTGCTGTCCTAACTAGACACTAAACTGAGAATAAAAAATGATTCGATTGCTGGGACAACACATGTATTTGCCTGACGTTTGGACCTCTGTCGTGGATACTTTAGCAGAGAGATGAACAAAAAATAGCAGAAATGGATGATACAAGAATTTGCAGTATCTATAGGACACAGTCATTACTGCACCCGTATGACAAATAACATCAATTAACGATAATTGCCATCTTGTGCGTAAATTGCTTGGTGACCGGCATGTGGGCCGTGACTTGCTGAACTTTCATCACGCGTGGTGTAACTGGACGTGATGATTGCTCGGCCATCTGGCTCCCCCATGTTAACGTTAGACGACACGGTGGCAACTTGCTTTGGCCAAATGGAGCCTTAGCACCGAATATGGATTTGGCAAGTCTCTGCACTTTTTTTATGGACTAGGGGCCCGGTAACCATGACTTAAGTAATTCTCGACTCACAAGATTGTAACCTCTTGCGAGTAATTCGGCCTTTGAATGTGTGGCCGGGTTTCCTCGAATAAGTCATTACTTGAGAATTTACATCATTTCGTCGCACTGCCATCGCGTGTTCAACAATTCGCTTCTTGAGAAGTCTTTTGATTTTTCCGTCGCAGTTGATTTGTCCGCAACTCCACCAGATCCTACAGACGACTCCAGATGTTTTTTGCCCTGGCATTGGGTCTTTTGGCTTAATTATATGACGCTTTATGGTTGCCTCCGGTCTGTATGCGACTTCAACTCTACGTGGTGCGAGAAGGCGCTCGACGGCCACCGAAACGTTTTCGACGTAAGGGATCGCTCGCCAAAATTTGTGGTGGATGCGATTTTTTTGCCCATCTCGTTTGCGCAAGCACCGGTTGACGAAGTTGCGCGGGTAGCCATTATCTCTGAACACCCCTCTAAGATATTGTAATCCGGCAACTTTGTCTTCTGGTTTGCTGCAGTGCGTCTCAACATGCCGACAAAGTGTCCTTACGTAACTGCGTTTGTAGATGACTGGGTGGCCGCTGTTGAAGTTCAGTACTTGCAACATGTTTGTTGCTTTACCTCCTGGGACTCGTAGGTGCGTTTGTATTAGACACTAAACTAGTGTACTGCACAGCTTTTTGCATGAAAACCTGCTGTGTGGTCATGTGTGACCTACGCAGACTGGCTATTCAGCTCGGTCAGTCAGTACATCCAACCCTCGTATCAGTTGACTGACCGGCTGCGCTAGTGGACTGGTGCCTAGGAAAGGGCATAGAGAGAGAGAAAGAGGGAGAGCGACCGACTTTCAGCCCCAATTTCTCACAATAAATGAGGTGGCGCACTCTATCACGATGCACTAAAAGCCGTGGCTTAGAAAGTTTTCAGCTGAAAGGATAACCGGCACCCTGCGGTCAGTCAGTGTGCTTTGGAAGGTAGTGGCCGACTGCTGGACCGAGAGATAGAATGCAATGGTCCTTTCTTAATGTGATTTATATGGCACTCCTATTCAGATGGAATGCGAACCGACGCTCTGTAGCTTGTGTGAAATTCTGGTCGCCTATGCAGGGAGCAGACCATGGTGGCTGAGGTGACTGGACTCCTGCCAGCCACTTCGCCCGATCCCGCATCCGTTATTTTTGATCTTATCCTTACACCGGGCTCAGATGTTTGAGGCAGGAGAGACTGTGGTAGATTCTGCCGCGCAAGTCACTGTCTCTACGTTCATCTGTCTGTGAACTTTGTCGGACTCGAAGCTTAAACTACCAACGCATCTTGTGGTAAAGGCTTACACTACCTAAAAGGGGTTTCGGAAAAAATGACCTGCATTTTATTCGTCTGGCCTTTCGAATTTCATCTCGGACCTGTCTTCGGAGAAAACTTCACGTACGTTGGATTTGCAGCGGTTCTACAGCCTACCTTCTCCAAATGTGAGACGCCACTGACGTGGTCTCGCGGGACAATCTTGGCTGCCTAGTCGCTTGACACAGCTCGATGGCCAATGTCCACATGCGAGGCGTTACCTTTGCCCTCGGGCAGCCGGGGCGCACGCACGCACGCACCCCACACTGGTCGGGCCAATCAGCCTCCTGATGCTGGCTCACAGAATGCTTGCTCTGGACCCTTAAACTACTCCCGCACTTCGGACCATGCCACTCCAGCGGAAGGACGTGCTCTCCGTAGTCAAACTTCTGCCTGCTTATTCTCCGTTCATACTATTCTGGCCTCCACCGACTTCTTCGCTCCTAAAGAACCATGGTCTGAAGATCGTAGTTGCTAAGGTTTAACTTACTCAACCCTCTGCGTCAATGTCATGTGTCTTCATAGGTGGCTGTTCCACTCGCCGACCTGAAGACCACTTGACCGATATTCAGGCACGCACCCATCCGCGTCCAAATAAGCACGCATTCCTAAGGGTCACTTATCACGCCACTTCTTTGGCCAACGCAGTAAGGGGCCTTTGCAGGCGACATCCCCTCGGGCAATTGCAGCACACCAATAACAGAACACTTGAAGCTGCTCCGCAATCCTACTTAAGCAGCTGCCACCACTGCCTCAATCTCTCTCAGGTCTGGCTTGACGCAGTCAACACTAGCCCTGGCCTCGCCAGTGCCACTGCCACCTGAGACAACACCGCTTGACCGATATTTAGTCACGCACACATCCGCGTCCAAATAAGCAAGCCTGCCTAAGGGACACTTGAATCGGCCGATGCATCAAAGACATCCACAGGCGACATCCTCTCGTGCAGATTGCAACACACCAATAGCAAACCACTTGAACTCGCTTTACAATCCTACTTAAGCAGCTGCCACCACTGTCTAATACACTCTTATGTCTGACTGGATGCAGTCAACACTAGCCCTGGCCTCGCCAGTGCCACTGCCACCTGAGACAGCAATTGGCAGTTTTGTACACAGTAAACCACTCCTACTGGTGACCCTTGCTTTTTAACTTTCAATCTGAGATTTGGCCTGATGATTGTAGTGGTCCGAGTACACCCACAGCTCAGACCCCCACAAATACCAACGCATCTTTTGGTAAAGGCTTATATTACCTAAAATGGGTTTCGGAAAAATGACTTACCTTTCATTCGCCTGACCTTTCGAATTCCAGCTTGGACTTGTCTTCGGAGAAAACATCAGGTAAGTTGGATTCGTGCACAGAAAGTTGCGGTGCGATCGCCGTGCTACTGCATATCTATAGCAGTTAACGGCACCCTTCATTGAGGTAATTTATTGATGGCCGAGATTCGGGTCGCTTACCTCGGAAGTACCTTAACGTTAGACATTATTATTTGGGTAAGGGCAAAGGCTTGACGAACATCAGAGCAATTAGTTTATTGTCCTGAGGCCTCGATCTCCTACATGAGTCCATTTTAAGAGATAACCAATAGCGACAAAAAGGGGCAATTAGAGTGGTATACGCCAATCAACTGTCAGTGGTCTTCAGGTCATCAGAAGTAAGATAAAGCAACCAAAAGAGGAGAGAGGTGGGGTGGGGAATTATAGGGAGTATACGCTAATCAACTGCTAATAACGTCAGGGGTCGTCAGGCCATCAGAGATGGGCGCCATTTTAGAGGGTGTGCGCCGATTAATTGTCAGTAACGGAGGTCTGGATGTGACTGCACATGATTGCGCAGGGCTCTGTACGCCGGCGCAATTCGATGGGGCACATTATGAGGGCAAAGGCGGTGCAAATGTATTAAAAGCCAACCTAACTCTACCCATTGTCTTCTGTAGGGTTAGTAGCGTTGCACGGTAATTAGTTGGCCGTAGGAGGACCGATTTATCGGGCCAACTGTCAACTTTTCAAGCCGCGACTCTGAGGACGCCGCATCAGTTTGACTGTAGTAATGAAAGATGGTGCAGAGCCGGCGTCATTATTGCTGCCGTCGAGGGACCGTCAAAAAGGGGGTCAGGTCAGCTAGGAATGACATCCAGTACAGCTCCGAATTCGTGCAACATACCGACATTTGCGAAAGATTGAAACCACTCGCTGATCGGCATTGAGTAAGGTTGTTTAACAGATTATCGTGTAGCCTATTCTCAAATAATTTAAGTCACGATAGGATGCGGACTTTTTAATGAGCGTCCTTCTGACTGCTAAAAAAAAGTATGTATTGCAAAAAATGGCTACTTACGTAGTATGCATTTTATCATTGTTTTTGACTGTTTTTATAAATTCAAATATATTTTATGGAAAACATGCACGAAAAAATATTTTCCTGTACTTGACTTGTAACAAGTTACGCCCTCTTTAAATGTTATACTTATGGAAAGTTTATCCATCGGTCTTCGAAAAATTTCTAATTATTATATTTTTTACGATTGTGGGGCGTTCATTCATAATACATCGTATCCGTCAATTTATTAATGCTACCTTTAATGTCTACAGCATGATCCATATCTATTACAAAATTTTCTGCTAACTATGTGACTTCTTCCGCAAGCAGTAAGCAAAACGTACTTTCCCCTAAACAAGATTTGCACAGCGTACAGTTTGTAAACCTTGAATTCAGGTATAGTAATTTGAATATTGTGTTTGTAGCAAAATTTAATGGAACCATACACTTCGCGAGCGCTCATCGGCTGCTTCCACTCGCTACATAAACTAAGTAACGCATTAAAAATTACACAATTGAATTCATACCGAAAAATCGATACAAAAACATCAAAGTCACTAGAATTGGCCAAGGGTTAATCAATAAAGTAGGAAATTCAAACACTGTGGACAGCAGAAAACGGTATAAAAACGCCTAAGACTTTTTTTTGCCTTAGACGTTTTCACACTGTTTTTGCTGCTACAGTGTTCAAATTTCCTACTTTATCGATTGCCCCTTGGCCAATTCTAGTGACCTTGATATTTTGTATTGATTTTTCTGTATGAATTCAATTCTGTAATTTCTCATTTGTTACTCAGTTGATGCAGCGAGTGGAAGCAGCTGATGAGCGCTTGCGAAATTTATGGTTCCATTAAATTTTGCTACATACGCAATCTTCAACTTTGTACGCGGGAAAAGATGCTTCAAATTTCAGGTGTAGTAGTCGGTAGGTTTCAAAAGTATTCGGCAGTTTAGAAACTTCTTTTAAAACCGAAAGATACCCTTTCTCTGAGAGGGTATACTTTGTTACACAACGAGTACAAGGAAGGATAGTTAATGCATTTTTTCCATAAAATGTACTTGAATTTTGGAAAAGCAATCAATATCAATTATAAAAATGCATACAACGTTAGAAGCCACTTTTTACAGTTCTTACTTTTTGTTAGCAGTCAGAAGGAAGCTCGTTAAAAAGCCGGCATACTATCATGCCTGAAATGAATTGAGAATAGGCTACACGATAATCAGTATTACAATCTTACTCAATGCCGATCAGGAAGTGAGTATCAATCTTTCGCAAATGTCGGCATTTTGCATGAATTCGGAGCCGTATTTTCGTGCATAGTGGTCGGTGGGAAGTGAGGCCGCCGACTCTCGTAAACAGCCTACTTGTCGGGACAGTAAAATATTGTGCGACCCCACTAAGCCAGTAACGGATGCTAACATAACCGAACACAATAGGTAGGATTAGTGTTAGATTGACGCTTTCACCTCCTTCATTTAACCCCACCTGCAACCCCCCCATAACCACCGGTCCCGTAGTACACACTGAAGTAGCCGTCGTTTCGTCAGTGGGGTTATATATTACGTCCTTGGCCATTTTTAAACTGAGCCTGCAGAGCACACCAACCTGAAGCTGAAATCTGTCCAAGAATTTCCGGCCTGCGACCCTTTCTTGATCCAACTCCGCATCGGTTCCGGTGATCGGAGGGGGGGGGTATGGTGGATATAGGTAAACCTAAATTTCACAATTTTGGTCACATCGGAATGTAGCCTGTCCGCAGCAGATGCGGCACGGCAAAAGGATATGCACACAACAGATTCTGAGACCCTGACGTGCCTCCCTTTACCCATCTCCTCCTCCTCCTCCTCTTCCTCCTCCTCTTCCTCCCCCTCCTTCCCAAGTGAAAATGCGGCGTTCATTGCACGCGTAAACAGTGCGCAGGTACGCACAATCAGATGAAGTTGTTCAGCCTTGCCGACCCGGCCTTTTGCTTGCTAGCTGATCGTCAGATCAGCTACTGCCGGCCACCACGAATACACGCCAGCAGATGGCAGGGCACGCAGTAAGTGGAATTCTGCCCCGTGCGCCGAGACTCAGTCCACTAAATGAACTGCGTTTGACTCTGCCAAACCTGTTCCAGCTGTGCGTGGGGGAGTTCATAGCGCGTGGGTCGGCTAGTAGGCACGTTAACCTCCCCCCCCCCCCCGGGTGGCCAATCTCGCCCAATCTTCCGGCAATCAGGGCTGCCGCTGTCGTGTGACTTGAAGTATTCCTGAGAGCGCAATCGACTGGGTCCACAGATCGGGCGATAAAATGCTGACTAAAAAGCTCTATAACCCTTTGCACGGATTTTAGATCTCATCTGCGCCTCCATCGGGTCACGAATAGAGAAGCCCTGCCAGGGACTTCGGCTAACACCCATCAAAGGCGTTTAGTTTACCCGCATCGTCCCGCACATACTGGCAGCGCATTGGTCTATTGGGCTAAACGATAGCAAATAACAGACTGCAACCCACCCCTTCCACGTAGCATTCACTATGGTAAAGTTTTATATAGGTAATCACGGTGACTGAATTACCCTCTTTGGATGTTATTACGAAGGATATCGTGTTTGAGCTGACGACAGATTTGAAATTGTTCTTTTTTCAAACAAAACAAAGATAAAATTTAGGACGACGAAAAATCAGAATCACTTTATTGCATTCGTTCAAGAAGGCCCGATATGCAGTGTGCCGGTTCACTCAATCAAATTTTATTGCATAGCAAGTAGAGTACTGGATGACCGTTCATTGTAAGCTAGTAATTCATCAATTTTTCCACGAAGCATGTAGTGTCAGTGTTAGTAACTGAAATTCAAACGGTTCTTCCGTCTTTTAGGTAGCAACTTCCAGTTAACTGTTGGGAATGCGCCCATTCAAATGATTACTCAGCTAAAAAGGCCCGCGGGTGCAATATACGCCGCTGCCATGAGAACGTGCAGTGACTATCGATTTTCCTCAATTCCGATTGGCCCATTGACTCAGCTATGTCTCTCGCGTTCCCCCATAAATGCACTCAGCCTTTGTAAGTGAAAGACTGGCTGTAAAGTGCCATGTCTGAGTACACGCTCTCTCTCCCTCTGGCCGACTGGTCTTTTTTCTGTCTCTCTTACGGGCATTGAGTACCGATCGTGCTAATTAGAGGTACCAGGCGCGGGTCGTAACAACTGGCGCCGCAGTTCTTCATCTACGATGGAGGACTTGTGCGTGGACTTGAAGCTTATGTTGCAACAGCAGCTGAAGCTCATGGAAACCCTCACCTTCAGACTATCCAGCTCATCCATGGGCCAATTGACTGCTGCTGGGGGCTCACAATCCGCTAATTCCATCGCCAGCAGCATTACGGAATTTTTTATGATCCGCAGGCCCCAATTAAATTCGACTCCTGGTACAAACGATACGAGGATTCATTCACTGTCGATCTGGCTGGTCAGGAAGACGCATGGAAGGTACGACTCCTCCTTCGCAAACTGGGTCCTGCCGAACACAAAAACTATGCCAACTTCATCTTGCCCAAGAATCCACGAGACATTTCCTTAGCGGACACGGCGAAGACGTTATTACAGATTTTTGGTGAACAGTCATCGCTGTTCAACACGCGGTTCCACTGCCTCCAGCTGTACAAACGGGAATCCAGCGATCTCATCACGTATGCCGGCATTGTGAATCGCGAGTGTGGGCGTTTTCAACTCGGCTGCCTTTCACAGAAGACCAATTTAAATGCCTTATTTGCCTCTGCGGCCTCCAAGTACAAAGGGAGTCTATAAAAATAGTACTGAACTGAGATGAATCAAGTGTGCGACTGGTGAGCACAAGAAACACCACGATTACTAGCTTAAGATTTGATTCAGTCTGAATGAAAACATAAATTTACGGAACCTGTACAAGGGGAACGATGTTGCTTTTAATGAAGAAGGGCGTTCAGAAGAATAAGGATTTGTACAAACCTAACTCCGCCACTGCTTGCATGTGCGCACCAATGTCTGCCTACCCAAATTTCGATCTGACCAATCACCTCCCTCGCTGGAGGCGCTGCGACGACTTCTGCATGCTTAAACTACGGACGCCACCCTCGTGGCGTGGACGAGCTCTGGTCCGGCCCAAACTTCCACCAGTCTATTCCCCCTAAGCTCTGTGCGGAATACACCATTCATCCCACCTAGCGTCCCATTTCTCTTCGCCTACGGAACCGATTAGGGTCCTCCCTATTAACTTAAGTCACCGCAATAAATCTGTCGAAGGAAAAATTAGCAGAGTTGATGCCCATGAGTAAACATCAGAAGATTTCTCGACAGTTCGAAATCCACAATCCCTTTTACTTCTGCCTCTTGACATATAGCTACACAGTGACCCTCACCCCACTGAACACCCCAGATTTCTACTTTAAGTTATTTTATAAAAGTTATCCACTCGATACACCTACAATTAGAAACGATTCAAAGGGAAGGTTTAAAATTAGGACGCGACCCTAAAGGATCTGATCGAAAATGACAAATCGTGTCGAAGAGAAGGAAGCATTGCCACCACCTTGTGTGTCAGTTTCTTGAGTGGTCGACATAAGCGAAACCAAAAGGTAAGGCCTAACCAAGACAATAATTCAAGCAATCATTTTTTCTAAAGAAAGACTAGAAGACTATTTTAAAGCAGACAGGAGACAAGCCAGAATGTAAAGGAGAAAAATCGGACCTTTTGTGTGCAAGTATGCATGAATACGAATTTGCCAAAACTCCAGATAAAATCCCAGTCATCTGTTCTGTGCGTTGTATGTTATTGTACGGAGCAAGTGTGTTGTTTTGGCACGTATAATACCTTTTTAGTATAAAGAGTACGAGGTCGCCAAAGTCCGGAAGACACTCCTTTTCAGGTTCGCCCCAAAAGTTTGGCAAACCCCCGTCGGTTTCAGGGGACAAACCTCTTAGTAATAACAAGTTTAGCGCAGGCAGTCAGGCGATGCACTTTGTGATTGATTTACTACATCCGCGGCCCACCCTTGATCATCGAAAGCGCCAGAAGGAAACCCACAACACAGAATAACGTAAACAGGAGAGACCGAGCCGACACCCACCACCACCACCACCACCAGAAATGGCCATAATTCCAGTCGCCCTGGTCTTTGGCGGTAATGTTCATCTGCCTAGCCACTGGTGAGGCTGAAGAGTGAGCCCCAAGACAGAGCGGGACGATTGAATCCCTTGCCTGCTCGATAAGCGTTCATCCACCAAAATCTAGGGTCCAGAACGAAAACGGCAGAAATCATGCTAGCTGCGGTTGCCCACGCCTAAGAAACCGAATCTCCAGAGGATAATACAAACCTTTTCGGGTGGGAAACATACTTACAGAATAGGAATCGGTTGTTGAAGTAAAATCCTTCTGTATTTAGAAACACTGAATCCCCGTTGCCTCTGCACAGATCTAAAATGTAATACTAGTAGATCGTGTGCTGTGTGCATTCATTCTTGGTGGTACCACAACCAGCCATTTCGTCGTTAAAGGTCGGCTTAGATTTGAGTAGACTTAGTAAGTTTTGTAAAAGGGTCCAACCCCACGTTGGCTAAAAACCCGATTTCAAACAAACTATTTTTTTCAGTAATGATTGATGTCACAGCAAGTCTCTTTAGGTTATAATGAATGCCGGAAAGTGGCCCTTATAGTAAACAACATAAAGTAGGCTTTAACAAACTATCCGGAGCACACAATTTCGGAGTGGGGGGGGGGGCTGAGATCTTTGCGTTTCGATCTGGAGATCGGAAAGTGCAGGAAAAGACAGAGGGACAAAATGCACAATAAACTGCAGTGGGGATAGGAGACACGGATGAATCTGGTAAAAAAGTGTTGCTCGAGAGTGAAATGCAAAATGAGGGGGAGAAGGTCACGTGAGGGTCGCCAAGACGAAGCACAGTAAGTTGACGCAAAGGGGAGGGGGATGTCGGGTCGGAGGAAGGGGGGTGAGAGGAGGGGTGGGGCGGAGGGCGATGGGTTCGGTCCATTATGTGCGCAGGGTTCACGTGCCTTACGTGTGTAGCCGAACGTAGTGGCGGCATTGGCGATTGCAGTTCTTGCGGGACATTTTCAGTCTGCCTCGCGCTGCTAGTTGCTGACAATGAGCGCGACAGTAGCATTTTATTTGAAACCACTTCGACTGCTCTAAAAGGGAGATAAACGATTTCGGGCATGAGCGCTCAAGGCTGTTGCGAAATGTAAACATTTAAAGCTTAAAAAGCGCACGTCCTTAGCTTGAACTGAATTTTAACTTTCACAGTCACACCGTAGTTTGGGGCAAAAAAGATTTACGACGGATTTCGAAATGCACGTGATGCGGCAGATTGCTCCGAATATGTACATTTACCAGAGCTGAGGAGGAGGAGGAGGACTTACTGTAGGTTAGGCAGTATTTTTGGGCGACGAATTCCAGGTGAGGAATCTTGCGGAGAGCTTCAAACTCGCGTCTGATATCCAATCGTAGTTCGAAGGACGCGAAGCCCGACAGTTTACCAGTGCATGCAAGGGTTATTTGAACATCTAGGTAACAAGAGTTTAACCAAAATGTTAAAGCTCCTTATATATGTGTAAACAGACATAACATTGTGGACGAAAATGAATGTTCGAGTTCCGGGAAAAAGTATAATAACGAAAGAAAGGAGACTGGTTGAGTTTTGGAGCCATGCTTTCACTTCTCTGAGCTTTTACATTCGCAGAGATGACAGCAGCAGTATTAGAACAGGTGACTATTATAGGGATCAATAGCCAATGAACAATTAAGGCCATAGGTCTGGTGGTGATCGCAAAGGCCTCTGCTTACGGACACCAGATCCATACATCAACTGACTGTGTCATTATTCGAGGCCCAGACTTCAATCAATCCAGCATTGGTGACTAACTCAATGGCCTTTAATTTGAACTTATAGCCCGTTTGAGAGGTATGGGCAGCCACTTATGATAATCCATCACCCCATCACACTGCCGGCTTATGTTTTTTTACGCAATCTGATAACACGTTCAGTTTGGCTTCTGTAACGAAAGGTACAGTTTAAACACGGAATACACAGACTGCACGAGGCTGTTCCCTGGGGTTTAATCAGTCCTTAGTTTGAACAGTCCCGGCTGTTAATGTTAGCTTTTGGCCGATGTGAAATTTCAACACCTGCAGTTTCACATGAATACGCTCCGTCGTCTCTGACACGTCCTAGATACATTTCGGGGTATGCCATATTCTCAGCGATATTTCTACTTGTGTTTTCCGGGAACGATCAAGTAGTAATCGGCTTATAAACGCTTTTGATATTGCCATTCTGTATAAATGGGTTGTCCGGAAATATCGATCGTCACGTTGCTTTCGGTATGCTGCAGTAAGTCTGAATTAGTTTTAAGAGCGTGCTCACACAGCTTAGCGGATGAGTCAGCGGATGGTTGGTGTTAAAGAGAATAAGTTCGATGGCATTCCTTGCCTTCCTGTAAATCGTTAGCTCCATTTCACGATAAAGGGTTCATCCGAAGAACATATCAAAGAACGGCGGCTATTAGTTCCTTTTATCGCTTTTGAACTGCATATGTCGGAATATTCTAGTGAACAGGTTATGAAAATCCTGCAGCTCGATCTACCTGACGTCGGCGTAACTAACTTTAACCTTTGTAGGACCATCTCTGTCATTAAATTACATTGCAAATTCCTTGATCTGTTCCTTATTAAAGGTGTATTAAAGTTTCCGGCAAAATTAGAGCAGGCCCACTAGGCCCACAATTTTGAGCGAGCCTCAGATTTCTTGCACAATACTCCGTGCTCCAACCCGGATAGAATGGATGGCAAGGACGACGTCACTCTGAAAGAAACCATGATTTCATCCAAGGGATCGCTCTTTAGACGGATTAAAACTCCCTGCCGATGCGTTTTCGACTGTCCATAACCCGACTGCTCTTAGCAAGTATCCGAGGTAGTCACTTTTCCTGTAGATGCAAGAGATCCAGCAAACGACTTCAGGCGTTTCCCATGATCAGGTCAATGAGCGGAATCCTAACGCGAATTCAGTGGGCTCCAGGACTCGAACCGAGTCTCCGTTACTGAGTCGCCGGTTACAGCCGGGGTCGGCAATATGCGAAGTCACACGGAAGTGCACTTTATCGATCTCTCTCGATCACAGAATGGACCGCGTGCGCTCAATGTGCCATTGGAGCTATCTGCAACACCACTCGCAGACGTGGATTGTGGGTCGGCTTTAGAGAACATCACGCCATACTATCGTCAGTGAACATGAACAGACTTTCCGCCCTCGGTATTCCATATATCCACCAACCTGGAAGCTGGCATATATACAAAAATGATAGCACTGGCTTTGCGGGCATGCTCTCCTGCCTAATTTAAGCAAGAGTGAGAACACAAAGACCAAATTTAGTCGACACATCGATCTTGGTGGGCATTTCGAAGGCGTGCGTCCAGACCCTGCTGCTCGCCCACATCTACTAAAAACACACATCACTGTTTCCTCCCCTGGATCCACAATCGGCCATTGAGCCCCCTAGGGAGTAGCGACTATAAACCGTCGATACATCCAACGTAGGAGCATTAAGAGTAACCTACGTGAGTAAAATAACTTGTATAGCCGCCTCAACAGGAAGCACCCACAATAAATGTAGCTTTGTGCCAAATTCTAGGGAAATTAGGTTTAAGATAAGGGTTGGAATTAAGGTCAGAGTTGGGGTTAGGGTCAGGAGTATGTCAAAGGTTAAAATTCATGTTTGTGTAAATTGTTGAGTTTTGATTGAGGGTAGAACTACGGTTCGGTTTAAGGTTACAGTTTAGTTTTGTGTTAGAGACACGGGAATATTTGCCCTTCCTGAAACTAATCGCAAGGCCACCCACCCATTTTAAGTGGGTGGAGTGTTCCTATTCCCGTGTCGTGTTTAGGCGATCGAACAAGTTATCCTTACTTTTTACTACCTCCTTCGGAGCGTATATATATCTAAAGTTAAAGGTATCTTACTAAACTCAAAACTAAACTTCACCAAAAAATTGAATAAATAAACTAAAAACTAACGTATGCTAAAACGAATTCAATTCAAAGCTACTTGTATTACGGGTGTTTCCTGTTCCCGCGTCATGTGCAGGCGGCCGTACAAGTCACCCTTACCCCCTACATGCTCCTTGCTCTCCAACGCGCGTGTGTCCTACCGAAGTAACTATGGACGACCCGCCTGCAAACTAGGCAACTTTCTCACGGGCAGGAAATAATAATACGGGCGGAAAATAAATGCGACCCAAAAGAGTAGCTGAGCCTTACTGAGCCACTGGCAGTTAGTGTGCATGTGATTCGGAAAATGTATTTTTTTTACAGTAGAATAGACAAGGTTTGAAAGCAAGAACAATTCTCATTCAGGTACATGTACGTCGATATCCGGCAGAATTTCGCTAAGTCATGTTTTTAACTTAAAAGGCAGAAATCTGTGGACAGTATCGGGGAGTCTGGTATGGTAATTTCTGGCTTATTAGTTGTCATTAAGCGGTCAAACCCAACCCCAGATGACCCGACACCCGTAACCGATCAGCGACTGCCAATCTACCATTGCTAACAATCCTGATCAAAGACCTACAAGACAACGAGTCCGTGGCTGCAGGGTAAGAAATCTAGACTTTTAATTACCAGGTCACGGGTTCGAGCCTCGGGCGATGCAACATCTGTGATCGGGTGTGGCTAGTTGATGACAGCTTAAAAGCCAGAAATGGCCAGTCTTTGTCAGCAGTCTCATTCGCCGTACATAATTAGTCGCTCTGTGATTGCCTATGGGGCTCTACATGGAGCCTCAATGCACAAGGCGTCAAGTAGGTCTCTCAACTTGATTTTTGAGCATCCTCTACAATAAATTGGCCTTTCCTGGAAGCTGACTCCAGAATAATTAGGCCATCCTCTCTGACTAATGAGCAATCACCGTTTATACAACAGTGACAGCTTCAGGTGAAGGTGGGCACCGATCTGGTAAATTCGCAGGTCATAGCAGTATTTTGAACAAAACAATTGTTTTGTTCCGTCTTTCGATAGGGTTTTATTCGCCTTTGTTCGTCCAAAGAGGAGTATAAAGGACAGGCCTAGAATAGGGGTAGTATGTGTCCGCAAAATCCCACCAATCAGCTGTCACTGGTGAGACCCTGCCTAACCGAGTATGGTGGAATCCTAGTTTGGGTCCTAGAAATTGTTTGAATATTCGCAACAGAATAGCGCGCTATAAATAAGCATAGATATCTACCTATATTGCTAACTTATTTATAAATTTTTGAGTTTGAAAAATTTGGACATTTTTTTCTTACTTTTACTTTATAGTTCATTAGGTTTCTTGATATTCGTGAAAAAAACTTGGTGGTCAAGAGGTCGTCGATTGTAACTTACCTCAGGTCAAACTTACCGTTTTTAACTTAGATTAGTATGGTTCGCGGCACCAAGCGCCGCGCACACCTTTAATTTACAAGTTCAAACAACTTTACGTTAGTTTATTTCATTCGGTTTACTTAACTTATTTATATTTAAGTTCAATTTGCAGTATATTTTTCAATTCAATATTATGGTTGCTATTTTTTATTTTAGTTTTCGACTATTTTTAAGTAAAGTCAGTTTACCTTACTTTAGCTTATGTCTTTAGCTAGTTGAGTTTAGTTTTAGTTAGTTATTTTTCAATTCATTTATTGCTCAATCTTTGCATAATTGCACATTTTAATTATGGCGTGCCTTGTTGTTAACAAACATCAGGGCATTTACATGTTTATTCCCGTTTTTCTACTATTATAAACTTTATTTTTTTATTTGTATTACCCTTCTTTTTTATTATCCAGACTGCATACCCTTTTTCCCCCTGGTTCTGCATTACAGAATTATTGTGCTTTCGCGTGCTGATTTGGGACTCAGAATAGGATTCTACCACGAGTACTTAGACGAGTGGGGTGATATGACTCAAGCCCTCCGGTTGCACTTGCCGAGGAATAATTGCAGAGAAAGGATCTGTTTCTGCTTGACAATAAAACAATACCAACAACGAAACAAGTGTCAAATTCTACCTGATTCCATAGCGGGTATCTGTCCGGAAAAAGCGACGTTCAACAGAGGGTTGTGGAGAAGCGTTCGATTTAAGGAAGTCACTGAGATGTTGTAAGAGAGCTACAAAAAAGAGGGTTGACGACAATAACAGTAGGCATTGTTTAAGCGTGCATCTGCTGAGGATACCGGGCAAGGTTCAGGGCGTACAAAAGTGTTTCAAAGGTAGACAGCAGAGGGTACATTAGAAAAGTGAAAATTTCTTTTTAGCAATCCTTGCACAGAGATCTAATTCACAGAAATTGAAAGAGTTTAATCTACCCCTTAAAAGTCAATGCTTTTGCGCGTGGTAGGGTGAATGCCTAAAAGCAAACGGTCAGCTATTTAAAGTCCTACCGAAAGGATAACCATGTGTAAGATTTTCTTCTACCCCAACCTACAATTTTCGGCGGCTTCCGAAACTATGTGTCGTCTCATGAGAACGCGCGTTGTCGGCCGACCGCAGAGTGCCAGTTAAAGCGAGCATGCGAGTCCCAGGAAGTAAATGAAAAGACAACGACTCGATCGTTGGGACAATACTTTTATTCGCCTGACGTTTCGACATCCGCTGCGGCTTCGTCCTCGGAGACAATAGTCAGATAGAAGTAGCAGATATGGTTTGCGTATACACTGAAGTTTGCAGTATTTATAGGATACAGTCATCACCGCAAACATAAAAAGTCTGCCAATTTCTCCGACAGACTTCTCAGGACGTTTATTACCGAGCACGCGGTGGCAGTGAGGCAAAATGATATCAATTCTCAAGTTGCGACTCATCCGACAAGACCCGGCCACACATTCGAATTTGATGAGCCGAAATTCTCACAAGAGGTGACAATCGGGTGAGCCGAGAATCACTTGAGTCGTCATTCAAGGCCCCCAATCCACTAACAAGTGCGACGATTTGTCCAAGCCATATTCGGTGCTGAGACTCAAATTAGCCAAAACAAGTCGCCACATGGGGAACGTGAAGGTCACCGCGTCACCCTACGCCAATACCGAAGGGCCAGATGGCTGAGCAATCATCGCGCCCTAATCCACCACGCGTGATGAAAGCTCAACAGGTCAGAGCCCGCATGCTTTTCAACAAACTCTCAATACGCAAGAAGGCAATAAGCGTTAATTGTCGTTGTATGCTTGCAGTAATGACTGTGTCTTATAAATACTGCGAACTCCTGTGCATATGATACCCATATCTGCTACTGCTATCTGACTATGTCTGCGATGACGAATCCGCGACAGTTATCGAAACGGCAAACGAATACAATCATTGTCCCAGCGATCGAGTCGTCTTCTTCTCGACCACAGGGTACCGTTTGTTAACAGTTCAAGGCATATTTTTTTGCACTTTCAGTGTCGGCTTTGTCTCAGAACACTAGATTGTAGTAAAGTCCAGTTACTGTTAAGTTACTTTCCCTCGTTTTCTTCTTGCTCTTCCTCTTCTTCCTCCCCAGTTTGGCTTTATTTTGATCGCCAAAACTCAGAATTATACCCGCTTCGCTCCGATCCACAAAATGGTCCTCTCCGTTGCTACTGTGCGAACCATTCCGGAGTTCACCCCGTGCAGATATCGTCAAAGTCGACTTTGGACACTGTAGACGAGGTCAGGCTCACGGGCAGACCGAGAGCGATGAGAGGGTTGGAGCTAATCAAAGCCAACGACGGGGCAAGAAGGAGGGCCGTCATCATGATCCATAGGCAGGACGGATATCACATGAGTGAATCATAGTAGCACTAAGGCACTTATAAAGCACGGGATAACTGACCAGACACGCAAACGCAGAGGCGTTACATCCAACATGACCAAAGATCACATGATCAAAGAGCACATGACCGGCCATTGGGAAGTATTTAAAGGAAAGGCGTCCTTGAGATTATATTTCTTGGGATGCCTGCCTTCCAGTTTATTGGGAAGAATGTCTTTGTTTACCGTTTCATAGGTAAAACCCGAAATAAGTCCAAGATTAATTGCCACACGCATGTGGCACATGTTGTTTTACAGCGCTAGACTAAGGACGATAGTCAATATTGTCGTCCACGGAGGGGCTTTACAGACATCCCATACCCTCTTCCTACGTTACACTCGTTCAACCATCAGGGACCATTTAGACTGGTTCATAGTCCTTTCATCTTAATTCGATTTTGTTTTTCAAACGCATGAAAAAGCCTCCGGCGGATTTTTACAGATAGTATGATAGTAACTGGCAAACATGAGTCGCCACCTGATGTATGCGAATGGTGAGGTGACCGCGCTAAATGTGCAAACGCGACTCAAGGTCTAATTTTTGAAGACCAACTGTATGTTAAATTGATTGCTCCACACAAGAAAGATTTTAATGCGAAGGATATACGCGAATACTTGCTAACTTTATTGACGATATTAGTGGCCTGACCTACATGCATACAGCACACTTACTCTTTCAAGACCGGCCTTCCATTTGACGCGTATTATTTCGATTTGTGGGGGGATGGGATTGTGAACTCCATGCAGAATGTGCTCGTACACTTCTGGTACTAAAAGGCCGTTGAGCACAAGAAAGAGTTGTGGTGGAACTGAAAAACAATAAAAAACCACCGATAAAAATACGTTCTGATAAGTACTCTATGCAATTCATAGCAAATAGAATAGGGAAAGTCTTTCTGACATAATAAATTGCGCCCCCTCTCCAGTTGACCACTGAATATTGTCTTCCAGATTTTACCCAATTGACTTACGAATAAAAAGGCTGGAGTGATAACATATCACAATTACTGAGGCTCACATTCAAAAAAGGCGTAACTATTCTAAGTCATTAATCTGACACTCTCCTAAATTAACATTAAGAAACAAGTCTGGTGAACATAAAAATAAAAATAAAATGTTTACTAAACTTAGATGTAACGTAACATGTTTGCCTAGTGAAGATATACAAACGTAGTACTTGTCTCCACATTACAAGACATTAAATTTGAAGCATAAAAATCGATAGGAACTGGTTGGCACAGTACGAAACTACACAAACTATGTCCCTCGGTACAACAAACTCTGTACGATAAATCGCAACTCACGAAGAACTGGCCCAAATCTCTCAAGGTTCATTCATAATATGAAGCTTATATAAGCAGCTTCTTTAAAATTATGAAGATTTTGAAGTTCCTAATCTAGTTTTTCACAGAAGATTATCTTAATTATCCATACAAATGAGACTGTCAAAACAGAACTTAGGTGGCAGTTATTGCTTCAGAACTTTGATTTCTCCATACGGTTTGTCATATTTCTAGGAACATATTCTGCAAACTTCATTTTTTTTGTAGTCCCTTTGCACAAAACTATCTATTACTGAAATGTTCCGGTCAAATGAACGAACGGAAAGCATGCTTTAGGTTCCGCCTTTCATAAAATTTATGAAACCAGGCTGTGTTTTCTTATACTCTAAGAGTGTTCAGAACACCTACTCTTTCTCACCATTATATAGGAAGGCCATAGACGTCCTGGAAGTTGGGAGATGGTCGAAACAAATGATGCTTTCTAAACAGCATCAAATGATAGGCGAGAGAAAGTTTATGAAATCAGACGAACAGGCTGTAGCATGACTCAACAAGACGCGGTCGTTTCCATCCAAACCCTTTTACCCAAATGTTTTGTTTCGGGGAGTTACAGACGTACATTCATTCCTAACGAAAAACACCAAGCATTTTGTATGGTATTTAATACTAATAATACAACCAATATATTAAAGAATTAAACGGTAAGGATGACTTGTATGGAAGCCTAAACAGGCCACGGGAGCAATGACCGCATAATGAGCGTGGCTTTGTTCCGAACGCCGAAGAAATTAGATTTAAGATAAGGATGAGTGTAAGGGTTAAGTTTAGGGCCTGTTTTAAGGTTGCAGTTAAGGTCAGAGCTGGGATTAATGTAAGGGTTAACGTCCGGGTTCGTGTTAACGATAGGGTTTTATGTCATATTTAGTAATAAGACATTGGAATATTTACTCTTCCTGAAATTTAGCGCAAGTCCATCTAATTTAAATGGACGGGACGCTCCTCTTCCCGTGTTAGGCGGCCATAAAAGTTGTCCTAAGCAAGTAAACGGATAATCAAAAGAGTAAAAGTAACTGAAACCCGAGTTTTCGCGGATGACCTTTGGGTCAAAATCTGATCTTCTCCCTGATGGTTAAGGGGATGCGTTGGGAATTAAACCCTACACCCATCGCTATTTTAGTTAACCAAATCGAGGAACCTTGCTGTGCAGTGGACCAGCCGTGAAAGCTGTAGACTTAAAAGATAGTACCAGGTCGTACTGTTAAAATACATAGGAAGGGCGTCTGCGCGCTTTCGGTGTGGTAAATGACACGGATTTACTGATTTTTGGGCTGTTGTAAGCGATTCCGATTTCCTTGCTTTTCCAAAAAAATTCGTAATTTCTTTAACGATATAACTCCAGTTAAGTACTTATTGGTCATGCCTTAAGAAGTGGAACGATTTGAGATCAAGTGTCCGGAGCAGGGCTTTTGGCGTGAGGCCCCAATTCTGTGCCAACACTTGATTCAAATAATTTCACTTTCCACCGCAGAAGTGGTGCAGGTTACCATCCAGATCGATAAACTTACGCATTGTCTTCATCGCCCATGCTGTAGGTTTTCGTTATTTCGTAAATATTTTCACTTTATTCAGAAAAATACATTTCCCACAAGAGAAAAGCGTTATCGTTGCCAAATTAGCGGTTTGCCAAAGGCCATCACTTGCGAGTGCTTTTTATCGCGAGGAGGATAACTTTTTCATTCAATAGAGACTAAGCGCCACATTGCTCATCCTATGGTATAAACAGCCTGAAGCAAGTGGTTCAAACTCTAAAATATTCCGAGACTATGCATGCCAAACCTGAATACTTCTACTAATTTCAACTTCTTAAAGGCTACATTGTCCTTTTGGAAGGAATTGCATTGTTAAGTATTCTTAAGGGCTTAAAATTGGTGTTTTCAGTTTTTTAAAATCACAATTGACTACTACTGTAGTTAAATAATGTCTTTTAACGAATCGACACCATTACGAGGAGTTCCATTGTGTTGAAATAACTCTTTGGAACTTGCAGGCCTAGTTTAAAATTTAATTCAACGCTTTCTGACCATATATCTCGGAAATCCTTCCTCGGCATTCCTTCTGAGTCACACGTTATTTGTTCTGCGTACATCAGCGACAGTTGAATGAACACCGCGCCCCACAGGGGACAGTGGCCATGCTGCCGCTCGCCGACTCCAAGGCCATCTGCGCAGGTTCTGGGCGGGATATGGGAGCCGGGGGGAGGAGGCTCACTATCCTACCCCCCCCCCACTCCCACCACACCTTCCCCACGGCGCTCTCCGTACGCTTGCCGGCATGTGCAAATCATAAATAAGTATAAAAGCAGCAAATAGCGTCCAGCTGTGTCAATCTGGGGGTTGCTCACTTTGTTTTTGAAGGTCTGGTCGTCGCCTCGGACAGCGGGGGTGAGTGAGAGATTTGCCTTTGGTTGGAAGGGATTCGATGATATGCATGAGTAAACTGCGATCGGCCCAAAGGCTCAGTTGTGCGCTGGCCACGGGAAAGCCAAGGTTGGCAGACTGTAGGGCTGACGGAATCAACAGCTTCCAGCTCTCACTGATAACCTGCAGAACCAGAATAAGACTGGGAAGGGAGAAGAGATGGTGATGAAGCTGGCGACACCACGTCATCTTGCTGGCTGGCTGTCTGGCTGACTGACTGGCCTCAAATTGTGCTCATCCGTTAAGCTTCCCTGCAGTTGGGCGGGATTGCAAGTTCAACTGTTCACACGTCGTCAGGCCTTAGACTTTGAAAAGAGTTAACATTTGGATAAGGTATTATTTCAGGTCTTACTAATTTCTAAATGGCTGATGATAAACTGTGTCAGTGAAATGTGAGATAAGGATGATCTATTTGAGCGCCTAAACAGGACACGGGAGCAGGAAGTCCCTACTATCCACGTGAATTGGCGCCAGATTCCTAGGAAATTCGCTTAGGGAATAAGGTAAAGACTGGAGTTAAGTTTAAGGTCAGGTCTACGGTTACGATCAGGATTATCTCAAGGGGTAAGGTGTAGGCTCGCGTTAGCTGTAGGGTAGTGATAGGGTTATGGTAGGTTAATATTTACCCCTCCTGAAATTTTTTCCAAGATCACGCGTTTAAAGTGAGCGAGACGTTTCTATTCCGGTGTTCTATTTAGGCAGCCATACAAGTCATTCTTATCAAATGCAGTCTCTGTGAAATACAGGAACGCTTCTTCGTATTATTGGCATTTAAAAAAATTTCTAGGAAAGAAGCGAGAACTTGAACAATAAATCCATAGACTACATAATTCTATCGAAGACAAGGATTCGTTCAAAGGAACCAGTCTACCTGCAGGTCCTTCGGCGAGGGGCTTGGCTATATTTTTGCGTACTGACCTTTAACCTTTCTATAGATTCCGTTGAAGTGCAAAATGTGAGGGAAGACAACATGCTAATACATATACTGGGGCATTTCCTAACTAAATTCAGGACACCAAAGAAGCATATGCTCATCTACGTCTGTGATTAGATCGATCTCGCACATTTAGAACTGGTTGTTTGCCCTTCTTAATCAGGGATTGCGGTAGGAACCGGCAACAGATACCCGCCGGTGGTCTTGCAGTAAATTCTCGAGGCACCTATTCCCGTGGTAGCCATAACCAAGTCTAAAACCCAGAAGTAGAATATGCGATCGCTAGAACCCTAATTTTATTTGCTTGACGTTTTGGATTCTGCCGAGGACCCTTCATCAAATGTAACTGTAGAATAGGCTGAAACATGTGCTCAACAAAGCTCTGCAATTTAACGCAGTAGTACGGAGGGATACACATTCCCGGGTCTTTTTAAGATTACTACTACTGCTATCTTCCAGACAGCTTAAGTCGAAGTAAAAGTAGTGAAAAGGGGGAGACGAAAAAACTACCCGAAAAGTCAGGAGCTTCAGTCGGCTTCGATCATCATGTTTTTCAACATAAAGATGCGGAAAATTGAACGGAACGAAAATTGCAAAAAGGGATCATTATGAATATTTGGGTGTGGATTGCCAGCAGTTGGGTCAATATGTAAAAGTGGGGTGGGATGTGCTTTGCTGGGATACGTTTCATTGTTCTTTTTCTTAACATCCACCCCCAGCCCTTCGATAGCTTCCAGTCGCGAACCCATCTTCCTATGCTCCTTATCCCACGAACCAAATTATCAAAGGGTCTGACACTGGATTAGAGGGCCGCCTGAACGCCGGCCATAAAATGCGTTATCATGGCCCCCACTGCCACTGCCCCAACAACGGTGGTTCGGGCAGGCTTGTCATGACTCGGACCTCCATGTGTGTGGGTCTGACGGGACAGTAGGGTTTGCGGGGGGATGGGGGGAGCTGGGTTTTGTCGCGGGCTGGGACAGATGCATGTAGTCACATTTGGGTGTCACGTGACGCGCGGCGGCGGCGGCGCCTTGCGAGCTGGAGCTGTTGTCTTTGCGGTCGCCAGCCCGCCAGCCCGCCCGCCCGCCCGCCCACCAACAGACAGACACCGCAGACCGCTCTCGCCCCTTGAGACCGCCAATCTGGACACACACGCGCACACCTCGCATGCACACGGCATCGTCAATAAATCATCAGCGTCCTGGCGTGAGGGGAAGTGGGCCGGGTGAGATGGCCGTGTATGGATTACATGTCTAGCTTGGTGGCCCCCCATGATGAGTCAGGATCCAGCATCAAATCCGCATGAGAAGCACAGCTGCTAGCTATCTGCAGAAGTAGCTGGCTTTCAGTTCTCTTACCCTCCACCTATGTTCGTGGTTGGAAAAAAGGGGAGACGAAGGGAAGGAGAGGGAGTTGTTACCAATGCTGTCAATAGAGAATTGCCAATCTCTGATTCATCCGCCGTCGTTAGGCGAGCATAAGTCAGTCGCAGACCTAGAAGATCCTATCGGAAACCCAGTCAAACGCCGTACCCCTAAGCCCTATCGACTGCGACTGGGGTCAGTGGAACCAGCCTAAGAATGACATTAATCGATATATCCTCAATTTTCTGTGCATTCTCAGTGAGAAAAAATAACGCATCGGAGAATGAAATCAGGTCACGGCTAATCGATTGACCCAGTCGACTATGAAGGCAAAGGCAGACGCAGGCTCAAAGAAACCGTTGAGCATGGAGGGCGGAGACTTTTGCCTTACTACAAACGAGATCATCCGCGCCCTGGAACGAGGGGAACGGGGTCGGGTGAGAAACGTGCCAGCATAAAGCGTGACAAATTAACACGGGTGATACTGAAGCCTTCGACCGGAGCACATGCTTTAATCACCTGAAATTATTCGGTCAGAATTGCCTGCATGACTCCCCTCCCCCCCCCCCGAAGGCATACGAGAATAGGAACGCCACCCACGTAATACAGGTTGCTCAGCCATAAAATCCAGAAAGAATAGATGAGCCTGTGTGATGACAGTTCAACCGTCATATCGACGATGTCCACGACTTTCATGTCAATTAAGTGTAAGTGAGAGTTGACATGCGCTGTATCTACCGCATGCTCTCTCCACTCACCCGTCTGTGCCTGGCGTCAAGAAGACCGGATGCGGAATCGGGTTGCCAGCATGCTACCCAGCTCTTTCAGCACTCAGATGGGTGCATGCACAAAGGTGCACCAAAGCGTCAAAAAATAAAAGTCCTGTTCAGGCAAGCAAGTCTTTTTAGCAGAAGGACAACATTCCAACTGTCTTGATCTCGTTTGCAACAAAGAACAAGGAGAATAAAGACAAGTGAATTCGGACCAATCGTTTGAAGCAAGTATTCCTATTTATTTCACATACATAAGTGTTAGTTCTCTTTAACCGCACCTCTGGAGAAGGGGACGGATATCTTGAAAGTTGATTTAGACGCAAGCAAAAATGATGTTTTCGGAGGAAACGTGGCAAGTTGGGGGATACTGACACATTCGACCGGAGCTCATTGCCCTAGTGCAGTGATGAAAATGTTAACCCTAACCTCTAGGTTAGGAAAACAAGAAAAATAAACACCAAGTTGAGAGACAGCCCATGGGAGAGGTACACGGGAATTTAAGAGGCCATATAAAAGGCAGCATCATGGATGCCACAGACTGATGCGCATGGCTAGAACTTTGCTTAGCGCCCGGTTGATGGTAGAAGTTATTGCATGCACGATGGATTTTTGCTTGTTCATCCGCAATAATAAGACGAACCAAGATGAAATTCCGTACGTCAATGGTAGCATTGTCGAAGTAACGTTATACACGTCACAGAACGTAAGAATTCCTTCCCATGTCTATTAATCGATGTTGGCATTGGAAGCCCTAAAGGCAATAAAAGTAGGCAAAAGTAATTTTAGTAGCGCACCTCATATACCTCTAGTCCCAGCATTTTGTCCTACGGAAACTGTGGTAATAGGGGTTTTAGGAGTGGGTAAGTAGGATAGGCAGTGAACTAAATTTGTAAAAGTAAGTAAAAGTGGAAAAATGTATTGACATTTGTTTCCCGCAGCCGATGGGATTAAGTTGTTCCGCATGTAAATTGAAAGTGTGCGCGGCGTTTTGCGCCGCAGACTATACTAGTGTAACTCCAGAACGGTAAGTTTGACCTCAGGTAAGTTGAAGTAGACGTCCTCCTACCCAAAATTTCTATCTTTTTCAGAAACTCAAAGAAACCTACATTTTTATAATCGGGTTTTCCACAATACGTTAAACAATAATAGATTTTAGGGCAATCTACAGGTACAAATCAAACCATTTCTAAATACAATAAAATAAAATGCACATAGCGGTTATTAAAGTATATTCCACTGCCTATCCTAATTCCCCACCCATAAAACCTTTATAACCATCGTTTCTGTAGGACAAAATGCTGAAGCTAGGGGTATATAAGGTGCACTACTTAAACAAATCTTGCCAAAAATTCGAAGTAAGACAGGACACTACTGTCATTGAAACTGTGCGCTTCTCCCTCTCAAGAGGGTAAGTCCTGTCCTCGGTCGAATAAAATAAAAACGTATCTCAAGCGTCGAATGGAATAAGTGACCTGATCCTCAAGGATAGTGTGGCGTTAACTGATCACATTACGAGGCATACTCTGCCAGGTTGGCCTTGAGACAACTTACGAGCCTACTATTATAGGCAGAATGACATAACCGGCAAGAAACAGCAGAGACTGAAATGGTTATTTATAGCTCACTAGCCGTAATCAGCCAGTCATACCCAACTCCAGTTGTTGCAATCCCTGAGCTTCAAGGCCACGACCTGCGAGTAAGTGTATTATACGGTGCCTTTGTTCGCTCTCACTTGGAATATTGCAGACAAGCATGGAAGCCGTAGGTAAGAAAAGACCCAAAAAGTTTTGAACAGTTGATTTAAAAAATGGTAAAACTTCCAGTACATTTATCACACTTGAGGCGTCATAGGTTTTTTTAAGCTGTCTATTACAAACAGCAAAGACCGATTTATACTGCTATCCAGACGAGGACCTCAGCTTTTTGACACAGTTAAGTTGCTCCTTCACTCAACCTCGTGACCGAATAATGCAACCACGCATGAAGAACTCAAATTTGAATCACTGGCCTAAGATTTGTAATAAAAGTATGCATGAATTAGGGCGTGATTTCCCAGGAACATTTGTGCAGGCCACATTGACCCACTTCTTCAAAAAAATACCTGGAGGACTGTATATGTCCCTCGGCTTACCCGAAACATTAAATCAGGACCAAACACAAAGCCGACGTCTGTGTACTGACGAACTTTCCTGCAAAACAGTGCTACTTAAACATTGTCAAAACTGCAATGAGGAGGCACATCAACAGTGTACCCGAGGGCAAAGAACGGGTGGTTTAGAATCTCAAGGCTTGGATTGCATACTGACAGCTACTCACAATGTGCAGTATCGTTATAGGCAGCCCGGACGAAATAAGCACAGTTAGGCATCAAAGCGTTGTCTACCGCATTCCCCTAGCTGACTGCCTTCGCGACTACACGCTTCAAACTGAAAGGAACATGTAGACCAGATTGCGTGAGTACGAAATGGCCGGTACACGGAGAGATCCTCTATCTCCCGCGATTGCTCCTAGTCACTAGGACAAAAACGCCGCCGATTTTGCACCTAGGCCGGCCGGGCCAGGGAACAAAAGATCATATGGGGCTATTTAAATGGGACATTAAGATCGAGGGTCGATAAACGGAGATGTTGAGCCCATCTCTCTCTCTCTCCAAGCGCTACGCAGTCAGGCCTCATGACTTGCAAATGCTATCAAGCTGTATAAAGTCGGTCGGACGCGGTTCTGATGTGTTATTTTTTTCCATTTTAGACAACAGTAGTTGTTCCAGCATTTTTTCACAAGGAAACAGTGGTTAAAGGGGTTTTGTGAGTGGGGAATTAAGATAGGCAGTGGAATATACCTTAATAAGTGCTATTTGCATTTTATTTCATCGTATTTAGAGTTGATGTTGCTCTATATCTGTAAATTTACCTAATCTGTATTACCAATTAATATATTTCAGAAAAGCTCGATTATCAAAATGCAAGTTTCTCTAAATTACTTTAAAAAAGCGAAATGGTGCTCAGGTGGTCGTCTAGTTCAGCTTACCTGAGGTCCAACGTGCCGCTCTGCAGTAAAATCAGTTTAGTCCGCGATGCAAGGCGCCGTACATACCTTCAAGTTATATGCGGAACAGCTTTAGTCTCAGCGGCCGCGGAAAACAACTTCAACTAAATGTTTCCACTTTCCACTTACCTCGACAGATTTCTACCACTGCCTATTCTATTTCCTCAGCCCCCAAGTCCCGTAGAACCACCCTTTCCTTGGAAAAAAATACTGGGACTAGGGGTATATGAGGCGCGCTACATGAACTACTTTTGCCCCAGTTTATTTTGCTATGTTTTGTGCATCATTGACAGTGAGTCCTGAAGTTCAGACCAACCAATTATGCTTCTTGATACCCAAATATTTTCCCTTCCTCTATAAAATACGAAAAGTGCACCATTCAGGCGCTTCTTTATAGTCTCATTATCTGAACACAGTGGGAATGAAAAGAATAAATCTGACGCAACTGTTTTATCACACCAATTTCGTTGACGCGTCTCAAGTTTTTTTTTAATCTAGTTTTTATTGACATGGCAGCAGTCGGATGGCTTTGTGAACTGACCCGATAACACGCTCATTAATACGGAGAGTTACACGGCAACTTCCCTTGCTAAATATGACTGGTATAGCAACTCCAACATTGATGTGCATTCATATAGAAGAAGCTTGATTCTGTTGTGTTGTGTTGTGTTGTGTGTAGGAGAGGCCTGAACGGTCTACACTGCATTTAAACCAAGTTTATTTTTCGGTTGAGACTTGTCCTTGTAACTGGGCAAGATAGGTAGGCCGAAGCTATGCAGATCTCCGTCTCTGTAGTACAGTCTTTACACCTGCCTCTTCACTTACTTTCCAGACCATCTTTCCTTAACCATAATTCCGCCCACATGACTTTAGAGCAGCCCTACTAGCATGTCACGCACTTCACGGGATACTACTGATATCGTGATAACATAATACACCGAGAGACTGGTATTTCAGTCAAGCAGGAAGTACACATTTTCAGGACATAAGTACGGCCCGTCTGTAGATAGCTGCAGACGTAGAGTAGAACTACTCTTTGCCGAATATGATTCTCTTTCCGTGCAGTATTGTCCGCATATCGGTCTGCCTCTGCCTTTCACTTTATATAGGTATATATTCCCCCTGTCCTTCCCTCTTATATTATCTCTCCCTAGCTGCTTAGTGACTACATTAACATGCGAGTATCCCAACTGGCTTGCCATGACAGTGCTATTTGTTCAGTTGAACAAATTGTGAACCATTCTTGACCTCGGTTGGAGTCGAACCCACACAGCAGGGAAGGCTATTGTATAACCAACGCTCTATGATTGAGCTACAAGGCTACGTGGGTTCGACTCTCACCGAGGCCAAAGAGTTTTCACAATTGAATCAACTGAATTGAGCAAATCTGTCAACCCCCCTCCACCCCTCCTTACAGTGCTATTTGTGTTCAAGGCATACTCACCAAGGGCCGAGAGACTGACTTAAGCGTTTACTGAAACCTGAGGAGGATTACCGCAGCCCAAAGAAAACAGGAATGCGCATCCCCTGTTCCAGAAAGAGGAGAACTGCGAAGGTTCTAAAATGTGCCCACTGTCTTTAATTGCGGACAACCTTGGCCGGCCGCAAAGACGCAGCACACTACGCCCATCGGCGCTTCTATCGTTTTGACAAACGCAGCTGCGAATCCGGCGTTTAATGTTACAAAGGCCTGCTGGACTGTCTGCCGAGTCCACATTTGACACTGCTGGGAAATGAAGGAGACGAGGCCTTTTGATCTGCGGGTGGACCGGAAATAAACTGCGGCGCCTCTGTCTGAGACATAGCACCCCACACACACCTCAAAGGAACGAGGGAGAAGGAAAAGGATGATGATGACGAGGATGAGGGAAGGGGAAGGTTTCCATTCCCACGGTATGATCTTTGAAGGGGCAAGAATAGATGGAGACATCAGCCAGAAGGACTAAGTTTTGTAAACCCGGTTTGATTTGATGACAGGGGGGGGGGGGTTGGTATATTATTCGAAAAATGAAAAGTCGTTCAGTGCTGACAGCGATGCTTATGCTCATAATTTCATTTGGCCATAAATATACTTGCGCCTAAAAGGTCCGGTAGCTTCCGCACCAGATGTACGAACTCATAAATTGCAAGAAGTTGGAAAAGATCATAAAACCTGACAGTCACTGGGGCATATGCACTCAAGCGTCTCATGACGCTAATTGTGAGCATGCACTTGAGCATGCGTTGTCACTGCCCCATAACCTTAATTTTCATTAAATTAGTTCCAGCTTACACAGAAGTTCGGCTATAACTCCAGAAGCACGGGAACAGTCGAGAAATAGGTAAAGAATTTCTTTTAGAATTCTTTACTAGTACGCCACCGATAAATCTAGAGAAGGAAAGCTATGACAAGAAACTCTACTATATGTACTGACCATGCTCGTTCATGGAAAGTTGCTGCGGACAAACATGATCAGATTCACTTGGGAATAGAAGGTTTTAACCTAGTCTGATGGCGAAGCGGGCTAATAAACGTTCCATTTTAAATGTAAGCTTCTCTCTTGAGCCCTGGCAATGAAATAAACTAAAATCGTCTATGACGGTTTTCTTAGGCTTTTTTTGGCAATACTTTCCAAAAGGATATATTTACCATCAAGGATTTTAGAAAATCAAATGAAAATGAGTCAAAGGCATATAACGATAGTTTCTATCAGTGGACCAGTAGGTGGACCACTAATATTTGCATTTCTGTCTCAGTTCAAGGTAATGAGAACTCTTAGCTATCTGGCTATGACGAATTGCAAATATCAATGATCAAATGATCTCTGATAAGTGAATAAGCTGGTCTTTCTTAATTACTGCACGGCACAAGTTATTGACCACTTAACCGGTACTTCTAGTTGGTCTTTAGCACATACCTACTGATTAGATAATGACTGGGTTTTTTATACCTTTTCACCGAACTTGGAGTCCTAAACCGGGCAAAACAAAACGCAAACTTCAAAATGTTAAGGTTTCCTCCTAAGAACTAAAATTACGGCAGGACACGCGAATAAGTACTGTCGTGGTATTGAGCGCAAGCCAACCTATCATATAGAGCTACCGATTAACGTGTCCTTCTACAATTAAATCTATCCTCGCACAGAAGGTTTTTTATATACGAATAATAAACCATTTGGGCGAGGTTGTCGAGGAATGCAAGAGCAAAGGTTAACTTCGAAAAGAAAGAAAAAGCTTAGGCAGAAAATCTATGTGATGAAAAGAACGCCGTTGTGGTTTTTCTCTCCGCTGGAGGAAGACCATTTATTGGTTGCAGCCCACCGCACTAATCGCTAAAGCGACAAAAACATAGCTTGAGTGAGTCTCCAGTAGGAAAAGAAAGGAACAGAACTCTGGCAAAATTACGGTAGACATACACCCGAGTTTCTGCAAAGTGTTTTCGATTCAAACATGTCATTTACGTGGGGTTTTAATATTGATTAGTGTACAATCTGATTTGAGGATATTTCAGTTAAAGCAAAATGCCTGCTTTTAAACGAGTTTTTTCTGACCGTCTGCATGCAACACACCTCGCAAAAGTTGTTACTTATTTAGTATGCATTTTTCTTTTATAAATTTGAACATACTTTGTAGAAATCATCTAAACATATTCTTTTGTGCTCGTTTGCTAGAAAATTCCATCTTCTGAAAATGTTTTATTGAGAGAAAGGGTACCTTTTGGTTTAAAAAAGTGTTCATCATGAAGTTCTTTAAGACTGTGAAATGTTTATTCATAGTACATCGTATTCGTCAATTTATCAATGGTGCCTATCAATAACACAACATGATCCACATCCATTGCAATATTTATTGAGCACTATGTGACCTCTTCTTCATAATGCAGAGAACTGTATGATTTTCCCTAAACAGAATACGTACAGGATGTGGGTTGGAAGCCTTGAATTCCAGTGAAGCGGCCGGTAGTGTTAAAAGTATTTGGCAATTAAAAAAGTTTTTAAGACCGAAACATATTCGTTCTTCACGTATAAAATAGGAAGAAGACAGAATTGGCTACTAAACGAACACAAGAAAGAATATTTTGTGTATATTTTCTGAAAAGTATGTTTGAATTAATAATAGCATTGAAAATAAATGGGGCAAAGGTAATATTACATAGGTAAATATTTTTACAAAGTAAGGTTTTTGCACCCGATCATTAAAGACTTCATTCAAAAGCCAGCACCTTGCCGTAACTGAAACATCTTGAATTTAAACTGCGCGATAATCTGTATCCCAACCCTAACATGTTTGAACAGAAAACACATTGAATTTCGGGTGACATTTCTGGAAATAAACATTTTACTGTAGAAAAGCGAACAACATATTTGCGCTTCCTCTATGTAAATATACTAATATTTTCCCCAATGTTCTATAAACATGGTATTTGTTTATAGGCACCCATACCAGGATGATGAAAATACGAAACTGCTACTGAGGCAAGTGTGGAAAGCAAGCCAAGGGAAGAATCGTACTTGTACTGAAGACATCAGCGAGTCAGTGGTAAGTAGGGACACGATTTCAATCGCGGGTCCCAAACATGGGACTGATCAGATGTTTGTAAATATGGCTCCATGGGGATTCGGTTTCCGGTATGTTCGATAACCAACGGGAACGGGAACAAGTTAAAGCTCTATACCTTTGGGTCTTGTATTATCTAAAAGATCAGAATATGTAAGCGAAATAAACGCAACTGCTCCATTAAGGGCGAGCGACCATGACTGCTTATAATTGGTAGACGTCTATATAGGAAAGGAATGAAAAAGCTGTGAATAATTTGGAAAGACCATTTTGAAATTGTAGGCATAATCACAGTAATTGTGTGTTGTTGGGATTTCTTGAAAAAGTAGCGAAAATTCCTAAATTATACGCCTCTTGCAGGAGGCATGGCACTCACACGTGAACTGTATCAATAGGCATATCGATCTCCCAGATGCCTATCTCGGGTCGCGCGAGCAATGACAGGGCTCAAGGTCACTCGCGGTGGAGCGAACCATGGGAACTCAAGGTCACCCACGGCAGAGCTGACTTAATCACGTAGCGAGCTGTACGCTTTAATTCCTTGAAAATGGCCTCGAGTGAGAGTCCGAAACGTCAGGCAAATACACTACTGGCCCCAGAGAGCGTCTTCCTGCCTTCTTTTCTATTACCTGGGCCTCGCATATTTTCGAATATTCAAATTATACCAAGTATCTGGAGAACTTACGAGATCAAAACATATATAACGAGAAAACATGAGTCGTGGAAGGTGTATGATAAATGTAAATGGGCCAAGCACACGCAGAAATGAATTATTATTCCTGAGCTAGTGATGCCAGTCAAATAGGGAGAATCAAATTAATCAGGAAGAAAGTCCTGGGAATGTAAAAAGTATGGGAAACTAGTGGAGATATGCGCGCAGCTTTCTAAAAAAATTCGCTAATAGGACTCTTGAAAAATCCAAAATGTTTAATTATACGTAAGAGAGGTACCCAGATCGATGTTGACTAGTTACTGTAAACGAAGAAGTAAACAAGACTGAAAATGACAAACTCCAGAAAACTTGAGTTCTGTTCGGATCCTTCGAACGCCTCTTTATGGGTAGACCAGAACCGACAGGGAATCGAAGCGTGGAAGCCGCATCTTATCAAAGCATCAGAACAGAAGCAATCATTTGAAATATTTTTGATGACTGCGTAAACAGCAGAATTTATTGTATCCATAAATTTCCAGAGTTCTCATCGGCTGCTTCCTCTCGTTGCACTCTCGAAATTTATGGATTCAATAAATTCTGCTGTTTACGCAATCTTCAAATTTGCACAAGGGAAAATGTGTTTTGCATTTGAGATATGACGTCAACAATCTGTTACTTAAAATATGTGCAACTTCAATGATAGTACAAGCTTCTTATATTAGTATTCAGCTTTCCTTTCATCGTTTATTTGTTCCACTATTACGCTGGAATTTAAATTTTAAGTTCAACCATCCAATGTGTTTGTGCTACCTCATTAGTAGTTCTCACAACCCGTTGAACTAAATGACAATTATTGTTATATATTTATCTTCCGCTTGCCTGTGTACCACGTCTTGCTAAAAATGGTTTTATACCTTAAAATAAATACGAGCGTTCTTTTTACCTACTGGCTCCTTGGTGGCCAATCAGCTCGACTCGAGAGTCACATCAGGAAAACACTAACCTTGGACTATCGACTGTTTTTCATCGCCCTCGCCGAATTCCGGTGCTCTAATTGTCAAGCTACTAGGCTACACTATTTTTGCTGCAATTGGGGAAGTTCATATCATTGGTTAGAGGCAGCACACAAAGTGAGCACGTCCCATTCTTCACTTGAAATTAATTACCCCTCGTACTCAATGACAATTGGGTTCCGTTGGCGACTCTCAAACGCGTTCCTAAGTGGCATTCTAATCCCCACGCCTGCGAATACAAAGGATATCAAAACATTTTGGCTATTCACTAATGCAAATCACCTTTCTCTCTAACCCTCTAGATGCAAACGGACCATTCTTAAAATATCTTCGAAAACTTTAGGGCACTTCAAGCAAAGCTTTTTAAAAAATCCGCTAAAAGCTTAAAGTAAGACGCAACTGGTACTGAGGCACAAAGTCGCTATAGCATGAGCCAAGAAAGATAAAGGCCGGTGTAATGTCGTGAGTAGACTTTATGATTTCTGGAGACAGAGTCATGCTACTTTGAAATGAAAATGCAGTATTTAATAAAGGAAATTAACTGCGAAAACTCGATCGGTACTGTTGTTATTCAGAGAAATAGTTCTGCAGTATTAAACAGGTCTCCTCCTGAACTTTTATCCCCCGAAGGTATTTTTACTAAATCCTGTCAGCAGGATTTCGATAAGAAGCTAGCTTGGAACAATGGATGCCCAAGAAAAGTGCAAGGGAATTTCAGCTGTTCATAAGACTGCCTTTCTTGGGCAATGCAGCCAGCGAGCTGGTCAGACGACGCTTGAGGACTGCAATCACAAACGCTCTCCCAGCGGCGATCTTACGGGTGCTCTTCACGAACTCTTCCCTCCTACGATTGGGAGGTAAAGACCGACTCCCTTTGAAGGCCACATCAATGTGCATTTACTCTTTTAATTGCTCATGTGGAGCGGGATATATCGGCCGTACAATGAGGCGTCTCGTTAAGAGGGTATGTAAGCACATACCGACCTGGCTAAGTCAAGGTGAAACTAGATCGATCTCGAGTGCTATTTTCGCACGTCTTGTCGATACGAACCATCAAGTCGATACTAACGAAGCCTTTCAGGTGGTCTACAGTACACCATCTACTTTTTCCTAAGGCCTACGCCAACGGATGCTGGCAACAGCCGAAGCAGTAGCTATAAGGCTAGCAAATCCAGTGCTGTGTTGTCAGAAGACTCTGACACAAGCTCTGTCACTTCCACGGCCTAAACCAACACCAGGTGGCGATAGGATTTCGCCCCTACCAACTAGCGACAATCCCTCAACCAACACGCTGACATGGCCTACATGCGCAAACTGACATAGTCCACGTTAGCCAATCAGCGCCCGTGTTAGATAGTTATTGACTTTTCTACCTATTCAAACTTTAATTGTTATGTACAGCGTTAATTTCCCTTGCAAATGTTTGGTCTGATGAAGATTGGTGAAAACAATTGTTTGCCATAAACTGACTTCTAATATTAACCATAGAATATTTGCGGAATTTTCGTGAAAGCAAAGTTCTTCATAATTCAAAACGCGGATGTGCGATTCGCGATAAAGCGAAAATGATTTTATTAGCAGTTAAAAAATGCTTGTCGGACCCAAGTGGAGTCCTTGTGAACCGTTTTTTTTCTATAGGAGATTGGGGGAAGTAGCCAAAAGATTTCGTGTGGTCAATTTAACATGAAAACAGCATATTCGAAAATCTGATATTTTTCCCGCTTTGCTTATTGTAGACCACGCTTACCTTTCAATTTTGATCGAAAGTTAATTCTGTGAGTTAATCAGTTCCTGGCTAATATCCTTCAAATATTTGTGACATCATCTGTATTGGGGCAAAATTCTCTACAAACATTTACGAGGAACGAACCATTTTCGCAACCGAACCATAAGTTACTTAGAAAAGGCTTTCATGCCAGTCAGTAAAAGGTACTAGCCTTAAAGCCGCCAGTCCGCTAAACATGCAGACTAGGGCAGAATGTTACTTTTACTTACTGCTAAATATAATAGTTTTTTTTCTAGAAAAAAATGGCCCTAGTGCTTTCGCAAATAGCCGCATTCAGCAGTCATATGCCTCGGCCCATTTGACAATTCGCATTTTCTGATTCTGCACTAACTTCTTAATCCAGAATTTTTAATGTCACCGGTCACACAGTAAGTGGTCAGCTATGGATTGAATATAGGGAATATGTAAAAAATTGCCTCAGTCGAGTTGCAGCAACTTGTTTTTTTACAAACTGTCTAAATGCGTACGCTGATGCAGGCCGTGGTAATCTTTTCTTGCTACCGCTAAACGCTATATGCTTTTTTCTTCAAAAACATCCTGGTCAACCTATGTAGGGAAGATGGTCTTTTTACCATGTTGGAGCAACCTGTTCTCCGTAGAGGGTTCTGGGACCAGATAAAAATGGCTTTATATCGACAGCACTGTGTCAAGAGTTCTCGACTACTTCTCTGGGATGAACACTTTATGAAGCATCGATCGCCCACGACGCTACAAAAACATGCTTCTGCATAACATCTTCCAGTAGTGCAAGAAGCTATACTATATAGTTCATGGAAGAAGACACAGGCATATTCTTTGGCAGATAAAGCACTCTGTTTTCTTGGATTAGGAGTTTGTGATTGCTGTTGGAGGTAAAATAGACAGAAGCCTTATTTAGATAGAAGGGAAACGCGTCACACATGGGTTTATAGCCTACCATTTTATCTTAGTTAATATTTCGAAAGAATATAGACCAAGAGCCATTAGAAAAAAAATGATTAGAAAAGACAGGTATATTAGACAAGGGCAGAAAAGCAATACGAGTGAGTCTGGTTGGTTAAGCTACGCTGGCGCCCCCGAACCAGGTTTCCCTGTAAGACTGCCCTTCCATGTTCAGCGTCTCAGTCACTAAGTCTAGTAGTTCAAAAGCCTTCCCACGGGTGAGTGAAGGTTATAACGTTGATTGAAGTCGATCTCAGATGGTCTGATTGACGCTAATCTCATCAAAGGCAGGGAGAAAAGAAGTGGGCGCGATCGCTAGAACAAGAACTTTATTCACCTGACATTTCTGATTCCCTCTGGAACTCATCCTGAGAGACAGTTACTGCAGTAGTAGTAGTAGTAGTAGTAACAGAAGAAACAGGTAGTTTCCACACAGTTAGTTTGAGTATTTATAGGATGCAATCTATAAACACGGACAATGACCTTTCTAACCCATACTTGGTGCTAAGATTTCGTTTGGTCAAAAGTTTTCACCCCTCGGGTGGGCAAAGGCAAACACAGTTACTTCATTGGACTCGCAGTTGCGTTTATAGTGGTTTTAAATCATTTGAACTAGAAGCCGGCTATGTTTTTCTAGTTAACATTTTCCTGAAAAATAGCTTCAATTGCTTTTTTGAATTCTCATCTGGTAGGGTAGTTTGACTGGCATCAAAAATTTAATAACGAATAGGGTTCTATACGGTCAAAAACGATAACAGTCTACCTAAAAACAGATCTTAAGTAGCTGAGAGTTCGTTTTTTACTATTCCCCTCTTTTTCAGGCGTAGACAACCGAGCTGAGTACTGAGAAAATATCGACAGAATTTTGGGAACCATGAAAAGGCAATTTTGGCGCGTTTTTAAATCCATTCACTCCAATCGCAACTCAACTAACAATTTAACATTCCCACGTCTTGTAGAAACGCTATTTTATCTTCTTTATTTCGGCGGTGCTTTGGGACCAAAGCCAGCGCGATTTCGAAATACTTATAAGAGCCCTTTCCTGACAATACCAGGGTACTGAACTTTATACAGTTAGAGGTGCTGTCTGGGTGAGTATGCGTGACAGACTGTAATGTATTTACGCGAAGTAGCCTTAATTCAGATTTGCAGTCCTTGTTGAGATCAAGGAGGTATGAGTCCCAGCGTTTTATTTCAAATCAGCGTCATCTCTGACTAAAATTAGGGTCATAAAAGGTGCCAGTACTACTAAGGCTCAGCTACATTGTTAGCCAGTAGTAGTAAAAATAGAAGTAACCTTATCAGTCTCGGCCTCCCTGAGCCTGCTTTGATATCTACTGGGGGTAGGAAGTGCGGTAGTACCCGCGCAAAGTCTAATATACCTGAAGATTAAGTTAGGTGGTGTTTCTGGTTTGCATTGGAGAAAGCAGCCAACGCCGGGTCCCGTTTGTGCTTCTTGACCCCGTGCGCCAACTACGTATGTCATCACCATAAACTTCCCCCTGTGTCCCGCCAACTTCTGCACCATGTTCGAACACACACATACACAATAGTGGGGGAGGGGGGCTAGGGGAAATGAGCCAAGATATACCAAGCCTCTTAGCATTATAAAAGAGTATCATTTGTAGGGAACCACTGATCTTGTTTTGAATTCAAGGCTTCTTGCTTACAGGATCTGCCGAAATGCTCGTCATGGCACTTAGATTCCCTTCCTCTTCCTTCCCCTCCACCCCGCGTTTCTACCAGGCTGTTTGCGTTCGTGGTCGGCTCCTCTGTTTGCCACGTAGCAGGTGGATCCTTCGATCGGAGCTCAGGTGTTCTTAAACAGTTCGACAATTATTAGCAGAATGCTTGCCACGGTTGCCGTAGAACCTGTAAACCAGCACTAGACAGTATTGGTAATAGTGTCTGGGTTTAACACACCCCATAAGGTGCAGCTTGATCTTTTCAAGCCACTGAATAGTTTGTCCCAGTCCGCCATAGCATTTACGCATGCGGAATTTGTAGCAGATGCAAATTGGGATGACGCCAGCAATATGACGTATTCTTACTTGAAGAAAACGGCAATGCACAGAGAGTTCGTTAGCTCCAAAGATTCCTCAGACATGTGGTGAAAGTTACGAAATAAATATATGATTTGCATATTCTAACTATGATCAGTTTGACATGTCGACCTATACCTGTGGACAAGAAGCTGTTACTGATACGGAACTTTTCACTCTCTTCTAAATCCTCCCAAGGGATCAATCTTAGTTTCAGCAGGATATCATTAAGAATCATACATAATGAAAATATTTGCAATAAACTTGCTATCTCACAAAATGTTTACGAAAAATTCTGAGATATTTCGATCATACCAGGAGGCCAGCTTGTCAAAATATTTCTTTCCGACTGCCTGCAAAAAACTATACTCGGTAAAAGAAATGACTTCTCCTTTTTTTCATTGAATTCAGATACTTTTATGGAGTAAAATTTGAGTTTAGGGAAGGGGGAAATACACGGAAATATGTTTGATTGTATTCATCTGATAGCAACGTGCGTCTTTAAACGTTATACTCGAAGAGGGCATATCTTGTGGTCTTAAAAACGCTTCCGATCAATGCCGGGTTTAAAGACCGTGAAATGTTCATTCATGAAGCCTCATGGCTGCCCATTTATTATACTGCTAGAAAGATTATAAAAACGGTCCACATCCAATGAAATTTTTATAGGCAGTATGTGAAGCCTCTTGAGCACCCTATAGAAACGTGTGATGATCCTTAGGTGAAATGTATGTAGTGTAACAACAGGCCCAGTTTAAAGCTATTCATTGACTGCAAAAGATTTTAAAAAATATAGGTAACCTTTCTTCAAGTACGAACTTTGATGAAGGCGTAATTTGCTACAAAATGAGTATAATTGCATCGAACATCTACTTGGTCACTTTTGCAGAGTGTTCTATTTGTAGGCTGGCAGAAAATGTGTCATTCGAAACCCAGCATTTAGAAGTGATTTAAGTATCCAGAGCTAATTTTGCATGTTAATTAGTACTACTAAAAACATACTTCAGAAATTTGGCTAAAATTTGATGAGCCATTATCTCTACTAAAGAGGTATTTGCCCATTGAAAAAAGTGTACTAAAACTCTAACAACCTTATTTCTAAGCGGAATTCTTGGTCTTGTGTTCAGCATTACGCTCCACTAATATATTTTATTGAGAAGAAGGCGACTCGACCTCTGGGACAATACTTTTATTCGCCTGACATTTCGAGATCTGTCGGGGATTCGTCATTAGAGACATCTTCAGAGAGCAGTAGCAGGTACGGGTCTGTAAGCTATATTATAGTCATTTTTAGAACCCAAGAAAGCTGATAATATATTTGACATTTTTCTCGAAAATATTCAGCGACGTACTTTAGATGCAATGAGAAATTTACGAAAAATGGAAAGGAACTAGCTAGGCATATATTTGCTATTGCATGAAATGTCAACCGAAATGCTGAAATGCGTTTTCTATTCGAAAAAAAGTACTTAAGTATAGTTGTAATAGTGATTATAGTACAGTCTAACACCAATTTATTTCAGTCACGTCAGAATGTCGGCTTATAAAGCGAGCTTCCTTCTGATCGCTAGTGAAAAAAAGCATTCTGGAAACAATAACTTCTTAAATAGTTTGCATATTTCCTAGGGAAAGTTTATCTTACGGAAAACATGCGCAAATATAGTCTTTCATGTGCATTTCTTCGTGGACGTTGATACTTGAAGAACGGGTATCTTCGGCTATTGAAAACGTTGTTGTTTATGAAATTTCTAAATACCGTAAAAGTTTTATTAATTATCTGACCCAAACATCCACCTACTAATTTTGTTGGTAAAGTATACAACATAGTCCACATTCATTGCAAAGTGTTTATAACCCTATGGGACGACTTTCTTATGGCGTAGAGAAATGTGTGACTTTTCGTAGACAGAATGCATACAGCATTTAGTCAGGAAACCCCGAATGCATTTATAACGGCAGGCTGTGATTAAAAGTGTACGGCAATCGCAAAGAAAGTTTTCACTTTCAAGAAAAAGTACTCTGTTACCAATTTACTGCGACAAATAATAATTTTGCATAAAATATGCTTTGATTTATAAGGAAATAGACAATCAATGCGAAAAATGCACACTAAACTAAATAGCTATTTTTATGGAGTTTAGTTCCTGCAGATTGACGGAAAGGAGCTCGTTCAAAAGCTGGCATCCTCTTGTGACCAAAATATCATGAAATAAGGCTACTTAATAAACAATGATGCAAACTATCTTAAGAAAAATTTCCGAATCTGAAGCATATTTCAGGATGCTGGTTCAAAACCCATGAGGTAGCACAGTTCGCGTATAAATGCTTGTAAGGGGGTTGTTTAAAGTGACCGTGCCCATTTTTCTTCGGACCGCACAGGGGGTCGCATTGAGTCATAGCATGCGTTAGTAGGGTTGCGTTTCGTCCACGAGAGTCCCTCATTATTGCCATACATACCTATGGCACTGCTCCCAATCTCCTCGCCAGACGGTCGAACAGCTTCGAGGCCCTATTAGTGCTTGGGAGTGGAATGCGATAAAGGTTGAAGCTGGTTCTGAGCCTCTGTCAGGTCAGCGAGTTGATCGCTTAAACCTATTAGAACAAAGAGAAATTCCTGGTTTGGACCACCGCCCGGTCACGGACTAACTCCTCTCCTGTTCAGCACTGAGGTTCGGGCTACAACGGCTCTGTCTTACTGTGACCTTTACTTATGTGATCTCACAGACCTGTTAGCTGAAGTTCGTTGCATGTTTACTCAATGGTCAGGTCGGAAACGACTTGCGTAAACAAGTAACTACCTCCAATCGTTTTGTTCTTGTCTTACCACTGAAACAGGCTGGGACAGTCAATAGAGCGTGGAACAGGTTCCGCGCATGACTACCCAACTATAAAAAAGTTACGCGGATGTCACCACATCCATCCCGCCTCCCCCCCCCGGTGCGCTACTTGAGCCTGCCGCTTGTCAGGATGCAAATAAGCATGCTCGCGATCGTCTTGACGATGGGGGACCTTTGGTGCCTTGTGTTTCTGTAACACACCTCATAGAAGTCTATGATACCAGTACGGATTGTGGGACATCTGAGCTCAGTGTGAGAAAGTATCGGGTGCACACGTGCTTTGTTGTGCATTCGGTGAGAAAACGCTTAACCGCAGAGTAAATAACACCTGATTCGGGTTTCTGTTGGAAAGTACGATACTTTTAGCAGGCTGGAGTCCCCTTCCCTGCATGTGCACGGCCCTTTGCAAGTTAAACAAGAAAGCGGTGTCGAACGAATTATATAGGCCAAATTTACGCGCGAACCAATCAGCTGTGAGACTTTCATTTTTTAACCAAACAGCCGACTGGATCAAATGAAGGAATGGTCAGCCTCCTGCATACAAGAAGTGAATCAAACCACACATTTTTAATATGTAAAATGGAGCGGAGTGAAATGAACTTTGGTATATTTTTCCTGCTGATTTGAACCACAATAAGCGTATTTTTGCAAGGCACGGGGACACTGAGTAGCCTGCTTGCAAAAATCTCAACGGATATAATCTAACGCTTGCATTTATACCCTCGTTTTAACCCTAACACATACCTGTACCGACAGTGTTTCATTCTTACATGAAAAAAAAACGGGAACATAGAAGCTGTTTTCCTGTAGAACTTCGGCCTATAGCACCCAGCTAGCCTAAAAATGTGTTGATAAATTATTATGTGACGTAATAAATTCAGATAACTCTTCACTATAGGGTGCATCGGTATTTTCATATGCTTCATTCCGCTTTGAGAATAAAATGAGGTAAAGTGTAAAACTCAAAACACGAATCCCGGAGGGTACTTTCTATCAGTAATGTTTTTCAAGGTTATTTACATTATATTTTGCTATTTTCCCGGAAAAAAAAATACAGGACGCAAGCAGGCATTCACAATTCTTCACTGCTATTGGAGTGCTCTCAAATAACATAAGTATGCGTGGGAAGACCTAACATGCACGTGGGGAGCGTTGTGCATAATCTTGTCACACCTTTTGAAGGCCAAAGACGGTCTCACCAAAATGAATTCTCAGATATCTCCTACGGTAACCTGTAACACAACTTATATATGAAGTTGACACTATTTTCGCAGACTCAATGCGACCTGATTAAGTGTGCCTCCTTCACACTGAGAAGAATTGGTTGTGTTGGACAGGCAAAACACCCCCCTTTATTTTCCCGAGTCAGGCAATTTATGTCAGGACGGATTCCTATACTGGAGGCTCAAATTTACCACACCACTCATTGCCACACCTAAATCGCCTCGAGGACTGTGGGGTTGAAGCTCAACGTGAACAGATAATGGAAAAGGTATAGATATGCAGGGCAAAGAAGGGGAAGAGGAAATCGACTCACGCGGTGTCTATCTTGTGGTTACCCTAGCCAGTTCGTCTATGAGTGAACAGGATGATGACAAAGCGACACGCAGCTTGCCGGTCGAGGACATCGACGCGCTGATTGGCTGCCTGTGCAATGGGCGTGGAATCAGACTGGTGCGCATCTTTGGAACAGCACCTGTCGGCCACTCAGACTCCGGTGTGTGCGCACACCTGCAAACCACGCAGTCATGACAGGCGGAAATGCGAAGCGGATGGAGGGAGGGGGGGGGGAGGGAGAACGCTGGCGTCTTGATCCTCGAGTGTGTGCGTGCGTGCGTGTGTTTCCCGAGCTTGCTGCTCGAACGGGATAGGAAAGAGAAGAGCGAGCGAGCGGCGTAGATCCCTTGGGAGCTTTCCTAACTGATGCCTGATTAAATTATCCTCGTGCCAAACATTTCGTGGTTTGCTCCTCGGAACCTCAAACCGGGCTTACGCCCTTTTTACCGTTACCTCACAATGAAACCCATGCAATCACAGCAGAGTGAAATCGGCTATGAATTTAATCTTTTCAGTTGACGCACAGAGCCATGAAAAAGGAGGTAGATCGATGCAGCATAAGACATCCTGGTAAGAATGATTTGTATGACTCCCTAGACAGGAAGTGCGCACAATGCGTGTGGTCTTGTGCCGAATTCTGGGGAATTTGGGCTTGGAATTGTAGCGTCTAAGTAGTGGTTGTACTCCGAACGCTACAATCATCAGATCAAATCTGAAGTTGAAGACAAAAAGCTGAAGGCACCTGCGGGAAGGATTTATTGTATACAGCACTCCCTACTGCTGTCCCAGGTGGCAGTGGCCACTGGCGAAGCCAGGACTAGTGCTGACTGCGTCCAGCCAGACCCCAGAGAGAATGAGACAATGGTGGCAGCCGCTTAAGTACGATTGCGGAGCAGCTTCAAGTGTTCTCCCATTAGCGCGTGTGACATTATCCGAGAGGTGTCGTGTCTGGTGGTGTAAGCTGCATCGGCCGAGGGTGTGGAAATGGGGGGAGGGTTAAAATGGCGCTTGAGCAGCCACGACGTGCCTGTGTCGGAGTGGAAGTTAGTCAAGGGTCTGCAGGTCAGCGCGTCTGAAAGCTCTGACTTAGATTGGATGACCTTGAGGCAGTTGGCCTTGAAAAAAGAAGCCGGACAGAGCTACGTTTGGTGCCGACTTCTATCAGTTCTGTGACCAGGTCAGTAGGTGACCTTGAGGCAGCTGGCCTTGAACAATGACACTGGACAAAACAATTTCGGGAGTCGGCTACAGGATGGAGGTGAGGGTTAGGGTTAAGTTTAGGGTTATGTTTGAGGTTGAATTTAAGTTTGGAGTTTGGTTTAGGGTCAGGATTATACTGAGAGTTAAGGTTTGGGTTCGTGTTACCTATAAGGCTTAGATTTTAGATAGGGCTAGGGCCAAGATTAAGGTTAAAATTTTCTTTTATGTTTGGCACGGGAACATTTACCCTTCCCAAAATGTATTGCAAGGCAGGCGAAGCGTTCCTACGCCCGTGCCCTGACTAGGTGGCCATACAAGTAATCCTTATCAAAATAAATTTAACAAAATAATGCGGCTACACTAAAGTAATAGCCCCAAAACCTACGGTAAGTCGGTCGGAGCATCATGCCACCCATCGAAGGTACATATGCAGTCTGGTTCCCTCTATGGGGCTAAACCGGTCGGTAGAGGTCGAATTTGTAAGCATCTGAATTATCTTCCTACCAAGTGCCCCCCTAATGCATTGAACTAATATTTAGGGCAAATACGACCTTTTACATTTTATTTATTTCCATAGGCCACGTTTCTCATTCTAAAATGTCCCTTGTATCACCAGTTCTGTAGTACGGATAACTTGTATTGTCTCCCCCAAAATTTTATTCCACTAAATTAATGGTAGATTAAAAAACAAGGATCCGGTCGCAGTACTTAAGGAGGATAATGGCGTGGAAGTCATTGAGAATGGCGAAAAAGCCCAGTACTGTAGCGGGTTATTTGCTTCGGTATTCACTAAGGAAACTGAGCTTCCTTTTGACAATGCCAACAATGCTCTTGTAAACACTGGTCCAGCGCTCCAATGTCTGTTATGCGCTACATCTGTAGTTGAGAGAGAGAGAGAGAGCGAGCTGCAAAGCTTCAGAGAAGCAGTCATCCTGTCCAGACAATATACCGGCCAAGTTCTTGAAAGAATTGGCAAGCGAACTCTCAGAGCCCCTAGCACATATCTTTCGTTCTTTTTTTGAATTAGGAAGACTGTGATTTGACTGGAAAACAGTAAATATTTACCGGATACACAAGAGCGGGGCCTGAACGAAGGTCAATAATTATCGGCTCGTCAACCTAACTTGCAAGTGCTGTAAGGTGATTGAAACGATAATTAAGCAGACGACAATGAAGTTCCTGGGGCGAACAACTTACTGTCAGGGCTCCAACACGGCTTCAAACAGAACCACTCTTGTCTTTCAAGCCTATTGCTCTCGAGTGAGCAATAAGCTCGCGCAGTGGATGAAGATGGTAAAGTTGGCATCCTCTATATTGATGTCAAGGAGGCGTTTGACAACGTCACACATAAACGCCTAATGGATAAACTATCGGAACTTGTAGAAAGAGGCAATCTGCTGACCTGTATCACAGATTTCCTCACAGGAAGACCGCAAACTGTGTGCATCGGTGACTTGAATTCAACTCCCACCCCTGTTCTAAGTGGTGTCCCTCAATACTCCTTCTTAGAACCAATGCCCTTGCTAGTCAGCCTGCATCGACGACCTGGGTTGCAGCACCATCGTGTTTGTTGACGATGTCGAACCATGGAGAGCCACTAGGTCTGACGCCGATAGCCATGCACTCGAAGGGAGTCTCAACAAAATTTGCAACTGGTCTGCTCAATGGCTCTTGAATTTTAACATTAGTGTTTTAAGGCTCCGTACTAGAAGAACTAATGAAAAGGATGATTCCTACCAATACCTTCTCAAGGGACAGCCCCCTTCAAATGTTGACGAACAGAAGGACCTCGGTATTCTAAAAACCTCCTCGCTTAAACCATCTTAACAGTGTAAAAAGGCAGGTAAACGCGTGACACAGGTGTTATTTGGGCTCAGACGAGGATTTTTTCAGATGGCTAGGGAACTGTTCAGATGAACCAATGGAGCATTTGTTCGGCATCACGTGGACTATGCCGTCCAGGCCTGGCGTCCGTGGTTCAAAAAGGATCATCTGCGCCTGGAACGAGTGCAGGCGAGGACTACGAAGATGATCGAGAATCTTGGTCATCTGTCTTACGAAGACAGATTGGCTGAATTAGATTTGTCTCTTTGCAATTACAGGCAACTACACAGCAACCTCATTCAAATCTACCGAATTATCAGCGGCCGTGAGTGCGCCCTTGAATTTTACGACTTCTTCGACTTGGCTCGGATGGCCCATCTGCGGCGCCATCCCTGTAAACTGCAGAGGAAGTCGGCCCATATAGACGTTCGACGGAGCGCCTTATCACAGAGGGTCATTGGAGCATGAAACGGGCTCCCTGACGAGGTGGTCCTTTCAAAACCTACTGAGACATTTAAACGCAAAATGGATACTCGTTTGCTGAGGAACTGTGATACATATTATGAACATTGTGTCAGTAGCGATAGTTTGCGTCTGGCTCGCACATGTAGCTTATGTTAGCCCTACATTTGTCATGTGTACTGTTCTTGAAGTTAAACTTTTTCGTGATACAGTAGTCGCCGGTTATTAAGCTCGCTTCGGCCCTAGACCAAATTGGGCTTAATAAGCGGCGGGCGCACTAACCAGAGAGTCCTAGTTTTTGATTAGCAAACGCAGGATAGGCACTATACGTTACATACGTGCTGTATTATGTGTAGAGCTTGGTTATGTACAAGAAAAGAATGCTTTTGTCTGTATTTTACGCAACATTAAAAATAAAAAATGATTTGCGGCACGTTTAAAAAAGCGGTCTAGTGTCAGTCGTTTTGGGGGAAACTTCACTCGCAAGTGCTCTTTGATGTCCTTCTCCAGGCACCAGAAATCGTCGAATTTTGTGAAATCTGATGCCTGTAAACAGCGTTGTTTTGCGTAATACTGACCAAAATTATGTAACCAGTTGCGCACGCAGAGAGGTGAGAATCTCACCCTATCCTGTTGGCAAACTGGGCTTTGTAGCCGGCGACTGGGTTTATTAGCCGGCGGATTTCGCGATTTAAAATTCCGTCCCAAGCTGATTTGGGCTTAATACGCGGCTGGGCCTATTAACCGTGGGCTTAATAACCGGCAATTACTGTATTTTGTTATGAATAGGGAGCTCAAGGACTAAGACTTTTCCTTAATAAAGTGGCGTAAAGTGAACACACATTTAGGTGTGCAAGTATCGCAGGGGGTTAAGTGAGTTAAACCCAGCGACTGCAATCTTCAGACCATGGTTAATTAGTGCAGAAGAGAAGTCTTTAAAGGCCAGAGTAGCAAGAAGAATGTATTGTGTACACAACGGAGAGGAGAGTAGATGAGAGTAAATTGACTCGGGAGAGACACGTCCGATCAGTAGGTCGACCGGGCCCAAGTGAGGGCTGATAGTAGTCGGGGCAGAAGATAGAGAGAGAGGGAGAGCTTTCATTGGCTAGGTCGACCTGGAGATTTTGGGCAGAGAGGCAGCTTGCACCGGGAACGCGTGCAAGCATGCCATTCGTCGCTTGCCCAAGGCGGGGACTGTGCTTGCTTGACTGAGACCTCGAGAAACCGCATCGGTAAGCCTTTGAGAAAGTGCACTTCGACGCAAGCTAGTTGGGCAGACACGACCCGCTACACAAACACCGACTTGTTCTTAGGTCAGTCAATATTTCCAAGCCCCCTCCCCCTTTGATCGCTTTTACCTCATCATGCCAGTAAGGCACGATGCGCCGAGAAGGTAGAGGAATCTTAACGTTCTGCAATCTTTCTCATTATAAGGGGATATCTGATCAAATAGTCTTCAGAAAAACTATTCCAACCGCAAACAGCAAAAACCCACCCAATTACTTTATAAGCTGTCTAAATTCTGCTATGAGTGTGACGTACAGTGGTGTAGTCGATTCTTCATCGAGCAGCTTTATCACCAAAAACGGTGGGTTCTAGTGAAATCCTTCAACCGTGTGCCTGCCCAAGACCTGTCCCTGAGGAAATGCTGGTTTCCTTTTCAGCACTGCGCCCATCCCACCTCAGGCGACCGAGAAGCTGGGTGGTGGCCTTTCGCTGGCGGCGGGGGAGAGCGTGAGGTCGACCTTCAACGCATTTCTTTCTTCATTATACTTTAAATTGGGATTTATTCGTATCGACCACTGGGTTTTCGATTTGGCATCAGATTGCGCGAACTTATAATAGGGCAAATAGTGTTGTAAGCATTAGCGTATACAATTATATGGAAGGGATGCATGCGTTAGGACGAGCCGTACTAATAGCTAGCAGGCAGCTAGCATACAGACAGCGAGCCGCGCTCATTGCAGGCTATCGATCGGCCTACGCATGACGAACGCACACACGTCGTCAATCAATCAATAATTCACAAATTAAGTTACAACCAGTCGTGGGTCAGCAGCCAATCGTGCCACTACCCGCGCTAGGACAGAATCTGACTGGCTCGATGGACGTAGTTGACCCTCGTTTGTTTCGCTAAATATTTTTACTAGTTACACTAAAGGACTTCTGTTTTTGCCCTCTCCTTGTAGTGCTCTTCATTAAGTGCTCACATCACACGTAATTGGACGGTAAGATCTCGGCCTTGGCTACCGTTACAACAACATGCACCAACTTTATAGGCTAAAACAGGTTTAAATGTCTGTTTTGTTATCGTTTAAATGCGTCGAGCACTATTTTGGTTTGGTATGACAGTCGTACTGCTTTACCTCATGTGCGACCCATTACTGGAAAGCTGTTTGGGTTATATTGTAAGATCAATCAAGCTGTCATTCATGAATAACAAAAACAGTCAATTCCCAGAGCCGTTTTGCCGGTCGGAAAGAGACGAATATAGCTCAGGCCTCATAGCTGGCGAACGTAGCCGTGGTAGCTCAGTCTCCCACGTCAGGCGACCGATCAGCTAGGCGGTGGCCTGTTTCTGGCGGTGAGGGGAGAGAGTGGAGTCAACATTCAACGCATTTCTTTCTTCACTCTTCTCAATCTGATGCGCTTGCAACTATCGCGGTGCGCTAAACGATGTGACTTGAAGAGTTGCCAACTAACAGGGTAACTTGTACACCGAAGTCGGCCCAGTGTGTCTTGTTGTGTGGAAGGGTTAACTGCGAGCTGAGCGTCAGGCTCAATGACTCCTTCTTACTGTTGCTTTTATAGCTTTCCCAGTCGGGAGCCTACCTAGCGAGGCGTGCTGTTGATACGCATGCTGGTCGTGCCAGCCGCCTGTGCCCTCCCTATCTCCGGTCTTCTTGAATTTTGTCTTGACATCGGGTCCGGTGTGGGAGTGGGGTGGATCATTTGCGAGTGTTCTTTCACTATAATCCCTCGCAAATCACTGCGTTGCTTCAGCCTGCTTTAGCACGTAGCGGATATCGTCGAAATCGACGGTCGAACTGTCATCGCCTGATGAAATACGGCTTGTACCGTCCATGTGGAACGAGTTAGAACAAGCACTGACAGACATGCTGGTAAACACCGGCGACGTAACTGTCTGTTTTCAACAGACGCAAAAAAACATAGTTGAAACTAGACGGCTACAAACAATACACGTTTCAATACTCCTTCTATTCCTTCTGGTAAAATATAAATTGCACTCCTTCTCAACTTGCCTGGTGATTGATTGGTCAGAAAGGAAGTAAACCAGGTACGTTTGGAAGCTTCTCGGCGCTGTGAACAGGGGCGCCAGTCTCTTGGACGAAGGACGACTGGAGGTGATCGGAGAACAATGCGTATTCTTCGGTAGTCGCCAGCAAATGTAGGCCGGCTGCGAAACACGAACGGTGGTAGATGAAGCGACCCAACCTCCCGAATGGAATGAGCTTATCATTCAGTGGAAATAAATTCATTAACGACTACGCACGCACTAGCATCTGGAGGCCCATCCGCCCGGCAGACAAAAACAACCACAACCACAGAACTTGACAAAGCTGTGTAAAACACGCAAGTGCTGGTTAGGTGAAAAGATAACAGAGAAGTTCTGGTTCCTGAGTTGGCGTACGGCGCAAAAAGTTGGACGAATTTAAAATGCAAGTTATATTGATAGCATTGCCGGCAAAGAAAAGGGAGCGTGGAATTGCCATTTCTGACTTAGTAGCTGTCGTCAGCCAGTCATAAGCAACTCCAAGTGCTGCTCTACCCGAGCCTCGTGTTCACAACCCTTTTTTGATCACAGTCAAGCGCCCTGACCATCGAGTCATGAGCTCGTCGTCTTGTCGGTTAAGGTCGGGGGTATTGACACGCGTTGATGAACGTTCACCGACCGCTAACGAAACTAGAATGGCAATTTCTGGTTCATTTGCCGTCATCAGCCAGTCAGAGCGGGACAGATGAGTTCCATTAGCGGTCGGTGAACGTTCCTCAACGAGTGGCAAGATATACTTTTCGAAGGCACCAAGAAAACGACGTGGGCGGACCACTGAAACTGAATCGTTATTTCCTTCTGCTCTTCATTTCCATTGATATTTTCTTAACCATACATCAGTTCACCTATTTTGCTAATTGCTTAGGGCTTGTCGCATCTCTCTTTGCTTATTGGAACTACAATAATGAGGTCATCTGCATACAACGCTAGCACCATTCTGAAGGAAGTAAAATAGGGCTTTTATTTTGCCGCCGACCAACCGACCTTTTCTGCTATTGTCTCTGATGATGATTCTGCAACGGATTACAAAACGTCAGGCGAATAAAATTTCTGCCTGCCTACATCGCTCTCCGCAGGCATATACGCGCGGCCGAAAATGGTTATTAATGAGTCCCCCCTCCTCATCCCTCTCCTCCGCCCCTATAACAGTTGATTGGTTCCTGCCCCTTATAACTTTCGCTCGCTTTTCGTTGACGGTTTATCTCTGACGATGGACTCCTGCAAGAGCCCGAAAGCTCAGCAGAATAAAATTACGATTCCAGTGATCAAAATGGCTTCTTCTTTCTCCAATAAAATTTCGGTTTCTAGCGATCACATCTGCTCCCTGCCGATAGTTAATGATGACGGAAGTTACAATGTTTGGCCATTATTTTTCATTTATGATCTTCTGACGGTATCAGTATTGCGTAGTTATTTTAATCCACGATGGATGGCGTTTTTATGCTGAAACTTGGAATTATACTTGATAACTAAAGCGCACCTCGCTCTCCGACCTATGGGAGATAACACGCGAATAAGAGTAACACTTCGCTGTTGTCCAGGAGAGGGTCCGAACCAGGTCTGACTTATAAGATACAAAATAAGTCCGGAGCAGATGGCCCTTGGAGGAGAAATACTAGGAATAACTGGGACACTCTGAGCGAACGCATTACTGCCACTGCTGCGAAAGTTTTCGAATCCGTATGCTCTCAACACCAAAAACAAATTCTCCAGACAAGATAAAGAAAGCAAACGCCTACAATTCGAGATGGAGCAAGATCGGAGGGCTTATTAAAACAGGATGTGCATCGAAAGGCTAGTCTAAGTGATAACAATGATTTTTACAAAACCCATGGAAAAGATGGAATTCCTAGAGGCTCTGCAAGCCACAGTACCTTCAGAGGAACGTTGCTGGCTGTTGAATTAAGGTATTAGATGCCGTGGCAGTCGATACCTACAGACAACGGAAAATCGCCGTTTTCAGTACAGACATGCAAGACAGTAAAGGGAGTTATCTCAGGTGCCAGGGTATTGACTCAAACATCTTCGGCGCACTTTTGTTTTTTTACTGAATCTTCAAAGTGGGAGGCCGCCGCAAGTTGAAACCAAAGTTTGCCCCGATTGACCAAAAACCTTGTAGGAGACGTTCATTTTGACCTAGCCAAGCTACAGGGGAGAGGCTTCGGGCACGAATACGAACTGCACTCGGCTATTGAAACAGGATCTTTCATAAACAGGTAGAACACGAGAGTAGGAAGTCCTGTGGTGAACCAATTCCGAGTGCTACGCTCGATACCTCGTCTCTCGTGAATGCTTGTACGAGCACGGGAGTGTCTGCCGAACCCGATCTCATCGGACCAATCGCCTTCAAGGTTGACTCATACAGTGCCTCACTGTGACGAAACACTTCGAACGCACACTTGTCCGGCTATCAATAATCTCCACTTACTCTGCACATAATATACCGCTCACTCCACCTGGCGTCTGAAAGCTTCTCTTCCCTCAGGGAATCGTACCGGAAGACCGCAGCGGCAAAGGTTTTCCCGTTAACTTAAGTCACTCCGATGGTCCCTCCCTTAGTAAAAGTAGCCTGGTACCAAATTCCAGTAAGATAGGAAGGTAAAGTTTTGATTGAAGTGAGAGTTAGATTTGTGGTTAGTGTTGAGGTTTGGATTAAGCTTAGTGTTAGAACTTTGGGTCGAGATCTGAGTTACCTTCCAGAAATTGTTTAAATTATCTAATGATTTCGTAACAAAAAGCGCGCCACAAATAAACAGAGAAGTATACTCACTTACATGTCTTATTTACTTATAGTTTATGCTATTGTTATGTTCAGTTTTAGTTTTACCTTCAGTTTATTATTCAGTTTTATCAGTTGAATTATAGTTTTATATTTGTTTTTAGTTTGCTTAGTTCAGTTTATTGTATATTAGCTTTGCTTATTTAGTGTACTAAGGCTCTTGTTTACATTTTCGTTTAGTTTAAGAATTATTAGCCACATGCAGATGCTTTTTCTTTTAAAATATTTAAAAGTTTGCTTTACCTTACTTCAGGTAATTTTGTCTACTTAACTTATTTACATTTTGGTTCTGTTTTTGGTGTAGTGTTCAGTTCGTTATTATGCTTCATAAGTTGTATTTTAGTTTCATATTAATTTTCCGTTAAGTTACTTTAGCTTATCTGTTTTAGTTAATTGACTTTGTTTTAGTTAGTTAGTGTTCACTTTCTTAAGTTGCCAATATTTGCGTAGTTGTACCCTCTAATTATGTGCACTTTTTGTTGACAACCATTAGATTATTTAAATAAGTACTATTTTTGTTTCTAATTTTATAACCCTCAACTTTTTATGTACATTCCCTGTCCTCTGCATTCCCCAGACTGTATAATCTTTATCACATCCCGCTCTGTATAACAGAAGAATGGGGTGTTCGCGTATTGATAAGGGAGGTAAATTAGATCTCTATCAGACCCTTCCTAGAAGTTAGCGCAGGGCCACCTGTAGTATGGATGTTCCTCTTTTCGTATCTTACCTATAGATCCTAGAAACACAGATTACTATGATTCAGAAAAAAACAAGGCAAAGGGGCCTCCCCACGTACCGCAGGGGGGAACAGTAGTCCAGCTGTAGATGTGGAAAGGAAATGGACATGTGACTCTGTGTGTGTGTGTGTCCCCACTGCGGGTGCCCGAAAAGCTAGACGGTCACTATGCGGTGGGGGAGAGAGTGAGGTCGACCTCGGCGCGTTTCTTCCCTCACTATAATAAATCTGAATGCATCTGAATCTATCACGGTGCGCTAAAAGCCGTGGCTTGGAGGGTCTGCCAACTGACGGGAAAACTCGGATCCTCTACGTAGCTGCTCCTTCTGTACGCGTGTGTCTGTGTGTGCGTACGGAAGGAGAGGGAGGACTGAGAGTCAGGCTGCAATGGCTCCCTCTTAATGTGGCCTTTATGGCGCTCCCGCGCAGTCGGGAGCATACCTAGCGAGATGGCTGTGTCAAGTGTGCGCGTGCTGAGTGTTTATCGCGCCAGCCATCTACACCCTCCCTCATCCCCGGTCTTATTGACTTTGTCTTTACACCGGAAACGGAGGTGGGAGTGGCGAGCGAGTGGGTAGATTCTGTGCAAGTCTGCCTAAACTCCTGTTGTCTCTCGCACAAGTTCTCTGCGTTGCTCCTGCTAGCAGTCGCTTACGTATTGCTTGCCCAGCTCGCCTTTGTGTCAGTTGCGGCTTGCCTCAGCGTTTGCTGCGGCCTGTTGGAGCGCGTGGTGCCCATCGTAGAAATCGACGGGGGAACTGTCGTGTGTGTGTGTGTGTGTGTGTGCCAACGATCGATGAATCAAGTTGATTAACGTTCACCAATCGCTAACCGACCTCATTATCGCGCCTCACCAGCAGTCGCATAAAAGCTAGTAGTCTAAACAGATAGCTTTGCCGGTAATTCTATCTGATCGAGGAATCACCCCTGCCTGACACCGACGGGCAAGCCTTGCTTCCAATCCTGTTTACTTATTCGGATCTGTCAATGACACAATGGCTCTTTCGTATAACGGAATTTTGATTTGAAAGCTACGATGTAACCCAAGAAGTAATCTCTGCTGGAAGACAAAAGTCTGGTGAATGTATCGATCACTGAAATGTTTGCTACATTTTTCTTATGCTGGAATGCATGGAAGAGGGCCATCTACCCTGAAAATCTTACACACAGTGCAGGGGTTCCTCAATGGCATGCAAGCCTGTATATTTATCAACAACTCGACTTCGTATTGGCAAAACCATGAGTACTCATTCAAACCCATTTCACTTTCCCATTCTCCCAAGTCCTGTTCGCTTTATACCGGAAAGAAACCCTTCGTATTTCAGCATTCGGGAAGTATGCGTCTTCAGGAAGATCCCTAAGCCCGACCTGTCGACTGAAGATTATGCGGCGTGCAGCCACTGTATAAACAAGTATGCAGTAAAAACTGGCCGTTTTCGACTTTGAATTCTCAATCTCTGAACTGACAGCTTTATCTGTACAATATGCATAAAGCCTGAGGACTGCCCACGACTGTTACTTGACAGTTATCGATCAATTATTCTACCAGACTAGACAGAAGCCAGAGATAGTAAACTAATATGAAAATTTGAAAGGTTTATTCGGCAAACATATCTTTTTCAGCAATTCATCATCGGGCCAGTACAATCACAGAGACAATGAAAAGCCTACAGCTGGACGGGGTTAATAAATGTCATATGATTACAACGCATCCTTTTCACGCTGTGCGCATGTCAAGATCGGTGTGTAGAGGTGCTTTTGCTCGGGGGGAGGGGGAAGGCGACGAAAAATGGTAGATTGTGAGCTTTGGTCATGGGTCAGGTACGTGGCGTGATAATTACTGTCATTTGCACGAAATGGACGACTGTCACTAGGGGCCGGGAGCGATATGCGATCGGCCGATGGCGTCGGCTGTAGAAGTGATAGGGAAATCGCAGAATTGTGCCGAGGTACCAGACTGACTTGGCTCAAGCCGGCTGAGGTCGCGGCTTTTCTCCGTCTCCCAACTGCACGCAGTTTGGACTCCGGCGGGGATCCCTGATCCAACAAGTGCTACCAACCAACCGACTGACTTGGCTTTAACAGTCTGGCAGCTTTTCTTTAAATGTGTAGTGCGTTGTAAAAGAGCAGGCAGGAACCAGCAGGAGATTCCAGCTTTGTGCCTGTGCTTGCTAGGTTTTTCAATATCACATGACTTAGTGTCTTATGCTGCATTACTACTAGTCATTTACTGCCGTTCTCAACCCGGTTGGTGCACTTACTTTATGATGTAGACTCGTGATATATAGTCATGGCCATGGCTTTCTCAACAAATTACATTTCTCAACCTATTCACATCTTAAATAGCATAAAATTATCCATGGAGAAAAGGAGTACCTCTATTTCAAGGGGATAAAACTTCTCGAAAGTACTGCTAGCAACGTGACCTACAGGCAAACGTAAACAGGGCGATACGAAGCCTGTAATAACAGCAAAATGTTTGCGGGTTTATTGAGCGGACAGATTAGATATTCTCGAAAGCATTTTAGTCTCCAAAAAAGTTAAAAATAGGAAAAGAATGGAATGACTGTAATTTGGCATTGAAAGCAGTTGGCAGCCGTTATACAAAAATAGGGAATGTGGGAAGCCAATTGAACAACGCCATCAAAAAAAGTGGCTGACCGTTGCAAAGTGCTGCTGCACTGCTGTCTGGAGAATAAATTAGTAAGAAACATCGACATCAGAAGAGTGTTTACCGAAAATACTACTTACACTGTTAAATCACTGCGGTAATCATTTATTTCTAGAATGATCAACTAAAGTCATAGTTAATTGATATCACTTCCAAAGGCTAAATTCCAGGGGCAGCTAGCGTAAGGGCTGGTTTTGCGGTTGAGGTTCGAGTTGAGACTTGGGAATAGGTATCCCCAGGAATTTGGTTCAAGGTTAGCTGCAATGCGAGGATACCCATTCCCGTGTCCAACCATTATATCATGTCTGTTTAGTGAGTTTTTAATTTTGTAAATGTCTCGCTCGCCTCGCCTACGCAAAAAAACTTGACGCAAATGGCCTGGGGTTCGGCATGCGAGCGCAAGATGAATCCATATCATCACATCTCCAGGGGGTCGCTTCGCCCGCAAATCAGCAGCATTGTATTCTACCGGGGGAGAATGAAATCAGCGGCCCGACTCCGACTGGCGACATATTTTGCTAATGAATAAAGGACACCAAAAAGTTTAATTGGTATGGAATATTGCCTACTGACAACTATTAAGTAAGCATGCTAGTTGCATTGAAAGTGTATCATTGGATCAAGCGGTAGAGCTGCAGACAAAAGCCCAACCTTCCCGGAGAACATTCGAAAATTTTGCGTCAAAGCTAAACCCCGAAACCGTAGTTCAACTGTACGATTCAGCCAACAGCCAAACAGTTTATCCGCTAATCAGGGACAAGCTGCCAATTATCTCGGTGATTCTGAAGTATTAACAAACGCATACGAATACTGCGAGCAACTTACCGGCACGAAGCCCCAGTTGCAATCAAGTAACGAGGAATCGAAATGGCAGATGTCCAAAAATGTGAAGGGTCTTCAAGCCCAAATTAATTTTATAGCTAGGTTTACGGCACAATACAAACCAACCTTAGAACCGCCAAGACCAAGATGCGGTCTCCAATTAAAATAAGTCGTTTCGGTATATATCAGTGTGAGAAATCCAGAAGAAAAATCACGTGTTAGCGAATAGTTGGAGGAAGCTTGCTCACATCACAATTTAGGATCTGTCACATTATAAGTGTGATTCTTCAAAATAATTTTACTATAAAGAATCCGGCGAGCCGCTTCATTGTCGTTCATCTGTAAAATAAAAGTATTTTCTAGCCACAGAGATGAAAAATAAAAGTCACATAGAACCCAACGTACAAAACCAGTGGAAACCAAATCAATCCGGACGTGAAATTTTCGGTCAAAAATCTATGAAGAGGATTACCAGTTTTGGCGGACTGTTGATTTCACAGATTTGTCGGTCAACGGTTAGAAATGTTGTTTTTGAGATAAAGAGAAAGCTTGTAGAACGTGTAAGTGGTCTCATATGCAATTCGCTATTTTCATAGTGACTTAAAGTTATATTCGTTTCGATTGATAAAATCATCTCGAGTCATGGCAGGGCTTTAGTAAATAATAAACTATTAATGTAGGTGCCAATTATGTTTTGTTTTTTGACAAAAGAAGAAATTGTGACGAAGAAAACTACTGATGTCTACTGTCTGTGTCTGACATCAATCACCTCCACCTTCGGGGATACGGCTTACAAAGCAAAAGATTCACCTATGGGTTCATTGTTGTCCAGCCGAATCGCAAATATATTAATGGAGAAATAAAAAATCTTTGCCTTCTGCGTATTTTGTGAAGAAAAAACGTTCTGCGGAACATTTACAGTCCGCCTAACCCCCACTGACGGCATTACCAATTCAGCAGAAGACATAAGCGGAAAAGACTGAACTGCCTTCCTGGTTAAAGTTTCTGAAATCCATCATCTGTCCAATACCGTCTGCCTCAAGCTATCGAGCAGTCAGCCGCTTTTGATTTTCAGCTCTTATCCCGACCGGGAACTAAAAATGCGATGACACTGCTCTGAGTTCAATGGGCTGTCATCCGGTGCACTATAGAATAACTCAAAGCAACTGAGAAGCATCTAATCTGTAACAAACTCCAGCTGGCTGGACGTATCTAAAGGTCTCCCTATACCAACTGGCTAATGCTTTGCAGTGGCTAGCAGTAAACTCCATTTTGAACACGCCTGATAAGAACGGTACCATATGAAAAAGTCCAAATGCAGTTAGGGCGTGAGCACCCTATGAAGTTTCATTTTTTTCAGAGCCATCAACCACGCAACTTTTATAATTCGAAAAACCCTACTGGTGTTAAATTCAAATAGCAGCTACCCATGGTAGTTGCTTGACAAAACTCATAATCTGAAACTCTTTCTGTCACCAAGGAAACATAGTAAAACTACACTACCCTGCCTTCAGTGCAGATGGTCAAAGGTTAATATCGGTTTGCAATTAACCGCAGCGCTGCTATTCTGCTGCCCCTGAAAGGACCGTAAATTCTGAAGTAGTGGCAGACATGGCAACGTCAGCATATTCACCAAAACGAGCTGCTATTAAAAAGTTATTCCCGCGACCTACTGACTTACTTGTACTTGTAACGGCATTCACCTCGGGCGGGTTGAGCCGGCATCAGTTTTGACGTTGACTGCATCATGAATCACAGCTGTCCCGGCGCGTCGATCTTGCGCCTGTTCACACGAGAGCACCATCCATTCACGGTTCCACTGGCGTAGGCCGTAGACGCATGGGCCGGAAACTGACGACAGATCCTGCTTGACCGTTGCTGTCCAAGTTTTCAGCTGCCCGCCGCGACGTTTGTGCCAGGTGGGGGGAGGCGTCGCTACAAGCAGGTCACGAATCAGCTCACCATCATCACGCCGGGACGCATGCCCGAACCACCGAAGTCGTCTCTGAAGCAGGAGTGGAGGGAGAGCGTCCGGGAGACAGCGTCGGCGGAGATCGGAGCAGCGAATTCGGTCGACGCGTCGGTGACGAAGGATGCGGCGTAGGCAGTCATTGTCAAACACCTCAAGGCGCCTCATGTCCTCAACATGCATAGGCCATGTCTCTCCGCCATAGAGCAGGATAAATCGAACCACTGCTTGGTAAACACGGGACTTTGTGCGTAGTGATATTTCCCTTCTATTCCATAGAGGAGCGCACAGTCGGTAGAAGGCAGATCGGGCACGGTTGACGCGTGATACAACCTCGTCGACACCTTGACCCGTTTCCGTGACCAAAGAGCCTAAGTATCTAAACGAGTCGACCTTTTCGAGAGGAGCGCCGTCGAGAACAATAGGAGTGACAGATGTAGGGGGCACACAGGAGAGCATGACTTGGGTCTTAGTCGCGTTTAGGCGTAATCCGATGGATCGGGCACGCTCATTGACCTTGTCCAACGCCTGCTGAACTGCATTACAGTTGTCGCCAAAGAGGACGACGTCATCAGCATACGCCAAGTCAGTCACCCATTTCGAGCGATCAAACTGAACTCCCGGGAAGTCATCCAGTGCTTTGGTCATGATCCAGTCCACCGCATAGTTGAACAGGGTTGGTGAAAGGGCACAACCTTGGCGGACGCCCGTCCTGACGCTAAAGGCTTCCGTGTCACCGTTCTGCGTCCTCACCCGTGTGGAAGTGCCACGATAGTATGCCTGCATGAGCTTGAGAAGCTTAGGTGGTAGGCCGTCCGTCCTCATTATGTTCCACAGCGAACTGCGATCAACAGAGTCAAATGCGGCAGCAAAGTCGATGAAGCATAGAACAGTGGGTTGTTGGTGACCCCATCTCAGTTCCAGTACACGGCGGAGATTGAAGATCTGGTCGGTGCAGCCACGACCTGGTCGAAATTCACTCTGATTTGGGCGGGTGCGCTGGTCTCTCGCAGTTTGGAAACGTTTGAGAAGAAGAGACGTGAATGTTTTCGCCGCTACATCGATAAGGCTAATGCCTCTGTAATTTCTGCACGCTCGTCTGTCGCCTTTTTTAAACAAGGGGAGGATCACGGCTTTTCTCCAGTCAGAGGGCACAACTTCGCTATCCCATATCTTGGCAAATATTTGTTGTAGCCAGGGCCCAATAACCTCGGGTGCACATTTAAAGAGCTCCGGCGGGAGGTTATCCTCACCAGGTGCCTTGTTGTTGCGTAGCCTCAAGAGAATGGAGACAACTTCCTCTACACTGGGTGGCTCTGTGTTGCACTCATACAGATGGTGGGGATCGTCCACATTGGGCGACAGGTCAGACATCACAGGGGGATCATGGTTAAGGTGGTCACAGAAATGCTCGCGCCATCTCTCTAACCGGTCATCGATCTTAGTGATTACAGCACCGTTGCGATCCAGTAAAGTCTCGGTGGTGTTCCCCGAACCTCTGCTGGCCTGCTTTAAGAGTCGGTAGAGCTTGTGTGTGTCACCTCTGGTAGCTGCTCGCTCCGTTTCCGTGGCAAAGTCGCTCCAGTAGGCGTTCCTATCGGCTCGGATGGCCTTTGTCGTTTGGCGCCGCAGCTCTCTGTAAGTGGGGGAGCCAGTGAGTCTGGCTCGGCCGGCCTCCTCAGCTAACTCAAGCGTGGGTCTAGTGATCCAGTCGCGATGTCGCCGTCGGGTTTTGCCCAGATGGGTGTATGCCAGCTCTGACATCGCGGCCTTCAGGGACTGCCACGCGGGCTCTGGGTCCGCTCGGGCGTCAGGGTACAGGCCGTCGAAACGGTTCTGGAGTGCTAAGTGGAAGGCGTCGCCAGCAGAGGACTTCAGCTTTGCAACATCGATCCGCTGTGGTCGGGAGGGTCTGTGAATAGCTCTCAGACGCAAGCGAAGGGTTGCCCGCTGTAGGACATGGTCCGATGCATGAGCGTTTCCTGTATCAGCACCGCGGTAGGCTCGACAATCCAAGACCGAGCTGGCCCAGCGTGCTCGGACAAGGATGTGATCTATTTGGGCCTGGGTATGCCCGTCATTTGAGTACCAAGTGACAAGGTGGTGGCGCGGATGATCAAAACGGGTGCTTGACACAACGAGGCGGTTAGACGATGCGAAGTTGACAAGGCGCTCACCGTTGGCACACTGCGCTCCGACAGCAAATTTGCCTAGCACATGACGGGTTCCAGCGTCAGACACACCTGGTCGGGCGTTCCAGTCACCGGCAATGACGAGTAGATCGCTTCTTGCGATGCGGTCAACTGTTCGCTGGAGGTCACCGTAGAAGTCATCTTTTATGCTGTCATCAGCAGCCAGAGTGGGCGCATATACCGAGATGATGGAAACGTTGACTGGGGTACTTTTCAAACGGACCCAAGCGATCCGCGGTGAGACAGCCTCCCACTCTAGCAGACTCGAGTGAAATTCATCAGCCAAAGCTATAGCGACACCATAAAGTCCAGAGTTGTCGGACACACCACTGTGGTAGAGATGGTACGCAGAGTCAGTTCTTGGTACTTGCAGCAGTTTGTGGCCAGTGCCAGGTAGGCGGACCTCAGAGAGACACGCCACACCAACACGGTATTCAGAAAGGGATTTGGCTGTTAACAGTTGGGCGCCGTCATCCCTCAAAGTTTGAACATTCCAGCCTGCAATTCGCAATCCGGCATCAGCTCGCAGATTTAACACCCGTCCCGCGATGCCAAGAGGATGGGGCGCGTCGGTTCCCGCGGACGCCGTAGCAGAGATCGTATGTTGCGTATAGTTGTGATTCATTAAAGTGTAGAAAGTCAAGAAAGTCAATTCCGTGTTTCGTGGAGAAAAGGGGATTGGCGCTAGGTCCCCAGTCTTGCTCCCCTACCAGAGCCCCGTTAGCCAAGCAAAAGCAAGTTTCCGGCGCGCACCAGCTTGGAGGTGGGGTTGGATTTTACGCACCTGATCGGCAAACGCAATTCCAACATGAAATTATTCTTGTTATCTAAAGTCCCGTGTACTAAAGCATTTTGGGAGCATAGCATTCGGACGTTTCTCTATCGAGTTGGCAAGATGCATTAATGGACCGCATTGATTTCCCTCGGTGAGATTGGCAAAACGCAGGCATACGGCGTCACCTGAACATTGGAGCATGAGGATTACTGTGCTACAGGAAGGATGTTGATAGACATGCTATGAGGGGTTGGATAGATGTAACCGAATGTGCTGAAGGCATCGGGAACACTCCCATTCCAGTCAGATATTTGTTTTACTATTCCAATTAAATAGAAGTTAGGAACGCATAAACGGACGGAAGAAGGCAACCTATTATAGTATTTATTGTTTTTCGGATTGGATAAAACAGTATGCGGCAGGCAAACATAATCCAACCCCCAAACCTCACAGCAAACTTGACAATAACCGCAAAATTAACTCTAAAAAATCACGCCTTCGTAAATAAACCAGGTAGGCATGCCCTAGGAATACAATATAGCTGGGGCCAAATACGCTATCCTTATCGATAAATTGACTTGGCGGTTGTGTGGGCATTCTTTCTGTGACACTATACATTCCACGGCTCTCTATGCTCTGATTTTTTAGGCTTTGAAAGCATTTTCATGAAAACTCACCTCGATACAGCTTTGCGCTGTGTTTTACTTTTGGTTACCGCAAACTTTTTCACGTTAAAAAGAGACTTCTACCGTCTAACTCAGCTCATTATACATTCTTAGGTATGAAAGAGAACGTTCGCTTTCCAGGTAATTGCATGGGTAAGCACCGGATCACTTTGTTTACTATCCTGAGCTTTCGAACTCTTACAAAAGTCCGTCGTCCGAGATAAGAAACGGCAGCAAAAGAGGGGCTAGTTATAGTTTGTGTACATCAATCAACTGTCAAGGGTCATCCGGTCGTGAGGGGAAGAAACCGGGATGAAAAAGGGGGGTGAATGCAAGTATAGACATATACGTTGATTAACCGTCAATGATTGCGACGTTCATCAGGGCGTCATTAACGAAAATGAGGCAATTATAGAGGATGTGTGCCCAAGTAACTGTAACGAACGTGCCTGTGATTGTACGCAATTGCGCAAGGCTCTGTACGCCAGCGCCAATATGACACATCGGCTGACTGAATTCCCGTTCATGGACCAGGCTTCGATCAATTCTCTGCTCTGCTCTCTAATCGCATACGCGGGAAACAAGACAAGCAGAAAATTGATCGAAGTTGGCACCCGACGTAGCTGTGTCCGGCTTCTTTATTCAAGGCCAACTGTCTCAACGCCAGCCAATCTCAGTCAGAGCTTTCAGACGCGCTGACCTGCGGACACTTGACTGACTTCCACTCGGACACAGGCACATGCGTCCAGGTAGTCGCCGCTGCGCAATAGCCACTTGAACACGTCCCCTTTCCCCACCCTCGGCCGACAAAGCTCACGTTACCAGACAGGACATCCCTCGGGTAATGTTACAAGCACCAATTGGAGAACATTTAAATCTGCTCCGCAATCCTACTCAAACAATTGCCATCGCTGCCTCATTCGCTCTCTAGCCTGACTGGATGCAGTCAACACCAGCCCCGACTTTGCCAGTGACCACTGCCACCTGAAACAGCAACTGGGAGTTCTGTACACAAGAAATATCTCTCACAGGTGCTTTCTGCCTTTTATGCAAAAATTGGGATTTTGGCTTGATGATTGTAGTGAGCTAAGAACAACTACTACAGATTTGATGGTGTCTTGTCACTTCTATCCGGGTCTAGCTCCATCTAGCTTATACCCGTTTAAAGTCTTCTTATTAGCTTATCTTTCGCGGAACCTAGGAAGCGCGATATTTGGCCCACTGTTAGCATTACCGTTTCACTAACAAGTTTAATCAATTAATTGTCCTAAATCCTTTCACTGAAAAAGTCGCACAGAACACAATCATGCCATTCTTTTCCATTTTCTTGGACCCCCACAACTTGCAGATCAAATGAGGTGTAGCAGTTTGGCTGTTGTGCGTACACAAGTTCTTTGAATCCTTCTTTGTCTTCACTTCTGTTTCATACTACGTCGTCCTTAAAAAACGTCCGATTGCACCTCTCCTGGCTGGAATGCATTTTAGTTTTCGAAACATTTTTCTTCCAAAAATTTGTCTGTCTGGCCTGGCAACCATAAATTCATTCTCCGCCCTGGTTACTATGAATTACTCCGACATTCCCGCTTTTCCTCTCATCGTGTTTAGCTACGTATCTATGAATTACGGTAGTTGACAGTATTGCTACTGATGGATCTTTCAGAGATAAACCCACCGACAAAGTAGTATTGTTGGCCTGGGTCAGGTCTCATTATGTTCAGTAGAGGACCGTCAGCAATATGAGTCCGTTTAAGGCCCTTTGACTAGCACATCAAACCCGTACCTAATGCTGCCTGTGATGATAGTCTGGAGCATGAATCGAAGACATCAGGCGAATAAAGTTCTTGCGTCAATGATCATGTCTACTTCTTATTCTAAGTCCTGAGCCCGTTGACTGCCTTTCCAGCGAGATGGTATCTCCCCCCTACCTTATTTTGACAGCCTCACAGTCTCTAAGTATCCCTCGTTGTGAACACAATTGGAAAAGGTTCCCAGACAATCGCAGTATATTCGACGTTCACGTTTCTGTCAGATTCGGCAATCCTTAGTCTGGCCATTTACGGAGGCCGTACGTTGTTTATAAGTAGCAAATAGTGCAAACTTTATTGGATCCATAACATTTCGGGAGCGCTCATCAGTTGCAGCCACTCCAACGCGTTGTCTCTGTTAACCTGTATTGTTCTCCGGCCAGTCCCATTGATATCAAATTTCTCGACAGTGATGGAAAACTTATCAAGCTGGCAGATAAGGAAGAACAGTCGTCAAGATTAGAAGCTCGTGCTACACCCTGGAATTAAGTGTTCTCTCTGATAATCACAGATTCTGCTAGTCGATGGCGCAATGCCCAAACGCTTTTAATTACTGAATAAGCCCATAATAACTGTTAATGGGCAACAGGACTGTAAAACTGACTATTAGGTCCGGATTAATTCGATGGCCTGCCAAAACCACTTTGCTCAGGCCATCTGATTTCACCAATTTGCCTAGTGGTTGTTCGACCGTCTTCATTTGCGTACTGAAGGCTCCAGCACCGTAGTAAAACCAACAACACGCTTGGCATCTTACGCGTTCCAGGAGACACGCTTTCATGTGCGGTTGTGGTGTCTTTTGATATCTAATCCCTTGTCACGTCAAGGTTGCCTGTACGACATAATAAACAAGGCCTTCAAGCAGTGGTATAATGGAAGTGTTCAAGTTTTGTTAAATCATATTTTCTGTCCCAAAATGGTAAAATAGAAATGGATCTCCCATTCCTCTGCTATCCCCCATTCACCCGCTCGTCTGGTTGACAGTGCATTCACGTAGATCGGAGAGCCCTGAGGATTGCACGGGTACTCCTGCATCCGCCGAGATATGCGGACGAACTTCCCCCCTTTCGCTGTATTCCGATTACATAGACCAGTCTCGCTGTTTCCATGACTTCTCTCACGAACGACTAGCTATCCTCACCATGCCAATCAACGCCGCATCATAAAAATGCATTGTCTCAACTATTGTTTTTCTATCCTAAAAGTATTAGCTCATAATGTTACATGGAGCGTGGACTGTGCCGATATTAGTCACCTTTCCATGAAGAAACACAGCTTAACAGGAGATGCTAATCTATGAAATGCAAGGAAATCAGCCACCGACAGCCTTCGTTGGCGGACTGAACAACGTTAACCCGGGGTGTGCGCGCGCTACCCTCTCTTCGTAGATAATTCTGCCAGAACTTTGGAAATTCATTTGTCCCACGGAAAAATGAAAGTGACACTACAAACTTACAACAGGAGCACCAAATAGTTAATTCCACAGTAACTTGTGCTGACAAACCCTCTAAAAGGCCAATTGTACAACCCCTTTCACAGGAATTCATTCCCTTACAATTCGCCGGCGAACGCTCACTGATCGTTAACTGAACCTACTCGTCTAGTTCTGCTTTGGAGCTCACTGTCGAGCACCGTACAGCGACTAGTCCTGAAGGCAGATGAACACTGCTGGCAAACACGAGGAAGACTGAAATGGTCATTTATGGTTCACTAGCCGTCATCAGCCAGTCATATTCATCCGAGGCTCGAACCCATGACCTTTAGACTAGAAGCGCAAAGCCCTGCCTACACTACTAGCCACGGTGCGGCTGCTGGCGGGGCTCAAGAGTGAGTCCCAAGGCAGAACGGGACGAGTGGGTTCCGTTATCTATCGGTGAACACCTATCTACCATTGTGTATATTCCCGATCAAAATCGGCAAGGTAACAAGTCCGTGTCAGTGTTTCGGTCATTGGATTTCTAACCAACGGGTCACGAGTTTGAGCCTCGGGGGTGCATCACTTAAAGTTGGGTATGGTTGGCTGATGACGACTTACAAGCCAGAAACGGCAATTCCGTTCTCCCATCTCCTCATCGGCAATATTCACCTGCTTTTACAATTACTAGCTTGTACTATGAATATCTGGAGATTGTGTGCTGCAACGACGGTTTTACATGAATTTCCAACACAATGAAAAAGGTGCAAAGAGCAAGTGATACGTATAAAAAATAGTCTCCATTTCACACAAAACACTTCGAAAGATGTGTGTACATAAAAATGCGATATGAAGTAGTTCAAGGATTAAGATTCTGCCAGCACCGGATGAACGGAAGCGAAATTGGTGACCTCTGCTTTAATAGCGCCGCTGACTTCGACCTCAGTAGACTGGGGCGAAACACGATTGACAAATTTTTCAAACATCTCAATAGCTGATCGAAGTCCAGTGTGCTTGTAGGCCAGCAAATGACGCTCACTGCCATCTTCGCTGCGAGAGGATGCCATCTGGTCAATTATATCACCCAGCTTAGGCACGGTCATCGGATCAAATTCCTCTAGTTTGCGCGGATCGAAGGGTACGCACACGAAGCCGGTCTTTGGGTGAACGCAGAAGGGACTCTTCAGCAAGTGGTTCACACCTGAAATCGAAAGTCGAGAGAGCAATGAGACCCTAGAGGCCACCAAATAAACTCACTTGAGACATTCAAATGCATACTAGGAAGCCAAACTCCTACACTACATGCAGTCGGAGGGGGCTCAGCAGCTAATAACGTAGAAAGGAGAACCAAATCAAAAAAATCTGTTAGCCACTAAGTGATGTGGATAGGATCCGAAAAAAGGACGAAAACTGACGAGTAAGTTTACCCCCATGAACCTATGTCAAGGCAGAAATTGCAGTCCAACCTTGTCAGGTTCTCACAGCAACAACTAACTGAAGGTAAATTTGTTCGAATAATAACGCGGGGAGATGAGGAATACAACTGGGATTTGGTTTTTATATCATCAGACGATTCCGGTGATCGAAACGCTTTCGCCATCTATAGGCATACCTGGGATGCGAACAGTCGCCTCAATTCTTAGGGCTAAGTCGTGCCTGAGTTGTAGCAAACATTTCTGTTACCGACATTCAAAGGCAATTTCACAGCTTGCATGACCAAGCTTGTTACGTAGGACGGAAAGAGAACATATTTGCGAACTAAGGCAAGAATGAAAAGCGGCCACGCATGACACAGCAGGCCATGCCGGCTGCGAACTGCACACATGCAATCGTTAAGCCAATCAACATATGTTGCAGCATCGCGCAAGTGTGGTGTCTTTGCTCACGCGATTAAACTTACAATGGCCGACGGAGTTTTAGAGGTGTTTTGAGTGGTTTAAATCAAGAGGAACGCACCGGTAGTGACGTGAGCATCCAGGCGGGGGTAGACGGTATTGATAACAATGTCCTTAATGATGTTTAATCGTCCCCTGTCGGAGAGAAAGCGGCGCAGTGTATTCCAGCGCTTCAGGGAGATGTCCGAACCCCCGTGCGATTCCTCCGTTTCCTTCAACCACATTTCCTCAAGGCTGTCGCGCTCCGCGGTTAGATCTGCTGGTAGGAAGTTGAGAATCCGCTTTATGCGGTCGGGGTGGGATAACAGTCCTTGACCTCGGGAGTCGCTAACAAAGTCGGCGAAAAGGGGCTGCAGCATTTCGAAAGCTGCGTCAATGGAGGGATGAAGCAGAGCCTCGACTGCATTGGAATCCTTCTGGAAGGACTTGGTCTACAAGATAAATGAGAAAGGCCTGTAAAACTTGAACATGATTATACGTAATTATACCAGATGAAGGCGGGTTACCCGGGAAAGGAGGGTTACCCATTAGCCAAGCTGCAGGCTACCTAGTGCGTCCACGGATGGCGGATAGTGGCGCGGCCTTCAGTGAAGGTTAGCTGCGAAATAAGCAGGTTCCCGGGTCTGGCGAATAAACAGTCGCGGACGCAGCAGCGACAGTGTTACCAGGGCGCGGTGGGCTGAGGTCTATAGCACCGACTGCCTTATAAAATGCCGCAAGGCCCAATGACGACACTGCGACATGGCGAGCGTGAACCACCATTAAATAGATTTGCTTGCCACCAACACCACTGCCTTGTGGTTAGGTTCTTGAGCCAAAGTGCTAGAGGAGAAAACCTCAAACAAAGAATCCGAGCGGCCGTTGGGGACCCGCCTGTATTCAAAGTTCCCAAGAAACCTTATGATATCTCCTTACCTTACTACGACCACTGCTACGGCGTCCGCGGGAACCGACGCGCTTCGCAACCCTTGTCCGGTGATGCAGACGAATAATGTGCAAGCTGGACTGCTAAACAAAAAACGGACTCTTGGTATTGGATGCTGGAATGTGCGAACATTTCTGGAACCTCGTACTCAAAGTCTGACAGCGCACAGTCTCCATGAATGGATGTTTGTTGCTTGTCAGAGGTCCGACTCCCCGACTCAGGCGCCCGAGAAATCAAAATCCCGGGGGTCGATTCTTATTTCACCTTGTATCACAGCGGTCCGAGTGACTCATCTGGTAGACACGGAAGCACTACTAGCATGGGAACCAGTCAACGACCGAATGGCCTATGTTCGACTAAAAGGCCATTTTACGAACATCGCGGTCGTATCTGTATATGCACCTACGTCGGCGGCTGAACAGCAAGAGAAAGACAATTTTTACTCGCAGCTGCAGGAGCTAGCCGAATGACTCCCTCGCCGAGATCTGCTAATTGTTGCCGGGGACTGGAATAGCCGGACTGGGCCCAGTGACCCGACAAACAGCCACCTTCTTGGTCGTTTTGGGCTTGGCTCTCGTCCGGAAAATGGTGAGAGGATGCTGCAGTTTGCCGAACAGAACCGACTGTTTGTTATCAACACATGCTTTCAGCATCGTCACAAACATCGACTGACTTGGTATTCGAACGATGGCCGTACCGCCAGTCAGATCGATTATATTCTAGTTGGTCCACGATAGCAGGTCAATGCGAGGTGCCGAAACTGGTAACGTCCACGGGTCTGACCATGTTCTCGTTCGCACGCGCCTGAAGGTTCACCTCTCATCTGTGCCCAAACTTCCACGTGCGAGACGCCTTGATGTCGCAAAGCTCCGGCAAACCAACAGTTCCGAGGCGCTAAGCACAGAAATCCAGTCCCGTCTTATGACCCAGGCTGACAACGATGGCAGTAGCAAGTGGCCATCACTGAAGACATCCATCTATGGGGCAGCGGAGAAGATTCTCGGATTCACTCAGCGGCGCCGCAGTGACTGGATCAGCGGAAGAACCCTGCAGCTATCGGCCGAGACGACTCGAGCCAGGTCCCGGAACGATGCCTCCTTCCGCCAACTTCGAAAGCTGACAGCAAAGTCGGCTAGAGATGACCGGCAGAAGTATTGGTCCGAAACGGCGACTTCTATGGAGCAGGCTTCTAATGTTGGTGACACCCGAAAATTGTACCAAATCATACGCCAGGTTAGTGGAAAGCCCCCGACACTCTGTGATTCTGTTCGCGATGTGAATGGAGGATTTATTTCCGACAACTCGGCCAAGGTCGATCGCTGGCGTGAACACTTCGAGCATCTACTCAACTTTGACGCACAACCCATCACACCCTCCCTCTCCTCCACAGCGGAGTTTTAATCCTCTCCTGCCTACGCAGTGTCGTATGAAATCCCTTCCGAAGACGAAGTTACCGATGCAATGCAGAGGCTACCCAACAACAAGGCGTGCGGAGAGGACGGTATTCCTGCAGAAATCTACAAGTCCTGTGTCGACACCCTGGCTCCTCGGCTCTATGGGGTGATTGTACAGGCGTGGCGAGAAGAGACCGTTCCCGATGACTGGGGCTCAGGTATCCTTGTACCTGTCCACAAGAAGAGAAATAAGACAAGATGCGAGAACTACCGTGGCATAAGTCTTATCGATGTTGCTGCAAAGATCTTCGCTGTTGTTCTTCTCAGGCGCTTCCTGTCTGAACGTGACTCCAGGACACAACCCAACCAAGCCTGATTCCGAGCTGGGCGTGGATGTGCGGATCAAATATTCACACTGAGGCGCACTCTAGAATTCCGCCATAGCTACCAGCAACCGAAGGCCGTTTGCTTCGTCGAGTTTGCCACCGCATTCGATTCCATCCATCGTGAGTCCCTGTGGCGAATAATGTAACTGGATGGAGTGCCGACCAAACTCATTGCGATGATTAAGGCCTACTATCGGTCTACCACCGCACGAGTCCTGGTCCACAACAATCTCTTTCAGTCGTTCGATATCCGGTCTGGTGTCCAACAGGGCTGCATCCTTTCACCCATTCTGTTTAACTACGTCATTGACTGGATTCTCGACAAAGCCCTACATGAAGAGGACGGTGTTGAACTTGCACCCGGACGCCGACTAACTGATCTTGACTACGCCGATGATATTGCGCTGTTAGCCTCAAACTTTGATGGTCTACAGTCAGCAGTGTCGCGGTTAAATGAGATCGCTATGTCGGTAGGCATGTCCATAAATTCCGGAAAGACGAAGTTGTTCTCGAGCTGCATCCCTGAACAGGAAAAGGCACCCCTGGGGATTAATGGCCATCAACTTGAAGAAGAAGACAGCTTTCAATACCTCGGGGCGACGCTGCTGCCGAATGGGCAGAGCAAGAACGACATTGTCTCCCGTATCGATGCTGCTCGCTGGGTTTTCACAATCATTCGAAAGCGCCTATGAATCCGACGTGACATCTTCATCGCCACGAAGATTCGTGTATACCGTGCATCCATCCGGTCAGTCCTCCTCTATGGATGTGAATGCTGGGCTGTGCGCGCTGAAGATGAGCGAAGACTGGAGGTCTTTGACCACCAGTGCCTGAGGACGATCCTGCGAGTTAAGTATAGCGACTTCATCTCAAATGAGACAGTCCACATCCGCTGCGATCGTATCACGAGGATATCTCAAGCCATTCAAGAAAGGCGACTGAGGTGGTTTGGACACGTTCTCCGTCGTCCGCCCCACGAGCTTGTGTATGCTGCCCTCGACCCGGCACCGCAGCCCACCTGGGAACGTCGAAGAGGAGGGCGACTGAAGACTTGGCTAGACACCGTCCGTCAAGACATGGAAGCAGTTCTTGGACCTTCTATCTTCGGCCTCCGTCACTGGAGAAGGGACTGGGTGGAGCTTTCGAGATCCGCTGCCGCCAATCGCCACGCGTGGAGAGGTACCGTTCGTGACATCATTGAGGCCGGCTAGATCAGGCATGATCACAGCCATAACAAGTATAAGTATGATTATACGACAATTCTGACAGTAAACAGGGCGGACATCACCAGAATTACCAGAGTAAGTCTGCCACCGCATAATTACTGGTGCTATATCCGTAGGTACAGCACCCAGCACAAGTTCGGGAGATCGATGCCGTCTATCGACAAAGACGTTTGGCTCTAGGATTATGCTATTCCTCGTAACAGTTCCTAAAAATGTTCTTTTTTAAAATAAGAGCATTGGGTTAATCGAATTATTGAAATCTGCTAAACCTCAAAAAACCAAAGTTAGCCTACTAGTCCATCTGGTGGATCCTAGATGATTACTTAGAAAATCCTGCCCGGGCGGTCAGCTTACTGCTTCCGTATTGGTGGATTCCATACGTGCAGTAAAACTGGGCAAGCAAACCGACCCAAGGATGACTAAATTCACAGCGCAGCTCAATTGTAGAGCGTTGGCTGCGCAAAAGTCTGCCCTGCTGGGTAGGTTCGACTCCCACTGAGGCCGCGAATTTTTCACAAATGCGTCAATCTTATAAGAACATAGTAGAAGAAGTGCTGGAACAAGACTTTTATTCGTCAGACATTCCAAATTCTCACTAAAATCCATATTCTGATCATCTCTGATGAAATTATAATTTAGTAAACCGTTTCTGACGCCAAATGCGGTAAGAAAAAGGTCGTTTTTATATTCAAAGTAAATTTATCAAGGATAAAAATAGATTCTCGGTTAGAATATGTTTTTACACCTAAATGTTTAAAGTTAAAACCTATAGGGACCAAGCCCACGTAAGGGGACACACTATTTTCCGAGTGGGCATTAAATCAAGCGAGGATGTTACACAAAGAGGGGCATTACAGACTTGAAGATCGATTTTTCTCTTAGTGCACCTCTGGACAGACCAAGAACAATCACTCCGTTCCGTCGAAGAAAGTGGCATTGTCATTGGAACTACAGTTTAATTTTTAAATATACGCAATTTTTGCTTTAGAAGGTAATCCTACCGGTAAAGGGGACTTCGCTTTGGCAAGGATAAGTCCTAGACATAGACGAGTATGACAGAAATAATCGCGCAATGGTGTCCGGTCTCTACAAAAAAACTGTCAGTTTGCAGATGAACTCTCTTCGATTCATTGTCATTTAATGCAGTACCTTATAGAGACAACCTGGTCCACATAATTCGTTTGATAAGTACTTGAATAAAGACGAACATACAAGGCATTGCAAGAAAAACATGCAATTATCGGGACGATCACTGCCGTTCCGGAGATCGCATATATACCTGCGCATGTCCATGGCCACTATACGGCAGGTTTTTTATAATGTTAGAAGGGAGTGTAATTAAGGTAACGAAAACAAGCCCTAGGCAAGCCAAACGGGACTCCTTTTGTGTGGCGTAAAAAAGGATTTGCCATGCAGATATATTTTGTCTACTCGACACTAGTTCAGAAAACAGATTAATGACAGCGGCCCATTTGCTTGAAATAAAGTAAATCTAACAAGGTAACGTAGTATACCATATTTACCGCAAGGCCTTGTAATAAGAAGTCTTTTTCTTCAGTAATTAAGACCCTGCTTCAGGGAAGCCAACAAACGCGGTCCAAGCCAACCGACGTCTTCAATAGTTGTCAGGACTAAAATAACGCTGCCTCAACGATCATCAACAGCTTCGAAATAAGGAATTTTATAGAATAAAAATATCTTTTATACGCAAAAAGACAACCGGCTTGTGGCTCAATCCAATGTGCCACTCACTGATCAAAGGTCTCGGGCTCGAATCTCAGGTCACCCGCATCTGATGGCTAATAAGCCAGAAATGACCCCTCTGGTCTTTTCTGTCTTTGTAAGTACCACCTCGTCTACCTATAAAAAGGGATATACTCAAACCTGATTCCGCTTTCTATATTACAATTTTGTGGTCCTTGGCTAGGCTTCTGGCGTAGGAGCTTTGGACAAATTATTCCCGTATGCTCCCGACCATCTTCGTTCTCATCACCCACATCTTAAACGATGAAAAAAGTATAACCTGTACGAAAATAACCGTGGGTTAACAGTGAAAAATATTGTCCAGCATCAACAGCCGATGAATTGTATACAGTTTATCATACCTATTAGCAGGGGAAATCCGACTAATCGATTACTAAGAACAGGCTTTAAGGCTTCCTATTGCGCTCTGTCGATTAACGCCGCTTTTTTATCCACTATGAAAAGTAAGCTTTGACAACAAGTTGTGGCATACGAATGTTCGACACAATCTTCGCAAATAACTTCTTGTTTGACAACTTTATATTACGTTCACTACCCTTCCAGATTTTTTTGCTGTTGAAAATGGCTAATTTTTGAATCGCGTATTTTACTCGATGGTTAGAACGGGTTCTGAGTTTTTGCGACAATTCGCATATATGTTTTCGGTTTCAAAATTTACTCCAGTGGAATGACTAGGCCAGATAAAAAAATGAGATATGTGATCGCCTTGCACAACCATACCTTCCGCGAGTCGGCGTTCACCAGACTAAGGTAATCAGCAACAGCAGTCCGCGATGTCGAGTCCAGATAGCGAGCAGTTGAGTCACACACCCAACAATGGACACCACGGCGACCTGAAAAGACCCAGAGTAGATGTTCGAAGCCGAAGTCCTCACGAAGAGCGCGGTCTAAGCACAGGACAGCGCATTTAGCCAGTATCCAGCATCTTGGACAAAGAGCAGAGGAGCTGTTGGGATTCTGCGATCCGCAACAGAACCTAACATCGTCATAGTCTGTCAAATCGATATCGAACACGAGCTCCTTCCACTCTGGCTGCGAAAAAGAGAGACAAGATGAAAGGGGTAATAAGTTGTTGGACACTGGAGGATAAAACAACAGGAGTATCAGTGCAGCATAACTGCACAAAAAGATATCGCACTGACGGACTTGTCTTCATGTGTTAGAAAAGAGATTGCAAAAACTCTGTGGGACAAAAGTCTTGTACACCTACAGAACGAGAATCGTCTAACGGAGAATTTCCAAAGAGGTAAAGGGCGTACAGACAGACTTCTTCTATAGCACATGAAATGTCAGAGACAGGTACACATATGATGCAGAGGAAAGTGCACTTCCCCCAACTCCCGCCCCAGGGAGCCCGTGCATGAAGCTTGACTGAATGTTTGAATTCTGCTTCAAAGAGCACGTATCCCGAGAACAGACACATAGTAAGTTCGTATGTGTCACTTTTCATCAAGCCAAGTATGGAGTACTCCCTGCGAACATTATTTACAAATCCGGGCTTCGTGGAGTGGATCATGTTAGGCGAAAGAGTAGGGTTCTATCTATATTCATATCTTGTCAGTACCGCAATTTGGAATAGGCAGTGCATTATGATGTCCACCTTGAGAGCCATATAAGTCTATACAGAGGAGTCCTGCTATCAACAAGGTTACCAGATGCCTGAACGGATGAACTGGCGTTCTAGTCAATACAATCCGTGATTAGTCCATCGCAGATTACAAACTGTGTATCTTACGACCCGAAAGCGTCGTCGGTTGATAATGATTTGTGCCCTGGATCAAAAAAATTCTTCAGAGTAACGGTACTCTCAGACGGTGCCAAATGTCTAAACTCCGACTCTGTGTATACTAACGGCGTGTAGTCCTGCAAAAACAGACAAAAATACTAACTTTACTACCAAGTCTCGCGGCACTAAAAATAACTGCTCTCGAAAAACCAGCAAACGATGAGAATGCATTGAAGGTGCCTAACATTTTTTACGGTGCTTGGTCGACCAAGAGGAGGGGATAGAGACAAAGGAAGAACCAACCGCCACGAAATTTTAGCTTGTACAGAGAGGAAGGAAGCTTTTACGATGAGAAAAATACGAGTTCTTGAAACATTTCGTAGAGCGAACCCCTTGGTGAAGTCTAGGGTGACCACAATGCGATCAGTGCGAGTTCAAACAACAGAGATCTGAGGAAAAAATATTGGTCACCTTCGCTTTAAGTTCAAGTCCTCATTTTTGCTTTATGATTAACTCTGTTCAAGTTTTGAATATGCAGTGGCAGCTGATCGGCTTCCGGGCTCCAAAATATGCTCACGCCTTATAAAAGCGCCGATTTACTGATCTAATTACACGGAAGAACACGTTGGTATTGTTCGGCCTAGCAACAAGTAACTGTTGTAAAGGAAAGATTGGTAGGGGCGGTAATTGCAACGGGTAATTTGGCTTATCGGGCTTCGCCGGCAGCTACAGCTAGACGCGAAGTTTTCGTCCACACACTGATCGCTGAGCATTTACGTCGGGCGCACTACGACCTAATGATGTGCTGGTCAAGCAATCGAGGGCTATTGTGCCAAGCAATTCACTAAGCCCCATCCACACAGAAAGCGGTTGAGACAGGATTGGTTAATGACAGCAAATATGCAAGAAATGGCCACTGTAGTCGCTCTTTGTCCGCCTTCCTGCCGGTTGACTGGAACATCACAAGAAAATAAAGAGAGCCAAATGTCTGCCAAAAAGAATTTTACTAACTAAAGAGCAGGCGCAGCATAAACGCCTGGCTGTCGACGTCGAAAAGACGAAAAGCGCAATAGTTTCGGTAAGACATTTGCAGAAATATATGTGACAAGATGAATCAGACGTACATTTCAGGTTACTATGACTGGACTGTGGGATAGAAACCCCAGACAACCGTTAAATAAGTTATCATGTCGCAAGTACTCTGAGGATAAATACGGTACATGACTTCGAACAAATAAACCTGGCAGCTTGAGGCGATCCGACTATCGGACAAAGTACAAGAACCATGCTACGATGTCCACAATAGACATGGTCGTAGCATAATGGTGTACAGGGGGGCAATTAGACGGTCATGCTCCTGAGAAGGGGTGCTTGGTGATGTGCAAACAGTAGTTGGTCAGGCAGCCCAAAATCTAATCACAGGTAGTGTTCACAGCACAAACAAGAAATGCAGCGCCCGTTTGAAGTTCCTACCTCTTATGTTCCCCCTCTTCCTACCTCTAATCAATTACAACTCCCATGTTGGGCTATTATTTCTTCGTTACCACGGCCGTCTACACAACCTCTCTGGTTCACGTGGTAACAATTACGCTCTTAGAAGAAATCAACGAAATGTGGAAAGCTGGCATTTCTGCTTCTGTCGTTTAAAAGCAAGACGAACTAGCTCGGAAGTCTTCTCGCAATGGGTAACTAATTACTGCCGATAACTGAAAAGAACCAACTGGACTGGGCCGAAATTCAAACAACCACTTAACTAGCTACTCCGGTCTGTGTTCTAATTATAAAAACCCAGAAACGTCGAGCATCTGGCGACCGACCAGACAGTCCCTTTTTTCGGAAAGACAGTATCACGATAATCCAATCTGTGCAGTTTCGTGTGACCCTCTTTCGTTGGAATTAAGTAAGAATACAATACTGAGAATGCAAACAGACCAACAGGACGGCGGGGATAGCATTCACACTAAAGCCAACAAGTCCCGTAAAGGAATTGGCATTCTGGTTCAGTATGCTGTTAATATTCATTAGATCCTGAAGACTGGGGCTCGACCATATTTGAGCCTGTCTTTGAGAAGGGAGATAAGAAGTGCAAAAACTACAGTGACACGCGGCCAACAAAGATCACAAGAGCATCTAATGATTAATCAAGATTTATGATTAAATATACCAGCAAGTCAGTCTACGGTGACCTACAGGATGTAGCATCTTGAAGGCAGATTATCCCTAATCTGAAAACTTAAGCATACACGATGCAAAAACTAAAGGAGACTGGAAATTAACGCTTAACTATGAGAAGGCATTCTTATGGCTAATGGGTAGTCATCTTAAATATTGTAGACACAAATTATTAAGGGACGGGGCGGGAATGTTGTCACCCGAGTCGTCGTCAGGTGTTCGAAAGTCTGTGAATATTACTATGGAGTCATAACAACGCCCCGATCGAGACTAAAATCTACCCATATTGAGCATTTGTCCGGCCGGTTGAAACAAAACCACTAACTGCGAACAACCCTTCGAGTGGGCTACTTTAATTTCGTCCTAAATGATGCAGTTTACATGTACTGCGATGATGCGAAGATTCCACAGGTCAACAAATGGTGGTAGTGGTAAATTGGATACCTTTACTGTAACCTTTGAGACAATCTGCGGCTCTTAATAATAGGATTCTGCCAAACCGGAGAAGGAGGGGGTGCAATGTGTAGAACTTACCATATCCATCACCGAAACATCACACGTCAACAAGCGGTATGCGTAGCATTATTCATACTCACTAGACCAGTAATGACTATTTTCTGCTTACTGGGCGCCGCTGGTTGGTCATACGAAAATTCAGGGTCGTGAGAACCAGCGTTTGGATCCAGATGTCATTGGTCATCAAAAAGACACTTTGCCGTTAGTTGCAGACATTGCTGACTGACAGTCAATAAGTTCGAAACAGTTTGTTAGCTTATTATATTTGTTGCTAATACCTCTTGTGTACCATTTATTCACGACTACGCGGCCGCTTGCACGCAAGCTAGACAACAGATGCAAGGCAAAACTGAACGCCTAGTCCTGTTCTGCAATCTGTCAAATCAAGGATGATAATTGTCGTGGACATTACTAATAGTACTAACAAGGCAAACAATTGCCTGTTAAAATTGCCACTGAATAGGCCGTGGCTGCTTAGAAACAGGTTTTAACCTGATTAGCTCACAGTGACCTGGAATATGAGAGGTCCAGTTAGGCCACACAACCCATGGGCGCGTTCGGTGCAGAGGCAAGGTGCATCTCAGACATGACACTATGGAATCAGACTGAAATGATGACGCACTTACAGGAAAGCATTTAGAGGAGGAACTCCAGTTAGTTTCATACCACCTAGCTCGTCATAAAACAGAACATGGACCTATTGAAAAGGACACTGGAATTGATGGCAAGCATATTGACATCAATTCCGATCCAACCGAGAACAGTTATGTTGACTTTGACAATGTAAGCTAATTAGAACGTGACTGTGACCCAATAAAAAATTAAGAGAATTCAATGATGACTCAAAATACCACCGGCAGAAAGTGTTATTATTAAAGTTGACTATCAAATAGTGTTTGTGACAAGGGAGAGCGAAGCAAAAATAAAAACTGCCAACCTAATGTGACGATCACCAACCTATTTTGGTTATAGGACAGAAGTGTAAATCCACGTTTAGTTTACGGTTATCTCTACACTCCTTTCAGGCAGGCAGACTCTATCGTGCAATCAATCAAGCAAAAACGCTACCAGACTAAGAGCCGGTCACTTCTGATTCGTTGGCCGTCATCGGATAATCACGCGAGAATGAGAGGCACTGATTGATGGCGATAAGCCGCAAAAAGTCTTGTGAGTGCTCTTGGCAATGGCCTGCGGTGATTTTCGTGAAAATGGTTCAATTAATTAATGCAGCAAAAAATAGTGCCAAGAGTAAAACGGATCCACAAATCCGAAGATCACAGTGCAAGTGGTGTAGTAAATATATTTTGTCAGTAACTGGTGGCTCGCGCGACCGGTTCATCCAAACTTCTAGCGGAAAAGTGTGTTACGCTTGCTCGGGGCAGGCGAACTAAACGCAGAATGTATAGGGGGAAGGAGCCTCTTCTCGGGCCGTCGTTGACTTGAGGCAAGCAATTCAATTCTCAGAAAGATAGTTCCCATGAAATAAGATCAAACAGTGGAAAGAAGGCGATTCATAGCTATACGTACCATAAAAAGTCTTAGTGAAGTTCCGTTTTCACTTCCTTAACAGTCTGAAAAATCTGCATCCATACAAATGTAGATTTTAGGTTGACTTCACATCTACACCTCTCTCGGACAGCCAGGTTTACCTTGATAATTTCGATTCAAACTTGAATATGATTACTGAAGATTAAATATGAAAGAAATTTTCGATCAATATATATGCTCCGTGGACTAAACACCGCAGAAGGTAAAGAGTTCCTTTGTAGCGCCTTCCTACGGGGAATAAGAAACCGCGAACGACAAGCTGATAATAAGCACATAAATACACTAGCAGAGGCAAGCTGATGAAATTAATGACACAACAGGCCGAAATACTTACAGAGAAAATTAATAAATAAACGAAACCATCGCGAAAAAGAATGGCAGTACCTTGAATGAAGACGAGGATAGGGATCGTTGAAGTGCTGGCGAGGCACTGTACACTGCGCCTATGTCAATTTTATGTGGACAGGCCTTGACCAACTCCTTTCTTAAGGATATAGCGTCGTTGAAGCTTTGGTAGCGAATATAAACATCACCAGCGAGAGAAAAACTAAACTCTCTACGCGAAAGCTAAGCTATGATAAACAAAATAGAACATTTAAACCGTATCCGCCGTATTTTTGGAATCGTAGGCGAGCCAACGGGCAAAATTTTCACAGGGGAAAATCTTTTTATAAAAAACTCTCAAGTGTTTGCTTAGCTGCTCCCCACCATCATCAAAAGTCGACATTTCAAAGGTAATTAAATGACGCGCAAAGACCCGAAATAGGCGCTAGTATACACTTAAACATATGATATACGTAAGTTATAGAGGCCAACCTGTTCCTTAGTTTCGGTGGGGTTACGATGACAAACTGCGTGTCTGGCCGCAAAAATACACAGAACAAGGAGCTAAAGGGTGAAATTCAGAAGACAACGTGAAGGAGGGTCAATTGTCGAAACTATTAAGCAAAAGGTATGTGAGTAGCATGCACTTGGTAGGTTAAGCCTGTAAAAAATCTTTCCAGTTTTTTTTCAGCGTTTAAATGTGGTTAAAAATAAAGTTCATAGCTGAAATGATATGCATAAAACCAATTTGTTGCAGTTACTCACGAAAGGGTTCTCTTACGGACAGGGCTGTCGTGGCAGCTACAACCATATCATTTTTTCCCCCTCTGTAAGCGGCACGTTTGCGTTACTTACTACTGCCTTGGGAATCTCATTCGAACAATTGAGGTTGCAACGTTATTGAGCCTTCGGACTTTGAGAATGCTCCTTCCCCGTCGGAATACCAGCCGCGGGTGGTAAGTGACCCAGTACAATTAACCTACTTGCTAAGTTCCCGTAAGTAACTTGACTAGCAGACAGGATCAAAGAGCTCGTAACCTTTTACGGGCACCAACAAGGATAACGAGTGTTTTTCCGTATGGATACCTACAGCGTTACCCTGCGTATGATAAACTCTTACCCTCCTATTTGAAGAGGTTTATGAAACGTCAACCGGTTCCCGTACAATCGATTCGCATGGCAAGTCAAAGCAAACAATTGGCACGGAAATAATACAAAAATTTAAAAACTGCCATCTTCTTTTCCTCTGCGTCAGATTCCAAAGTGGTAGATGAACACCCAGTGGAAGCCGGCCCGTCACGGTGCCCATAAGTGCAATGGTAAACATAAATAGCTCAAGTATTTTTGTAAAAGTCTTCTTATAACCAACAAAGACTTCAGACGAGTGCTGCACGAGATTTCATGCAAGCGGGATTTTTAAAAAGGATGAAAAGGTCCCGCTGTCCAAATAAAAATGAGATACGAATTTCTATACGACTCCATGTACGAATTCGTTTGTCGAATTCGTACAATGAGCGTTCCGAACCCTATTCATCGCTTTCCCATCTCATTGCATCATACCTCACCATATCATTCTATCTATTTAAGCAAATTTTTCTCCTATTTTTTGAAAATCAGTGGCTCCCTGAACTTTGCCACCGCTATAGGAGATTTCTCGCTGTCTAATATTGTGGAACATTATTTCGTAAGCGTGTTCTTAGTGAGTTAAGGTCTGCAAAATTGTTTGCCCAACTGTTCCATCGTCGGCCATGCAATAAATGAGGTCACGATATCTCACCAATGCTCACTGAGTTAAAAACTTTGCTCTCGATGAATCTGACAAGGCTGAGTTGTTTAATGTACATTTTCACAACATCTTTCGATGGAATTTGAATCGGTTCAGTCGTTTCAGCCATGCTTACTCAGTATTATCAGAAGCATTGATTTTTCTGTGGAATTAATCCGTAAGCACATTATTCATCTAAGAATATCGCACTCTTCAGGAACTGACGGTATTCCAAATTAACTTACCAAGGGAGTATCGAGCTTCCCCGATTGCCTTGTCATATATTCTCAGCCATTAGGTGAATGAAAGGCATGACATGGTTAAATCGAAGTCATAATTTGCAGACGAAGACACTCCTGTGACGAAACCACCGGGAGAGCGAGCAGGATTACCAGCATCCTCTACTGTGGGGACGAAACAGAAACCAATTACCGTCAAACTAGGCCAAATCCAACCGAAGGGCCTAACAGCATGCGAAAAAAATCGATCAGCCTAAGGCCAACACGAACAGCCGCAACTTTATATTTGCTGATCGATAAAGTCAGTATACGCTTTGACAAAGGATAGCGGGCCTAGCTGATTGCAACGTCAGCAAGTCAACACTTTTTTCCCGATGAGCAAACCAGGGACTATAACACCTATTATTCTTCCAGTCTTCAACTCAGTTTCTCCTTCGGAGGCAAATAAGTATGAGGGCGTTCACAATACCCCGATGAGCTCTTCGTGTCTCACTCCTATGATACGATATAATTTTTCCCACGTTAACGAGTCTGCCGAACCTTTATCTCTTTCCATCGTATCTTGTCATATCAATCGTACCACCAATTTAAGCAGTTTTTCTCCTATATTTTTTGGAAATCGTTTACTCACTGAACTCTGCTACCGATATAGGAATTGTCTTAGTGCCTCCTTCTCAGTTCACCATATTTGGAATTTTGGAATATTTTTCAGCGCCGGTACCACACTACCTGTACATTATCTGCGAAAAAATAAAAAAGACGTAGAAAGTCGTAAGTATGTCAGCAGAAATTGTCCTTTGGGGCAACATTTACAATTTTTTGCAGGTAATTTTGAACTTAAAAACTAAAACTTATGGCAGTTAAAAAAACTCTTACAGTGAAAGTGGAGGCAGAGGTCAACGGTCCTCCATGTTCAAAAAGTGTGTTAGAGAAAAAATGTGTGGGAGGTCTGATGAAGGTTAGTAGTCAACGAAATCGCAGCATTTTAGACTTAGTACTTCCGCGCGGTTTCGTTTGATTCAGCAGTGGCTAATGGAAACATCAAGGTTCTCAGGGGACACGAGGCAGGGAGAATAGTTTCAAGAAGAGCTCCTAAATTCCCGATGGTCCTTTCTCGGAGTCATGGAGAAAGCTGCTCGGAAAAGATTAGGAGAATAAAAGGTTAATAGAATCAGTGTTAAGATGAATTTGCAGTCTTCGTTTGAAAGCAGACAGTCTAGTTAACGGCCTAATTTCGATTATAAAGTTATTCCAAAGAAAGCTATATCTGAAAGCAAAAAACAAAGAGCGTTTACATGAGAAAGATGCAGGAGCGGTATAACAAGTGCCGAGTTTCTTAGGTTGTAGGGACGGCTGACGGGTGTAGTGACAGAAGTCCTGGGGAGATTTCTGCTATTATTAAGGCGACAAAGTCAACAAAAGCCTGCTTCAAATCTCCTGACCCAAAGGAACCTAAGTTTTGTTAATTTGCATCTATTTGAGTAAGAAGTTCTATAAGATTTCGGATACAACAGTTTTCGTGTGAACTTTTTTTGAATTTTTTGAATTTTTGAACGGCTAACTTCATTCATGACACCGAAAAAGGGGCAGCAGTATTCTAAGATGGGAAGCACCAACATACGATAAAGCCTTAATTTCATTTCAGGAAGATACAAATAATGAGTAATTAAGCCGCAAATCTGGGCAGCTTTGGCTGTAATTCTATCGACGTGAGGAGTAAGGTCTACTTTATTGGTGTAGCTTAAGCCTAGGTCCTTGAAACTGAAACATTCAGTCATTGGGTAACTTTGAAAATAAAAGGTAGTGGCAGCCTTTCAGACCCAAAGCACATGCATCGGCACTAAGAAGGTGAGATCTCCATCTGCCATGTTGAGCTCCATCTGCCATGTTGAGCGTGCAGATCAGAACGAATTTGTTCTAGGCATCTCGCAGCCGTAGAGTTAGAGAAGGAGTAAACACACTTGAGATCATCTGCATAAATATAAGATTGTTAGTGTTTAACACACAATGAGATATCATTTATGGAAAGCAAGAAGAGCAGAGGACCTAGCACGGTACCTTGAAAGACACAACTCAAAATTGGGGTAGAAGTAGAGTATGAGGATCCCCCTAAGACCATTTGTTGTCGATTTGAAAGATAAGATCTGATGAAGTCAGTAAGTGAATTACGAAATCCTATAGCCTTTAGTCTGGCTATGAGCTTCCTATGAGGAACTTTATCAAATGCTTAACTAAGAACAAAATAGATAACAAAATAGATTACCTTATCAGTGACCATTATTTGAAGAAACTGTCCGTTGTTAGTCGGATCTGACGTTATATTTATAACACACAAATCATTCGTGCTGTTACGCAGTTGTGATTTCGAAATTAGTGTTTATTTTATTAACAGCAGTACATTTGTAATGAAATGGCCTCTTGGGCCTTAAACATACAATTTGTTTATTTATTAAAAGGTGACTGGGCAGTTAGGATAAATAATAACTGAAACTTTTGATATTCATCCACATTTTCCGAAATTTGGCTCACTCTCTAACTTACGACTTGACACTCGCTATCGATAATTTTAGTTCATATGATAAATACTGTATTAAAATCAACATGCCTTCATTTTCGAAATTGTGTAGGAAAATAGGACAAAGGAGTAGATAAGAAATGGGAGAAGTAATTCTGATGATAGTTAGTAGCCAACGAAACGGCAGCAGTTTAGACTAAGAACGTCCATATAGCTTCCATCGTTTGAATGACCAGTGGTTTATGAATAAATATTAATCAATAAATTGTATATTTAAGGCCCAAGGGGCCCTTTCATTACAAACTTAGTGCTATCGTGAAAATAAGAAAATAATAAAAATATTTCAGATTAACAACAAACTCATAAAATAATTAGCTGGACAGTAAAAAAACTACAACATCGGTCGATGAGTTCAGTGAGCCACCGCTTTCCAAAAAATATAGGAGTAAAAACTGCATTAAGCAGTAGCATAGTGCAGTTGGAAGGGATCCTATTGTTGAGGGTTCGGGACGCTGATTGTCATGGGAAAAATAATGTAGCGGTGAGTTAAGAAGAGGTCATCAGGAACAACAGAAGAAGACAGTAGAAGTCAAGGCAACATCACATAGATACAACCTACCAGACTCCAGAGTCCACCGATAAGTTGGCAGCCAAATCAATAACCCCGAAGGTAACCGTATCCTGGGAACAGCTTCAAATGCCAGGAGGAATCTTTTTGAAATCTAAAAATTGCGTGTTTGGAAAGGAAACAGACAGTAACGACTTTATTTCCTCCAAAATTAATGCTTACGTTCATTGCAGTTGAAAATCGATAATGTAGTAGACAACCTAATTTCGAGTGGAAGATTGCTCCAAATAAAAGCATATTTGGAGGTAAAAAAGCAAGAACAGTTAGATGTGGAGCTACGGGGTGGTAAAATTATCATGGAAGAGTTACGAGTGGCGTAAGGTCGGTCTACTGGAAGCTGAACATTAATTTGTGGGCGATAAGGACTATTTTTAACTTGAAACAGAAAGCATATACCAGCTTCGAGTCTTCTTACCCAAAGAAATTTTATGTTTGCTAATTGACATCTATCTGTATAACACATACCCGACCCAGAAACAGAAAATATTTTACGAGTGAAAACTCGCTGAACCTTTTCAATCTTACTACGGTCATGCTGGGTCATGAGACCAAAAATCGGACAGCAGTATTCTAGTATAGGGAGAACAAACATGCGGTATAGCTTTAACTTTATTCCTGGAAGGAAAAAATTAAGTGATATAATCCCACATATCTGCGCGGCCTTGGCAGAAATTCGATCTACATGAGGTGATAATGCAAGCTTGTTTGTGTAAGTTAGACCTCAATCCTTTATCACCGATCGTTATAACAATGGACTATTTTGGAATATAATGATTCCAGGAAGCTTTGCGGGACAAAAGCACATGAAACTACACTAAGATGGAGAAAACGCCATCTGCCAAGTTGTGCTCCAACTTGACAGGGTACGCAAGTCTGCGTTAACTTTATCAAATCAATTACTGACCGTGTCCTTAGAAAATGAGTAAATACACTTAAGGTCATCAGCATAAATGAAATTTTCCGAGTTGTTTAGCACTGTTGAATTTTCATTTATGTAAAGAATGAAAAGGAGGGGACCTAAAACTATGCCTTGAAAAACGCCACTTGCGATGGGCTGAGGCATCGAGCAGCTTTTACTTACTAAGAACTTCTGGCTGCGGTTAGACAGGTAGGAAGCAAAGAAATCGAGGAGAGGAGGCCTGATGCCTAGGGCATCTAGTTCCACTAGCAGGCGCCCGTGCGGCACCTTGTAGAAAGCCTTACTAAGGTCAAAGTAAATCACAATGACTGATTGCTGCTCATTTCGAAGTGAAGTAACGAGGTTAAGAAATGCCAAGTGACAGGTTTCGCATGATCTTCCAGGTGGAAATCCATGCTGTGAAGCACTAAATAGTTTATTTTATATAAATAAATAAATAAATAAATTTTATATTTTAGGCCCGGAGGGCCACGTCATTGCTAACTTAGTGCTGTGGAAAAATAAATACACAGTTGATAAATGCTGCTCTCCATGAAACAACCACACAGACAGCGGGAGCGTTTAGTAGTGTTGGTAGATAAATTCAGATTTACCAACATATCGACATTTTAAAATAGTAGTCAACGCATGGTGAACTAAGAAGGAAGCAGTGAAAAAAAAAACTCCTACCATTTAAGCTGGGGCGGAGTTCAGCGAACCCCTGCTGAAAAAAACAAAACGTAGGAGAAAAAAATGCTTCAAAAAAGTTAAGGGGTTTGGTTGAGAGGATGGATTGTAGTGCAAATGAGACAGGACTGTTGA
>JAYGXS010000001.1:15911468-16020558 GCA_036362985.1 Ligula intestinalis | reverse complement strand
TTTACGAACGGTTGCAGCCACAATATCCAAGATCGTAATTGATGGGGGATATCGATGTAGAATTGTCCTAGGAGGAGCGAGGGGAAATATCGACTGTGATCTTGTAGGGTCACTTATGTCCACGCAAAGCTACGATATAGTCTTAATTTCATTTCAGGAAGATATAAATTATAAGAAATAAAGCCGAAAATCTGTGCAGATTTGGCCGTCATTCTATCGGCGTGAGGCGAAAGATCTAAATTATTCGTGTAGATTAAACCGTAGCCCCTGATGTTAGAACATTCGGTCATTGGGCAACCTTGAATTGTAACATGTTGTGGCAGACTTTCTGGCCCAGAGCATATGTATCGGCACTAAGAAGATGAGAACACCATCTGCCGTGTCGAGCTCCACACAGAAGGCACGTTCAAATTTGAATAAATCTGTTCTAGGCAACTCGCGGTCGTAGAGTAAGAGAAGGAGTAAACACATTCAAGATCATCCGCATCAATATAAAATTGGGAGTGTTAAACACTCAATGAATTATATTCAAGCCTACTTCCCAGTAGCTGTTAAATGGCAGAATTCAACATATTGACGGCTTTACAGAATCCCATGGAACATAATCCCATGTTGCTGTCTCAGGCAACCGTGGCCGTGTTGGCAAAGCCATGGCTGATGTTGACTGCGTCCACTCGTGCCTAAGAGTGTGTGTTTGTGATGACGACAACTGCCTTCAAATGACTGTGAAACGAGTTTGTTGTGTCTTAAATTGCCCGAGGGAATGTCGCCTGTAGACGCTAATTGGCTCTTAGGAAGCCACGTTAGTTGGGCATGCGTGTGCGTGCGGCTATGTGCTCGTGTGCGGGTGCAAATTTATATCAGTCAAGCATTTTAAGATCACTTAGTTGGAAAAGTCGTCTGTAATTTCGATGACGTTAAAGGCCGCGAGCATTGAACAAGAAACCGCACAACTAAATATTGAAGGTGAGAAAGGATTTTCTTCCTGACCGGGTCATAGAGACATGTATGAGCTTCCCGAGGCTAATGTAGTGTCCCAAATTGTAAAGAACTTCAAACACATCCACTTAATGCGTGACAAATACACTGGGAATTTATTAAGTGAACTAAAATAAAGGTGAAAATTTTGTGAAAGAGCAGGAAAGATCAAGGGAAACTCTCATTCGTCAGCAAAGGAAGCCTACAGAGCATCAAAAATATATGAACAAAATCTTTTGGTTACGAAAGGTTGCCTATAAAACAAAAACAATATTATGAAAACTCCTATTACCATAAGCTGGCTCTACGAGCTTTTCCCACCAGTTGGGGATATTCAGGCCAGCCGCTATCAATAAAAGTTTCGGTAGGATTGTGTCATGGGGTCGTGTGAGTGCGCGCGAAGCGCGCCCAACTCCAAGACGGGAGAGTGGTAATAGGGGAAAGTATGGGTGGGGCATATTAGGGGGAGAGAGAGAGTGAAATAATTCCAAAAACTAAGAAAATTACGTAGGAACGCCTTACTTTGTTTTACTGAACCAAAAATTGGCTTAAAAATTGGTTTTTGAGTAATAAAACGGAAAGAAGCAGCGTGGAAACCAAGAAAACCAAGCCGTGAAAGGTAATTGGACGAAAAATATTCAAGGAATTGAATATATGGTCTCAAGGACGTGCAAAGCCGAGCCGCTGCCCTGGCGACCAATGAAATACCAGCAAAAACATGCGTGAAGTCGGAAGCCAGACAGACATATGGGGAAAAACCAGGTAAGTACTGTTTCTCCTTAACGAAGTGCATGTTAATGACTGAAATTAGTGGACTGAATTTAATTAAAGAGTTCCTTGAAATCGCTGATTAAATTAATGGTATGATTTGCAGTAAGGAGCACGAACGGGTGCGCAAATTAAGGACATCGGGCTGGTTTTCTGTCTTTTCTAGCAGGAACGCGTGGACGCCATCCGGAAAAACCGATTTTGCAACGGTCGGCAGCCAGACAGACATATTTGTAGCCTTCAGTTATGATCCGAACTGGGCCTGCGGTAAGCTCGTTTAGTGCGCAATTAGTGTGCCATTATAATCGCAGGGTAAGCAGAAAGATACTGAGTACGCAACCAAAGCAAATACTATGAGCTTTTTTACCTTCCCACACAGCTTTGGAAGAACGCAAACCTCGGAAGCTAATTTTCGGACAGTTACCTCGTCCAATACTCCACCGGAAAGCCCACAGCAGACACAGCCTTGCTAGTTAGTTAACCGACAAAGAAGGTAAGCCGAAAGACGTCTGGGTGTACAGGAACAAAATCGAAGGGGGAAAATTGTGTGGCAAAAGGGGGGAGGGGCAAGAAGACGACCCACCCAGAGGGTTACGGTCCACCTCGATTAGTAAGCTTGGCCTACGTAGGGCGGCGTACTTAAGGATAAGTCTAAAAGTGAACGCGTTTTATACTTTAGCCCGGACCACAGGTCACCGAGGTCCCTACGATTGGACCAACCGACACCAGACAGTAGGCTTCTGCAAACCATCAATTCGGCCGAACTGGTGCCCTATCTCCACAGCAGAAGTTTCCTATCAACGGACTTACGATGCTCTTGCGGTGGACGAGTGTCCCTGCAAAAGTATGCGCAGAACAGAGATGGACAAATCTTCAGGTGCACTCTGTGCCTCGGCAAACAATCGGTGTGGACGAATTCTATATTTTATGGGAGCCGGTTAACGTTGCATAAGCTAGCAAATATGTGCCCGGCGTTTGTTGCCGGCAGAACGGTACAGGAAGCGGGAGCTGTCTGTGGAGCATCCCTAAAACCGGCCGTAAACTGGCTTGCAATTTGTAGAAACGTCTGTTCCAACACCCTGAACAGGGTAGCATCGTCCATCAGTGGACCCGGCAATCAAGTGCAGGTGGACGAGTCGATGATTACCCACCATAAGTACAACCGAGGGTGAAAAGTGCGGCAATTGTGGGTAATCGGTACGTACGACACTGTCAAGAGAAGGGCAGTGTGCGAACAACTGAGCAGCCGCTGTACACCGTACCTCTGCAGTGTCATATGCCGGAGAGTGAAGCACGGCAGTGAAATCGTGACAGACTGTTTGAGCAGCTAAAGTAAGCTGAAGACAATGAGTTATTCGCATTACACGGTACACCACACTGAGAACTTTGTGGACCCAATTACGGGCAAGCACACGCAAGCAATTTGATGTGTTTTGGAGTCGACTTAAACGGGATCTGCGCCAAAGTGGACCTATTCCAGGAAGGTCCGTTTGGGCACACGTTGAGGAAATCCAATACCGAATGTGGTTTGCCTTCCGAATGAATAGAGTGCCGGAAGCTTGGGATAATTTCTGCAGCCACATAACTCATCTGTACCCCGTCAATATGACGGAAGGTATTTTTTCCCTACGGCACCTAACCATTACCCAACAGAAGCGAAACTGCGCACCCGAAAACGACTGGTAAACAAAAACCTCAATCCGGAGACTTGCTGCCTCCTGCGGTTAGAGGTAATGGAGGACATGAACATGCAGGTAGATGGCGGAAACGAAGGCGAACCCAGCGGACCGGGTAAGAGTTTAATGCATATAAAACTAGTCATAATATCAGATTATGTGGACGAAAAGACGGTGTGGTCGGGCGGAACGCCTACGGTTTCCACAGACATAAGGCAATAACCAGCAATCGCAACGCATGGGTCAGGAAGGTGGAGTGATGATGCTGGTGCGGATTTGGATACCTCTCGTAAAGGTGAGTTTCAGGAAAGTTTGTCGTAATAGTTGCATTGTTGCAGGTGCAATCGAGCACTGCACCAGCCACTTAACGACCAGCAAAGCAAGCGAAGATCGCCACGCATCGAAGGAAGACTGCGGCGGAAGCGACGAGAGAAACACACCAAAATTACCCGGCGGGGAAGGTAAAATAAATAACTTATAATTCAGCTCGTAGCATGTTCCGCAGCCAAAACTGAACTGCGCAACGGCAAAGTTTACCTCAGGCGGGTGGCCGAAAGGAAAAAGAAGCGGAAGAAGCTGGATCGACGAGCGTCCAATACAATGAAAGAATAAGAATGCGGATGCTGCCACAGGTAAGACAGTTAAGGGAAAGTTAACGTATTTGTAGGCACCCGTGTAGAAGGAACAAACCAACTGAATCCACCGCATGCGGTCGAAGGAGAACGGCTAAAACAGCGCGGAAGGAGGCCGTTTGTAAATATTTTTCTGTCAATGTTATTTTGTGTGAGTAAAAGGAAACACTGAATTATATGTTTTTGAGGTGTGGACGGGGAAATAGGACTTATTCCGTCGGCGTTTTACAGAGGCTTAGTCCGCGGATTATGAAAAGTGTAACCGAGGCAAACTGTTGTAGGAAACCTAAATGACGCGGAGCATGAGGAACGTAATTGAGACGCTAGAATATCCCTAAGTATGGGACCGCAGAGTTAGTGGCCGCGGCTCAGTTAGTTGGCCGCAGCCGAAGCTGTGCCAAGAAACGACCGGGAGAAAGAGATTAGACCGTACCGATTAACCGAAGAGTAAACTGCACTATTCACGCTTAAGTTAGTTGGTTAGTAGCCAAAGCTGAATCATGGGTTCCCGCCAGAGTCCAAACGGGGTGCAGTCGGGGAGAGTGGCAGAAGTCGCGACCTTGGCTGGCTTGAGCCAAAGATGGGGGGGAGACGTGAGTTGGGTGCCTGGGCGGGAACTGTAGACGATCAGATGGCGGCAGGCATGCGGCGAGACGTAGCAGTCGGGACGACAGTAGGGTGTAGGCGAGTCCATCCGGCAGGCAGGCAGGCAAGTAGCCCTTTTTGGATCCGGAACCCCGCCGGGTGGGCCTCAATCCCGGCGGCGAGGGGGAGGAGGAGCAGCATAACGTGCAGAGATTCGGTCGGATTGTTCTACCGAAGACTGTACGGCACTCCTCACTCGTCCGCGTGGACAATGAGCAATAGACAAGTTTGTTGATTGTAGGGATCATTTCCGTTCCCGCTCAGGAACACAATGGCTTCGAGAAAAACGGTCAGTAAAAGATAAAGTTGGAAAGAAGGGCAGAAGCGGAGGGCAAACGGGAAGACGATCGAGGCACTTGGGAAATTAGGAAGAATGAGACAATGTGCGATGCCGCACCAGAAAAACGTCCTAGGTCAGGAGGTTCGGTCGGATTGTCGTGCAGAAGACTTAACTGCACACCTCAGTCGTCCGCGTGGGCGGGGAGGAATAGACATGGCTGGTAACTATCGGATTAAGTCCGTTCCGGCTCAGGAAAACGTCTCCCAGAAAGCAGCCGACAAACGATAACGTGAGAATGAAGGGCAGAGGCGGACGGCACACGTGATGACGATCGAGGAACTAGGTAAATTTGGAAGGATGAGTCAATGCATGATGTCCCATAGGAATTATAGCCGGGATGACGTTAACCATGGTAAACGCGTGGACTGCTCCATTTACTCGTCCGCGTGGACGTGTAGGGGAGCCCGAAATGTGCCCGAGTCACGGGATCAGCAAACGTAAGCCACCCGAAGGCTATAGCGTAGCAAGCTAAAAAATGAGCACATGTCATGTAATAATAATCATGAGTGGTGCGATCAGAAACCGTAAGCCACCCAACGATAGTAGTGTAGCACGCCAAGAAATGTTCCAAAGCATAGTAGGAATACGATAATAATTAAGAATAACCATCGTCTTTCAAAATTTAAGTAGGCTTACTTTTCCAGACGTTACAAATTTTTCCAGGCGTCCCAATTTTCGCGCGAAAATTTGGGACGCCTGGAAAAATTTGTAACGTCTGGAAAAGTAAGCCTACGTACATTTTTAAAGTAGATGGTTATTCTAGGTAATAAAAATTACGAACCCTAGAGACAACCTCACCAAAGTTTCTTTAGGACTCTTTACAGTAGTATTGTGGCCGTGGATGTTGAAAAAATAGAGAGCAGGAAGATCATTGGGGCCGCGAAATGGGACATCTCACCCTCAATCTACAATGCTTTCATGTGGAAGGACTTGTTCACGCAAAACACAATTAACTCGACAGGCTTTATCAGCAATTTAATTGTCCATCGTTCACGATGTGAAATCTTAAAGTCATTGGCGACATTGGATTCCTATTGATTCATAGACCTTGTAAGTTTGCGCGCGTACTTGCATACATTCTGAATTGAATATGATTTTGCTGAAATTTTTTTAAAGAATTCATTCAAAATAAAGCGTCTTACTTTCTTTCTCTTCATGCCTCTTCCCCACACCCCCCTCTTGACTTTCTAAGCCAGTTGACGAAGATAAGGCTGACTTTGCTAATCGAAGCAAAATAATTGAAAATTACGACATAAATCGAACAGATTTCTTTTTCTTTCACGTTTTTTAATTTTCTTAAGGGTTTGATCCGTTTTTTTATTCCATAAATTTGCGTTTGTTTACACTGGTATACACTGTGTTCAGAGGTCCTTTGGCTGTCACCAACAAATGTTGGTTACGCAGTCAGATTCTGTGCACTAAGTTGGTCGACAGCTGTTTCTCAATTTTCACGCAATTTTAGAGAGGTTGCTGTTCTATATTGGATACTATGCCAACAATTTAACCTAGGAACGATTTTTATATTCTAGTAAGTTCTCTTTTTTTAACAGCCAATACTTATTATTTACTTTCGCTGATAACATTTCAATGTTCACTGGGAATTTCCAGTGAAAAGTTAGCGTTAGTTTACCATAAAACGCTCCGGCCGCGCCTCCGTCTTCATATCTTCAAGGGCTTTAATTGTGCACTGCATTTCATTGCGTCCCGGTGTTGCCATTCCTATCATACAACAATACCTCCATAATAACATATTGCTAGCAAGTTGCTGGTAAGCATGGTTCCAAAGTTGCTGCCGTTGCGGATCGATGGAGTCGGAAAGGGATTGCTGTATCGGCCAATTAGAGTACCGCTTGCTGATTAACTTTAGATTTTTATTGCTGTTACTCGGCCATTCTATTAGAGATCCCAGTATCTCTGTCGGGTCAACACCGTATACCTCGGGAGCTGTAGAGCTATGTCTGTAAACTAGACGTCAACATTATAGCATAAAACGACTTTCAAATTTTTGGCAGGCCACTTGCGCTCTTACGAATGACAGAAGAGACACTACCTACATGAGTAACTGACCGTCCGTATTAGGAACGCTTGTTACCGCTTTTCCCCTCCTGTTGTACATCTATGGCTACCGAACATTACTTAGGTTCTGATTTTTTTGCGCGCGCCCGACTTCCCACGGAACCAATAAACAGTTTGACAACAGTCCTATAAATAGAAGCACGCGTCTTTAAACCTGAGGTATTTTACGACACCCATGAGTGCGCGAGCTGGTCACCATAATTTATAAATCTCAGTAAACAAGTCAAGTCAAGTCAAATTTATAAAAGGAAATATAGGCAAACGCCTTTGAACTCCCTCTTGGTACCTAACACAAGAAAGAGTCTACTTATTGATTCCGTTTACAAGCGTATTGGGCTATTCAGTTTTGGAGTATCTAAGTTCTTGAATTACGAGGCTGATAAATCCATAAACGCATAGTAACTCGACCGCAGTTTAGGACTCTTGCCCCATTCCATGCCACTCCCGTCACTGTTGAGGTTAACAAAAATTTAATTTACTCGGCAAAATCTACGTACAGAATTTTTTATCCTTATTTCTCTTAAACTGTTATTATGTTATAGTTCATCCATACCTGTCATATTCTGTATTTGAAAGCTTTAATTAATATGAATGAATTTTTTGGATATTCTAGCGCGCTCATTTGTCTAACCGAAATCTATAGAGTTAGGAAATACTGCTTATCAGATTTAGGGACGGCAGTAGCTAAAGGCGGTGGAGCGTAAGTGCTGACGTTTATACCATGAGAGGACGATTCGATCGGAGTCATATGAGATAAACCATGAAGTGGAACGTAGGTAAAACTGTGATGGAATAAGAAAAGTTAAAATGCGAAAGAAGTGGTGAAACCCAAACACTGAATTGAAGAGGCTGTGATAACTAATTTAGCAACATTGATAGTGGGTTTTTCGTTTGCATGCATTGTTACACGTTATTTCGCAGTGACCCAAAACAAAATGCAGTAGAAATTACTACCAGAATACTTATTAGTCGAATTAATGCTATTTAGTTGGTTATCTTATTACCAACATCTCCATCCACTATTAATTTAACACATAACCAACTCCTCTTTTAGATCGATTATGCAACCAGGCGCTGACCCGGCAAAGGCGGTTGATGAATAAAATATAGACGAACATGCTTAGAAAGATGTTTCCCCAGTTGCAAGGTAAGAATTTAAAGGCCCCTTCTACTTAATAGAGGGCACACGTCAGTCAACATCCGGCCCCTCACAAGATGACAATGATCACGTAAGGCTTCATTTTCGTTTACTTACCTTAACTCTTACATGTTGAAAAAGCAATGGTTATTAAAAATTAATGTACATTCATGGATTTTTAAACCTTTGATAGCAGGCTGTTATCAGTCGGAGTACGTAGGCGGCATTGTAGTCCATGCGCTGGAACCTACAACCTGTGGAGGCTGTGGCCTGTCACCCACTCTAGTACGTAAAGGATAGAAGGGCTGAATGCTGTGCGAGTAGATGGGGTATAGCGTATTCAGGGAAAAGGTGGAATGCTGATATCCACGTCCTTACGCTATGAATGTAAAGTGGAGCAGGATGAGGAAACTTTGATTGGTATTCCCAATAAGTGGATTATGAATAAGCTGGTGAGACTGTTAAATTAAATGCTGTCGTCACAACCCAGTGATTTGTCGGTGGGAGCGACCGATGAAATCGCTAATGGGTCTCCATATTGGCCTTTAAATAGCTATAATAATTACTCTAGCCTCAGGCCAAGCTTCAATTTGTTTTTCAGATTATCAGAGCTAACTAGAATCCCCGGCATCTAATAGAAACAGAACTGCTCCAAGACCTCTGCACAAGTGTCCTTTAATTCACAATGCGTCATTTCGTTAAAAAAATCAGTATTTCCAAGCTTCCAAAGCTTAGAGTCTTACACCAATATCTTGCCGTTGCATGAAATGGCTTTGCGGAGTTTAGTTTATTAATTCCTGCCAATGAGCCCATTGCTATGAACTGACATGTCTTTCGGATCAACTGTAGCCTTTTCCACTATCTCCTTTAGGTTATTGAACTCGGTTTCTAATTCGATGTTCTGAATAATGCACGAACTATCGGAGTGTGTAGCCTCCAAAAATTCTCGGCCCTTTTTGAATGGAGAGATACTAACGATATGATGTTGGTCCCACGCAAATTTGAGTCCAGTTTTCAGTGTATATATGACTATTTGGGACAAGTAGTCCTTCTTCGTGTTCGTGTATAGCGAAGTTGCTCATTTTCACGTTTGACCAAAGAAACAGCGCTGTGTCATACGGAATCTCCTAGATAGCTTCTTCCTGATCCGAATGGCCAACCCTATCCTAAGGATATACAGTGTTATTTTCGGTTTGCGCGCCACTCGTATTTAATGATTCCTCAAGAGTCTTTTAACCATTTACTTGATAGTGATATAAGGCGTTTTATATATCGCACTCTATGTTCCTTCACCCAATTGAGCCCGATATCACCACACTACAAAAACTTAGGTGAGATCGGCAGCATCATGCGTTTACATCTACACGCGTCACCGTATCCTTCGTGTATGGCATCCTGATGGCCATAGTTTGGAAGCTGATATGGAAAAGCCCAAATCATAACGTCTTCTATTTAGTGAATTCTTACACCAGTTGCCTTCTTTCTCTCTCTATTCTTTGGGCTTAAAATGTTCTAAGATCTTCTTAGTGGCGCTTATCACTATCCACCGTCAACAACCTCTACCCGCGTTCCGCATTCCATCCTCATTACCAGACTAGTTAAACTTGCAGTTCTCGCCTGCCAGTCGCGAAGTAGACGTTGCAAAAGTCCACACCTCTTTTATTTGATAACTTGCCTATTACTTTCAGCCTTAGGCGTTTTCCTTACAGCAATTTCATTGTTTCCACCATCTTCGTTGATTTAAGTCAAAACCTCTTTGATTATATAAATGCCTACTTACTGGGCAGAATGATTTGCAGGCACGATTTCATTATGCATTATATTGACATACTACTGCTATTACTTCTAATGATAATAATACTCTTTCTACTAGAGCAGCAACAACTGCTATTACTAATGCCACCGCTAATACTGCTACTAGCACTATATAACGTTTTAAGAGTTTACGAAAAAATGCCTTTTTACAAGCAGTTACGTCTTTCTGCTGTTTAGGATTCCTCCATAGAGCCTGGTGTAGAGGCCGAAAATGTCTCATTCGCCTCTTCACAAAATCCTGGCCCTTCTTCAGTATCACCTCCGCCAGTCAGTGGACAAGCCTATCAGTCGGTATTAAGTTCTGACCGTTTTGTACAAAAGAATTATTGGATGCCTGACGGTCATTGCAAGACTTGCTTTGAGTGTAATGCGAAATTCGGAATTTTCCGTCGACGTCATCACTGCCGTTTTTGTGGACGTATCTTCTGCTTCCAGTGTAGTAATCATGTGGGTTGCCCGTCACAAACCAATCGCTTTTGCCTTTCCAATTTAAAATTTTTTTGCAGATACAGATCTTCTGGCCCTTAATTTTGCTTTTTAAGCAAAGCATCATCATCATCATCATCATCATCATCATCATCATCATCATCATCGTCATCATCATCAGCATCACCACCACCACCACTACCACCACCACCACTACCACCACCACCACCACCACCACCACCACCACCACCACCACCACCACCACCACCAAACAACTCGCTCATCATCATCATCATAATCACCACTTGTGTTTGGGCCCATTTCATACTCACGTCGCGTTATCCCCCAGTTGTGAACAGCTATCCAAAACGCCTCTCTAGAAAGAAATTTACAATATTTCTTTTCTTTATTTTAGCTGCTTGATGGCCACAGCATTGGTCAACCAGGTATGCAGAGGGCCTGCTTATTCTGTGCCACAAGCCGAGCATTGTCGTCAGAAAACCGAAATGTCGAGGTACGTAAGTTCTCCCTCAGCGGTGACTTCTCTCCGGAGTACAATATAGACAATCTTTCCAGAACGTGTTCCCCACTGCAGAACACGAACACTGCTCTGACTAATTTCACTGGGCCTCGCGTCTTCTCCGTTGACCCAACAAACGACCCCCTGCTGCCACACTCCTCACGATCCAGTCAGTCAGCAAATCAGCTGACCCTCAACTTGCCAGCTCTGCCCGGCGGGGAGGGATGCAAAAGGATGGTCGAGTGGGATCGACCGCAGGCCCCCCAGTGGCACTTGTTGAGCCGATTAGAATCTACGGCGTCCTCTGCTGTCAACGCCATGTCTGTGCGTACTTGGCATCCCGTCAGACAAGAGCAGCGTGCGGATATTACCAAACTGTTCCCGAATCAAGAGGAGGGAGACACTAACAGACTACCTTGCGGTTCACGCTACAGACCGAATTCGGATTCCTTGTCTGGCGGGCTTCGCCGTCTGTCGCAGAATCAGCTACAGTCACAGCAGCCTGCCGTACGCCCAAGTTCATCGATCAGCTTACAAACTTTCCTCACTCTATGGCTAAAAATTTCTAGTTGTTCCTCTGCAACGGACCTCAGCACATCAGCACTCACTAATCCAGGCGCCTGCATGATTGACCAGCGAACATTACCATCGCCAACCTCAGGCAGCTTCCTCTCGCGCCTCTCCAACTTCTTCAAATCTTCCGAAGCCTCTCAGTCATCGGAGTTGACAGTAGTACCATCCAAACAGGAGATGGGATCAGCGCGCTGCTCAACACTCCTTCCTCTTAGGCTGGTTCGTGTGGGATCCGCGCGGTGTGCCTTTGGATCCGATATTGTGACCTGGCTACTGGAGAATTCTGATGGCGCTTTATCCTGCAGGTAGGATTTAGTGTTCCTGGCCCTTTTGCTACCATTCTGCCTGGTCTTAGTAGCAACCTTACAGCATTTTTGTGGCCATATTTATTGGCATAGTTAACCGCTGGGAGAAAAGGCGTCTTAAAAGGACGCAGAACTAGCCGCCTCCCGTATAACAGGCGGCCATGCGCTAAATTCCAATGGAGGTCAGGGAAGTTGGTGCAAGATGAATTCATCTTTTTCACAGGGGGTCTTTTCCGGCATTTGAACCCAAATGCTTCTTCCAGGCAAATTCGTCTGTTAGGTGCTCCTTAGACGGACTGCTGCCGAGGCTAGTTCTTCTTTGGGAATCCACGCATCCAGATTCGAAGTTGGATAACAGAAGCTGCCACAAAAGCCTCCCTGTTTTTATCAACAACTTATGTCGTACCCCAAAATAATGTTGTATAGGAGGCAAACCCTAATTAGTAGGGAACGTAGGGTCGGTATAATGTGTGTCTAAGCACGCTGTTGGCCAGTAGTTCTGCTCTGATGAAGATTATCCTGTAATAGCTTGAAATGTCAACCGAAATTCTGAAATGTGTTTTCGTTTCAGAAAGATAACTCAGGTGGGGTTGTAATATTAATTAACATGTAGCAAGATCCAAAGCTTTTTCAGTCACGTCAGAATTCCGGCTGTTTTAACACTAGTGTGTATTCGAGTGAAATAGGTCAACAGCGGAGGGTGCCCAGCATTATTGGGGCGTGGGGATCGGCGAAAATGTGGAAGGCGACGGCTTTCAGAGGGGGGGGGGAACGATAGTATATAGGTCAGACAGGATTTCACTAGAGATGAGCCTGCAGAATTTCAAAATTTTTCAGTTTGAAATAACAGAAAGATATTATAATTGATCAATGGACACTTCACGTCCTTAACATGTGCTCAAATCAATAACACATTTGAAAATTCCAATTGACATTTTTTGAAATAGCACGTCATGACACCTCGCTTGTTTTGTTTGCGTAATACCCTAAGCAAAGTTATTCTCCTTGTTTTTCTCCTAGGGAGGAAGCCAAGGCGCTCTGCCAAGCATATACACGGGCCTCCTTTCTCGTTCCAAGACCTCCTGCCGCGGCGGGTATGTTCGAGGACAACTCCACTCTCTTTGAGATAAAGGAGGTGGGTGTCTACGGTTTATGCGTGCATGATAAATGCCTGATCTTCACCTAACTTTCATGCCCCATATTTCCGTCAAATCTAGTTACTTCACCTTTCACACCTGTTTTAGAGCTTCGGATTGTTTGCCATCTTATAAATTAACTATTACATCTTTAGAAATTGCCTCGTACCCGCCAACAAGCCGTCGATTATTGTCAGAAATAAGTTTTTGTTAGGGAGTCTACCAGTGATCCTTTGCTACGGCAATCAATTTTCACCTGTTTATAATCGCCTTTCTACTTTAAGTAGGAAAATTTGAGCTTTATCTCAAAGCCCATCCTTTCAGTTGTGATTAAGAATATGCAGGTTCGCGCTCTTTCAGCATTGCGTTCGTACTTCAATCCATCGGTTTCACGGTCAAGCGTATAGCTACAAGTGAACTAACAACACCGACCGGCTGTCCATTTCTGCTCGATGGTTCAAATGACGTAGTTTTCGATGCAAATTCACACTGGTCTCTTCGCGAAGTCGAAAGTAAGGTCTGACTATGGTTGGCTGAGAACTGCGCACACTTAAAAACAAACCGGCCTCGTTATACTAAGCTTTTCGGTATTCCCTTTTCTATTGCTTTGCTTGTGGCTGCATTGTTTCCGGTGAGATTAGTAGACTGGAACCCCAAGGCAAAACTGAACGAACATGTTCCTTCATGTAATCGAATCAGCGAAGCTTCACTTCTGCACGACTCCGGGGAAAGGAGAAGTGGACAAGAAAACGACGAAGGCGTGTCGATTACCGGAATCATGGGTTTATTCGTATGAACTTTCGAATTCTTACTAGAGTTCATCGTCAGAGATAACGGCGTCAATGAGAAAACAAGCAGCAGTTATAGGGGGAAGGGGCCAATCAATCGCCAGTGCCGTCAGTCTGGAGATGTCTGTGCAGGGCGATGCATGCCGGCGCCAGATCGATTGACCGGGTTCTCTAACGAGGCTCAGGCTCCAATCAATTCTCGGCCTATCTTGCTGCCGGTGTGGGCGATTATTTTCGCGGTTGCGAAGCTAAACTCGTGACCCGTCTTGCAGGCGTGGGCAGCCACTTCTGACAATGCGTCACCCCGCCTGACAGCTAGCTCAGACGAATAAACCCATGATTTCGGTGATATTCTTTTTCTTCTTCTTCTTCTTCTTCTTCTTCTTCTTCGTTTTCTTCTTCTTCTTCTTCTTCTTCTTCTTCTTCTTCTTCTTCTTCTTCTTCTTCTCTTTTTTATTCCTCCTCCTCCTTCTCTTCTTCTTCTTCTTCTTCTTCTTCTTCTTCTTCTTCTTCTTCTTCTTCTTCCTCCTATTCTTCTTCTTCCTCATCTTCTTCGTCCTCTTCGTCTTCTTCTTCTTCATCATCATCTTCTTCCTCTTCCTTCTCCTCTTCTTCTTCTTCTTCTTCTTCTTCTTCTTCTTCACCATGAGTCAAGAAGACCAGATTGGATCCGGCGTTGGCCGCTTTCTCCAGTGCAAGACAGAAAAAGCTGCCTAACTTAGTGTTCAGCGACAGTAGACCTTGCGCAAATACTACAGCACTATCTACTCTCACTCATTCTCAGTAGGTGTCAAGACAGACTCAAGGAAACCAAGGCTAGTACTGCTACTACTGCTACTGCCATTTCTACTACTATTAACTAGGAGTGTAGCTGAATTTTACTAATGCAAACACTAATCAACGGCACCTCTGACAAATGCAAACGTCAGAAATAAAGTCAACGCTGGCGTTCATCTTCCCTCAATCTCAAAAAGAAGGGTGAATCTGTGTTTATCCTATTCCAAGTAGATACACGTTTGAGGTTCGGAGTAGATCAGGGCTTGCCTTGGTTTCCGCCCTCTCGTCTCTGCCCACCAAAAGCTGTGTCACATTTTACTAAGTTTTGGCTAAGATACTGCTACTAGAGGTAATATGTCCCTGCTAAGAGTTATATTCCTAGTAATCGCACTTACTGAGACCAATGGATGGTATATTCTAATAATATATTCCCATGATCGTTTCAATAGCTGACATGCATCCTATTTTTGCAACAAGCATAACAGAGTCCTTAAAATAATCTGGTCTGATTTGTAAGACACCCGGGCGAGCGTTCACATCAGGTAGATAAATACCATAACATAGCGATATGAGAAATATCTAGAAGATTGATCGCTTATTAAGCGATCGATTTCTTGTATCTGAATAATGGATTATTAAGCCTCAGTAAGCATATCTATGCGACTTTTTGTCATGATCTTTCAGCAGATCTTTTCAATCAGCCATCCTTTTCCCCAAATAGCTGGATGATGACAGCCCTCGATCAAGCACAATCGTTGCTCATCGATTTTCGTCTGCCGGATTCGAAGGTGAAACATCGTCCACACTTTGCGAGTCTTTAACCCCTGTTCGTGTCCCGTCAGGCCCTATTGAACCCGCCTGGTTGACCGGAATTAATGTCCTTCGTGGAGTCCCTGCCTCTCAACCGTTGAAAAGAAGGTTTTCGGCCGACATAAAATCCACTTACCCCAGTAAAGACCATCTCTCTAAGTTTACTATTCTGGAAGAAACACCATCAGCGACAGGTATGTCTGAATTTCCGTTATCGTCCCATTACCGACATTTGACATCTGTATGCAAGATATTTTCTTTACTTGGCAGAATTGAAGACCACTCCACACACTGAAAGGATCGTTAAGATGTCACCGGGGTCTCGGAGCCATAAAAGCGCACCGAATGTAACAACTGCATTTGCCCAGGAAAACGAACTCCAGTACGTTGCATCCTCTGGATTTCGAGCCAATTTTGTTCCTCTTGTATTTGCTGCTGTTCCCCTTTTTTCGTGTGTCTTCTTTTGCAAATTTTTAATTTCCTTGTCCACCACCGCCGTGAAGGGCTGCTGAAGGGCTTACTAATTATTTAAAGGAGGTGTGTTATCCTCTTAAAGGCACCTGCGATGCATCAACGTTTTTGTGATAAAGGGCAAAGCCGTAAACGAGGAAAGAGGACAATTGGACCTCAACAAGTTTCCTTCTTTTCTATCCAACAATAATTACCTCCCTAGTCATTATCTGAGGCCGACTTTGGACAGCTAATGGGCATTCGAACTCATGACTAAACTGGGTAGTGAGTAATGCGATAAAGAAAACTGGTAGGTGACTGATACTTATCATCAGTACCCCTTCCACTCTTTCCCCTTCGCTACTCTTCACTCTGCACGCATACTCACCGGCGACCTAAAAGCCCTGTTCACGTGGGCAATATGGCGGTGACAATTTTGGTTGGGAGCTTGGTGTTCCTCTGTTCCCTCTCGTGAGATTGCCCTTCTCTTGCCAACTCAGACGCTATTATATGCAAACTTATGGTGACTTGGTGTCTACTTTTTTATTAAACAGCAGCTGACTGAAACAGAAAAGCATTATCCACCCGCTCCTTTTGGATGAAGAGTTGATGTTGTCAAAGTTGAAGAAAACGGCGCTGAGCTGTGTTTGACAAAGTTTTCCATTCAGCTGTGGCCAATTAAGCGCTCCCGCATATAGGCTAGACACGTCGCCCGTATCCAATCAAGTTATTCCTTCGTGATGTTCTTTGACCGACCACGTCTGTTCCTCGTTTTGAAGGCCATTTAGGAGAATCCTTATTGGGAAAATCAGACTACCCTACTTCAGGCGTCGTGGTCATCATCCTTAAAGACTACAGCCTCCTCTCCCTCAGAAGTGAACTGGCTCAGAATTAATGACAGACGCATGTGTACCTTCGAAGCTCCTATCATCAGCTTACTCTCTCTTCCTCCGCCTCTACTCATTACCATCAACTTCAGGCGGCTACTGTAGTCTGTAAATTGCATAGGTTTTAGTGGTTTTGAGGCGGACACTAGTTTGTGAGGATGTGAGGCCCATAGGTATAATAATGTTCACAGGATTGATGAGAAGGACGCCGATGATTCAGGAGCTTTTTGTAACTTAGAAGAAGAAGCTGCGATCGATTTTCAACTCTTGCTACGACTGATGACATACCTAGCAGCGCTTATGCTGGCAGTAGTTAGAGATAGAACGTTGATTTCATTTTTATCTCTGTAAGAGCCTTGTTTTTGTTTACAACCAGTAGTTTTTCTCTCCCATTCGTCGTGTAATTGCATTTTCTGATTTCAATTTTGATTTTGTCTACTGCCATCTTTGGGATCCTAATTCTGTTTGAACTTCCACCCAAGGTCTCTGCTTCACGAACACATAATGCAGCTCATTCGCCAAGATGTCTACGACTGTCAAGTGCCCAGCGAATGGGCCTCTACCATCTATGACCTTGCGCTCATGTTGAGCACACAGTTTAAGCTGGACCTTCGGCCAGTTGTTACGAGCAATTTGCTGAACCGGAAGAATGCACAGTCTGGCACGGCTGCCCATCTGCCACTCATAGAAGACGCCGCTCTGTTTGAGTTCTACCAGAACAAGTACACCCCCATGAATATTCTGCGCTATGTTCAAATTAAAAAGGTTGGTGCCGAACAGTCCAAACAGTCGAATGAAGTTTTTTCATCACCACAACAATCTTAATACTACTCTACGCACACAGTACTACAAAGGTTTGAAGCTCCAATATTAATAATCACCATCGTCATAATCGTCTTCCTCATTTCCATCAACGTTCTCATTCACATTCTGCTCCTCCTCCTCCTCCTCCTCCTCCTCCTCCTCCTCCTCCTCCTCATCATCATCATCATCATCATCATCATCATCAGCATCATCACCGCCATCGTCCATAATAATCGTGTCCGAAGGATTTGCTAAAGTTCTGCGAGAAAGCTAATGTGCTAGGCTGAAACACTTTACAGACAAAAAGCAGGCAGCCTGGAATGGTCATTTTGGTTTGTTATTCGTCGCCAGTCAGCTATACTCAACGCCAAGTGTTGTAACATCTTCAGCTCGGACCTGTGGACCGGTGGCTGGAAGTCCAACACCACAAAAGGAGGTTGCAATAGTAAGGGGTTTTTTATGACAGTCTAATGGCAGCTAAAAAGCCAGATATGACCATTCTAGTCTTCTTCGAATTTGTCAGTTACTTCTTTCTGCCTGTAAGACGCCAGTCGCTGAGCGTCTTGTGGCGATCCTGGAGATTGAGCCTCGGGGGGCACAACGGGAGACGCATATCGCGTAACGTGATCCGTGAGCGTCGCGCACTTTAAGGCTGACCACGGGCTTAACAGTTTAGTTGGTTTATCATCTAGTTTTCGTCAGCCAATTCGAGATAAATTTTGACTTAGTAAAGTACATTATTATTGACGTACAAGATAACTGGACCCACTTATAGTTCCAGAAGGGCATTCCTGCCCTGAGTTGCTCATTAACAACCTCCTATAAACTCATAGCACTAGTAAAATTGATATTCGTTGCTTTGGTTACAATCTTCGCTAATATAGCCAGTTTTTTTACACATAAGGCCGCTGTTTTTACGTCCGTCGCTTCAAGCGATTGTTTTGGTTCATATACAGTATTGCGAGTCCTGCAAGCAACTTGCTTAAGTTTATAAATGTTTGATTATTTCTCCCGTATCAGCGAGAACGCATTTACGAAAACTCATAAATAATAATGAGCAGCATTAGGCATGTTAAGTACTTAAAAGAACTATAAGAAGTACTAACTGTTTTTAAAGAAAAATAAAAATTTCTCGATAATCCCCAGGTTCTGGAGACGTAAAAAGAGCTATAAATTAGAACAATAAGTTTGAATATCTTGTTAAGTATAAAACATAAAGCAACCACTTTCTTTATATAAAAAGAACTTGTATCTAGTCAAAATATTATGTACATAACTATTTATTGTATTTCGTGGAATAAAGTCTCTCATCATTTCGCTCGTTTTCAGGGTCTTCATTGATAAGTTGATAAATTGCGCTTCTGTTCGATGTTTACATCAAAACCTTAAAAATAAGGTATAACTAAACAGCATTTACCGAAAAACTAGCTTTTGGATATAACTTCTTATGAAAATGGCTATGTAGGTCAAATTTGGAAACTCTTCAAAGCAGCAAACCACATTGTCGAGTATACAAAATGTCTGCTAGATATCACGCATATTGTTATTCCTAAGATCAATAAAAAACCTTCCATAAAAGGTTACCTCTTTAAAAAGTGCTTTTATTGGATATTTAGCTAACAAACTTCTGTGGATATTAACAGTGAAATTAGAGTCTTTTGACAATTTCTTTAATTTACCCGAAGGAAAACGATTAAATTTGACTGGAGACGAAAGAACATACTTTTTTCTTTATAAGGGCTTATTTTCCGCTTAAGGGTACTCATTCCACGGTCCATAATAAGCTTGCGAATGCAAAAAAACATGCTTCATATATGACCATTTTTTGAACTACTTATTATGCTTCTGTCTGTTTCGTTTCTAAATAATGCTTGATCGGAACGTTCTGTTTACAAAAAACTATTTGTACATGACTTACATTTAATAAGACCTTCAATGGATTGCCTTTGCGGTAACATATGGACACTGCTTACGCGCAAGGCCAGCTGTGCGGTAAAAGAAAATGTTCTACAAAAACCTTTTGTTACCGCATTTTGTGCAAAAAACATAATTGTTAAAACTTGAATTCATGCTTCGTTCTGCAAAAAGCGATTCTTTTAACTTGGCTTCACTTCAATTTGATCAACTTCATACAAATTTTTCCAGTTCTGTAAGGGATTATTATTCTTCCTTTTTTTTACTAATTATAGAATTCTTCCACAGCACAATATATATTAGTAAAACGTTTGGTTCTGTCGTGCCTTATAGCATACGAAATTTCTTTAATGTAAACTTACTCATGATTTAGCCAAAATGAGTGCTTATTTCCCTCAATTACTTTACCTAAGATGGCAGTTTTCCAAACTAAAGCATTTCTTACTATTAAATCCACTCAGTTGATCAAAATAACCTGTCCAACTATATGCCAAAATACCAAGTTAAATTTCTTCATGAAAGTTGTTTGCAGGACCTGAAGGACTGTACATCCCTGTCAGGTTCGAGTCTCGGCTGGCGCAGCACCCGAGATTATTTATAGAACAAAGATGTTGACTAAAAGCCTTAAATGGCCATCCAAACTTCCCTGGTATTTTCCGGTAATGTTGTAACAGCCACTCCAGTGTTCGTCACTTTTCTCCGGCGTCCAAATGGCTGCGACAAGCTCGCTAACTAACAGACGTTCCGCTCAAGCATGGCAGTCCTCCTTCCTTGACCTCAGCTTAGTCATAGTCGCGTTTTTGGACGTGTCAAGCATATCCCTCCTACCTTCTTTAGCATCTTGCTTTTCGAAAGCTGTACACATAGCTCCCGTTCATTATATCTGATCTACTTCCTTTGCAGTGACCTTGCCTGCTGGATGGGATAGGCATATTAACCCATCAATTGCGCCACAATTTAAAGATTGAAAGCCCTCTTTTACTTGTAAATATCCACCCTCATTATTCATCATATAACGTACCGAAAGGAATTTTCTTAATGCCGATAGAAGCGAATAAGCGAGTGTCAGAAAGCAGTTCAGAAGCAGAAGATGCAATCGCTGGAACAAGAGCTTTATTTGCCCGACGTTTCGGATTCTGTCGAGAACCCTCGAGAACTCGGAAGCGGACTGTTAAGCCGTCTGCGCACCAATTAAAACCCCCAGCGGTGGTCACAAGAATCGATAATTATAGTGCGCATGCGGTCGCGTGGCCACTTCGAACTATAAATATTGCGTAATCTGTGCATGTATCGCCCTTATTTGTGCATTTATCACCCTATTCTACGGTTACCTCTAATGAAGGGTTCTCGACAGGATCCGAAACATCAGGCAAATAAAGTTCTTGTTCCAGCGATCGCATCTTCTAGTTCTGGATCTTCTGAATGTGTAAAAAGGCGGTAGATCCCTAACGACCTCCCTTTCCCTATCTGTTAGCACGGAAGTTATTTACAGTATTTCCATACTTCGCTTGCAACACATCGCAAAGTTTATTGTACAAGAACACTTCGCAAGCTTAAAAAGCCTCCTGGCGAAAATGAGATCACATTTGTGCATGCTAAAGCAACTTCTATCTTCCGGTTTAATATGAGTAATTATTTAATGTTTCTGCAAAATTATTTGACTTGTCTGCAGGATCCATGGACTATTTTATCTCCTTTTTCGTAGGTCATTCAAACTGCTGACGAACCGTGCGAGATTCTGGATGGCGTAGCCTTTACTGGTCAGGCTATTAATAAGTTTCTCCCGACAGAGTTGCGCCAGCCTCGAATACTCATAATTGCCTCTTCTATCTCATATGAACGTAACCTCTTCCGCATGACTTCACTGGAGGCTCACAGTATGCAGGTATTAATCACTTCAATATCTTCTGCGCATAAGTAGTTCCCCTATTCCCGTGCATTTTCGATTTTTCTTTTGTTTTCTGCTTTATGCCAACCTACTTTTTATTATAATTTTACTTTAAGACAAAGCTTTCTTATTGTTTCGTTATCATTGTAGGAGGAGGAATACTTGGTAAACCGTGTGGGCAAGATCCTAGCATTCCGTCCGACGCTTCTTTTTGTTGAGGGCTCTATTTCAAACACAGCTCTGGACATGTTTATCAAAACAGGCATATGCCTATTTTGCAACATCAAACGGGTGAGTTGCATTTTCGGGGTAGCTGCTAAATGTCTTTTTTAAAATGTTTTTCTTGGCGCATTACAAAGCCCCTGTCTGTTCCAGCATGTTTTAGAGCGCATCTCTCGAGCCACCGGTGCACCGATTGTCGCCTCCATCGACACTCTGCTGAGCGGATCTTTTGACTGCGGTCCTAAGACGACAAGCCCAATAGGACACTGCCAGTGGTACAAGGTGATAACCGTATCGCAGCCCGACGGTTAGCTACCATCTACTTATATATATATATATATATATAGACGTATGTTTCATCCTACAAATTTGTTTGATTTTGAGGCATTTACCAGAGCTTTTACCCACCCTCCTCCTCCCTCCATTAACAATTTTATATAACTTTCTCTCTGTCTGTAGGCACAATGAAACCTCTGACACTTCTGGGCACAAAGCCGCCGACAATACCGAACGACACGGCTTTGCATGGGGACTCGCGGGTTCGCTGGTTCCGTTTTCGCCCTCTCGACGTCGATGTCCCTGCCGAGCAAACGGACGCCAGTTTGCGTTTGCCAGCCTACAGCGTAATCCTCAGGGGCAAGGACTTGGCATCACTTAAAATAGTCAAACGCTGCCTAAAGTTCGCTCTTCTAGCTTTTTATAATGGCCAACTCGAACTGGCCTTTATGCGCGATGCTGGCATTCTGCCCTCTTCTACAGCCTCATCGTTGCGATCTCAGGTACATACTGTCGCATGCTCTTACCGTGGTACCGGGTTCAATTCCTATCTTTTGTCGCTACCCACCCCCATCTCTCTCTCTCTCTTGCCCATTTCAGCACACGGCTCAGCCGCCCAAAGACCTTGAAGACTGTCCTTCAAGTATGGCCTTTCACATGGTAAATCGCGTCTTCACCTTCTCCGCCTTCACCCGCACAAACCTACCCTTTCTGTCTGGATCCTCAGGTCGGAGTGCCCCTCTCTGGGACTTCTATTCCTACCTTGTTGAATGGCCAGCGGGCAGGCGGCTGAACGATGTACTCAAGCAGAAGGCCCTCGTGATTCGGGCTAAGCTCTATGCCCTGCGAAAGCGGCCCTCGGTGCATACCTTGCCCGCTGCGAAGTTTAGCACTACTGGCCAACTGCCAGCTGCCTTCTGCCGACTGAAACTGGAGCCGCATTTGTCGCCCAGTTTGCGTCTTCTCCGCTGCAGGGGCGGTGGCGGGAGGCTGGCTTTCGATTCCGTGGATGTGATTGGTTCAAACAGCGCTCCTGTCAGCGGCCCGACACTCGCCTGTCTCTCAAAGCGAGATGCGCAGGCATTCTCCGCAACTCGCGCCACCGCCTTTCTCCACCGGGAATGCGGATCCAACCACCCGGTCTTCAAGCGGACCTGGTCCGGTTTGGGACAGTGGATCGTTCAGAATCGCGTTGGAGCCTCATCATCCACTAATTTGAATTTTCAGCTCGTCAAACCAAATCAGAAGGTAGATATTAGTTCTCAGTAATAGTAGTGAAAACTCCATCCCTAGGTGGTGTGTCAGAAGGAGAGGTGGCGTTTACCGCGAGAGTTTTATTTAGCATCAGACGTTTCGGATAGTTGTCTCATTTATCCTTCGTCAGAGAGTGAATACTCTGACTCCTGCCACACAGAAAGGCTCAAATTGGATTGGTAGACTGTTCACGCGGAAGAAGGGAGCGTCATATAGCGAAAGCCAGGAGCCAGAGTTTACTCTTTGAAGCTGGATAGACGAGACAACTATCTGAGACCTCATATACAAAATAAAACTCTTCCGGTTAACGCACTTTCTTCTGACTATATTAGCTCTGTCTACGTCGTTACCGTGACTTATCTAATATTTCCATCTTGCATCACTATCATGATAGTTTTTCAGCTATCAATCCGATTTAAGCGCTCTTGCCGTCTCTTTATATTATCAAATCCGCCGTACGTTCATGCCATCAATTCTCCCTTTTTCACTGTCTGACCCCGTCGATAGGCTTTATGGCTCCTCCTTTCGTTCGAAAATTTATCCGTTTTCCGACCTTTCACCAAATCGCAATTTGTCTGTGAAACTGAACCGGGCAAATAGGCGTGAAACTAAATGAGTACTTAACATTGTGAATATGAACAACTAACTTGCACTTTATGTTTGATTTGATAATTAATGATGGTAAAAATGTATCTGTTTACTTTCAACTAACCCTGAACCAAATTTGACAGACCAACCACCCTTAGCTTTGAAGGGGCCTTGTGTAGAGCAAGTTGTCCTCTGAAGAGATAAAACAGAGTGAATGAATGTGCTTTCACCGATCTAGTAGAGGAACAATTAAGTTCCGCTTTGCCCAGGAGCTCGCAACGCAAGCCCTCCAGACCGTCACATGGTGACCAGGTAATATAATGAAGTGGATACGACAAAGCAAAAGGAGACCAAAATGGCCATTTCTGGCTTATTAGCCCTCATCACCAGTCATACTCAATCTCGAGGTTTGGCACCCAAAAAATTTGAACCCGGGACCTTTGGTCATTGTGTTCAAGACACTAACTCTAGTCTACAGGTTCCCTGCTTTGTCGGTTGTAATCGTGAATATGCTGAATGAATGTGCTTTCACCGATCTAGTAGAGAACAGTTAAATCAAATCTCGAGAGATAGGGTATGACTGGCTGATGAAGGCTAATAATCCAGAAATGACCATTCCGATCTCCCTTTGCTTTGTCGGATCCACTTCATAAAACGGAGTATTTAGTTTTCTCCGGGCAGTATTCAATAGACAGATCATAACCCCTGAGATGTGGGGCAAGTTTGCTAGAGTATGCATGCTGGAGGGCAGTAATTTTTGTATTGCTGAACGGTTACAGCCTACTAAAATATCCCTTATGCTTTTTACTGTACCCTGGCTGGTTGTAGTTAACTCTCGTTGGGGAGAGGTCAGGTAGACCTTAAATGGATATTTTTGGCCATTGGTCTCCAACTAAGAGAGTTGGAAGTAGTAACGGACACGCTGACGCAATTACCCAACATTCGTTTTTTTTCACACCCTTCAGCTCACTTTGTCCATATTTGTCTCTTCATAGACCTACAATAGACGTCTAAGGAGGAGTGTTCGTGATGCCCGTTCCTACGCTTCGTTGTCGCTGGCCCGCACCGTCTTTTCCACCAACTCTGTCCTCTGGCCTGAGCCCTGTATCCCCACGTGGATAATTAGCATTGACTTCTACGGATCAAACGACCTGCCCTTGGGCCTCTTCCTTGAGCGTTTCTGTTTCCGGTACCTGCTGTAGCTCCTGCTTTGTCTTGCCTTTTTTTAAAATGAAACTTTAACTGACCTCTGCCACCGCCCCCTCTGCGTCTGTTGCAGAAGCCAAACGTGCCTCAACCGTGAATGCGATACATCCATGCTGCAGCACATCCAGCGGTTCACGCAGACATACGGCTCTGTGGAGTTGGTCCTCCGTCACCTCGATTCCGTTCTACCAGCGGCTGATCTGACGAACCATCCTGATCACACCCAAATTTACATGTGGACTGCCTGCTCTGCCTGCGCAACCAGCAGTCAGGCCTGCCTCATGTCTGTGTCCAGCTGGCACCTCTCTTTCATCAAATTTATCGATCTTCTACTGAACTCCACCGAGGTCTTAACACACATTTCGCCAAACCGGCCCAGTTTGGAGGATCAAAAGCCAGGCCCTGTGGCGGTGCAGTCCTCATCCGAACAAACCAATCAGCCGCATGAGTGCAGCGCCAGGAGTCTGCAGCACTTTTTTGCCCTAGGCAAACACCTGGCCACCTTCAGGTTAGCTTTGACCTCGATCCTGTCACCTATTCTCTGCCGTCGTTTTCAGCGCCCAATCATCCACCCCCCTTTTCGCTTTCAGCTACACTACTGTGTCTATTTATGAGGTGGTCATGCCGCCAGTCGAAATCCTCATGTTTTCACCCCAACTGGAGCCGGCTATGGCCGCTGCCTATGCCCGGCACATTGGTGCTACTGTGAAATCACCTCCAACCACCGCTACCACCAACAGCACTCAAGGGGATCCGCCTCCACTGCTAGCCAAGCCGGACACCCTTTATGCCCTCGAACTTCCAGCCTACCTCCGTCAGGAAGCTTACGTCGTGTTGAAAAAGTATTTTGCTGCCTGCCTTTACGAACATATTTTATCATGAGTATCATCGCCCACGTTTGCTTACTAACCTGCTTCCCCACACCTTTCAGATTCTACCAGGTCACCACTTCAGTGAAATCGCATCTCTTCACCCTGCGGCATGAAACTATGAGCGATGACTGTTTGTCGCTGGTTAAAACCCTGGAGGACCATCTAAATGTAAGTTGGTTTTTTAAAACCTGTTCTGCATCCGCTTATAGCAGTCTTCAACAGAGCCGCTGCGGAGCCTTGATCAATAAACCACCATCCACGCGCCCATAAGTGCTGCCAACGGAGGCCCTGCAACTAAAGCCTATTACTTGCGCTCTTAGTGAGGTTCAACCGACCGAAATGTGACCTAGACTCAACCAAAAGTTATAGGATGACGCAAATGTCATATGATTCATGGCGACATTCCGCTGGAGAGGAGAAGGCGTTTAGTTTTCCAGATCCGTGGCCGAAAATTGTTGGGCGTAGAAGGGTACAATATGTGACATGATTCAGGCCGGCCAAATCAGGCATGACCACAGCCGTACCAAGTGCAAGTGTGGCGGAAGTGATGAAATATTGACAGAAGCATTTGATTACACCGTCAGATGAAAATCATTGCTTCGGTGCATTGGCCAAACTACTAATCAGTCGATTTAATCCCAAGTCAGTTATTGTACGGAACTCACGGGCCGTCGAATGCGAGCTTTTCAACTCACTTCTGTGCATAGTAGTCGAAAAATTGCCCATTTTAGGTAGTGCACATTTTCACGATGCCTGCGCATAGATAAAGAACTTGTTAGCACTTTGTGGGCAAAGGCGTCTCTGAATTTCATACTCAAAAGCTAAAATACGAGGAACCCTAAAAGAAAGTAGACTGGGATAATCTTTGTGACCTAACCGTCGTCAGCCAGTCACGTCTAACTGTTCCCACGAGCGTTCTTGTAGCTTGCTATCCAGAGGTTTGATCGGTGCCGCAGGCAACTTAAACAGTTTTATCCGTACCTTCTCGTCTATTCCACAATTATCATGAACCCTTCTATGAGTATGTGTGGGCGATACGGATTTACTCGAGGAAAAAACGCAGCATATTGTTTGGGAAATTTGAGGACCAGCTGCGTATCAGAATTTGGGGGAATAAGTAAATATTTTTAGAACAAACATCTTCTTTTTTCTTCGATTGGAGAAGGTTTAATTTACTAAAAATCGAGTATGACAAAGGGCTTTTGACCCGCCGTTCCTATCAAGGGGACTTTTGAGTTCAGTTCAGTTTTTACTAACGATAAGATTGGCGAACACATTTAAAACCCCTACTGTTGGTGTGGTTTCGAATCCTGCCCGTACTGTCGTGTTTTTACAATTGGGTCGAATGAACTAAAAAGAGGTTGTTTATGTAATCGCGTATATAAAGCGAGTAGCCGTCTGCTGGTCAGTAAAGAGTAAACATAAAAACCTACTGACTTTTTGCGAGTAGTATAACCACAAACTGGTGTATTCACTACTATGGTTATGTGTGTGTGTCTGTGTGTGTGTGTGCGAAGTTTCCAATTGACAGTCGGACGACTGCAGTACCGCCCTCGAAGGAGCCGCATCCGAAGAGTGCGAGCGCGACAGTCGTCATAGTGAAGTTATGTCTGAGCCAGTCTCAGGGAGATTATTGGCCAGACTGGATTGGGGTAGGCAGACGCTTGTGCGTGCGCACGTGCTGGCAGCCGTGATAGGCGAACATTGCGCGCGCAGTGGGTTTAATACATATTTCTAGTGTTCCCCGAGTTTCACCACTTATTGTACTAGTTCAGCGTCTGTTATCAATACACTGCTAGCAGTCGTGTAGCACGAAATTCGTTTCAAAGCAGCGGACGTCAGGCTTTTAGGAATTTGGTTTCACCTTAGCGTCCGCCCCATTATAGAAAGAAGAGAATGTTGCTTAATCTACGAATGAACATCATAAATTTTCAGCGAAAAAAATGGCTCCATTCACGAAGGTTAAGTAATGGGTCATGTTAAGAGGTAAAAGATCATGTAATACTCACAATTCAAGTTTTACACGGTATCCGCGTCTACGATGGAGACAGATCAGATTTCAACTTCTCAATTTCCGCTTCACACGTGAGGTACCGTGCTAGGAATGGGAGTACCGAGTGCTGATATGCTGATGTGTGGCAAGATATATGACGGAAGCCTCGGCGCATGGGACGCGAAGACTTCGCATTCATTAGTTCAGAATGGAGAGGGTGGGTGACCTCATTAAGAATATGACCAGCAAATTGCTCGACCGTTTTAAAGTGGTGTTCTAATGTAAGATCAGTTGAAAAACATAGGAAACACCGGCAGCTGAAGAGAGCATTCGGAGGCTACGTTTCAAAATGACTAGGTCTTTCTTAAGCTAGGCTGGAAAAATAACTGGAGAGCAGTAAAGAATGAGGAGGAGAATGCAGGCATCTACAAAACACCAGATTAGGGCTTGTGGTGTGTGCTAGGAACGCAAGCGGCGGATATAATATAAAAGTTTACGGATTTAGATAAAAAGGCCTGCTATATTAAGAGTAAATGTAAGGTTGGATGCTAGTGTGACGCCAAGGTATCGGAAAGAGGATACTTTGGTGGGCAGAGTGTCAATAGATTCGGGAATGGGAGAGGGTCGAAGTCGAAAAGTACATTGGACTGACTTTCGCTCGTTAAGTTGAAGGTCATTTGTTGAAGACCACGTGGAGACATGGTCTAGGCCATCCTTCAGTATTTGGAGATGTGAATGACTTTCGAGCGGATGGCCAACAACCATATCATCAGCATATTTAACAAACAAGCATTCGTTTGTCGATCGTAGGTCGTCAGTGTGGAGAGAGAGGAGATTAGAGGATAATATAGCCCCTTGAAGAACTCCACAGTTGTTGGGAAGGACCATGGATTTTCACTTTTCGCACTGAACGAATTGAGTGCGGGAAGTGAAATAGTCCTCAAACGAAGAGACAGCCCAGCTGGGAGAGCCGCATGCAGAAGTTTTGTTAAGAAGTAGATGGCGCGAGGAGTAGTCGAGAAAAGCACAACCGTATATGCAGCAGACATTATCGAAGTCTCTTTGAGCAGAATGGACTACCAGAGCAACAGCATCTAGTGTACTACGCCTAGCCTTATACGCAAATTGCAAGGGATCGGAAAAATTAGAGGAAAACGGCGTGATGATGTCTAAAGCGACTCGTTCTGCAAGTTTCAATAGTGCGGAAGAGCAAGCAATTGGACGAAAAGATTTTGGACCCGAAGAGGAAGGTTTGTTCGGGATTGGAGTGATTTTCACTGATCTCCACTCATCGGGAATCTTAGACTCCATGAAGGACAAGTTGATGAGGTGTGTTAATGCAGGTGCTAACTGAAAAGAGCAGCATTTCAAGAGAAATGGTGAGATCCCATCTGGTCCTGCAGCTGTTGAACCTCAAACCTTTTTAAGGTGTTTCATCACTGTTTCCACAGACAGAGGAACAAAGACACTTGGTAATAAGGAAATGATGTCTGTCGGAAGATGGGAAGAAGTGGGAGTGTGGATGAAGTTAGCATTTAAACGATCTAAATGTAAGTCAGCATCTGCATGTGCTAGTGTATTGCGTTGACCAGTGAGATGCTTAATACTCTTCCAATTTTCATCCGAGGAGAGGGGAGCGGACGATGTAGAAGAAGTAAAAAGCTGACTAACAAAAAGGTCGTTCAGCCTGGAAATCTCACGCTTTATTAGGACGTTCACATCCTTTAGTCTATCTCGCAGACCTAGTTTTTAGAACAATACCTTTTGGCGTCTCAAAGTTTTTAGTTGGGGAGAAGAGATTCTGTGAGGTCTAACCATGACAGTGTCAAAAGGGCGGCAGACAGTAAAAATCCCGTTTAAAAAAGTCGTGAGATGACTACAGCATGAATCGACATTCGAGTACTCTGGAAGCGTAGAAAGCTTGTCAGATATGATGGTCTGGAGTAAAGAAATATTATGTGGGGACGTGTCTCGAACCCTTAGTTTCCTCTCGGGTATTGCTAACAGCCCGTTATTAGAGCTACAATAGATGGTTGGCAAGCCCAATAACACAAAATGATCTGCGCCTGCCAATGGTGCTCTATTTTTGACCACAAACAGTTTGGAATGGTTGGCCAATATGTGATCCAGAGGGGCGTCAGCACGAGTGTCGAAGGAAACTAAGTCGTCAAAACCTAACAGTGTAAGGGGGCGAAGATTTACACGCTTGAAGTCACCGCTTAAAATGATAACATGCTCGCAAGACAGCACAGCATGTTTTTGGAACAGAAAACCAAAAAAGGTGCCTAAAGCACGTTGGCATGTAGAGGAAGGAATGTAAATGCTGACAAAAATGAGGCCTTTAGAATTGCTGAAAAATCTGGGCTTGCGTACTACAGCAATGGCGTCTATTAAGTCGTCCGAATAAGAGAATAAGGACCTACAATTTGTGCACCATTGCTGGTTTACAAAGACAGCCACTCCACCACCTCTGCTGCTGGTTAAGGATCTTCTGTCCAACCAAAATGTGGCAAAATTTTTGGGAGTGATGAGTTCCGACTCAATATCGCTACTAAGCCAAGTTTCTTGCAGACAGATGGCTGCAGATTTCTCGTGTTCTCTTTTCAACATGAGTGCCGTTAACTCGACACTCTTCTTAAACAGGGATCTGCAATTTGTCGACATGAAGCCTGGAAGTGTCATGTCGTTAAGAGGCTTACGTTTGTTTCCTTGCTGCCAACAAGATCTGTGCTTTATTCGTCGTGTTGTCATCGTACGGAGCATTGTCGATCTTGGTGTTGCTGGTGAATTGCATATGTGGCATATTGGGCGTAAGCGACGTATATTACAATCATGAAATGTTGTAGGTAAAATAACTTGTTTTCGTTCATTCAAAAAGGTAGCAGTGTACTGTAGATATGACCTCATGATCATAAATGCAGACAAACGAAACAGAGAAATAGAGAAGATGGTGTAGGATAATAAATTCCCACGTGAATGTAGAGCAAAAAGTGGGCTGCTCAAATTCGAAAGTAGGCGCAACTGAAGTGGCCAGGACCGATGCCGGGAAACCTCATTACACTTAAGCCAAAATGAAGCAACCAAAGGTGGAGATATGTGTGGCAATACTTAAAAGTTAACGAGAGTGAGACCCACATGCCTATGGATTATTGCCCTAGGTTAATCCGCATGAGCCTGCGAGGAACATACTAACCGCCACTGAGTTCTGCGTTTGTAAGTGCCTACGTCTGTCCTGAGCCATCACACCGACGTTGCAGCAATCGGTCAGCATCATATCGGTTGAGGCGGCGGCCGTATAAGCCACTTTGCGGTCGACCGCAACACCAGGTGACTATCTTCCAAGTTTATACTAGACACTGGATTGTCGCGAGTGATTCTGTTTTACTAGCCGTCGGCCAAATTGCCTTTAGTACGGAATTCATTTTTTGTCAACCGCAATCTTCTGGTCTCTAATGTTTCGGGGGCATATTTTAACCGTAAGCGAATATATTTGACCATCATAATTATAAAAACGAATGCCTGGTAAACTTGCGGGAGAGCGGTTAAGCGACAGTCAACGATTGCAGATTATCCCCATAAGCTCTATAAACCAAGCTCATGCATCTTATTACTTGTTGTTCGTCAACGTAACGACTGTGATGCCGCCTCCGTGAAACTCAGTAGGCATAGAAGGACTTTCGTTCTAGAACCCGATACTACTTTTGAATAGAACTGAAATGCAAAATGTGATACGAGGTGGGAACTACTGGAGGTATCGACAGACGCATTGATCTGCCTCCCTGCTTTCACGCGCTACGCTCACGTGGCCAAGGGGCACAGTCCACTTGCCAGCTCACCGTGCCGTGAGACGGTGTGGACTGAGTCTTATCGCGAACCGCACCCTCTTCCCATCAAACTCTATTCCCCTTCCTTTTTGTGTAGTTACAAAAAGGACTCCTTTGTTGTTACACTAACTGTCTCTGATGATGGCCTCCTGTACGAGTCCAAAGCTCAATCTGTTCCTTTTATTGTCCCAGTGGTCGCGCTTTCGTCTTCTTTGCAACATACCATTTATCTGCGAACATTTTGTTTCTTTCACCTTTTTTGCCTTGTTCCTTCACAGTGGGAATGTGGCAAATCCGAAATAGAGATTCGCGTGGAGATTCTGGCCCATTTAACCGACACCTCAACCCCGAGGGAGAGTGCGCCACCACCACCATCAGAGGTTAGAGAATCATCCTTTGAGGTACCCATTGACCCAGCTCTCGAAGCCGTCAGTTCTTTGAACGCCATCGATAAAGTAGCCTTTTCTCCACCGGAAGATGTGGTCACCGAAAATACCGTCACAGTCTCCCCGTCTTCCTCACCCACCACCGTTTTTTCCTCCCAGTCTTCTACTGCTCCTGCCTCCTGTATGACTTCACCGTTGACCGGCGCTCGTCAGTCTCCATTCCCGAGTGTCAACTATTCGTACAACAGCTGTCGAAACACTGATCCCCAGCCCTGCTGCGAAGACAATTCAGTCCGCCACTGGGATGTTGACCCCACTCTAGCGTGGAAAAGCCGACTGGACAGTTTGACCTTGGGTGAGGCTTTTGCAATTTTTCCTTACCAGGTATCCATGCTAGCCAGTTGGGGAGACGAGGAAGTGAGTGTAAGAGGTAAAAGGGCAAGGATCTAATATGGAAGCCCACTGAGGAAGTAGAAAACAGGGACTCCTGTCAGGGTGATGATGTTAGTTGTGGTAGCAGAAGATGCGATCGCTGGAAGAAGAATATTTTTTGCCTGACGTTTCGGATTCTGTCGATGACCCTTTATGAGAGGTAACCGTAGAATAATGTGATACGTGCACAGATTAGTGTGATATATAAAATTTATAAATATATATATATATATATATAGCAGAGAGGAGGGATGACAGCGTATGGGGGTTACTTGATACAGAACTGTTTCGGGCTTATTTGCCCTCATCAGCCAAGCATAACCCCGAACACCAACTGGGTCGGACAACACAAACAAACGCACTCACAGACGGCGCAGTTGGTCCACCACTGGGGTCTACCAGGTGGGTCATAAGCACTTAATCGAACCGCAGTTCATCAGCGCCTCGCCACCTGCCATTTGCTGTCACTGCAGACCGGGTATATATTCACTCAGAAATGTGCGAACACCGATCATATAGGCTTCCGAACTAAACAAAGTTCATGTGGTTGTCAGAGTTTCCCAACGGGTGACCGCCTGCCAGGCCGATGCCGGCCAAGTCATAATAGCTATTATTATAGCTTAGCCCGAGCTTTTTAGCCTATCACAATCTCAGCAACACTGTTGTCCCTTATTACCGGTACTTGTAGTTAACCTAGTTAGAAAGATGATGGCCTGACCTCTGACAAATGGCAGCGTCAGAGCTAGCACAAGTTCTTCTACACTTATTGCTGACATGTGGAGATATGAGCCGAGAGTTTACTTTAATCACTTCTCTACAAACGCTATATTATCGTCTAATTGCTAATCACTATTAAATCCCACAGATTGGGAGTGCATACTGGGTGCGACACCTTAAAAAGCATACACAGGCAGTAGTAGAAGAAGAAGAAGAGAATCTTGGTTTTTCTTCGAATAAACGTCATAAATTTTCAGCGAAAAATGGCTCCATTCGCGGAGGTTAGGTAATGGGTCATTTCAAAAGGTAAAAGGTCATGTAATAGTCACAAGTCAAGTTTTACACGGTATCCGCGTCTACGATGGAGACCTGTGGCTCAAGCCGGTCGAGGTCGCGGCTTTTCTCCGTCTCCCAACTACTCCCAGTTTGGATTCCAGCGGGGATTCCTGATCCAACTATGGGCTACGACACACACACACACACACACGATGGAGACAGATCAGATTTCAACTTCTCAATTTCCGCTTCTTCGCACGTGAGGTAGCGTGCTAGGAATGAGAGTACCGAGTGCTGACATGCTGATGTGCGGCAAGACATATGGCGGAAGCCTCGATGCATGGGACGGGAAGACTTCGCATTCATTAGTTCAGAATGGAGAGGGTGGGTGACCTCATTAAGAATATGATCAGCAAATTGTTTGACCGCTTTAAAGTGGCGTTGTACTATAAGATCAGCTAAAAAAACATAGGAAACACTAATAGTGTACTAGGTACTGGCCTTAGTAAGCACGATTTCTTGAATTAGCACTTCTAGCATAGGCATGTAACTATATCGGCATCATCTTAGTGCGTACAGCTCCAGGGAGAGAGACGAGCGTGCGGAAACCATGACAAACGCAGCCTTGCTCATGACCTCAAGCATGTACTTACCCGAAATATTTAAACCCAGATTCACATTCCTTGTTGAGACCAAGGGGATATGCCCTATCGTTGGCTAAATCAGCGTCACCTCTGATAAATGGTGGCGTCAATGCCAGCACCAGTACTACTAGACTTCCTGCCGTGATTTAGGGAATATGAGCCCAGTGCTGACTACATCAGCGTCAATTCTGACGTAAAAACAGTCAGTACCAGTACCAACAAGTACTATCACTAAGGTAAACCATAGATTGTAGTATTAGAAGTAAGCAGTACCAGCCCCTGTTTACCTAAGTCTGGCCAGACACCTACTATAGGTGAGTGAGGATAGATAGCACAGTAGTACCCGCGCAAAGTCTACTGTCACTTCAGACTAAGTTAGGCGGCTTATTGGCTTGCATTTGATACAGTAGCCCACGCTGGACCCCGTTTAGTCTTCGAGACTCCGGGAGAAGGTGAAGAGTGCGGAGCCGCTAACTCCGTCCTCTATCACTTTAAACTTAACCCTGAGACCGTCACCTCCTGTACCAACCTGTTGGTGAACTTGGTTGACCTCATCGAAACCGATGGTCAAACACACTCACTCACAGGGTGATATATGCACAGATTACGCAGTATTTATAGTTTATAGTGGCCAGAATAGCAGACGAGATAGGTAAGTAACGGAGTATGCAGAAGGCATTGAGAATACTCTCGTTTCTATCATAAGTTTGTTTTATTACTCCAATGAGATATTAGAACAGACGCGCAGTGTGAACTATGCTAACCAGGGGTGTGTAAACGCGTGGAAAACAAAACATCCACGATTATTTGGATTATATAACGATGTTTTTCGGCAGGCAAGCTTCATCTCCATTCCAGCGTTAATCTTAAATCCTACCTTTATATTAAACCGAGCCGTAACCTTAATGCATACCGTAAGCGTTTTATTGCGCCCGCCCAGGCAAATAAAACGAATATAACATGCCTACTTAAGCCACACAAACAGGTATATTATGGTAATAAAAACAAAAGATCGACAAATCAGATTTCCGCCGTAAAAGAAGTCATATCGCAGGTTTCAGCTCCATCGAGTGCTTTAAGCTGTTCAAAATTCCGGTGTTGAGAGTACATAGGTTCTAAGTAGTCTGAGGCTAGTGGTGTATCTGGGTGTCATCCTGTGTTGCCTCACGCACTGTGTCTAAATGTATTTTGGCAAGAACAGGCCAGACTTAAATAGTTATTTAGTTAGCTTTTGGTACCCCCTGTTTTACAAAGCTTTTTCTGCTTTACGTTAGAAGGCGAGCTGCATAACATGCTTGTTCCGTTGGTGTTACTTGGCCCAGCATTTCGATCTCTCAAATTTTTATGTAGAAAAACCGTCCAGTTTCAGTTAGTCTTATCTGTTAGGGTTTGTCGATGCGTATTTAAGAAGGAGACAAATTGAATTGAGTTGTTGTATGTGGTGTGATCATTTTCTACTCGGCCTTGTACCAGCGTTCATGTCTCTTTCCTCGTGATTTTATCCTGCAACTCGCCTCTTCGCTTTTTTGGCAAGTTCTTAATGTGCTACGTCTTCAATTTTGCCCTTTCAGAGGAGAAAATCGTTCTACTGCTCTTCCTGCTAAACGCTCTTAAACGGTGGATTTTCAGATTTGTACAAGATTGGAACACAAGGTAGGCATTTTGTATTCTACTGCAGGCTAATCTGGGAGAATAAACATTCTGAGGAAAGAGGCTCGTTTTAGGGTAAATTATTTCATTGTCGGTGTCACGCCCGCCTTCAGATGTTAGAAAATATCAACGATAATTTTCCAGTTCCTAGAAAAAAATGACGAATATAAGGAACTGAATCAGGCTGCAATCGCTAGTAAACCAGAAATTCGTCCGCCCTATTTCACATAGTTATAAGCCAGCACCCTTTATTTGTGTTATTGGATAATATGAAAAACTACGGCCATTCGTACAAGGTGGTAACCCTTCATTTTAGCTTCTTTTTCTATGATCTCTTGCCATTTTTAATTGGAAGTCAAAACAGTCTCCCAGGTAGACAGCTTTGGGTTAGGGGGCAGTTTATGCAAAATGCCCCAGAGCGTTGATGATTACCTTTACTGGAAAAGCAATGCATCATACTGTCCATATGGAAAGGTCGTGAGTAAAGGTGATTCATCTGGCCTCATAAACAAGATACGAGAATAGGAACGCCCGCCCGCCCGCCCGAGTAATGAATGTTGCTCTGTGTCTAATTCCAGATAGAGTTAATATTCTCGCTTCCTCACCCTAACACTAACCCTAAAATAAATCTAAACCTCGAAAACGTTATGCTAACCTTAACTCCAAAATTAACGTTTATCCTAAACCTAACCTTAAACCCACCCCAAATTCGCTGCCACCGAGTTCCTGTCCTCATGTCCTGTTTCCGAGGCCTTCTGAGTAACCCGTATCGAGACCTAAAGCCACAAGGCAGACAATCTTCATATTAGTTCCGCCACAAACGCAAGCAGCAAAATGTTTTTGCTTCCTCTTGATTCTCTAATGATGGCAAGAGCAGTCCATTTAAGTCGGGTAGAAATGGGGGTTTGGGTAAACAACGCATTGCTAATAAGTAGGTTTACATGCGGTCCCACAACGACCTTGGAAGACACGGTCTTGCTTTACCGAAAGTCCGAAAGAATGCTAAACGAGTCTATAGTCAATCATCGGCCCAACGCTCACTTACTGTCATACGATATGGTGTACTCGATTCTAGACTTGAGACGGCTTTCATTAAGATCCTCGTTTACGTAAGGTAAGAAAAACGAACGCGTCCACCTGCCGTATCGGTTGCTTGTTTCAGCTTACCCTGTGCATATTTCCTTACGTTCCTTGCTGAATAGCATCCTTCCTACCGTTTTTGTTTTCCTCAGGCTCGCTGAATATAACTCAACCGTAAAGCACCTGGAAAAGCGTGTACGAGAAGGCAAAAAACGTTCGAGCGCTTTGCCGGCCGGCTTATCCTCTACTTCCATCGCCTTTTCTCTCCCCGCAAGCAATAATCCGACAAAGAAGCATCAGCGTCCGTCGGGGGTAGAGGGCGAGACGCCGCAGACCACACCCAGTTCCAATGCAATACAGGCTTCGCATAAAGGTGGTTCTTCCCATAGTTCCTGCTTTTTGCCGTTTTCGTCCCTCTTTACCCCCCTCCCCCCTCCACCCCGCAAATTGCTATTGTTTGTGGTTTTAACTTATCGTTTTTTGATACTTCATGCTGAAAGCGCTGGAAGGCAGTAAATGTGATCCTACTACCACGGAGGTGTCGACGACTGCTTCGGTGGTGACTGCAACTCACGCGGATGCAACGACATCAGTTTTGACGGTCAGCAGTAACAGTGCTGGCGGTGGCGGTGGTGGTGGTAGTGTTGCCAGTACAACGGTTTCAGGAGTCCTCCGTCTCCTGACTTCTATCCGGCCTGGGAACGAAGAGTTGAAGGTCTGCCCCGATCCGTGGCCAGCCTCGGAGCATCCCCAACTGACTGCGCTTACACTTGTTAGTCCGACTGCTCTGCTGGCGGCTGCTGACTCCACTGCTGGCGTCAACGAGGCCAGCACGGAATTGCCAGCTCTCAGCGATGACAGTTACAACCGGCTGCTTGACGTTCGTCCGCCCCCTTCACCCCAACCCTCCCTTACGAGCAGTTCCTCAGCTGACGAAACCACCTCTAGAATTCTTTCTTCCTCGTATGCTGCCATGGCAATCTCGCGTAGTGAGCTGACGCAGACTGCTGAATTTCCTTTCCTCCACGCCTACCATGACTCGCAATCAATTTCCCTGTTGGTATCTGAACTTCTCAAGGTCCCCCTTCTCTCCTCCACTCCAGACGTCTATGTTAATGACGCAGAATTTACCAGCATAATTGCCTATGCCCTCATGTGAGTTGCCAATTTGTATTTTTTCTTTCAGTTCTGCGGTTTAAGTGAACTTCAGTTCAGTACAAATTTAATGAGGGAAGAGTAGGCAAACGTCTTGTAGCTCCATTTTCGCTGCATAGTGACCGAAAAAAGCATCGATATACAGTTGTCGCCGGCCATTAAGCACACCTCGGGCCGAGACCAAATTGGGCTTGATAAGCGGCGGGCGCATTAACCGGAGAGTCCTAGTTCTTGATTAGCAAACGCAGGATAGGCACTATACATTACATACGCACTGTATCATGTGTAGAGCTTGGTTATGTACAAGGATAGAATGGTGTTTGTCTGTGTTTTCGAGACCTAGAGAAGCTAGCCAGACGACCTTGGTATGCTTTGGGGTCGCGCCTGTCGGCATCGTCTAGCGTGGACCTGAACGCGTTGTTCCCCTTTTGTGCGTGTGTGTGTGTGTGTCCTCAGCGCTGCGGTTCGGGTGCGTTAGCCTTTTTCGCGTGCGGCTTTCTGGTGTTGGAGATTTGTCCTTTTCACCTCTCATGTCTGCTGCCGTCCGAAAAGGGTGTCGCCAAATTTAACCTAAAAAATGAAAACAAATCACATCCGACAAACTGGGCTTTGTAGCCGGCGACTGGGCTTATTAGCCGGCGGATTTTGCTATGCAAAATCCCGTCCCAAGCTGATGTGGGTTTAATAAGCGGCTGAGCTTACTTACCGTGGGCTTAATAGCCGGCGACTACTGTAGTAGAAATACTCAAACAGTGGTCGTTCATATGATTGCAGGCGAAAAGTAAGCGGTCGTCAGTTAGTGGCTAATAGTAAACACATACACCCACTCACTAATTACAAGTAGTATACTATACTAGTTCGGCTCGTAGGCGATGCCAATTGGACGTTTTAATCTCCAGGCCTTTGTGCGCATACAGTCCGGAGTTGACAGGTAGCAGACCTATATCCAGAAGTCGCCAGCTATTAAGCCCACGGTTAATAAGCTCGCCGCTTATTAAGCCCAATTTGGTCTGGGCCCGAGGTGGGCTTAATAGCCGGCGACTACTGTATAAACCGATTTTAATATATTTTTGAACTTTCCGTCTGTCAAGTGATTTTTAACCGTAGCATTCGCAGCATAAGTACTTTTCCGCTCCTAACTGAATTTCTGGAGCAGATTGTGGACATGCTCATAGCCGTCACACTGTGTTGACGATTAATTTGAACTTAAGCAGCCGGTCAGCACCGTGAATTCAATGTTACCTTATCAGCGAGACACGCAGTTGGCATTTGCAGTTTTTTTGCGCCAACCAATTTTTGCTAATCCACCAGATGTGTAGGACGCTGATTTCGTTTTAAAGAGTGGTTTTTCAATTTCTAGTTGCGAAACCTATACAAATCAACTGCTCAGTCTACTGAAGCCAGCCGAGCCGGACCGTTCACTCAAAGTTAGCAATCGGTAAGCCAGCTTGCGCGGCAGAGTTAATCCGGTTCATTGATGATTTTTGAAATTGATCATTTGTTCAAAATTTAGTTATAAGTAAACTGTTGCAAACAATAGTTTCAAGTTAATATTTTAGTTGATGGGTATATGCTTTTACAGAAGTTTTTTCCGTAAGCAGGAATTCGGTCGGAACACCTCATATACTTCTGTCACCGGCAAGATATGAAATAGGAATTCCCCCTTGTAATACACGCGGCCTTGTGCTAATTAACAGGAACGGGAAACATTGTCGGGTTTTCTGGATTTGTCTGCGAACATGCGGTCTCTGCCAATCTGTTTACTCGGAATAGCATAAATCCAGGTCCTCACTCCTAGTTGAGATCGAGGGAACATGAACCCAACGCTGACTTGATCAGCGTCATTTCTAACCAATTATTAGCATCAGTAACAGTACTAGTACTACTATAACTCGGCTACACTGCTAGTAAGCAGTAGTATAAATAGTAGTAGTAGTAGTAGTAGTAGTAGCAGCACTAGCAATATCAGACTCCGTCTGTTTGAATCTTTCGGGACACCCGCTGAAGGTGAGTGAGGTTACGTAGTGCATTAGTAGCAGCCCAAAAAGTTACTGTCTCTTAAAACTGACGTAGGCGGTGTTCCTGGTCTGCGCTGACGATTCCCGCTGCTTTAGCTCGAATCTTGCCACCGGTTCAAGCGGGATGAGGATTCACAGTGTGGTAAATGGCTGTGCGTCTATTTTCACTCTATCTAACTACAGTCATCATCCCTGTTCTTTTTGCATGTGGTGGACGTCATCCAAATCGATGGTCGAACTATCATCATCACCTTATAGTCAGACTCCTAACCATCACCCTCATTTACATGAACTTTGGCATGGTGCTTTCTATTTCTGTGTGCTGCAGGCAGGGGGATGCATACACGTGATGCACTTCTTTTTCCAGCGATCACGTCTTCTTTTCGTAAGTGATATGTACCAAGAATTCCGCAATTCAGGGCCTTTAAAGCGGATTTTCATTAATCTAAGCGTATTGTACTGTTATCCCACTGCATACCATTTTCTCAGCGGCAAGCAGCGTGATGTCTCCGCCAAACGAATGCTAATGGAATGACCAACTCCTTTGTCCGTTCGTCAGCACTGCGTAGTTGTATGGTGGGTGCTGTTTTAAATATCGCTTTTACGAATAAACCTTGAAACAACTACGCCTATCCGATGTCAAGTGGTATGTACACAATAAAAATGACAATGCGAGCTCCAGGAAGTAATTAAGAAGTAGATGCTATCTTTGGGACAAGAACTGTGTTCGTCTGACTTCGTCTGAGACAGTAAAAGAAATGGGCAGTTCGTAAACCGGGAATTGCGGTATTCATACGATATCCTCGCTAGGCTACTGCATAACTATGAAGGCAATCGTCCTCAATAAGAAAGGATCTGTTAATTGTTATGGGTATATAGGAACATATCGACTGAATCCTATAAATACTGCAATTCCCTCTGTGTACAAAATGTCCGTTTCTGCTATTGTCTCCTACTATGGTGTTGGAGAGGACAACGAAGACAGATTTGGTAGGTGTTGCTCCAATCAGTGACTTCCCGTTCGTGCTGCCAGTGATTCACAGTTGCCCGATCAGGCTGTCGTAGTTGCCCAGCAGTCAGGAAATTGTGCGTATGGGTCTTAGTATGAGGTGAAGTAGAAGGCTTATAGGGTGCTTCTAGTATCAACGTATCAACTATGCACTTGGTAGAAGGCAGTAGCCCTTGTGTTGATCCAGGTTTCTCAATTCTTACACCGCACGCCCCTCACATTAAATTGCAATTTGCCCGCACAGACTTGCAGCTCATTTGCTGTTGGAAACATATGTCTCATCGGGGGAGAGGGTTTACTTATGGAGGTAGGTGGTCGTGCCGAAAATGTGATAGATGCGAGGCTGATTACACCAGGCTGGAATCAGGGACCCCAACATAAGTTAGCAATGAAGGGAAATGTGGAGGAGCCGAGCACTGTCGACATTACTGGTTCGGCATTCTCGGAGGGAAATAATCTTTGCTTCGCTTTTGAATTAACAAAAGTGCTACAAGTTGCCTTAAGCACCGTCTTTTTTATTTAAAAAAAACGCGTAATCGCTTCCTCTCCGTCTTCATTTACGTTATAAAACGTGCCATTTATTGTCACCATGGGGGAGTTTCAAATTATCAGGATCGAAAACGAAAAAAATGTAATCGTGTTCGTTCATTTATGCGACTAAGGTGCCATAAATGCTTGGACGCAGAATCAATACCAATGTAGCTTGAATGGTCATTTTTAGCCTAGGGGAAAGAGGACCAAGTAGTTTTGCACTGCCTATAATATTGCCTGTCGCCCCCCCGCCGTAGGAAGCCAGGGAAACTGGCGAATTATCCCGACTAAGAAAGCGTTTATCGGACGTGGATTCAGTCAGTCAATATCCTCACCTGATTAAGCTATCCAGTTAAGAGTAGCATCCGCGGGCTACTGCTTAGCAGGCCTCCAAGTTAGAATGAAGTAGTTGTTTCTACCATGTCTACTGTGCCGTGTGGTCAGTCTTTTGGTACTGTTTGACTCTCCCCGCACGCATTATGTTCTTAGTGTCTGACTTTTCTTGGCGAAGTGCCCCTGATCATCCTTTTTAGACGACTGTTGTAACAGTGGTTGTTGTTGTTATTTGCATGCATATAGGCAACCTGGAGGTGATACAATTGAAGTCGGCGGAAAACAATCAGTGTCCCCCTTTTCATCACCACGCTTGAGCAAAATATTTCGAAGAAAAACCGATAGCACCGTCGAGAGCAGTCCCCAGGAGGCGACGAGCGTAAATGACGCGGATCGACACTCACAGACCCTACTTGCCTCCAAAGGTACCTATAGAGTTAGCGCTTAGTACTAAAAATAATGACTTTTGTCTCTGCTATTTTGACATTGACGAATACTTAGGAAGCTACCGCATAATATCCATCCAGTATTTTATTTCAAGCTGAAGTGAAAAGTACGAAAGGCTTTTTTTATGACTTTTGGCACTCTTTTATGACCAGTCACTGATCAGTTTCAAACGCGACAATCTACGAAGATGGGCGCATCGACTGCCAAAGCACCTTCTGCACGCATTGGCATCCAAAATGACCGTGTTTCCTTCCAAACAGACAGTTCAGTCACGGATTCCAGCCTTTGTGAGAGCCATTTCGATGCCCCGGCTGCGTCAACGATGACTGTTCCGAACACGAAAGCTCCTGCTCCGGAGAAAGTGGTCACTGCGCTAGCTCAGAACCCGCACATTGAGATTCGTAAGTGTTCAGGCTTTTCGCCCCTTACATACTTTTTTGTCGTAGGAAGACATTCTTGCTGGCGGAGTTAAAGGAAACCGTGCCATATTTGTTAAACAAAGCATGCCTACTGTAAAGAAGTTAGTAGACAGTTATGCGAAAAGTAAACTAATCAAGGAGGTAAACTTGATTTCCACGCGCTTTTTAACCTTTGATTTAGAAACCATGAGTGGTTTCGTCTTAGAATGTAACGCGTGAGCTGTAAACCACCCCATCACTCTTTCCTCTCACGTTTTATCTCACCTTTTCTTGCAATGGCGAATCTATACAAATATTCGGGCAACGATTACTCGGGCTACAATTTCTTTTTACATTCGTAAGTGTGTACGTCTGCATTGGGCAATTTTAGTCGTCCGACATTATTCGCTTACCGCAGGGTTAGTAAGTGTTCGACTTTATTTCATTAAAAACGTGGGCCAGAATTGCAGCTGTTTCGTGTTCACTGGAAAGGTCGTGTTTGGAGAAAAGTCGTGTGTACGTGAGATGAGTGCGAGAGAGAGAGAGAGAGTGGTAGGTGCAGCGCAAACCTACTATAACTTAAAAGCGCTTTATGCTCAAGCTACCCTGCTGTGGAGAACCCAGTGAACCAGGTCGAAAATGACGGTCGAATTGTAGTTCGTGTGCTGATTCCGACACTACGATACGGCTATCGACACTACGATAGATATTTTCATAGTGATTATTGATACCCTAATTTACATCTTCAATTTTTACGTCTTGCGAGTACACAAGAAATAAGATAGCTATTTTCATATTTATTACTGATGCCTTAGTTTACATCTATTCAAGTGTTACGTTTTTCGGGTATAAAATTACGAGTGGAGTGAGCCTATCGTGCTTTCCTTCTTCTGGATTTTACACCTCCTTTAACACTCTTGCGTGTTACATAGCGGTATTTAGCGAACGTTTTCTACAAAGACGGAATGCATTTTAAAGTGGGTATCAAGGTAGGCAATCTGTCAAAAAAGTCAACTTGACGGATCTTTAGTTTGAGGTTCTGTTATCATGCTCCAGAAAATTCCAGTTTGTCTAAAACTGTGAGGTTACCACCGGTGTCGTCTAAAGCCCTCTTTAAATTTGGATTTATTCGTATCGACCACTTGGTTTTCCATTTGGCATCAGATTGCGCGAACTTATAATAGGGCAAATAGTGTTGTAAGCATTAGCGTATACAATTATATGGAAGGGATGCATGCGTTAGGACGAGCCGAACTAATAGCTAGCAGGCAGCTAGCATGCAGACAGCGAGCCGCGCTCATTGCAGGCTATCGATCGGCCTACGCATGACAAACGCACACACGTCGTCAATCAATCAATAATTCACAAATTAAGTTACAACCAGTCGTGAGTCAGCAGCCAATCGTGCCACTACCCGCGCTAGGACAGAATCTGACTGGCTCGATGGACTTAGTTGACCCTCGTTTGTTTCGCTAAATATTTTTACTAGTTACACTAAAGGACTTCTGTTTTTGCCCTCTCCTTGTAGTGCTCTTCATTAAGTGCTCACATCAAACGTAATTGGACGGTAAGATCTCGGCCTTGGCTACCGTTACAACAACATGCACCAACTTTATAGGCTAAAACAGGTTTAAATGTCTGTTTTGTTATCGTTTAAATGCGTCGAGCACTATTTTGGTTTGGTATGACAGTCGTACTGCTCTACCTCATGTGCGACCCATTACTGGAACGCTGTTTGGGTTAAATTGTAAGGTCAATCAAGCTGTCATACATGAATAACAAAAGTAGTCAATTTCCAGAGCCGTCTTGCCAGTCGGAAAGAGACGAATATAGCTCAGGCCTCATAGCTGGCGAACGTAGCCGTGGTAGCTCAGTCTCCCACGTCAGGCGACCGATCAGCTAGGCGGTGGTCTGTTTCTGGCGGTGAGGGGAGAGAGTGGAGTCAACATTCAACGCATTTCTTTCTTCACTCTTCTCAATCTGATGCGCTTGCAACTATCGCGGTGCGCTAAACGATGTGACTTGAAGAGTTGCCAACTAACAGGGTAACTTGTACACCGAAGTCGGCCCAGTGTGTCTTGTTGTGTGGAAGGGTTAACTGCGAGCTGAGAGTCAGGCTTAATGGCTCCTTCTTACTGTGGCCTTTATGGTGCTCTCAGGTGGGGGCCTACCTAGCGAGGCGTGTTGGTCTCACCTGTCGCCTGCACCGTCCCCCATCTCCAGTCTTCTCGACATTTGTCTTGACATCGGTTCCCGCGTGGGAATGCTGCGAGGGTAGGGTAGATTCTCAGAAAATCTACTTTCACTATAATTCCGTGGGAGTCACTGCGTTGCCTCAGCTTGCTGAGGCTCGTGGTGGACCTCGTCGAGAACGACGGTCGAACTGTCGGTAGCTCAGTCATAGCGTACATGGCCCAAAGCTACTAGTTGAACACTTTGTTGTATGCAGATTTTTCTGCTTAGCATTGTGTCTACCTCATCAGATAATTGTTAAAACCTAGTCGAACCTCTATTTATCTTTGCATTTTGCTGTTATTTATTGAATCGGTACTGCAAGTAATACTTCCTGTTCGTGTTTTTAGAATACTCAGATGCCAGCACACACTTTTTTGTCCGTGTCTACTATGCAGTGGAATTCTTCAATCTGAGAAAACTCCTTTTTCCCCAAGGAGAGAACGCGTAAGCCCCCACTGTTTTGCATGATGATGATGATGTTGACGATGACGAGGACAGCTGTCTGCTGCCTTGAAATGCCTGAGTTGCTTTCTGTTGTAACCGAGTGTTTTCCTGTGTCAACACTGGTTATGTTCCCTCAGTACGTGTTAGGAAGAGAAGACAGAATGGGATAACGACTAGTACTTTACTATCACTGGTACTCGTACATGCACTCTGGTCCGTGTGTCCAGCAGCTGGCCTTCTGCGGTCGGTCTCGTCTAGGCAGCAGTGTCGTCTGAGCAGCATGTCCACGACAGAGTCCGCGTTCTGCTGGCAGCCTCGCTATTTAAGGGGCAGTCGTCGTGCGCATTCCGCTAGCGCACGCCTGTGCGTCTGTCCTTAGCGTGACCTCACTCGGCTCGGCTCGACTCCAGTGCAGTGTGGCTTCGGGTGCGCCTTCTTTGTCCAGGCATAATGTCCACCCTTTGAAGGTCGCGTGAGTTGTCTCCTCCGACGTGACCTCGGACTGTCTGGGTGACGTGCTCGATCATCCCAACACTTTATTGTTTTAATATCCGGCCGTTCTTTATGTCTTTCATCGATGTGAAAGGCATCCTTAGTAATTTCTATACACGCCCTGTTGTTGTTGTTGTTGATTGTTTTATTTATTCCTTGAATTGTGAAATTGTCTGCTTCCCAAATTATGTGGGCACCCAAAACATCAAACGTCGGCAGCCAGTCGTAGTTTTTATGAGCGCAGTTTTTATTCGGGAAAAGTCCTTCCCTTCTATGACCAGTGAGTCCGTTCGTGTTTTTTTCCACAAATATGTCTCCATCACATAGGTAGTTGCTTCCCCACAATTACATGTCTGCGGCTAAAACTCTCAAGAGCATTTAAAAAAAACTTATCCGAGTAAGACAATTATTTTAGAGTTGTTTAATCAGGCACATCTCAGATGAGGGTCGAAGCCCTCCACTCTCGTCCTAATTAGGTCACAAGCTAGCGTTGCCGGGCGGTTATTCAAAACGGTAAAAACACGTGGCATATAATCTACTCGTTAATTTTCGACAAACATATATGCATAGGGGAAAATAAATTCCAAGTTTCAACCGAAATGTTTTTTTTTCATTGCCTACATCGCTCTGATCGTTCTTTACCTGTGTAACTTGAGTGTTACACGCAGTCCTAGTTCAATAAATACAAAGTAGCAGTAAGAGGTACTCATCTGCAAATCGTTTGGTTTTTGTTCGTTATGTTTCATGAGTTTTGCTGTTGACTATTTCTGTGACCTTAAAGACCTCGTATATACTGAATCGAAGGAATTCTAAAGCTCATAACATTTTAGTTCGATTCTGTTTTGCATCGCATGGCCTACCTTTGAGCTGCCTTCTTGCTACTCGTGTAGCGGTTGCCCATGAAGGTGCTTTTTTCACCTTGTCTCGAGAACTGTAAAACCCGCTCGTTCCCACTCGAAGCTCTCTATGGAATTTGAACTTTTCATCACGAGGCGTACAGCTATTGGAAACATTTCTATGCTTTTAATGTGCCTTTCCACCTTCATGACCTGGATCCTGTTTTTTTCTCTCTTCTCAGTTTTATATGGTCATTGATGCGTTGTCAGAGCTGGGAGGCTAGGGGCGGAAAATCGGGGTCGGACTTTATGAAAACTCGTGGTAGGTTGTGCTTCTAAAAATTGACTTCTTACTTTCTCTTCTGCAGACATTAATTGTTCCATCAGGATCATTTGAGTTTGTTGTCTTGCTTACCTGCTATACGGGATGTTCTTAAGTCTTTAGTCCCCAAAACTCGTACCAGAGACGAGCTTTGGAATTTTAAATCAACGTTTCGATCGCTCGGGTAACCACCATCCAAGACTTGACGCGATCATTGCCCCATCGTATACAGTTCTTGATCTAACGGAAGAAACGTCATAAACTTCGCACAAAAAACCTTGTAACACCTAGGTCCTTATCGTGTAACCACGAAAGTTTTACTGCGTTAGCGAAACGTCCCCCCTTTAAAAGAGGGCTTACTTTAGCTTGTGAATTATTATTCATTGCTAAGATATAATCTATTGCATTGGAAGCTATCATGTGAAGAAAGGACTTGTTGGTAGATCAATAATTTAAGCCCAACTATAACTGACCGCAAAGAAGGAAAATATACTTCAACGAGAAAATAATAACGAATAGGGCGTACTCATCTTTCATTGATTGTCATTGTTGCGTTAAAACAATGTAAATCGGGCTGACATAAAATCCAATTTTTCCTCAACTCACGAGTGTTTTCTTGCCCTGTCTCCACTTACTTGAAAGAATTTGAGGAGATTATATATCGGATTAGCGTCCGGAGTTTTAGCAGAGATGAAAAGCGATGAAACTGTTTCGCAAGCCACTGTCGAAGAGGCTGGCTAGGATATAAAAATCAGATTATGGCTATGAAATAAATCAGAATCATACCTCCTTTGCACGGCGGACAGGAAAATTATCATGTAAGATTACAGTGCCCATTCGAAGTTGGTAAATACCGTTGTAACCGAGGGCATTATTTGCGATGTCGGTAGAAAGCCTGCTAGTGATGGTCTCCGTCCTTGATCCCAAGATTGGTCGTTCTCTGAATTTGATGGCCACCCGAAGCATCGATCATTGTTGGTGCTTAAAGATTGCTGTCCACGCAGTCTTCTCAGGGAACTTTCGTCCCACTTTTGAACACGTGAGCCGACTTTGAGGGCTTGTCTGAAACGAAGACTTCTTTACAATATAAATGCTTTTATAGGATGGAAGTCTGTGATCAGTAGACTACTAGACAATGAAAAATCGTCCTCCAATCAGTTTCCTAATTAAGAAGTCGTTGTCATATAATTTTGGTGACAGAGGTCGATTTTTTTTTCAAATCGAGCGTAGAAGAAACATTGCGAAATAGTCCTGGTAAACGGTCCCACTAAGCCTATAATAAAAAGTTTTTAATGTATGACACCTATATTCTTCGTCCTGTCTGTTGGAAGACCTTTTTTGTCGCCCTTGTTTCATTCTAGACAGTGTGCTATTAATTATGCTTGTCGAAAGTGTGAGCTCAGTAATATGAAAAGTATTAGCTACCGTCATACACAGTAGGCCTACGTCTATCAATGCTTGACAGCAAGTGTTTTGTCGTCTACGTAGCACAACGTGATATGGAAAAAATGGCAGAATATCGCGTATACTCAATGTGTATTGCTTAAAGTCTTTCATTTCCCCGTGTGGTAGGGCAATATACCACCACACAAATATTTTACTGCGAGTTATTGCAAAAACATACAAAACGTAAACCCCGTTCTCTTCGTTTTGAGGTTTACACCGTGCCAACTTTTTGCCACGTTCATTTTTTAGACGAGCGGTTCGTTGTGAAGGAGGTATCCGCTGTCGAGATGCGAACTTTCCACGAGGTTCACCAACAATATTTTGACCACCTTATGAGTGCCGCCCTTGAAAACGTGAGTACTGTCTCCTTGATTTTCTCCCTCTTTCCTCTCTAATTGTTTTGCTTCGGTTGTCCTCTTCTGCCCATCGAAGTACCTGTCAACTTCCCCTCTTCTGTTGCAGCGTCTTTCAGTGCTAGCTCGCATCGTCGGCCTGTTTCACGTGGGCTTCAAAAATAGCGCTACGGGCGAGGCCAGAAGAATGGATGTCCTTGTGATGGAAAATCTCTTTCACAATCGACCCGGCATCACACAAATTTACGATCTCAAGGGTTCTCTCCGTGGTCGCCTCATTACCAAGTCGGGAAGCTCCCTGTCCCGTTCTCTTGCGGTGGATATCAACAATTCGTCAAACTCCTGCAGCACAGCGCCCACCTCAGAAAACCACTTAGTTGCAGCGTCCTCGTCCGCCACTGGGCCTGCAAATCCAACAAAGCTCTCCAGCTTGGCCAACGGAGATGCCGTGGTGGCGCTGCCGCCTTCGAAAGTTCCTGTCTTGTTGGATCAAAACTTCATCAATAATGCTCTAGAAAACCCGATCTACCTACGTCTGCACTCTAAGGTGCGCTGTTTTCTGGTATACATTTTTTATATCTCGGTAGAAGAAGTTCTTTGGGATAGGATAACAAACTTTATTGTGAATTTTCGACACTTTACCACTCCACCATTGCATCACGGGCTCACTGCCTTATCGGTTGAGATCGGTAATATGATGAATATATGTGCTTCGCCAATCTGATAGGCGAACAATTAAGTTCCGCTTCGCCCAGGAACTCAATGATCAAATGTTCCGGGTTCGAATCTTGGGGGTTCCAACCCTTGAGATTGGGTATGACTGGCTGATGAGGTGTCATACAAATTTATTACTGCGTTTTGGCGCATAAAACTTCACAGAATAGCAAAAATAATGTTAAAAACAGGGATTATTCCTTGTTTTCGAAAATTAATACAATTCCTTCAATCTGAAATCACTTGCATCGGAGCAATTTCGGACAACATTTTCCAGTTCTGCAAGGGATATCTTCTTTACCTATTTTACTTATTTTGGTGTTCCTCCATAGCATCATGCACATTAATAAAAAGGTTTGGTTCTGTCATACGTAATAGCATAGGAAAATCCTTCGATATGAGAATACTCCCAGTTTCGCCAAAATTAATGCCCGTTTCTCCCCATAAACCTAACTAAAATGGTGATTTTCCTAACCAAAGGCTTTTCTAGGATTAAATCCACTCAGTGAATCAAAAATAATGTGACCGAATTGATTCTTAGCTAACAAGTCAAATTTCGTCATTAAAGTTGCACGATTTTTCGGCCATACTGTATGCATGTATTGTGCCACCCTGATTAAATCCTAGGGTTCTTAACGTCCCCTCTTTATTGTGAACTTTTAGAATGCGCTGATGCACTGCCTCAACTTGGATACCCTGTTCCTATCCGAACTCTTCATCATGGACTATTCCCTCCTCGTTGGTATCGACCCCTCCACCGGACATATGATTGTGGGCATCATCGACTACCTGCGGAAGTTTACCCTCAACAAAAGATTAGAAATGCTTGTGAAACAAACCATTACCAGCGCTCAGGGTCCAATGCCGACAATAATTACGCCTGAGGACTATCGTGAACGTCTGCTAGATCAGATGGATCGTAATTTTCAACTCGTGCCCGATCAGTGGTACGATTCCCTTGTTGACCACACCGAAACCTGGCGGATTTCGGCAAACACCCCACCAAAGTCTGTTCCATAGCTTTGCGTTTCTCTCAGTCCACCTTAACTATCACTACCCCCCACCACCAACCTTACCTCAATGTCCTTCCCTCCACCGGTCCCCATATCGTGAATATCGTCTTTCAGTAAGAGAGGAAAAGGACAAATTGATTTATTTAAAAATTATAATGTGTAATCATATCCCTACCATGTGATATTTTCGTAATTTTGAATTATTGAATTGTCCCTTTTTAATGAGCCTGCAATAAATAGCGTATATTTGGGCAGTTTTCTTTCTCTCGTTTGTTGAAAATACTCACTAAAACCAGCACTTGGGCGTAAGCTGTTTTTTTCTCTTCGTATTCGCCTCACCGTTGGTAGGTATTGAGTTATTCTCCTTTTAAATCAGCTATTAAGAGTAGCACATCTTTTGCGAGACCAAATTCGTCTTCCACAGTGCCACCACCAATATTAATTTCTTCCGTTCTCGTTGATGAACGTTCACCTGACAGCTAACGGAACTCATCTGTCTCGCCCTGGGCCTCGACCGAGGCCCTGACAGATCTAACCGCTGGTAGTAGACAAATAGTATTGCCGGCACAGACAAGGGTGACTGAAATGGCCATTTCTGGTTTATTAGCCTTCGTCAGCCAGTCATACCCAGACACAAGTGGCGAACCACCGGACCCTCGCACTTGCGACCCTTTTTGATCAGATGGTTTGGTTGTTGTTTGGTTGTTACGGCTGGGATCATGCCTGATCTAGCCGGCCTCAATGATGTCACGAACGGTACCTCTCCATGCGTGGTGATTGGCGGCAGCGGATCTGGAAAGCTCCACCCAGTCCCTTCTCCAGCGACGGAGACTGAAGATAGAGGGTCCAAGATCTGCTTCCATGTCTTGACGGACGGTGTCGAGCCAAGTCTTCAGTCGCCCTCCTTTTCGACGTTTTCATGTGGGCTGCGGCGCTGGGTCGAGGGCGCCATAGCTAAGCTCGCCGGACCGACGACTGAGAACGTGTCAAAACCACCTCAGTCGCCTTTCTGGAATGGTCTGAGATATCCTCGTGATACGATCGCAGTGGATGCGGACTGTCTCATTTGCGATGAAGTCGCCATACTTAACTCGCAGGATCGTCCTCAACCGCCAGTGGTCAAATACCTCCAGTCTTCTTTCGTATTCAGCACGCACAGCCCAGCATTCACATCCATAGAGCAGGACTGACCGGATGAATGCACGGTATACGCGAATCTTCGTGGCGATGGAGATGTCACGTTGGATCCATATGCGCTTTCGAAGGATTGAGTAAACCCAGCGAGCAGCATCGATACGGGCTACAATGTCGTCCTTGCTTTGCCTATTCAGTAGTAGCCTCGCCCCGAGGTATTTAAAGCTGTATACTTCTTCAAGTTGATGGCCATTAATCCCCAGGGGTGCCTTCTCCTGGGCAGGGATGCAGCTCGAGAACAACTTCTTCTGTCCGGAATTTATGGACATGCCAACCGACATAGCGCTCTCATTTAACCGCGACACTACAGACTTAGACCACTAAAGCTTGCGGCTTACAGCGCAATATCATCGGCGTAGTCAAGATCAGTTAGTCGGCGTCCGGTTGCAAGCTCAACACATTCGTCTTCGTGTAGGACCTTGCTGAGAATCCAGCCAATGACGTAGTTAAACAGAATGGGCGAAAGGACGCAGCCCTGACGGATACCAGGCCGGATATCGAACGACTGAGAGAGATTGTTGTGGACCAGGACTTGTGCGGTGGTAGACCGATAGTAGGTCTTAATCATTAGCTGTGAGTTTGGTCGACACTCCATCCAGTTCCATTTTTCGCCACAGGGATCAAATTCAAACGACCTAACCGCTAAGCCACGATCATTAACGAGTGTCAATATCCGCTGACCTAAACCTGCGAGAAAACGAGCTGTTTGCTCAATGATTAGGGCGTTTGACTTCGAAACAAAGAAAACAGTCGCGAGTTCGAGGCTTAGGCGGGACACCACTCGGGTCTGGGTATGATTGGCTGCCGATGGCTAATAAGCCAGAAATGGCCATTCCAATCACCGTTGTCTTTGCCGGCAATACTGTCCGCCTACTTCTAGTCTGTCAGAAAGCGTAGTCACTACACTGTGCGCATGCATAGCGATGCCTAAGTGGAAAATGAGGATAAGAGTTTATTTTTATTGCCGATTCTCAGTAACTGGTGGCCTTTCTCTTATTTTTTCGACGATAGTGTTCGGTTTTTAGTAGGCCAGACTGCTAATATGTTAGAATGTTTGACAAATAAGTATGCATTGTCTCTACTTTCCAACTACTTACGAAGGGGCATCTTTAAGCAAGGATAACTTATACGGCCATCTTAACAGGACACGGGAGTAGGGACACCCCACCCACCTTGAGATACGATTTCGGGGAGGGTGAATTTCCTCGTGTCTTATCCCTAACGCTAACTCTAACATAAGATTGAAACAGTGATCTTGGTCTTGACACTAGCTTTAGTCTAAGCCTATATCCTACATACTACTTGTACTTGATCCGATTAGCTCCTCTTGTTGGATGAATCGGCTTCACGAATAGCGGTGGCCCATTAGCGGCGATCGGAAGCGAGCCCCTCGCAGATGTTAACCCAGTGTTTGTTCTATTGTCGCAAGCCGTAAACGGTTACGAGTCCCAGTGCGTTCAATGTCCGACTTGGCAGTGTTGAATTACTTCAGTTGACTGCCATGTTAGTATCTACAGTTAGCACTACGAGAGCGGTTCACGACCAATCTACAGAGGACCGTCGATGGCTTGCGCAGGATATGGCCAAACCATTGTAATTGGTGATGTTGGATGCATAATGCTAGACTTGGAAGTTAGAAAGACCTGCGTTATAGCTTAACATTGGAAATTTGATCCTGTAAGGAGATCCTTAGGAGGCGCCCAAGACACCAACGTTCAAATACCCCGAGCGATGGAATGTCTGCCTTTCTGACTGGCCACGTTTCGCAGGCATGTAATTACACCGGTCGGATGGATGCTTTGTATATTAACAGCTTCGTACGTAACCAAACCTTAACATAGCCCTGACACTACTCCCATCTCTGACCTTAACCCAACCTTAAATTTAACTTTGACCAACACCTTAATCTAAAACCTTTTCCAGAATCCGACGCAAAGCCACATGCATTGTGGGCAGTTGCCGTTCCTGTGTCCTGTTTACTGTTTCTCCCCCCCACCCTTAAACGGGCCGTATGGTAGATGCGCTCGACCACGACAGAGTCCAGATCAGGTCACAGCGGGCGTTATTCGGATTGCCCTCCCATAACTGTTAGGAGCATGCCTAACAAACTCGTTACCACGTTGTCCTGATGACTCGCCCCACGGTGCACTATCGATCAGCATAGGCTGCGCACAAGCCGCTGGCGGGGATTACTGCTCTGTCCTACCTCCCGGATGAGCCGGAAACCCATTCGGCGCAATCTGATTGGTCCGATTGCATCTGCGAGTGTTATTCAGGTTGCACTCCCATATCATGGGAGAGATGGCTGAGGAAAGAGAGCAAGAGGGTAGATGCAGCGTAAGTATGTGATCACTTAAGACTACTCCACGCTCAAGCCACTATCATTGCACCGCCATACTGTGGAGCTCGCGGTGAACTTCGTCAAAAACGGCGATCGAACTTTCCGGTGAAGGTGGCTATATAAAGCATTACGACCCACGTTTCAGTAAATGTAGCACTTTCGAAATGTTAGCGGGCTCGCGACCTAGGCCTCCTGTCATTAAATTTGATAAGTTACCTTCAGATTCTGGGCGGCTGTGGTCGGCAGTCATTCCCAGATCGATTCTTCTCGAAATTTGAATTTTTCTTAGTCTTTTCGACGCCCAGCTTGGTGCAACTTTCTCGCTTCTTGGTTCATCCGCACTCTGACGCTACATTTACACATAACCTCGGTTAGAGACTTTCGCCGGTCAGCTAACTATATAACAGATTTCCTAAACTCCTTTTACTCGCTTCAAAGTAATCTAAACTTTCACATGAAACACGGAAAAGTGGAATCAGCCGAGGTAAACACTTAAAGTTGAAAGAACACTGTGCTGCCAAAGTAACCCGGTGGAGTGTTGGCTGTTGGAAGGATGATCATTTTCAAACTTTGGATCCTTTGCTAACTTCCGAAGCTGCCTTTATAGCTCTTACGTTTAACTTTTAGGCAAAATGTCCGGCGATATTAACCCCGCTCCTCCTGGCCGCAGACTTACAATCGCGTATGTAAACCATCTAATTACTTTCCTTACCTTACCTCAGGGGCCCTTTTTCAAGGGACTCATCTCGTGACCCAACTTCCCAAACTTACAACCTTTTTAAATCTACTTAAATGCCTACTAAATGCAAATAAGTAGGCGTAGTTTTAATTGCTCACATCTTGACTTGATTCAATGCAATAGCCCTTTAACTCTGGCTGACCGCCAGCAAAGTATTTTGTTTGGTAGAATCACGTAAGCTTATTTTAATTAATGCAATCTTCTGCAGAAAGCATTTATGTTCGCCAGTTCGCCTATAGTCTTTCCTCAGAAGTCACTACCCATATACCGGTACTATCACTAGCCGCTGTAATCCGTTCCTGACTCGGTTTGTTTGTCGATCAGCCGGTGTTCATCAATCTAAGAGGCATTTGCTCTCTAATGTCCTTCAGCATGGATACGACGGCATTGGACGATATTTGTCTCTGCATCCTTGGAATGGATGTTTCTGAAAACCGTCTGTCTGCAACCAGACTTACTTTGCTGCTGCAAAGTTTTTTTGAAGCTTTGAAGCATGCTGTTCCCGGAGAGAACTTGAAAATGGTTATAGCTGTAAGATTTATTGGTACCATAAATTTCGGGAGAGCTCATCAGTTACAACCCCTCATTGCATTAAGGTTCACGAATGAGAAAAAGTTTTGTGTCTCAGGCAATTCCGTTAATACCCCGTGTGGTGCATTTGATAAGGAAAACATGAAATAAAGAGACGCTTTCCATCATCTGGTACAGTAGATTTTGGAAATTTTAGCTCCTGTATTTGTACATCTCAAGCAGCCGATGGAAGCTTAACCATGGTAGGACTTCTTTGTGAATTCCTCCATCTTTCTGCTAGTTAGTAGGCCGACCACCTCGGGTTTATATGAGCCTAGAACCCTTTGTCCCTTCAGTTGCATCGCCATGACTTTAAAAGCACTCCAATTTTATTTATAATCGGTATTTTTCTGTATTACTTAAAATGCATAGTCTATAAAACCTTTTACTCCAAAGGAGTGAGTGCATCATGAAAATACGAGGAAACAGTTGGGCCGTTGTCAGTCTTCTCAGATGGGTTTTGGGTCTTTTTTGTACTTACTACTAACGCAATCCTTGATATTTTTGTTGTTTAAAGTACCCTTTGTGAACTGTTTTTTTTAAATATGAAAGGTTCTTTTAATAAATTCACTCGATGCACTGGGGGCGAAATTGGTGGCCATAGTGGGATGGGAATTCACGAAGAAAGATGAAAGCTTCAGTACAGCTAACTTTCTACACCCGTAAGCTACGAGGCCTCACCCTCGGGTCACCCAGCCTCCTGCAACGCATGGAAACCAGCAAGTAATTTGACTGTCCAAACAGGATTTTCTACGAAACTAATCGTAGTTGCGGTGGTTAGGGTGTCGGCTCTATTGCCTTGTTTTCGAATCCCATATCGGTCGTCGAATATTTCACAACAGGCTAAAATGAATTATTAAAATCTTCCAAAACCCCGATTTCGTTTAGGTTAGTTATTGAGAATGACATTTAATTTTTTACTCGTATCATCCTCATTTTGCCTTTACTCTTTCGGATTCCCTTCTAGCTTATTTTGCGATTTCTTCTACCCAAATTCGGGAGGAGTGGAGAGCCATATCTACCAGTTGGCTCAATGCTTGCTCGTGCGTAATCACCGAATAATTGTTGTCACTCATGCGTACGGTGAAGGCTGGCATCGTCAGGGTATTCGCTATATGGCTCGGGGTCTAAAGGTATATAATTCCCCTATTTTGTTTTGCAGCTTTGCGGTGAAACGTTTAGAGCAGGTCTGTTATGTGTCTGGCCAACCCGTTTTCGTACATTAATAAGTGTATGAGCTGCAAATAGCAGGAATACCAATTTCTCGCTAGAATCCCTTCTTTCCTCTTCGTTCTCCTCCTCATTCTCATTCTTATTCTTTCGTTGTTGTTCTTCTTTGTTCTACCCCTCCTCCTCCTCCTCGTTCTCTTCTTCTTCCTCCTCCTCATCCCCCCATTCTCGTCCCTTCATTTATTTCTTCCTTTCTTCTTTTTGTTCTTATTCTTGTTTTTGTTCTTTTTGTTCTTCTTATCTACTTTTGTTTTCTTATCGATCCATTAACTGCGCTAAACGCCATGAAGTTAGTATGCACTTACCTTATCCATGTCCAACTTCTATTCTCCAGCTGAAGATGTTTCCCCTTTTAGGTATACTACATACCGTGTCGTCCGTTTTTCAATCAGGCTGTGTTCATCACGCTGTACGGACTGCTCCCAGTGATACGTGACATATTGATTCGCGAGAATGTGGATATCGTTCACGGACATTCGGTATGTTTATTGCGAAAACGTCCTTGCAGAAGGAGCGCCTAACGCCGCTGCTCAACCTGATCTGAAGAGATTTTTTGGATTACTTCTACCTATTCCTCCCCTGTCACAGGCCTTTTCTCCGTTGGCAATGGAGGCTCTGATGCATGCCAAAGCCCTCGGTCTGCGCACTGTCTTCACAGACCACTCGCTCTTTGGGTTTGCAGACCTCTCCTCCGTTCTGGCCAATAAGGCCCTCTTCCTCTTCTTGAATGTCGTTGACAGTTTCATATGTGTGTCTAATGTGGCAAAGGAGAACACCGTTCTGCGTGGGGGCATGAGTCCAGATCGCGTTTACGTTATCCCCAATGCAATCGACTCGTCTGCCTTTACTCCTGACCCGGCCGCGAGAGATCGGGACAATGGTTATTCTAACCTTCTTGTATTGCCTCATGTATCTACACTCCTCATGCTCTCCCCGTCCTCTGGTTCACTTTATGTACATTTTCTTAAAATGTTAAGCCGCCTCATCACTTAGTTAATAACGTGGTGATTACCTGAACGGCATCCGACAATTCATTCGACTGAGTGCGAACGTCTGTGTGCTCAAAAACATGCGGTAAAACAAATTTTCGTTAAAACGTTTTTGTTATTGCGTTTAGTGGCATAAAAACTTCACACCTTAGCAAAAATAGTAGTTTAACTGAAAATGTTCCTTGTTTCTGAAGGACGCGATTCCCTTCACTTCGCTTATCTTACATTTGAGCAAATTCGGACTAACTTTTCCCGTTCTGGAAGGGATATGTTTTAAAATTTTCTTACTTATTTTTGGGTTCCTCAACACCATAAAATATAGTTACAAAAAGTGTGGTTCTGTCGTACGTAATGGGATAGGAAATTTATTTGATATCAGGTAACTCCTGATTTGGCCAAAATTATGCCTATTACAGTCAATAAACGGAATTAAAAGGCAGAATTCCATACTAAAAGGCTTTCTCAGGATTAAATCCTCCGAGTGAATCAAAATAACATGGTAAAATATATGTTAAACTGTCAAGTCAAGTTCTTATAGGACTTTTGCCTGTAGCCCTTGCCATACTGTACACCACCTGGTCAAAGTCTACACTTGAAATAATCCAGAAGAAGAAGATGCGATCACTGGAACAAGGACTTTTTTTTCCTGACGTTTCGGATTCTCTCGGGAATCCTTGATCATAGGTGATGATAATACAGTCATGGTCATGCGCAGATAGGGTGGAGACATGTAAAGGCTGCACGGTATTTATAGGTCAAAGTGGTCATCCGCGAGTGTGAAAAACTCTAGGCGTTTGGCGGGGTTTGAACCCGCGCATCAGAGAAAGCCTTTGCCGGAGGCTAACGCTCTACCGCTAAGCTACAAACGCCGTGAATGACCACTATGACCTATAAATACCATGCAGCCTTTGCATGTCTCAACCCTATCTGCGCATGACCATGACTGTATTATCATCACCTATGATCAAGGATTCCCGAGAGAATCCGAAACGTCAGGAAAATAAATTCCTTGTTCCAGTGATCGCATCTTCTTCTGAACTGCTGCCTGGAACTCGTATATTCTCCTCTATTGACTTGAACTACTCGCCTATATGATCTTACACACATTACCCCAACTGTAATAAAATAGTTTGAATCTTCCATATTGTAGGGAATGTGCTTTGGTAAGTCTTAGTTGTCTCGACTAGTAAACCCAGGTGTTATGCCTTATTGGTTGGAGAGTGAGATATCAGGGATCAGTCTACGTTCCATGCCTCTGTGCCCCTTTATCTGTCCATAAATATATTTGTTTCTGATGCTCCGATTTTTTTTCCACCCTTAGTTACAATTATTGTCGTCAGTCGTCTTGTCTACCGCAAGGGTACCGACCTACTCGCTGCGATCATCCCGCCCATCTGTTCAACTTTCCCGAACGTCAAATTTATTATAGGTTAGTTTAGCGTGGCCAACCAGCCTCATGTTGCGTAATTTTACTACTTATACAGTAGATTCTTGTTATTTTGTCATTCGCTTCATTCAGGCGAAATGTCTGCACTTCGCCTTGTAGGGCAACATTCTGCTTCACCGGTCCAGGTGGTTTTCCAAGTCAGAACGTAGACAATGGGGCTCGCGGGGGTAGGAGAGGGGGGGGGGAAGATTCAGAGTAATCGTTTAGACCAGGCAACAGAACGTTCTATTGGTCGCAGGTTCGGTCAAGCGGCCTGCCAGTGCTTACGCTTCCAGGTCATGCGAGCTGGTCAAGCGTGAGAGGACACAAGCGCAGAAATCCCACGTGCTGTTATCACGCAGATGGAAAGACCGGGACTGTGCTGATCGGCATTTGATGACCCGTGAGAAGGGACAGCAATCGAAGTCCTGACATTGATAGCTAACTTCCCTTTTGTTAGCTTATTCACCAGATGCGTCTTATCTCAGTAACTGTGGTTAACTAACCCGACCACTTGATCTGTCCGATATCATTTTGACCCAATGTGAACGAGTTAACTGGCCCCAGCCGTATATACTTATTTTCTTAGTAATAGCCAGCTCAGGTATCAAAAAAGACGTGGACACCTGTTTTCACGACTACATAAAAAATTGAAGAGAAGTTCAGTTTATCCGTAGACAGACCGGTGTTTTATCAAAACATCAGCACATAGATCTGTGGACCAGAAGTATCATGTCGTGGTTGGTTTTTTGAATGTACGTGTCCATGCCTTCGGCGTTTTTGTGGGCTAACTAAGCTCTACACTAGCTTTATTCTCAAAACCGATATCGTTCTCCCCCATGGTGTCTTCCGATATATGCGATAGTGATTAGAAGAAGGTCGTTTAAATTGAACGCCACCACATAGCTCGCTTTGTGACGATTAACTTAGCCAAGAAATTTTCTTACTACAGTGGAGTCCGGTTAATGTGGACACGGTTAATGTGGACAACCGCTTAATGTGGACAGTTGGCCAGGAACGGAATTTCTTCATAGTAAAATCCTCCGGTTAATCTGGACAGCACCAAGCTGTCAACCGGTCGGTCGACCCACAGATTTTGTCAAAAATCCAGTCCAAATCGCCCGCGGCGGGGAATTCCCGCGTCCTGTTCTGAAAGTTTTGCTTCAGATGAACAGTACTGTGATAAAGAACTTTAGGGGAGCTTGAAGAGAAAAGGTTCCACCAAAGCAATCAAAACTGAGCATGTTCTTTCAATAAAACTTCATTCAGATGAAAAATTCTGTTTTTTATACGTAGAAACGACTGGTTTGGGGTCAGTTCGCTTACTGTGGACAACCGGTTAATATGGACAGTTGGCCTGGAACGGAGGTGTACACATTAACCGGACTCCACTGTAGTTATTAACATGAAAACTAGGTATGCCATCAAGGTCTGTCGCCTCCTATGTAAAAATACGCGATTTGCCTCTAATCAGAAGAATGAAACCGCATTTCAAAGTACGTTGCGATATTGTCAACATATCCCGTTTGGAGATGGGTTCCCATCGTTAGTTACTTTTCGTCTTTAGCCCTTCGATCGAAGGCAGTTGTACGAACAGTGACAACTTTAGATTGTTTTGAAGCAAAGATTGTATTGCAGTAATGTGCAAGGCGTTTCGGCTTCTGCTTGCATTAGATTTTCAACCGGTAGACTTTCTGTTCCGTTAATCAATACTAAAAATGCTGAAGGCTAGTTTGGCGAGTGAGCGTATACTTTCGACAATTTCTCGTCAAGCCTTACATTTATCTGGAAACTGGGTGCAAATTCAAACGTGTTCGTCTTTTCGGACAGGTGAGCCGTGGGAATGGGGGTGGGGGTCGATAAGCAAAGGCTGGTTGCCAGGGTAGGGTTCGATGGAGCAGTCTAGGGGAGGGGGGAGGGGGAGACAAACAGAGCGTAGATGACTGCATGTAGCTACGTGACTATGGACCACCCCAACTGTGGAGCTTGTAGGAGGTTCTTTTGTGCACACAAAGCGGGCTTCATCAGCCTGATAGCAGTCGCTTCTGCTGTTGCTAACAGGCGCTGACCCAGGGACTTCGAATAATTTGGTGGGACCCTGTAGATCACTCGGAAAGCCTCGCAGAGGCGTAAACCAAACGGTAAAATGGACGTCTGACCCCAAAGTCCATTCTATGATGGTATGCAGGCTGTCGATGACAAGCACGCAGGAGCGCCATATACTTTAAGAGGGAGACCTTTCTGACTATAGTCAGTAATAAACATCTGTTGATGGCACCCATTGCTACTGGGGGCATAGTGTTTCCCGGGTTACACTGATCATCCAGGCTGAGAGATTGCCTTCTACGCATGCTTCACATGCTTGCAAGGTCCGGGAGGTTAATAAAGGATAATAAAATCCTCAATTTTTAACTTCATCAACGTAAAGGGTACCGCTGAGTCACTCTGACCCTCACGATGGTGTACTTTGAGTTAACTAACCTAAAATATTTGTTTGACTTCTTCCTGTAGGAGGTGATGGTCCAAAACGGCTAGTTCTTGAGGAGATGCGCGAGAGGCACAATCTTCATTCTAGAGTGCAGCTGCTGGGCTCTCTTCCGCATCATGAAGTCCGCGATGTAAGTCAAGTCAAGTCAAATTTATTAAAGGAAATATAGGCAAACGCCTTTGAACTCCCTCGGCAAACGCCTTTGAACTACCTCTGTCTGTCCTTGCTGCAGATCCATTTCTCTTCCTTATAACCGGTAAAAACCTAACTGTCAGTCGACCCCTTTTTGCGTGACTGTGTTAAGAACTCGTGGTATTCAGATGTCCTCGGCTCGTGTGTCCTCTCCTTGAAAGACATTAACTTATATATCTTTAGTGTGTAAGTATTGCTCTCAGCGGACAAAATTTCTATTTACACTTGCAGAACAGTACGCATTTTGGTTTGTATTCTTTCCAAGGAAATTAATACGCGAACTCGGAGTAAATCCGCGGAACAAAAATTTTCGGGCCCGTTCCGAAAATTTATTTGAAAATTTGAGCCGAACTTCATCATATACTGTTTAATCTTCAGAAGCCCCCAACAGGTTGTTAGTAGTTGTCAAGTGCCTACTTACTTATCATATTAACAGCACAGTTGCAAGCCTAGGACTTCGGCTTACTCGCAAGTGGGTGGCTTGAAATCTCACTGACCGCGTACATCTGGTAATGCCTGCCTACTGATATCTTCCAATGTGACGCCATTTACACACATTTGTGAATTAAGCCTCAGCGGCTGGCGTAGATCCGAATTATTCGAAAGCTTTCACTAGGAACCCAATATTCAGCCTGAATCGAACGTTTTCGTGCATTCGCACATACTCTTCAGCATCTGCCAGCAAGATCTAATTTGACACGCTGACGGATACTATGCTCTGTGTCTGAGTTTGGGACAGCCGAAGGTCATTTATTAGATATCCGATTTAGAAGCAAAGTCGAATTAAAAAGCAGATTTTGTGCCTTGCACTAGGAGAGCGGGCCCGTTTCTGCTACTGTTTCTACTAACGTCTCTGACGATGGATTCGCGGTGGATTTCGAAACGTCAGGCGAATAAAGGTTTGGTCCTAGCGATCACGTCTTCTTCTCAGTTATTAAGCCGCAAATGACCATCTAATTCTAAATTTTGATTGTCAGGATTTTTAATCGGAATATGAAAAATAACGGAAAAGTACAAGTAACTTCGCTGAAGAGATCTATAGCATTCTAGGCCTTTAAACGTACACTTGGGCTCACCACGAGAATAAGGTGAAAAGGGAACGAACAGACCTCAAACCGTTTTTCGCATGCCTTTCTTTCTTGTTAGAATGATAGTGGTCGAATTCATAGACTTCTCTGTTACGTGCTTCATTGCTTTGGGTGCAACCCATTATCTGGGTATTAGCGTAGCCAAGTGGTTCATTCTCTTTTCCGGGATTATACATGTTGCCATGCATTTCTGAACTGCTCTGCTTCTTAACTCACAATTTTCCTCAACTAGTATTTTCGTTAAAGCAAAAATAAATCGCGACAAGTTCTACGGTAGAGGACCACTGAAATGTTATCTGGCTAGAATCGGCGTTTTGAGTTATACGAGGAGGCGACGGATCATCACCCCTGCTCCCCACTGACTGGATTTGTTGTGCGTTAAGAAACTGCAGACACCTTCTTGATGCAGAGGTTTTTGGGGTTAGGGTTTCGGTTCACGGCCGGTAGGCTTGGTCCCTTGGTCTAGACGATTGTTTACCAAGCTACAGGGGTATCCGGTTAATGAAAAAGCGATGTAAAAGGCATCTGCACTCCTCCCCTTCAGCCTCTGTACCGTCATGGTCATCCATCTAATCTGTTTTGCCGGAACTACAACCTGATGAACCATTGAGGGAATCAGTAATCGAACAACTGGTCTTTTTTACCTTTGTTTACATCTCGCTGAACCTCAGGTTGGAAGAACATGCTAAGTTAACCTGATGCAGTCACTGGGATGCGATGGATGTGCGTATAAGCACATCTTGAAGGCGCGTTAGTAAAAGTAACTGTCCTCGGATAGGAATGCCACATCCGAGTCTTGTGTTTTGTGCCGTTTTGTTTTCTCTAATTTTTTGTTTTTTTCCTCAGATCATTGTAAAGGGAGATATCTTTCTCAACACCTCTCTAACTGAATCCTTCTGCATTGCCATAGTTGAAGCTGCCAGTTGCGGGTCCGTAAGCTTAATTTTTTTTTAAATTTCTTGCTGCACTTTTTTATTTACTGAAGCTCCTGTATATCTGCAACGAATAATCTAAGTGTTTCTGTTAGGTCACTATAGGCAAGAGCAGATCAGTAATGTAATTATTCAAATCTGCCAAACCCTCCTAAGAATTAAGTGAGCCTAATAGTCATGCTGATGTATCCTAGATGATTGCTTGGGAAATCCTGACTGGGTAGTCAGCTTACTGTATCCGGAACGGTGGATTCCATACGAGTGGTAGGTTGGGCGGGCACTATCGACCCAAGTGTGATACAATTCACGGCCTACGGTTAGCCTCATAGCTTAACGGTTGAGCGTTAGCTGTGCAAAAGCCTTCTCTGCTCTGTGGGTACGACTTCCACCCAGGCCGCCGGTTTTTCACAATTGGGTCAATTGAAGTATTTGTTCGTCTAAAAGACTGCTAAGACTTCCGCCTTTTTTAACCGTCCTCCAAATTACAGTTCACGTGCGTTCTCGATGCTGTCTTGAATGATTCCTCTAGGGTCAAAACCTTGTTCGTGTTTGTGCTCTCATTCTTACTCACTTCCATGTAACAGCAAATGGGTTATTGATCCACTGCCGCTAATATGAACGCGTGGCGAGGTACCGTCCATGACAGCATTGAGGCCGGCTGGACCAGACATGGTCATAATCGTATCAATTACATGCAGTCAATGAAGATGCCAAATGATAAACAGTGGTTTTCTCACTAAGAGACTGCTGTTGCCCTTATTTCCGGGTAGCTCTATTTTCGGTCGATAAGGATAGTGTACAGGCTGTAATTCCTCAAAGCAAAAGTGCAACTCTGTAGGCGACGGTTCAGGCCTTTTGTTTGCCGTCAAGATGAACATAAAAATGACTTTTGGCACATGAGGCTAACCACATTCCACATTCTTCTGTCAACTAACGACTCTGGGCCCGCGCCGATACTGTGTCGTGGGCGTGGGCCAATTAACGTCCCGCGAGTGCCAGTCAAGGAGTTTGTGGATGCTTGTGATTTGCTGTCTCGGGGGCTGCACGCGCGCATGATCCGGCAGCTCACAAGCCGCGATCGCACGAGTTCTAGCATTACGTAGGTATCATACACACTTAGTCATAACAATATGAATTCATGCGCGTTCTGGATGCTGTCTTAAATGTTTATTTTATAGTCAAAGCCTTATTCTTGTTAGTGCTATCATTCTTACTCACTTCTATGTAGCGGGAAATAGCTTTTCTCTATTCGAGATTGCTATTGCACTGAGTTCCAAGTAGATATGTTCTCGGCATTAACTGCATCGGTCGACAAGCTTAGTGTAGAGGCTGTTAATACTCACAGGCAAAGTGCAAGTGTGTAGGCGACGGTTCAGGCCTTTCCTGTACCGTCAAGTTGAGCATAAAAATGACTTCTGGCACTTGGGGGTAACCGCATTTCCGCCTCTTTTTCCCCTGCCAACCCTTGTCCCACTGGCAGGCTTCTAGTAGTGAGCACTGCTGTTGGCGGTGTTCCCGAGGTGTTGCCCCCACACATGCTACGTCTGGCCCCAGTGAGCGCGTCTGGCCTGGCCAGCACGTTGGCGGACACTGTGGAGGAGGTTAGACAGCGGCGCATTCTTTGGGCTCGAGAACCTTCTTTTTCTTCCCAACTCCCGTGTGGTGAGGACGCCACTGCCGCCGGTGATGACGACGACGGAGTCCGAGCCACTGGCGACGATGGCCGCATGGGTCCTCTTGAAGGTTGGTTGAAAGCCTACTCAATTGGTAGCGTACTTTTCTGGAGCTTGACAGATACTTGTCACCGTTCCTCCTTCCTTTGCAGTCTCCCTTCTCCTGGTTTCCTTCACTCTGTTAACAGAGTTTTAGCTAAGGCTAGGCGGGGATCTATAGATGGGTTCTAAGAGGGCGAACATTTTTACTAACCGCTTACTTACACATCTTAAGCATGTTGAATTTTCCACCCACACCCCTACCAGTTAGATCGCTCGCATAGCTGATTTAAGTACTGCTGCTTGGCTCCGCTTTTTCCCGTGCCAGTTTCATATATAGTTTGGGGCATTGGTGGGTACGAAAAGATGCCGAGATAATTTGGTTTGAAGGATAGGAGAACATTTGTAAAACGGCAAGAGGTGTCACAAAGAGGTCGTTATCCACCCGAATTTTAAAATGACCTTTTTTAGTTGATAGACGCGAACAGGGAAGTTCTAGCAAAAAATGAGGTAGCATTTTTTTCTTCTGAATCTCTCTTAGCTTTTTTGAATATCCAGGGGCCATTTTTAAGCCTTTCAGCGTCACTTACCACGGCGTCTGCCGATTTGATTATTAGCAGTGTGCATTTGTTCGTTGTTTGTTTCTATCAGCTGGTTAACCAGGTGGAAGGTCAAAGTGGGTGCCGCTCATCCAAATACATGTTTATAATTGTCAAACCAAGTCGGTATTATTTTTATAAAACGCTTTACAAGCGAATTTGCGAGTCCCAGGAAGTATTTGAGAAGAAAACGGCTCGATCGCTGGGACAGTACTTTTATCCACCTGACGTTTCGAGGTTTGTCGTGGATTCTTCATCAGAGGCATAGTCAGAGAGAGGTAGCAGATAGGCAAGTGTATGCACAAGCTATACGTTGTCAGTGTGGTCTTCGTCATAAAGCTGCGCAAGGCTTTAGTCATACTAATTTAAGGACTCCGTCTCGAGAGTTTTCAAAAAACGTTTGCAGCTCATTGTACCCTCTGCATTATTTTCTCAATTTCTGCTCACTCAGAAATGCCGTATTTTCAATTAGAAACTGTAATCTCTGGGCGTCAAAGGAATATTGAGTTGTGCTGTTTGTTGTAACGGTGGCTATGTTCTCATTACCGTCAAATTATGTACTTTGGAAGCCTCAGGACGTAACTTTGGAATCCACCCGGAGGAGAGTTTATTGCGTTCAAAATCCGGAGTTGCTTTCTCGGGTGGTAGTTGCCTCTGGTTTAAAGCCAGTGGGCTGAATATGGCTGCGGGACGATCCCGAACGTTAGGCGGACTGGCGGTGTACTTGTCCGCCCTTGTTGCAAGTCACTATGTGAGGTGTGACAATCGGTTTTAAGTGATCAGAAGAAAGGGGAGCATTCACTGGGAGAGGTTTACTACAAGCCTGACGTTTCGGATAGTTGTTTCATCTAATCAGCTTCAGAGAATGGACACTCTGGCTCATGGTGCTCGTATTTATGCCGCCCTTTCTTGCGTGTGCCTGTCAAGCGCGTTCGCTTGTGACATGGTTGGGCACGTTGAAATACGGTCACCTGCCGTGCGAGGCACCTACATGGCCCTTGTGGAACTGGGACCAGTTAGGCACGCGCCTCGGCTCGCGTGCATGTGTAGCCGGTCCAGAGGTTTAAAGCCATATCGTGGGCTCAGTCACCGCGAAGGCATATGACCTTGCGGCCGTCCCCATTCAAAAAGGAGGGATTGTTGCAGTCGGCCGCAGGCAGAACGCTTAAAGACAGCCTGCAAACCTCAACTAGGCTGCGCTCCTAACAGGGTTATCGAGTTCCTCTTCGTTACTAATCTCTGGCAGATGGTCAGTTTGAAATAAACTTCATTTCGGATATTAACCTCTCGTAGTGGCGGATGAGAAGGCATACTCACTTATCTTACCTTTTTGAACACCTGCAAGCAAAGACTGTTCAACGTAGCGTCGTGAATGCTGCCGCTGCTGCTGCAGCTGCAATCAAACCCGAGAATGACCTACGCTCCCCAGAAACCACGAACTCCCCTTTATGGCCACCAACTTCCGCGCGCACACAGGCCTGGCAACAACATTTTGAAGTGAACCAGTTCTACACTTGGCCAGACGTGGCCGAGCGAACCGAGAAGGTTTACTACAGTGTACTTTGTCGGCCCAGGGGTTCTGCGAAGCAGGCCATTATCGCGTAAGTGTGCATCGTGATTTTATAGGCCCCGAAAATCCCGTCGACTTATAATAAAAAATTACTTTTAAATGTTCGATAACCTGAGTTTACATTTTTTCGCTAAATTCCACCAATAGGAGGACGAATTTCCACTTTCGTTAAATTCCGCCTGCATAAGGTCGAATTTCCCTCGATTAGCATTTGACTCCTGCGCAACAGAAGTTTATGTTTATCGAATTTTATTCTATTTTAGCATATTAAAACAAATGTAATCTTATCTCATTTAATATTTTTTTGATAACTTCCGCCACAATTACATCTTAATTTACGCTCACTAGCCAAGAACTAAATGTAAGTTGGGCGGGGATGATAGATATCTTGAGGGGCCCTACAAAGCAATTTTGTCCATCTTTATAATTTGTCTTGAGCCGAACGTAAGGGCTTCACTCTATATTCTTGTATTGTTTTTTGTTGATGTAATTATTAGCTTAACAGTACTTGCCAAAACCAATGAAAAGTTTGCTTAACTTCTTGTTTGCCGTTTTTTTAACCTCTGTTTTTTTTTGACAGTTGACAAAAGCCTGATGAGGGGCCATTCAGATTGATGTTATTTGCCGGCAGGGAGCGCATAAGCTCCATAGCGCGTCCACAGTGTTGCACTAACTGCGGAAAGTATGGCTTTCCCAGAAAAGCCCAAACCATACGTTGTCCTTTTTTGTTGTTGGTAGCTATGTTTGACGAAGGAAGACGTACCTTCTAGGCAGACGTCGAACAACTGAAGCCAAACATCCACAAACTCGTCTGTCCTATGGTGTTGCACATCTTCAGCACTGTATTTCGGAGATGATAGCCGAAACGGGTAATTAATACACAGGAATATGCAATATCTGTAGGATACGGTCGCTATGATACTGTCTACCTATGACACTTAACAGCTCCCCTATTTCTCTTCGCAATTACTTGCTTGTGTGCTAATTGCTTGATGGTTGACGTGTGGGTCGTGGCCTGCTGAACTTTCATCACACGTTGTGGGATTGGAAACGGTGCTTGCTCGGCCATCTGGTCCCACAACTTTCGCGTTAGACGACGCGTTAGCCTGTGTGTTCCTCAAGTGGTGACCTCCTTTGGCCAAATTGAGCCTCAGCACCGAGTATTGGTTAGATAGGTCGTTGCAGTTGTTTATGGACTGGGGAGCAGTGAACCATAATTCAAGCAATTAGCAGCACACGCGATAGTCATATCTCACGAGAATTTTGGCCTGACCGGGTCTGACCTGGTCTCGTTATATGGATCCCCCGACTTAGTTGTTAACGTCATTACGTCACACTGCTGTTGCGTGTTCAGAAATTCGCGTCTTCAGAAGTCTTCCAGTTACTCCGACGTAGTTGCTTTGTCCGCAGTTGCACCAGATCCGATGGACGACTCAGATGTTTCTTGCTGTTGAAGTTGGTCTTTTGGTTTCACTATCTGATGGCCAATGGTTGCCTCTGGCCTATGTGCGACTCCAACTCAAAGTGGTGCGAGAAGTGTACGGTAGTGTACGGTACCGCTCGCCAATATTTGGGCTCACTGATCATTGTGAATCTAATATCAGGCTACTTTAACCAATTAAGTACACAATCAACATGATCTATTTCGGAGGTGCACTTATTTCTGTACTCCACGTTAATTACATTTATTTAAGGCGTTTTGGGATTTTTCAATGCATGGTGTATGTGATTTATTAGAGTCTGCAGTCTGCTGCTTGTATATTCAATGGTCTTTTAAGCTTGCCAATGCCTTCCCTGCCTCGTTCTTCATGTCGTTCAAATCCCCATTTACCAGCAGGTAGACTAATATATTCGTTGCTTTCAAATACAATTAATGCCTCTTTTCATCGTAAGCCAGTACCGAGAAATTATTTCCATTGATAAAAAGGTATATTACGAACGGCAAAAGGTCCCTCGGGTTTTCTGGGCGTTATTTAGATTCGATGCTGACAAAGGAGTTAAAGTACGTAAAGTTGGACGGATTATATTTTACTTTTCCACACAAGGCGGTATCCTCTGTAGATATTAGCGCCATTGAAAATGCTTGTACAACTCCATTCGAACACGTGGGATAGGAGTACTTTGTCTTTAATAGGCGATATTTGATCAGATTATTATCGCGCCTTGTGCGAACGTCTGTATTGAAGGCGGGAGTTACCATCGCATATTTTGGATAAGGGCCCCTCAATGCACGCCGCCTTTGTCGGCTCTGCTTATTCATTCGAGATAGATTCTGGGACATGAAAATAAAATTTCTGGATCGGCAATACCAAGGGATTTTGATGCAGAGTCTAGAACGTAAAACACGCTCCCACAGCTGAAGCGATGGGCCGGACAACCAGAAAAAGTAGTCTTACAACTGGTCGAAGGATATATAACCAGTGCATGCACGGTTATTGCATATTTTATGCTCTGCTCATCCGACGCCACCGATATAGGACCACCTGAAGATTGAACGACTACCAAAATTGCCTTGTTCCTTCTTTTATTCTCTTATCCCCAAAGGGTGTTTCATTCTTGTCGGTAGTCCATTTGTCCTCTTTTTTGGCAGTAAGTACTTGCCGCCGAATTCTGCAGTTTGCTTCCTTAGCACATTATTGGCTGTTTAGACCGTTCAATGTGAGCCCTACTGAGCATCTGGTCCTCTTGGTATCACCCTTACTAACGTAGCTCTTCCTCCCCCAAACTGTATGGTAAATGCAACTATCTTTTTTCAGCGCTGTCCAAAGACTTGGCCCGATTGGCGGCAAGGTCGTGGCAGTAATATGGGCCATCAATTGGCTCTTCCTTATCATACTCGAGTGGCTTCGTCCCGCCAAGGTTAGTATTTTGACTTGGGCCAACTCAATTTATACGCACATTTCTCGGGTGCTACGCGTATGTGTCTTACGGCGCTTCTTTTTTCCTCTTCTGTCCTCAGAACATCGACCGCGTGCCCTTCCTCTATGCTGCCCATGAATTCTCAGAAAATGATCAAACCCGACGTGAAAAACCATAATCCCGCAGTTTGTGCGAGTTTATGCAGTTAATGTCTATCATCATCAATCGTTATTCAGAGAGGCCAGATGAATGACAGCTCCTTCCCCCCGTCTTCCGCTCCGGCAGCACACTGTTGGATAAACTTTTGCAATCTTTCTCGGTGTAGGAGGGGTTCTCCTATGGTTTTCATTCATCGGCGCATGAGTTGCCTTCTTCTTTGTTTATTACTTTGTTATTTTCTCCTAGAAATACTACTTTTCATGTGTTTTCGGGGTTTTATCTCAAATTCACACTACTGACTTCGCATTATTCAGTTGTTGACACACGTATCTCATAATTCACCAGAACGTTGCTACCTATCGAAGTTTCTTTGGGGTTTTGTATGGAATAACAGACCCAAAAGTTCGTGTGGATGCCAGTTGCACCAAGGGTTCAAATTAGGCTCGATTTTACCTTCAATAAGCCATAGAGGTGGTCTTGCATGGTGCGAGCTCTCCATGGCTCGCAACGAACGCCCTCGTCCACGCGTAGTTACCGCCCCCTACCTCACTTATTCAATTGGCGGTCACCAGTACTCTTTGGCTAAGATCCAGCGTTAACTGCATTAAAAATCGGCGTGGTACATGTTATTTCATTTCAAGCTTTAACCTCCGGTAATTATTTTCTGCCTCGATTTTTGGAGCTTTGCTCAGGAATCGTCTCAAAATACCCAAGAATAACGCTGGGACCAGCCTTATAGATGTTACTTGCAAGTCCGCCCTTAATCATAACCTGTGTACCTCAAGTGCGCTTGATCACTGCGTACATTTCTGCCGTAGGCGGCTACAAACAAACAGATTTGTGGACCGGTTATGCAAGAACAGTTTACGTATTGTTCTCGCCGAGCGTAGACGGTTAAACTGCACAGCTTACCTCCAGAAGGTTTTTTAGGAGGTCAGTCGCTCCCTAAAAGAGAGCCGCTTTCGTTTTAATCATCCGACTTTCTTGTACTATTTGTTTCATCTAGCAGCAACGATTTGGGCTCCTTCGAATTTCAAAGCCACGCTTCGCCAGTGTCGGTCTCCATCTACCTGCACCGAATTGCCCGATATCGCGGATCTTGCAAGTCGAACTCCGATAGTTTGATTATTTTTCGTTTTCTGAATGCGTTTGGCCGGCTTCCAGCCCCAGGAATCCTAACGACGGACGTTTCAGGTTGGCTGGGGGTCGAACGCATCCGCCTAGGTACGGCCAATCCTGGAGCCCTAGCAGTCAATGAACGTCCAGATCCTGGGTGCGGGTGGACCTGGTTAAAATATTGGCATGTGTTCCCGGTTTTGCGGATGCGCACGTGTGGCTTGCTGTCAGTCGAATATAATACATGAGGCGAAAGTCGATAATATGATAAGGGGGCGCTAATCGACTAGGTTACGCGCATGTTCGTGGCGTTGTGTCATAGAGCTTAATATTGCCGATGGTACGCATCAGAAAGAGCCCGCGGTTCAATAGTAGAACGTTAAACTTACTAGCGCTCGATAATCGCAGGACCCTGTCTCGAACCTCAGATCCTGCAAACTTGGTATTCTGTAATTCTGTGTGAAAATGTTTAAAAAGCTTCGATTACCTCTCGATCTCCCTTGTCTTTCTCGGCAGCACCATATCAGCCGATAATTTTTCTAAAGAGTACGGGGAGCGATAAAGAGACCATTTCTCTCCACACCTTTGCTGAGCATCCTCCCGCTCATATTTGCTTCCTTGTATGTGATAAGACGTACCTGTCGGAGAAACGCTTCCCCTTATTCCTTGTTATCAATAAAAATGCTACTTACCAAGTTCTTCGTTTTCTCTTGTCTGTGCATTTCACAGTACAGCCACTGAATCTGCAAGTTTTTACATTCTAGTTCTAATTTCAACTGAGGATGCAGGTAGACACCAACAATTGTGCCCTGGAAATCCGCAGGCTTACGATTGCGTGAGTTTAACTGCCTTTCCTTCACACGCGTAATCCATTTTTGACTAAAATTATACCAGACCTGTTGTTCGGCGTTTGCGCCGTAAAATGAAGTTTTCCGTTTCATCAAGACCGATGCAGTCCCCTAGAGCCCAGGAAGTAGCAACTGCTCCCCTCTCTATATGCATCAGAAGCAATACTAGTTTTTTTTGCATTTTTAATAAAAATTTAAATTTGAGTCTGATGCTGTTCCGGTTTTACTGTGAGCATCCCCGTCGACCCTAAGACTGACCGAGGGCGTAACTACAGCTCCATTGGGGTGGTAACTACCCGTTGCTTGCTATAGTCAGCCTATACTTTGGTCACAATATGCCCATTGCTGCAAAATCTTTATCATTCTATCGGTTTAACGCTAATTAGAGCTGAAGAAGTCGGTTTCTTTATTTCATCTCTATCTATTACTATGGTTAGTTGGTACTACCTCCTATTGGTTCGTGGAGCTCCGTAGGAACATTCAATCATTGCATGCATGCAAGGCATTTAGTCGCATACTCGCATTTTACTTTCCGACTCCCAGATGCTCATTTATCCTTTATTTCAGCCTAATCTGTGACTGTTTCTACCCGAATTCCGGCGGAGTGGAAAATCATATTTATCACCTGGCCCAATGCCTTTTGTTGCGCGGTCATCGGGTCATTATCGTGACCCACGCCTACGGCGAGGACTGGCAGCGTCAGGGCGTCCGCTACATGGCGCGTGGTTTAAAGGTATCCGCACGGACTATTTCTGGCACGCCTATCGTGCCAGAAACATCGGTGTGCTTCTGTTTTGTGCTGCGGTTGACCCCTCCTTGAAGTATACTGACCATTCGCTTCAAATCTTACAACCCTGCTTTTGTTGATTTGTGCTCAGCCTGTGGACATCCAGAGGACACCATTCTCAAAATGAAGGAAAACCGAAAAAACACACGACTGTGTGATTTCAAAAGATCACTCCAACCGTATGCATGCTTAAAACCAGTTCAGCTACTTTTGTAAAAGCTCCGTCGTGTTTTTCTCGAATTTTCTGCAGCAACGTGATGCAGTCGGTAGGCTTCCTCTCATTCGATTCTTTCGCCGTCTCCCATTATGCTTTCGATATAGTTGACTTGTAGAGCTGCCCAATCAGGACACGAAAATAAGAACGTACCGCACACATAAAATATGTGCCCTTCAGATAAATTTCTGGAAGGTTAATATTTTTGTGTCATGCAGATACGGAAGCAGACTTTCGAACTCTTACAGGAGTCCACCTTCAGAGATAATAAGTGACAACCAAAAAGGTGAAATTACAGTGGGCATACGCCACTAATCTGTAAGAGGTCATCAGGTCGTGAAGGCGTATGAAACAGCACCCAAAAAGAAGGGGAGGAGACAATTATAGGTGCATATGCGAATTAACTGTCAGGGGTCGTCCGAGGTCAGCAATTAGTGTAGGGCCTTGTCTCCACGCTAGAGGGTCCTGATAATCCTGCTTGCTCTTTTGGTGGCTTCTTTGTGGGGTCGTCTTCGCCTGCAATTCTTATGTATGGTTCTGTCCTTGGCGGTTATTCCGCTTTTAGGAAAGACCGCCAACAGCATCTCAACCCATACATGCATGGTGCACTTTCAGACTTCCACAGCCAATTTTCTGGTCTGCTTCGTGCTTTTCGATTTAAGTCCAGACAATTGATGTGTCCGCTGCGCGTATAACACCTTGACACGCTATCGTTATGTCATCAGCGGGGCCTAGTGCTTCGGAACTTCTATGCTCATATAGGTGTCTGTGATTTCATCTGTTATGAAGAGTAAAAAAACGATTCAAGTGCAGAAGGAGCGTTTACTGGGAGAGATTTTTGTTCATCTAACGTTGTGTAGTTGACGAGGGCAGAAGTCTAGACTCCAAACGATAAACATGTCCTCGTGAAAGTTTCTTGAATAATCTTTTTACGAACTGATCATAGCATGGAACGCTCGGCCAGCTGACATTATTCGCCCATCATCTGTGGATGCGTGTAATGGTCAACTCGGCACGCATAAAGCTATTCATATACGAGCCACACATACACCCGCGGAATCTGACAACGCTATACTGCAGTCGCATAAGAACGTAATAATTTCAATACTTGGGTACTACTTGCTAGGTATAATAATACATCTTTTACCAGCTACTTGTCTGTTGCACGTAATCATGCAAAGAATTTCCTTTTCAATGTTATTTACGCATTCGCGCATTTTTCGATTTTTTTGTAATCACAAGGAATTTCAAAGGCGTTCACTTATTCTCCCCTTGCTAATGCTGAGGTGAAAAATCGAAATGTATTTTGCAGTTTTCCTACTGTCTGATAACTGTCTGATACTTTGGTAAAAATATGCAAGCTTTGTTTTATCCTCATGCTTATGGTCTCTTTTTTCCTTTCAGGTTTACTATATTCCATACCGACCCTTCTACAACCTATCCGTATTTATCACCGTCTTCGGTTTGCTTCCTGTCATACGCGACATACTCATCCGTGAGAACGTCGATGTGGTCCATGGCCATTCGGTATGCTCGCCTCTTAACGTAATAATTAGCTGTTAGCTTGAAATGGCCATACGTAATGCGTGGTATGGTATCAAACAGCCGAAGGAATTTATCGCAGTGGGTTATGTTAGGTAAACCCAAGCAACTGCGATCTTCAGACCATCGTTAATTAGTAGAGATGAATTCGATGAATGCCAGAGTAGTAGGAACAGTATATTTTGTACACAGACGAACGAAAAATAATAGGAAAGAAAGTTGACTTGGTAACACACGACCAGCGAGGAGGGCCAGCTGGGTCCAAGTGCCAGTTTCACAGCAGTCAGGCCAGTGAGCAGAGAGCAATTCGCGCGTGCAGGCTTGCTTTTTGTCCCCGTGCTAAGGACCAGCATTGCGGCATCTGTGATTGGTTGTTCGCAGACGTCGAGAACCACAGTCGTGGGATTCCAGCGGAGTTCACTTCGATGCGAACTAATCCCTACAAATTCATACTCTTTTAGCTAGGAAACCTTTAGGTTTACTGAGCCGAAGAAGCTGTGGTCGCTGGAACAAGGCTTTTATACACCTAATGTTTCGAAATCGTTTGCAGATACTTCATTAGAGACATTAGCCGAAACAGCAGCAGTAGCAGAGACGCGTAATTCATGTACGGGGCGTTGCAGTTTCTGTATGATTCAGTTACTATGTTCCTGCATCCCTGTGACAGAAGAAGACGACTCGATCGCTGAGACAATACTTCTAATCGCCTGACGTTTCGAAATCCGTCGTGGATTCGTCATCAGAGACATAGTCAGAGAACAATAACTATCGAGGATAATTGTCCGCTTGTGCGCTAATGGCTCGATGTCCGGCGTGCAGGCCGTGACCAGCTGAACTTTCATCCCACGCGGTGGAATTGGACGTGACGATTGGTCGGCCATCTGATTCCCCGGTGTTGGCGTTAGACGACGCCTGCAGCTGTGTGCTTCCCAAGTGGCGACCTGCTTTAAGTGAATTGAGCCTCAGCGCCGAGTATTGGTTAAATGGGTCATTGCACTTGTTTGTAGACTGGGGGCCCGTGAACCAGGACTCAAGTAATTTCGACCTCATCAAATGTGAATGTGTGGCCGGGTCTCGTCGAATGAGCCGCAACTTGAGAATTGGCATCAGTGAGGGGGTCTTCTTTTGCTTCTTCTCATGTTCGCTCTTATTGACAATAAGGTTTACAATTTGCTTCCTTCATATCCTTTTCATGCCACATTCTGGTCGGATTCCATTTACTTTTAAATCTAGCGACGATATTATAACAAGTATTAATTAGTAGATAAGTGCTCACGAAATCGACGTATTCTACAGGCTTTTCAATTTAAGGCTTATGTCTAAGCATTAGTGTCGTTTGTGCCTATCTTAAAGACTCCTTCTTTTCTGCCAGGCCTTCTCTCCACTGGCGCTGGAGTCGCTGATGCACTCTAAGGCTCTTGGTCTGCGTACCATCTTCACAGACCATTCTCTCTTCGGCTTCGCCGACCTCTCCTCAGTCCTTGCCAATAAAGCTCTCTTCCTCTTCCTGAATGTTGTCGACAATTTTATCTGTGTCTCCAATGTGGCCAAAGAAAATAGCGTGCTTCGTGGTGGCATGAATCCGGAATGCGTCTTCGTCATCCCCAATGCAATCGACTCCTCTGCGTTTACGCCTGAACCGAGTGCCCGGGATCCGGATAACAGTAATTCATAGTGTTAGCTTTGCTCCTTGTGTGCCTTCCATTCTGTCACCCCTGTGCTACGTGTCACGCTACGTGCAGCATTGTACCGTAGGATACGAAGTAGTCCGGCCGGTTAATAGAAGATGGATGTGCCGCAACAATTATAACCCAGTGAATAAGCTGATAAGACATGAGAGGTCAAAGTATAAGGAATATTTTAATTAAGTGCTGAAGGAGTGGAGTATTATTACGAGGAAATTGACTCCCAGACGAGTGAAGTCCAGCCGTAAGTGAGACGGGTTCGGAGTCTGAAGTCCAGCAGTGAGGGCGTCGGGTCCGGGAGTGGTCGGAGCGTAGACAGTCACGGCAAATAGGTCCCTTGTGAACCGGTCGCCGAAAGTGATTAGCCATTTATGACAGGGAGAGGGTAAACACACGTCCGTGACCTTAACCGACATTTGACACGCTCTGGTGCGCACGTGCTTAGCGCACACGAGAGGCAGACATGGAGCCTGCCCCAGAATCAGGCCAGAACCGCAATCATGTCGCTTCATGCTTGTCTAAGCCCGCGAGGTCACTACGATACCACGTCTAGAGTGGTTTTTTTAGACTGATGTATAATCATTTTTCGCGATTATGTTGGATCACACACGAGAAACTGAACGATATGCCTGTGCTCTGGTGAACGTAGACACCAAGCCTTTTTACATTCTACGGATCTATTGGTCTCTCTTTACTTCCTTTATATATCTTTACACATCGCAATGTGTTGATACATCTTTTTTAAATTTTATATACCTTAAGTAACCGTTGTGGTCGTCAGTCGTCTTGTGTATCGTAAAGGTGCTGACCTGCTCGGTGCAATAATTCCTCCTCTTTGTGCCACCTTCGCAAACTTGAAATTCATAATAGGTAAGCTGCATGAGCCGTTTCGGTCGGTAGTTGACGCACGCGTTTGTTATATCGGTGAGCTTTTATGGTTTGAATGACATTGCCTTGCAATGCCCCCCCCCCCAAAATCTTATTCCTAAGTGTTTACGCCACCACTGTCTTCAGCGTTGTCCCCAATAAAGGAACGTATTTCGTTACCTTGTACACACACATGTGACTGTTCATACCAAGTGTGAAAATGTCCGCACTTATCCCTATCCTTTTTGTGAAAGACCTTGTCAGTATCCATCTGAAAATGACATTGCGCCCAGGCTGCACGATGCATTTGGCTTTGTTGTGCAGGTGGCGATGGTCCAAAGCGTCTGGTCCTTGAGGAAATGCTTGAAAGGCACAAGCTGCATTCACGGGTTCAACTCCTGGGCTCTCTTCCACACCACAAAGTTCGTGATGTGAGTTCCCAGCTGAGAGTTTCACATTCTGGAAATTTTTTTCGTTGGTTTGCACTTCTCTGGTAGGATCCTTTACTTACAATGCTACCTGTCTCGTTCTATGTGTTGTTCTGGTCTCTCATTTTGGCTACTGGAGCAGTCATTGTTTATTTTATTCCTAGGTCCTCGTTAAAGGCGATATTTTCCTAAATACCTCTCTGACCGAGTCCTTCTGCATTGCGATCGTGGAAGCCGCAAGTTGCGGGTTAGTGCCTCCCCTGTATAATCCTTCACCATCTTCACCAAAGCCACTTTTATAATCTGTCTTTTCTGAGTTATCTCTAGGGGTGTTGCTTCAGCGTCGTCCGTGGATATGTCCTTAACTCGGGACTGAGTATAGATGTTCCTTTGCACCTTGGAGCTACGATCTCAAGTACTTGCAGAGGACTGGATAAGGGCAAACATTCAGTAATCTCGAACTCCTTCCTCCGGTAGGGTTGTGGCATCAACGTCGTGAATATACTCAGAGCGCAAAAACAATCGCTGTCTAGTCACTGCCCTTTTAAAGATGAAAGGGGAAAGACGCCAGATGAAGTCGTGTATTCGACACAGGAACTCCAAGGTTATCGGAAGCCCTTACGCGCAAGCGACTCTGGGCCTGCGCACATCTCGCCGCTACTGTGTCGTGGGCATGAGCAGATTGACGCCACGCAAATGTCAGTCTGCCAGTTGATTGGGTAATGGCCGAGTTTTTGAGCGCTTGCGATTGGCTGTCCCGGGCTGCATGCACGCAGGCCTCGCCAGCCGCGATCACACTCATTGCGTACGTGTCAGAGGCCAGAGTCATACGCGCGTAGTCATAACAATCTCAATTCACGCGTGTTCTCGATGCTGTCTTAAATGTTTTGTTTTACTCACGGAAAGTCATTGATGGTGTCTTTGAGATTCGTTCCCTCGACTTTGCCCATGAAGACATTTGCGAGGAGTGGTCAAAGTGGTGAGCCCATCGTCACTCCGTCTATTTGCCTGTATAGCTGGCTATTGCAGAGAAGCTGTAAGTTTTGTGTGCAGCACGTCAGTAGTTCCTTTAGCGTCTCCATTGTCATCCCTATCTGGTAGTTTGTTTGACGTATAAAGTCACATAGGTACCTTATGGTTTCCACTACCTTGGTAAACAGTGAACATAAATTTAATGACTGCATTTTCAGTTCCCCAATGTTAGTATCTTTGATAGCCTCGGCGAAGTCAAATGTGTCTTTCAGGCTTCTGGGGTACAGAAAACTCTGAATGGCTTTAACTTTTCGACAAGCCACTTTGTCAAGGCGTGGTACGGCGAGTTTCTCATGTCCATGATAGGACGAAGCGGTACGCCTTATTTGTGAATTTTTGGGAGGCCACACGTTCTTGGTATTGTAGTACACACGGACGTTAGCCCCTCCAAATCTTTGTCTGATAAACGTCCTTCCTTGTGAAGTCTTTTACGTAATTTTTTAAGCTGCCCTTCAACGGCCTCTGTTCCGTTTTCGTCTTTATCGGATTTTGAAAAATTTTCGCGATCCGATAAGATTTCTTCAATTTTCGCCACATAATCTTTCTTATCCGTCAGCACAATTTTGGAGCCTTTGCCCAGTCTTTTAAGCTAAAGAAATTTATTTCGGGGAAGCTCCATGAGACCATCGAGATGGGCCTTTGTTAGAGGACCAATGGCAATGGCCAGTTATGCAGGCAAATAGACAGCGGCGATTGGCTCACCAATTAGACCATTCCTCGTGAATATCTTAATGCACAAGGTCGAGGAAACGAACCTCAAAGACACTGTCAACGTTTTTTTATTGTCAAAAGTTTTTTTTGTTAGTGTTATCATGTTCACTGCCATGTAGCAGGAAACGGGTCGATTAAATTGCTAAATAGCACACAGCGGTTTTCTCATTGAGCTATTTATATTGCACTAATTTCTGGGGCGGTTATATTCTCGGCATTGACTGCATCGGTCGACAAGATTAGTGTAGAGGCTGTGATTTCGCACAGGGAAAGCGCAAATGTGTAGACGACGGTTCAGGCCTTTCATGCGCCGTCAAGTTGAGCATAAAAATGACTTCTGGCACTTGGAGCTAACTGTATTTCCGCCCCCTTTTTCCCCTGCCAACCCTTGTCCCACTGGCAGGCTTCTAGTGGTGAGCACTGCTGTTGGCGGTGTTCCCGAGGTGTTGCCCCCACACATGCTGCGTCTCGCCCCAGTGAGCGCGTCTGGCCTGGCCAGCACGTTGGCAGACGCGATAGAAGAGGTGCGTCAACAGCGCATTATCTGGACCCAGGAGAGCCGCCCTCCCTCTACTTTGGACATCTCACCATCGAGCAAAGATGTGGATCAGGGTGAATCGCAAAACGTTACTACCGTATCTTCTGTAAGTGTTTTTCTTTCAGGCCACACTCTGGGATTATTAACTGTCAAACTAAGGCAAAATTAGAGCCGATAAGTCGGCTGGAGTCAGGATTAAGGATTGCCGGTCCCAAAATCTGCCGGTGATTCGTATCCCAAGTGGTAGAACTATCGCGTTGTGCTAAGGCTGCCAAGGTTAAGCCTAATGGTTGTGATATTGCAGTCTCAGTTCCTTAGTAGAAGAGAGAAGTGTTGCGAAGGCCAGATTAGAAGGAGGAATAGCTTCTTTGCGGAATGAATTGGAGATGAGGCAGTAGGCAAATGACTATCAGACGCCCGCACAACTGCCAGACAGCTGATGGCGTCTGAAGTGATCTGCTCGGCAGTCGTTAAAGGAAGTCTTGTGTAAGTCGGTCTGTGATTGCCTGTTACAGAGACCGAAAACAGCGAGCCCTCCGAAAGTGCACTACGACTTGAGCTAGTCACGGCAGGCGTTCACAAATGCACTTCGTGTTGACCTAGTCACTACAGAACCGGGCGCGTTGCCCCGCTGCTTGTTGACTTTTTCAAAGCATTAAACCCCAATGTCATTGTGCTTTTTAGGTCAGTAAAACTAAGGCTCATGAGAAGGGACCCGGCCACACCGAAGCTGTAAACTTTATAAGTGCTGGAAAAAGCCTTTGAGTAGTGAACTGCTCCAGTCGTGGTTTTCCGGCCCACAGTCGATTATCAAGCGAAATCACCCCGTGGTTCCGTAATCTGTGCTGAGAATTTGCCTAGGCAGGTTATTTAACCACGCGGGCGGCCAAATAGTTCCGTGACGGCGGACCGAAGTGCCGGGTAATGATCACGCTAAGCATTTAGAACGGTGCTGAAATCTCGACAGTAGATGATTCGGACACGCACTGACAACAAATATCTCATCGTGTTCGACCATTACCAGGGATAAAGGTGAGTTCTGCTAGTTGCTTACATGGCAGCTGCGTCCTATAAATACCACTAACCTGATGCCCTCATGACCATCATCTGTGAAAGTCCCAGATGAGGACTTTAAACGAACTGCCGAAACGTTAAGCTAATAAACTTAATGGTCCAGCGGCTGCATTTTCTACTTGAGAACTGCTTCCTGGAGTTTGCCCTTGGCTGCCTTCTGCCTTCTTGTAAAAGGCTATCCAGACTGGGAGATGTGGAAGTGCTTGGTTGGGGCGGTCGAAGTGGGCACTGCATTACTTCTACAAGCGCACGAAGCAGATAATTCCTAGGAGTTGACACAAACATCGTGATACGCTAAAAACCTTACTTTATATTTTTATGCAAGCGGGATGGAGACTAGCCTTTGTGCATGGTGGTTTGTAGTGGTTTGAACATTTAAAGACGTAGGACCCCCTCTCAAAATATTGTCGACAGATCACGGCAAATACCACGCTCACTCTCTCCTTCTCTTCATATAAATTTAATTTTAGTGCATTTTATCTTATTTGTGGTGTAAATGAGAGTCGAAGAGGGGGAGGGGTTACTTCAGGTATGGCAATGGCTAAAAGATCTTGTCTACCGTTCTGCAAGTACACTGAAAACATAAATAATTTGTACTTAGTCGTCACATGTTCGCAACAAGCGTAAGTTGGATAAGTAAACGTCCCGTTTCAGATGACATTCGGTTTTTGAAGGGTAGTCAGTCTTATTGTGTTCGAAGGTCCCCAGGTGTTAAATCTTACATAAAATTTTAATCGTAGGCTATCACTCGAAAGTTCCCAGTACCTAGATGACTCTACACCACAATTCATTTCGATGTAGCCCCGATTGGCAGATTCGAAACTTCATCTGCTCTCGCTAACATCCTTTAAGTAGTATTGGCTGAGTTATTTCAGATAGCTCCTGACAACTATATTTATTCACATAGACGACGTTTTAAGCTGTAATGATGGTACATCGGTCTTTTAACTGCCCGTAGTTATGTGCATTTTAAATGGTAAAGTTTTTAACCGTTAAGAAATCTTGTTTAGAGCTAGTGCTTTCTCGCAACAAAGACCTACATCTATAAGGTGGGGTAACACTAATTATTACGCGTGGATCACTTTGTTGCAGTGTTTCATTGCAGAATTGCATGGGTTTGGGAGGCAGAGGACTTGAAGCTGCCTACTGTAATAGCAGCTGCGTAACTGCTGCTGATGGGTACTCGAGAGAGAGAGCGAGAGAGAGAGAGAGCTTCAAGGCAGATCATTGAGAGTGAGTTCCTTTAGTGATCTGTGAGCGTTCATCAACCAATGTCAATATTCCCGATCCATACTGGCAAGGTAGCGAACCCGTGGCAGAAGGTTTAGGGTGGTGGACTTCCGATGACGTGGTCGCAGTTTCCTGTTCCGGGTCGTGCCCCATCTGGGGTCGGATATGACCAGCTGATGGCGCACAGTAAGTCTCTGTCTTTGCCGACAACTTTCGTCTGATTCGAGGCTTATATTGGCTGCTCAGAACGGCCTCTCTGATTCTTTGCAATCAGTCAAACAGGTGGACATTTTTTCTCACTTTATAAAGCGTCTTAATACCTTGAGTCTCTCGCGGTCTTCGTGCGGTCGACAATAGCTGGTACATAGATAAAAAGCCTCCATAACATAACGGATTGGCGTTTCTTTTTTCGTCCGCACGTTTAGAGGGTTCAACCAGCTTCTACGTATGATCTTCTTGTAAGGCATTCATTAAACTCCGAACTTATGTAGCACGCTTATGTTGCTCCTACCCGTTTTGATTTCCGCTGGATTTCCGCCAGCTCAAATACCAACTCAAAAGTCTCTGTCCCTAGCCTAGGTCCTGTCACTGTATTTTCTTCTCATTCTATGTTTTAAAGGTTGACTCTGTTCTCGAACCTGAGATTGTCGACGCTCCCAGCTGCCAGACCACAGTAAACGACCTCCTTCAGCAACATAATCTCGAGTCAGTATCAAAACTGTCTTGGCCACCCGTATCCGCCTCTAAAGAGATTTGGCAGAGGCATCGAGAAGTGGGAGAATTATACACCTGGCAAAATGTTGCCGAAAGAACTGAAAGAGTTTACCTCACTGCGATGAGCCATCCTCGTGGCTCTTCCAGAACCGGCATGCTCGCGTACGTTGTATTTACTGGAATAAAGTGACATCTCCGTCCTCCGCGTTTGATATCCCACAAATTTTTCTCAAATGGCGCAGTTTTTATGCTAATACTTGAGGAAAATGTGCTGTTCTAAAATCTTTGAAGAACAGCTTATCTAACAATTGTACTTGATCAATCTCAGAATAATAACCAAATTTTAATGTATTTTCATTTATGCAGCTTCGGCAAGTTTCCCTCTAAATTAAGACTGGTTCAATTAGAGTACGCTTGCTTCTTTTCTGGGAAATTATTGCAGTGTAATTCAATTAATGTCTATGCCTATTGTATTGCTTTTCACTCCGATAGGCTAAAATGTCATTGAACTTCATAACAAGAGTGACAACTTGAGCCTTCAGTCTAATATTTTAAAAGTCATGACAAAAAAATGATGGCTAGTAGCTCAACGCCTTGCTTTCAAGACAAGGAAGCTTCAAATATAAGCTGACAAATCGATTTAGTGCCCGTAACGACCTTTTTAATGCATGCATCTTGACTAATGCACTTCTCTTTATTTACCGATCAATTCCTCTTCCTTTCTTCTTCTCCTCCGCATAGCGCTCTCTCGAGGCTCGGACCAGTTGGAGGAAAAATAATGGCAATCGCATGGGCTTTGGAGTGGCTCCTAATAATTATACTGGAATGGTTTTGGCCTGCTAAGGTAAGCAAGCGTAGCTTTTAAATACCTGCCTTTCAGAAAATAAATTCGCGAACGTACGTTTTTTTGATAAATTATCCCCAGGCCTGTACATTTATATCGTAGTTAATTAAATAAACTATGCTTGTTGGCATTATGTGGAGCAGAATGTATTGGTCGCACGAGTCGGCGTTTGTTCAAAAGAGTACTACAATACAATTTCCAGCATGGTTAGGAATGGACCAAATAAAGGGCGTAAATAGTTATTTTCTACCGACGCTGGTAGATACAGTGTTGTAACAGTGACATCAGACGTGTGTCACTGTCTTAATACGCCCTTTGGAATCCTCAAGGAAGAACACACTAAGAAGGACGTAACTTTGGAATCCACCCGGAGGAGGGGGTATTGTGTACAAAACCCAGAGTTGCTGTCTCGTGGGGCTGTTGCCGCTGGTTGATCTTCAGCGCGCTCTTTGTCCCGCTTCGGGGCTCGGTCCGGCCTCGAGAGCGGACTGGTGTTAATGCGCGTTCGCCTGTAGCCTGATTGGACGCGTTAGGATAACTGTGACCAGTGGAACGCGTGCATCTGTGTCCTGTCGAGAGGTTAAGGTTATCGCGCGTGGACAGTCATCGCGTGTAAGCGGCCAGAGCGAACAAACAAAGGCTAGGCTCGATGTCTCAGGAAAGCCCCCTAATGTTGCTAGCATTTGGTCAGGCTAAACTCCTGACACTCAGACCATTGCATGGATGCCAGGGAGGCCTTCTATGTGATCTACAAGGTGCGCTCGAGCTATTCAAAATTCCTTGGACAGCGCCTGTTGGGTACGGCAGAAGCGGCCGCCATCAGTCTACATTGCCAGTCCTGTGCGCTCAAAAATATTTCGGAGCGGTGCTGCATTAACCATGACTGAAAGTCGCTCATCCAACAGCTGGCGGCTTATCAGCTCTCTCGGCTGCCAATTTCCCCTAACGCAGATCAGCTGTTTGACCCCTACCCCCTCCTCCACCTACCCTTACAACCACATTATTTTTTCTACCAACCCGCATAGTTTATTTAGTTAATTACGATATATGTGTACAGGCCTGACGAGCTTTTATCGGGAAACAACGTATGTTCGCCAAGTTACCTTCGGGAATTTTCAGTGGGAATTTTGGCAAACTTAAAAATTGCCTTTTTGTAGAATATAGATCGGGTTCCCTTCCTTTATGCTGCCTCTGGACCTGGCGGGGAAAGCCATCGGGAGTCGAAGACCAAAATCCTGCCGGGAATCCACGTCAACCGTGCTGCTACAACAGTTGACGCGTGAAAGTCCTTAACGATCTCTCATTATTTTTTGCTTTTTCCATGACTGCTTTTGACTTTGTATTTTACTATACCTCATTTCTAAATTTTTGAAAGTAGTCACCGTTCATTTCCTCACGAAGGCAATATTTGGAGGTTTTTGAAGGAGCAAAGGACACTTTCAAAATTGTAATTCATTGAAAGAACTAACCAGACTATCACAACCTTAGACAGCAGAATGCACACAAATACTGAAATGACCGGAACTTTTTTTAATATCGCGCGGCATTGTATCGCGTGGTTGAATGTGAATGGACAGGAAGGGGGGGGGCATAAAGACAGCTTCCTCGGGCCGCCAAGTACTGATCAATTGTGCAGGGGATTGCCTAATCCAGCCTTCTTTTGCAGCCTGTGTAACTCCTCAAGAAGCTCCTTGTCGTTCAGACCCATCTAAAAATAGATCGTACTGCGTAAGCTTAGAGTTAGACCTGGGCAGGGTCTGAATAACACATATTTGGCGTCGTTTTAAAGAATTCGCAAGGATGCATAGGGAATAAAGACTAGGAAGATGCAAGAAAAGGTAGTCTACGGACTTGTCATCTTAAATGGGAACTGACGCATAAAAAGGTCAACGCGGCACCTTAAATGTTTATTCAAACAAAATAAAGTAATAAACTGCGTATACAATACTTTCATATTGAGCACAGCTACGTACTAACTCGCTAACTTAACAGTCAAGCAGAAACATCTTAATGTGAAAGGCCACTTGGCTGATTAATGGACATAAGCTAAAACCCCTCTTACACAATTTCAACTGTCCTCCATACGATATGTAAATCAGGTAGCTCATTATCGTTAGTTGGTAAGGCTGTCTTCTGAGGCCCCCCCCCCCGAAAAGTGTCCCAATCCCAACAAGGAAAGGAAAAGCCTTGGAAATTTGGGCTACTGAAAAAGTGAAAGTAATTTTTTTTATTATAATTCAAATACGAAAGCGACCCCTGTGGACAGCTCTACCCGTTAGTTTAACACGATTCTGCCTAAATGGCAACGGCTGTTTGCGCGACCCTTCTAGCCATCATTGAGTGATTTTACGTCCCCCGCCCGTAACGAACACACTGGATAGGCGTGAGCACAATACGGGAACGGCGACAGTAGGTGTGAGGCAGTTTTAAGTACTAAAATAGGCGGTATCGCCTTGACAAAGAAAAGTAACGTATATATCCGTCGTCATCGTGCAAGTGAGCTGGATGTTTACACATTCAGACCGCCTTACACTTGTACCTATCTACGCCCACCTTACCCGAATTCCAATTCTAACGTTAACCTTATCCATTATGTTTTAATAGGTTAACATTTGTTGCCGGGTTAGGGATAGGGTCGCACAAACAGGCCATGCCTCATGAGAAGACTAAATAAAGGCCATCGGAGGTGGTTATTGGCGCAGCGATTGAAAAGGCTAAGCAGCCTATCTAAATATGCCGAACGTATCCTGGTCTCTAAGTCCTAATGCATTAGGCTTCGGGGTCGCAGCTCTTACTTTCACGGAATTGCTGTAAATGCCGTGTTTAAAACAGAATTGCCACAGGCTAACTATTAGTCAAGTGTGGGATCCAGTTATCAGGTCAGTCAGTTATATTTTAAGAGATGGTTTTAAAAGAGCATTTATTTGTTTATGGTAAGAATACTAGCACTAGATCCGAGCTTTTCCGACATCACTTCTTTTCTGGTTGCTTTTGATACAGCAGGTGACTTGGCGTAAGAAGGTTGCCCAACACGCCTTGTACAGGAACCCTGGTTCAAGCACGGAATTAGATATCTCGGCATGACAGTTGACCTTGCGGGAACATAAAAGAATGGCGGGGAATAAATATTTCCGCGTTTTAAACCTTACGCTCTTAACCATCCGTAATTCGGTGGAGTACATATTCCCATGTTTTATGGAACCCTATTCTCACGTGGCTTATAAGCACACTGAGTGTGGTTTCTGGAGAGGTGATACCGGATGTCCTATATTCCTACTAAAGAGCAGTACAACGGTAGAAGTTTAATTAAGGTTCCAATACGGCACGCGAAAACTCCATTCTTCTTTAATGCGGGACAAGTGGTAATAAGGGCTAAATGTGTGGGGCAAATCAGTAAAAATAAAAAAAATAAGAAAAATTCTTTTAACAACGTAATGTTTGGTAACAAAAAAGCGCGCCACAAATAATGATTACAGCTACGCAAACATCACGAGCTGCGCAAAGTTGCAGAACAACGGAATGAAAAACGAAGTTCCGAGACGAAATTAAAGCAAAAAAATAAAGATTGCATGTCCTTCATAAATCTGGAACCATACAACAAAGTAAGCTAAAACTAAAGAGGACTAAAATTAGGTTAACTAACTAAACTAAGTTACAACTAACCACAACTAAAGTCAGCTAACTTAAGAAAGGTAAACTAATATAAAGTTAACAAACAAAACTAAAAACTAATATCGTACTAAAGTAAAACTAATTGAACACAACAATGAACTAGATAAGTTTAGTATACCAAACTGCCTAAAGCAAGGTAAATTAAACTATTAAATATTTTTACTCGAAAAGCAACCGCATGTGGCTAATATATCTAAAAGTGAACTAAAAGCTATCTAAGCAAACTAAACAAAGGTAAATTAAAATTTACTAATCTAAGTAAACTAAATGAAATCTAAAACTAAAATACACCTTGAAAAAACTTAATAATAAATTAAAAACAAAACATTACAGAAAAGTAAGCCATAAACTATAAATAAGCTGTGTTTGCGCGCTTTCTGTTGACAATTATTAGATTGCTCAAATATGTATGGAACATAAATTAAAATCCCAACATTACTGCTTAAGGAAAAAAACTAATGACACCGTTCCCGTTCGCTACTTTGAGCACCTGCACTAACCTTTATTGCATATTTGTAACTTTGCTCTGCCTCGACCACGTGGCGTTTTTCAATTGAGATCATTGAGAGATAGGCCCAAACAGTACCGTTTTTGTTATTCAGCGCGTTGGCTTCTTCAAGGGCTTCCTCTGCCTCCTCAAGTTGATTTAGCTGTGGAAAAATCAGTAAGCGGGAAATATATTACGTTGGATATGTATTGAGATGCATTAGCGTACCTTCAAAGTAATCTTTAGGGAGGTTGAGTAGAGGAAGAATATGTTGCTATCTCGTTTTTGATTTACAGTCAGAAAAAGGTATTTTAATATGTAGTCTAGGGACAATTAACTATGCTTAAACTTGCGCAGTCGGACAACAACTAATTGGAAAGAGGCATTTAAGTGCAAGAGAGTTCTGAATTCAGGAGCCTTATAATTTCTTCAAGAGAGTGATGGTGGTGCAGCGAAATTTCGTGAAAGTAACTCACCCGATAACATGAAATCCCGACACCTAACCAGGACAAGCACGACGGTGCATCTTGACAACATTGGAGAAACAGTTGTTTGCTTCTCTCAAACTGTTTGAAGGAAAAAAGAATTTTTTTAATAAAGTGGCTCAATTCGTATTTGACAGGATGTCCGTACTTCACAGTATGGGGAAACTACCTGAACAGTGTTATCATACTTCAGTTGGTATTTGCTGGAAGCGTTAACGTTCATGCTTTTATTGCAAATAAGATGAAGCAATTTTTGCCTAAAAGAGGTATTTGCGTAAAGCATTGTTTTTTGTTTTACCCTGAAGACATACTCCTAAAATATAACTGTTACTTGAGAAATCTTGCAGTATATATATTTTTACCGAAGAGACACGCTGAAGATCGACTGAACGTTTTTAAGTGAGTATTTAGACAAAGAAGACGAGGAATTTTGAGATAATCGGCAAAACATTTAAGATGGCGGTCTTGTACTAATCATCGAGCATGACAGATACAAAATACTCAAAGATGTCGGATGCTTTATCACTTGAGAGATCCACTGGCGGCACAAGTTAAAGTGCTTTTGGAATGGCACAAAGACAGGGAATTGGGGTGATTTTTGACTTGATTAAACGAGAACTAAAAAATCGAGATGCAGCATGTGACTAATTGCTTTCAACACATTTTCTTTATATCAGCTCCTCACTATTAATCAGAAGTGGATGTGATGAAGTAAGCTTAAGCGTAGAAACACTGGACAATGCCTGACCAGTCAAGGTCAAAGTATCAATATGAACGAAAGCCAAGTTATGATGTATATTTGTTGACACTAGAAGAGGGCTGTGCTGAGTTGCTGAAACCATCGAAAATTGTGACCACTGAGCGGTATCTGCAAGAGTAAGTATGTTTAAGTTGAGCACAGGATAATGCTAAGCCGTACGTTACACATCGAATGAAGAAAAATTTGGAGACAGTTCACTGGGAAGACCTATCTTACCTAACTGTATTCATTAGGTGTTGATTAAATATATTATCATTTTGAAAATAGGCATCCCGAGAAATATAATTTGATAGAAGAGATTATTGAGGAAATAGGAAAAAAAATATTGTAAATTTTCGACAATGGCACACCAGGTCGTCTTCGGACCCGCGAGAATTATGTGAAGAGCAGTTTGCATTTTTAAAACGTGTCAAAAAATCGATAATGCTGCGTTATCCGTGGTAAATAGCATGCTTTGGTGGTTGGCCCTTTTTCCAAGCTTTTTTAAAGATTGGTGTACATTGAATCCAACTCAAAGTGCCTGTTGATGCACGAGTCATCAAAATATTATCAGTTGTTACGGTGGAAACAATATTGCCCTTCTGAATAGAGCTTAACTTCCCATGACGAATCTAAAAATTGGCCCAGTCATTGTGTTTTAATTGATTTTCCACCGCGGATATCATTTTGTTACCCAGGTGTCAATGGAAAATACTTAAATATTGCATATTGTACGGTTACTTTTAACTAAGCTTTGTGTGATGTCATTAGAACGGGACGAAATAATTCTAATTCACATTAACATTCGTTTTGTTTGATCTTCTAGCCGTGAATTTAATTAATACGGAAACTAAAGTCTTATATGTTAACCCATCTTTCAGAAAAATAATTTAAAAGGACGTCGGAGGTCAGATGTTTGGAGAAGGCCACAAGTGCTAACCAACAACAGGCGGGCCAGCAATGAACACAAAATTTTCACAATTGGGCAACTTAATTTTCCAAATCTGTCAACGCTCCTCCCTGCCCCCTAATAATTAAGTATGCCCAGTAGTCATTCGGGTGGATTCTAATTGTTTACTTCGGAAATCCTGCCTGGGTAGTCAGCTTACTGTATCCGTAATGATAGGTTATAATAAGTACAGTAGGCCGGGCGGGTGAATCAACGCAAGTGCGATTACATGCACGGCTTTTAGCGTGCCTTCGTATGTCAATTGATAGAGCGTTAGCTATACTAAAACCTTCTCTGCTGATGTGGGTTTGAAGTCCACGGAGGCCAAGAACGTTTCACAATTGGGTACATTGGAAAAAAGACAAAAATTTTGGACACCGACACGTACGACGCCCTAACAGCGGAATTTTTTGTCTGCAACAGGCTAAAGAAATTAAGAAAACAAACTAAAATGATGACTTATTACTTATTACCTGCTGAGTATCGGTTTTTATGTGAAATCGGGGTTTTATTTAACTTTAATCGCAAGTCTCTGAGCCTACGCAAATGCAAGGCGAAAAGATACTCCCCAAACCAATCATCTGTCCAATTTTTTACTTACTTGTCCTTCCTTCAAACACAGTTCGGCGAAACAAAGTTGAAATAGCCTGGACTTTCTGCAAGGCCAATTTGTGAGGTCCATTGCGCGCTCAAAGTGTCTGATAGCCGAGACACGATCACCTGCCATTGAATACAATTCTCCTAGAGTTGCCCAGGCCTCCACGTTTTCGGGATCTGTTTCGATTGCGTTGTTCAACGATTCCCGTGCTCGCGTTATGGCCTCCACGTAGTCTTCCCTGTCGTGGTCTCTGATAGTACAGTGGCTCACAGTTCCAAGGTCTTTTCTCATCACTGTCTTCGCGGCAACGACATGGTACTGCGTAAGCTCATTCACGTAGGCGAGAGCGTTGGGATTGGACCTTGGAACCTGTCTGGGCAAGGCTAAGAACTTGAGACGGTTGCCAGCCTCCTCAACATGCGGGCTACCATTCGGACTGGTTCCAAGCGGCGAGCAGAGGTAATACGATGAACAGCGGTCTAGGTACTTACGCAGGTGAATCAGGTGATGTGCCATTGCTTTTTCGGCGAACTAAATTAAAAGTGCACACCAAATATAGAATCAGGTTGGGCATTGTCCAAATATAAACGGAGAAAAACGATTTGTACTGCTGTTTTGAGTGAAAATAACCACTTAGATCTTGAAATATTGTTTTCCCGGAAGAAATTTGAACAAGACAAAGCTCACTAGATTAGCAGTATTTATTGACGTTATAACATTTCCTGACCTCTTCCACTCCTGTGCCTTAAAAGCCGGTGAGCATTTTCCTACCTTTCAAGTGTGATAATGCTTCCAACATGATTAAACGAAGGCTCCGACGAAAGATTGAAAGAACTTACCCCGCCGCTAAATTGTTGTACGTAAGCACAACAAGGGCTATTCCATTTCGACCGGCTTAAGGCATCGTGCCTATGCACGCCACATTAAACTGTGTTTTCGAGTTTACATGTAGTTGCGGATGCAAATACATCGGACTAACGGAAAGGCAATTGGCAACGCGGTCAGCTGAATATGTACCGAATTGGTTGCTCAAAGCGAAACATAAGGTACCTAGGGCTTCAATCACGAAGCACCTAGTGGACACTGACCATACGGTTGACCAAAAGTCTGCATTTAAGGTCTTACTTCCGGCGACGATCGGTCCTATCCTACGATATGCGGAGACTGCTGCAAAATGGAGCAGAAATCCATAACTCTGTAAGCAGCTGGATCATGTAGTCAATCTCGCATTCGCGTGGTAAGGATCGATAAACTCATTCCCGCTCACACCTCCTCGTCCCCCCTTAGGACTGACTACTACCCTGTCCCCTGCCCGTGCCCTTACCGCCCCCCCCCCCCTCTTTAACCACGTCCTACAGGTTTTCATGAAAATGAACTGCCATGCTGTGAAATTTACCTCGCCCTCACCATGCGCCCACATCTTATGACTAATCATTTCTCTTTCTTTGGCTTTCAAATTTCACTCTTCGAGGCTGACGCTTAATTGGACAATAAATTATCCTATACAGTAGTCGCCGGTTATTAAGCCCACCTCGGGCCCAGACCAAATTGGGCTTAATAAGCGGTGGGCGCACTAAACGGACAGTCCAAGTTCTTGATAAGCAAACACAGTATAGGCACTACACATGACATACGTACCGTATTATGTGAAGAGCTTGGTTATGTACAAGAAAAGAATGCTGTTTGTCTGTATTTTATGTAATAAAAAAACAAAAAATTATTTGCGGCACGTGACCAGTTGCGCACGCAGAGAGATGAGAATGTCACTCTATCCTGTTGGCAAACTGGGCTTTGCAGCCGGCGACTGGGCTCATTAGCCGGCAGATTTTGCTGTGTAAAATTCCGTCCCAAGCTGACTTAGGCTTAAAACGCGGCTGGACCTATTAACCGTGGGCTTAATAACCGGCGACTACTGTAAATAGGCAACGACCGTCTGCAGTTGAGCAAGAGGTCACGAAATGCTATGACGTCAATCAATCCTGCTAATCTCATGATAGTTGCCTTGTTCACTTAGGTATTGCATTTTGACTGCAACATTGCGTTTATGTTAAGAAAGCGCTCAAGGAATCCCTCTTTGGTTGCAGCCACCCAGGAGGACCTCACTAGTTAGAACTTCGTGAGTGAGTACTTGTGGGTCCCGACCTACGACAATCAATTCGGATGCTCAAATAACCTTTCCCGAAATATGTGGTCAATGATAAAGTTGAGGCGTGGGTCAGGCCCGGCAGAATGGTAAAACGGCTGCCCAATTTTTCGGAATTGTCCAATGTCTTACCTACAGGTGACTTATTAGGATGAAAGACATTCACACGTCAATTCAAGGAATCATTTGGATTGTAACCAACAGTTCAACACAGCAACACTCAGGCAGCAGATTGGATAACGACTAACGGTTGCCGATGCCTGATGGCCAGAGTGTGTACATCCCACAGGATAAGAATAGAGTGACAGTTTATAGCCGACCTAATTTAACCCGGTAATTTTAACTTCTTGGATAAGATACATCTCAGCCTGTCCCTATGTCCTGCCGCGGCAGCACTATAAGTAATCCCTTCAAATAGCTCGAACCAACTACATATGCATGATATGGTCTTCGGATTATGAAGTACAAAAACTTGCCGCAGTCAGATGTGCGTCCAGAAGAAGTTCAGCTGTCTGCAGGAAGGGGCTGCTTTTGTAGGATGGCGGAGAAACCTGCTTTGAGGAAGCTTCCACATTTTGTGATGTTATGTTACTCGCCGAGCCTGCAGAATAAAACATTGCTACACATATCGATAATTTACTCGGCATTACAGCAAACGGCAATACGAGTGCGTTGTAAATGACCACTTGCAGTCCAAATCTGAATTCTTTGCATCAAAATATTGATTACAAGTGTCTTCTGGCTTGCTCCAAAACTTATCAAGACCGACGATGGGCTTTCATCATATTCTGTCAGCAATATACTTAAAGAGTGATCGCGGTCATAAAGGTTTGTTGAGCCCTTTGTAGAAGAGTGGCTTGGAAGTGAAAATAACAAAGGAACTTACTAGTTTCCTGTAATTTGTAATGGCAAGCTCTCACATACCTTTTGGGGGACGATACCTTTCAACTGGTCAGCGAAATTCGTAGCCGCTTTAGAGAACAAACTTTCAAAAAACTTTCTGCAAGAGGATGATAGACTACATTTCAAGGTCGACAACAAGTTGTTGCCTTAAATCCCCAAATGAGATGATCTTTTAATAATTTACTAGGCTTCGGATTCCGTTTATAAAGTAAGGCTGCACTGTGACTTTTTCTAAATGTTCTTCTTACTATCCCGTCATACTTAATACTAGAAATGTGAGCCCTTATTTTCGCGCTACAGAAAGTATGCTGCTGGTGTTACTGGTACTTACAGGTGGCACTTTTTAAGAACCATGAAGGTATCACATTTCCAGTATCATGAAAACTGCGCTTCATTGACTCGTTTCAGAAGGGCAGATACTTGTATTAGATTGGCTTGCGTTTGAAATAACAAGAGCTCTCACATTCAAATATTACAAAACACGTTGGCAAACAAGGGGCAACGAAGTGACTATTTTCCACCTTACTCAGTTATCAAACCATCTCCGAGTTTGGTACAAAAAAATTCGTACTTGAATTTAAATCGGATAAGTGGCATTGTACGGGGCTTTGGGTGTACTCAATTGCAGGCCAAAGGATGCATATCTGTAGTTCAACTGTTGGTGTTTAAATCAAGTCCTCGATAATAACGCAACTCGGATTCACAACTTGAGTTGATCCGGTCACAGGTTTGGATGTGGCTTGGGACTGATGATGATACATAAGCCATAAAAGGCCATTAAAGTCTCCTTTTGCTAAGGAAAATCGGTTTTAAATAACCCTTACCCTAAAATACTGATCGAGCCACAATCCCATTTGGCGTCTTATGTGTACGTGTTTTAAGTCCTGCTTAATTATGCCATTTGATTCCAATAGGTCTAAAAACCCTTCAGTGCACCAATCCTTCCCAGGTTCAGAGCTGGATTTTGTCCTCATTAAATCTGTAGAGCTATTTTTGGCTGAAAAATGCTTCCTTGAATGGTTATACCCAAAGAATACTAAGAATACCACAATATATTTAGGTGCTTTTCGGTATTTTACCACAGGGCGGCTTGTGGCAATTCTGGGATCAGCCCCTTGCACTTACACTCTTTCTCGGCTGCGGCAATTGGCAGTCAGAGCCAGGGAACACTTGCTTAGTTGGCCATTAAAAAAGTTAAACAGAACTCATCGTTCATGCCTTACTTGCTAGATACGGGTCATCCGTGGACCCCAAAACGTCTTTCCGAATGCAGGTTAAGCAAACGGGAGAGGAAAGGTTGCAAATTATCCTATTTCATTTTTCCGTTGCTGTCATTAAAATGCTTCCTCTTCTTTAAATGTTATTCTAAGCAAAGACCTGTTGCACCATTTTTAACTTTTTTCCTTTTAACACAAGGCAATTATCGGTAGGCAGAAGAAAGGATACTTAAGAATGATTATCTTGAGGAACATTTCAAATTCAAACAGATTCCATGGGCCTGTTTTGATACAGTGGTGACAACTGTTATGATATGCTAGAAGTTATAGTTAACATTTAGGTAATTTGCGCAGATGAAAATAGCAGCAAAATTATTTTTAAACTTACTTATTCCTGCCTTTTGTAAAAGTACCTGCTCCTGAAACTGATGCTCCAAAGGCTGTGGCTCAGCCAAATAAAGTCTAGAAACTTCTATGTGCCTTGCTTTACAATAGCAGTATTCTGCCCTTCTCTCCTCTGCGATCGACTCGCAAAATAGCCCTTGAAATAAAGTGTAAACAGCTGTTTAGAGACTAAAGTAAAAAAATTCGATAGTTGGAATATATAAGCTAAGAAGGGGAGGGCTTCTTATTTATTAGATATCTTGAGACGCTGATTGAAGCGAAAGGGCATGTCCACGGGCATAAATAAGACGAAGAGGCGATCGCGGGAATCGTTTGTGATCGTGTCCGAGGCAGTCACTCGTTTGTTACAACCACGGGGGATCGGCGTGACCCACAGACTGGCGGCAACAATAAGATGACTGTTCATGAGACCAATTGTGCCTCTGTCCCGCGGTGAAACAGCAAACATCGTCTAGCGCGTCCAGTGCAGGCCCTGTGAGGTGAATTACATCAGGGAGACGGGAAAGCGACTACAGACCCGCAAGAGCGAGCACGCAACGACAGCGAGAAAGATGGATCAACCCTCGTTGGTCGCGCAACATCAGGCAGCCTGTGAACACACCTTCGCTTTTGCGGAAGCCGAGATTCTTGGCCGAAATAGTGACCAAACAGCCATAAAACGCTGAAAGCCTGGCACACCGCACTAACTTCCACCAACTGCACTACGATTCTCCCAGCGGCTTACCAGGCCTTACGCGTGTGAATTAATCAACAAAATCAGCAGCAGGAAGTCGGACGAGTCGCGAGGACTAGCAACCCCACACCGGACCACAATACAGACATTCTGGAACCTGCGACCGACACCAATGCAACCGTATGGGTACTGTGGGGAACGTGAACCAATAGGACCTCTTGTCGGGCTTGAACACAAGCGCACATGACAACGTTCTGTGCATATACACTGGGTGGCGGGCTTTGTCATTCCTATAGAAATGGAGACACTCGTATCGACGCAGCAAATACCGATAAGATGAACAGGGGCAGATGCGAATGGGTGGACGAGAGCAATACACGTGGGACTTCCACAACCAACGCACTCAATGCAAAGAGAAGCAATGACCGTTGTCATGTGAGCACCGATCTCTCCCTCCGACGAGGTGAGGGTGAGAAATACTGGCCAACAGGATGACGATTGAGCTCCACCCCGCACAGGGTATCCGGCTCCAATAGACGAAGAGCCCACGCGATCCCTTGACACCTATAAACACTGTGAAGCACATACAAAACCCTCCCCTGTCGATGCAAGCATTTACGCTTTCGAAAGTTCCCGTTATCGCCTCCTCTTCTCATATATTTCCGGGACACGCATTTTCGCTTCAATTAGAAATATATACAAACATTCAAATATCGCCATCCTAAGCGATATATTTTATAAACAATATGTTCCTTTAGAAAAAGAATAATGCCTATTGCGTGAATTTTCGAGTTTGGTTCTCCTGCTCTTCGTCTGGTCCCGCAGCAATGCGCTGGACGCATCCTTGATGTATTGCAGTGCATGCCATATGGTACGGGTTGGCTCTGGTTGGGTCCTCAGAGGGTGAACATGTAGGAGCCTGCCTCCCCCCCAGCGCTGCCATCATCACTCATTCTGCCTGCTCTGTCAATGTGGCCAGTCAATCGATTTTTGGCGCATCGCTGATTACTGGTTCACACTGGACTCACCTTGCCACTTGTGCTGACTGATCTACTAAGCGTGAATTGGCAGTCAAATAAGTCCATCAGTCAATCTATTTTTACGTACCGCTGATTACTGGTATGCGCCGGATTTTTTGGTCAGCGCTGATAGAAACACACTTCATCACTGAGGCCCGGTGAACTGACGCAGCAAGCTTTTACAATCATTTCATGCATTAGTAAAAAAGCTGTTCCATCAACTCTGTCTTGCCTGCCTTTATTTGGGGAAGCCTTCTGTGGTCGACGCTATAACTTGCAACAAACATATAGGCATCGGCTTATGAAGACCTTCGGATAACCATTCCGCATAAAATAGTCACGTTGATAGCGGAGTTCATGTGCATTTTCTTCCAGTGTGCTGCAGTGAGTCTGAATTCTATGGTTTAAAAGACCTAACTGCAGAGAGTGTATATGAATGTATAGGATGGTTGTCTGATAACTTGAGTTAGGACTTACTGATGTCATCTTTTTACTTTCGAGGAACACTATCACCCACAAATGTTTGTGTAAGCAAGTTTCAAAATGCAAGCAGATGATTCCGAACCTGGTTCGCATAAAACACGCAGCAAATACATGACTACTTACCATAAATAATCCAGGTCTGACTGTTGTCCTCGTCGTACGTAGTTGCTGCCTCGAAAAGTGCACCGGCATCCTCAAGTAAACCCCGGTCTGCCAAGAGTGCTCCCATAATGATTAGGCTTGGTGCAAAAATAATATATAAATAGTTTAATATGTGTGCACTTAGTTGGTTAATTTGGTACAATATAAAAAATACAACCGGCCACGATTACGTTGATTCGTAAGGATACCTTATAAGCAGCACCGTAGTTTATCATAACAAAACTAACGGTACTAGATTGAAACTTAATAATAAACTATAAACTAAACTGAAATCTAAACTAAATTGAACTAAAACGAATCAGAATTGTAAGAATTCCCATCAGAGACTTCAGACGAAAATCCGGCAAGCATACATGGCTTTCGATAAATTCTCCATGGGCCGGACAGTATAAAGACTTAAACTAACTTTGTTTGATTTGTTCCTATTTAACAGAAGCGTAATTTGGTCCGCCGCTCAAGTTAATGAACCAAGAAAATCGGCTCGGCAGACACTATTGAAATGGACCTCCAGAAATCCAAGGACCTGCTTTGAGACAATAGATATCCGGACAGTTTCATTATAAAAGATATGATGGAGAGGGAAACAAAACCCATCACAACCACTGTGGAAAAGAAGACACTATTCTTAAAAGTCGCCTTTCAAGGCGATGCATCAAGCGGACTCCTAAGCAGACGACTCAACCACGCCGTATCACGAACCTTCCCAGCAGCGAAAGTTCGTGTGTTCTTCTCAACCAACCCAATCCTGTACGGCAAAGGTAAGGATAGGCTTCTATGTGCATGCACTCATTTACTTGCTCCTGTGGAGCAGGTTATATCGGTCGCACGAGTCGGTGCTTATCCAAAAGAATCCGGAAGCACCCAACCCCTGGCATGGGGGGCCAAAGGGGAATTCAGAAGCATCAACAGCACCATAATTGCCCATATGGTTGTCTCCGGACATAGTGTGTACCCCAGCGAAACCTGTAAGGTTCCGCCAAAATACTTAAAATCCCAGGGTCAGCGTTTGCTAGATACAGCAGAAGCAACGACGATCCAATTGAGGAAGTCAGTTTTGTGCGCGCAAATGAACGTCCTCCAAGTCCCCAGCTTGGCGTAACCAACGGTTATATAACTGCCTGCATCTTTCCGCGCTTTCTCTCCCGTTCATCCTTCCCGTGTCCAGATTCAACAAACCCTCATTGTCTCGCGATCAGCCGAGTACTAAAAATCCACCCCTTCCCCTATTCCCATGACTAAGTTGTCTGAACTTATGAAAATAATTGCCAGCATTTTACTTTTTAGCCCCTCCTTACATAAATGTAATAGCCTGCGGACAATTTATCGACAGCTAGCATGCTCGCCGGAAATTCTTCTAAAACTAATTAAACTAAATAAAAAATAAATAAACTAAACTTTATGATAAACTACGACAAAATAAGTATTAAGTTATTAATAATTAAGTTCGGCGTTGCTTTTAGGGAACCTAACCCCTTGATTTATTGCTTTGCCAATGACTGTCAGTTCAGAACGCACATGATGCATTCGTTGATTTTTCTGCTTGCAATTCAGGTCAATATTCGATAAAATATTCATTAATGTGATAGCATGCTTATCGCCTTTTAGTGTTAGTCAAAGTAAGCGGTTCAATTTAAAGACAGCCACATAATTTTGCATGATGTTTTATGAGCTTTGGAGGGTTCCCCAAGGCTAGTTTTAAACACGGGAATAGAAATCACCTCAGCAGTACAAGTGGTCTTACGCCAAATTTCAAAAGGAGTCCATATACTGGTGCTCTTACCAAAGACAAAAGTTAATCACAATCCTAACCCCAAAATTACTCCTTACCCTAACCTTAACTCCAATCGAAATTTGAACTACATCTTCAAAATTAACGCTCACAACAACACTCATTGCAATTTGCCTGGAATTTAGCTCCAGTAGCCCAGACTAAAAGGAAGGAGGTTCCTTTTTCTACATCTCACCAATGTGACACCCCTTGGACTTCATATGTCATTTTCCTTAACTCCCATTTTGAGGATTATGAGTTAAGATGACAAAATAGCGCCTGCCTGCAGAGACTCACGCTTTAACATTGCTGCCTTGAACACTCAGGCATTCGCGAAGACACTCCTCCGCTTCTTCTGGCTTTGCCTGACGTAGACAGAAGACAGCCAGGTCAATCCATGCGTCTGCATTAAGGGGCTCCATGGCGACGCGTTTCTAGCATGGAAAACCAAGAAGATGATCAGCGTGAATGAAACGGGGGGAGGGGCTTTTAGTGTGAAGACGACAGTCCTCTCACTAAAAGTTGCTTACGTCGAGAACCAAAATAACAGTGTTCCGAAAAATAGCCACATGTTTACTTGAAAGTCGTCCATGAGTCTGAAAATACTGTGTCACTAATGAGCTCAAACTAATGGTAAACTTTCTTTAAAAAGCGAAGGCTTCTAATTCTGAATTCTGAATCCCAGACGTTTTACCTTAAGGTCAGGTGGTCGACTTTTATGCAATTGCGAGCTAGTCGCTTTACCAAACATTGCTATTGGTCGGCGCATTTATTGAGGTCGCAGGGAACTCCTCTAACAACGCATAGCCTGACAGTAAACTCACAGGGAACAGTTAGCCTACTGGGGCCGGCTAGAGCGCACACGGCATCAGTTAGTACCAGCCCTCATCCAAAATGCATGTAAAGAATGGTGGGTCCTGCATGCAACTTTCATGAAGACATTTAACTTGTGAGTTTAGCAAATATTTGGTCATGTTATTTAGTTCCTCTAAGCAGGGTTAATCCTATGAAAGCCTTTTAATAGGGAAAATTGCCCTTTTAGTTAATTTTATTCAGGGTAATGTGCATCACTGTTGGCAAAATTGGGAGTCATCTCATATCAAAGGAATTTACTATGCTATTAAGCATGACGGAACTAAACTTTTTTTCTGAATATGCATTGGGCTAAGAAAGAACTCCAAAATAATTTTAAAAAGTATAAAACATATCGCTTTCAGAACTGAAAAAGTTTTTCCGAAATTGTTAAGATGCAAGTGGGGACAAGTTCAGACAGAAGGAATGACTTTTGTTTTAAAAATTATGCTTAGCTAACCAGTAAGGATACTTTCGCACAAAATGCACAAAAAATGTTTTGGTCGAATTTCGTTGAAACGCATCGCCTACATGGCCAATAAGCAAAGTGTGGCTACATGTTACAGTGAAGGTAAGTTAAAACAAACCTTATTAATTTAAAGTCAAAGAAGAATATACTTTTTGTAAACTGTAAGTTCCACTTATGCGTTCATTAGTAACGCAGCAGACAGAAGAAGAATTATTATTTCAAAAATGGCCACTCTTTTCTGCATTCGCAAGCTCATAAAAAATGTGTTATGGCGGAAAATAATCCAATGAACAAAAAAATGAATTATTTCATTGTCAGTCAAATCGAGTCATTTACCTTCAGGTAAATTATAAAATTGTCAAATTTTTCCGATTTCGTTTTGATATTACTTTGAAAAAAGCTAATATACACCGAAATTCGTCAGCTGAATATCCAATTTAAGCACGTTTTAAAGAGATAACCTGTTGTAGAAAGTTTTTCTTATTTACAGTAGACGCTCTTGATCATGCAATGTATGGATATATGCAAATGACTAATAATCACTCGCTTATCGGAATTGACTCCAGTTGTGATACTGATTTTCCTGTAGTGTATTCAAAAGTCATTCAAGTCAGGATAGGAAGCCGGCTTTTTTAACGAATTTCGTTCTGACTCCTAGAAAAACGTATCTATTTTAAAAACTGACTACTTAAGCAGTATGCGTTTTTATCATTGATTTTGATTGCCTTTATAAATTGAAATATAATTCATGGAAAACATGCAAGAGAAAATTATTTTTTGTACTTGTTTGATTGCAAATTACGCTTTCTTTAAATTTTATACTCCAGAAAAGGGAAACTTTCGATTTTAAATTAGTTGCTAATTTTGAGCTAGTTTACGATTGTTAGGTCATCACCCATTATAAATCGTATCCGTCAATTATTAGTGCTGCCTATATTGCACAGAATATATTCAAAATCTATTTCAGTATTTGATAACTACTAAGTGACGTTTTTCTCTAACTGAAGGCAAAACTGTACATTTCCTTAAACAGGATGCACACAGTGCGCAGTTTTTAAACCTTGAATTCGAGTGTAGCATTCACTCGTTTCGAAACTTGTTCGGCAATTAGGCAACATTTTTAAAACCATTATTAAGTTGGTTAGGCAGATTTGCTTAATTTGAGTTGACCCAAGTGTGAAAAACTCTAAGCGTTTGGCGGGATTTGAACCCGCGCATCAGAGAAAGCCTTTGCCGGAGGCTACTGCTCTACCGCTAAGCTACAAATTAAGCAAATCTGCCAAACCAACTTAATAATTAAGTCAGCCTGGCAGTCATTCTGGTGGATTCTAGATGATTGCTTAAAAAATCCTGCTTGGGCAGTCAACTTGCTCCCGTATTGGTGGATTCCATATGAGCGAAAAGTTGAGCGGGTAATATCGATCCAAGTGTAATTAAACTCATGGCGTGAAGCGGGCGTTTGTAGCTTAGCGGTAAAGCATTAGCCTCCAGCAAAGGCTTTCTCTGATGAGCGTGTTCAAATCCCGCCAAACGCCTAGAGTTTTTCACACTTCGGTCAACTCAAATTTTTAAACCGTAAGGTACCCTTTCTTCGAGTATAAAATTTAACGAACGCGTAATTTGCAATCAAACAAGGCACAAAAATAATTTTCTCGTGCATGTTTTCCATGAACTATATTTCAATTTATAAAGAAAGTCAAAATCAATGATAAAAGGCATACTACTTAAGTAGTCAGTTTTTACAATAGATACGTTTTTCTAGGAGTCGTACCGAAACTCGTTAAAAAACCGGCTTCTCTTTCTGACTGAAATGACTACAAAATACACTACAGGTTAATCAGTATCACAACTGGAGTCCATTCAAATAAGCGAAAGATTATTAGTCTTTCGCATATGTTGAAATATTGCATGGCCAACGCCGTCTACCGTATCTTATAAATAACAATGCCAGAGTTATGTTGCAGAAGTTCCTTATGCTTGACAGTGTGGTTTGCTGATTTAAGGCGCTTCTAAATATAATCAATATGGCCAGCTTCGTGAGAACTTATCTCCAGTTCATGGGGATTATCGGAAAATTTGATTTTTTGTTACAAACACTGAGGATTCTTATACTTTTGATACTGTTCATGCTGTTCTTATGCTGCTCATTATTAGTTTAATTTTTCGTCACTGCGCTCACGCCGGCATGCAAGTAATGATCAAACTTTTACAAATTTAGACATTCTGCATGCAGGACTCGCCATGCTCTATAGGTATCCAACAAGAAATGCAATTAACTGATGTACTACAACTATGCGATTTATATTTATAATATTTATTATCACCATATCCTCATAGTCGCTATGTGACTGCCTACACGGACACTAATTGTGAGCTCCTTAGAGAAGCGGAACTTAATTGTTCACCTACCAGATCGGCGAAGCTCATATATTCGTTATATTCCCCGATCGAAACCGAGAAAGCAACGATCACGTGGTGCCGAGAGAGAGTTTACAACTCAATAACCAAAGGTCAAGGGTTCAAATCTCAGGGTTCCAACCCTTAATATTGGGCATGACTGGCTAATGACGGCTAACAAGCCAGAAATGGCCATGCCGGTCTCTCTTTGCTTTGTCAGATCCATGTCATCATATCATGAAAGACTGCCTACGCGGGCTGTAATTGTGAGCTCCTAAGCGAAGCGGAACTTAACTGTTCCTCTTACAGATCGGCGAAGCCCATGTATTCATAAAGTCAACGGTAATGTTTATCTTGGAGTTAACTTCCTCAACAAAGGTACTGTTCTGTATAAATAGTTCAATAAAAATATCAATCAGCAGTCCATGGAGCAAGGATCTTATGTTTGTAATCACTTCGCAACCCAACCGGCAATATTTCCTGCCATACAAGAGTGGTGGTTAATGGGGGTTTTTCGGTGAGAGAGACTGATAACTAGTAGGAAAATGTTGAACTAAAATAAGCAGAGTAGCTGATATGGAGAAGTTTGTGTAAGGACGCCAGTTTATTTTATGAAACAACGCGCGATCAGCAAAGCCATCGGTCGAAGCTAACTGATAAGGTGTCTGGCGAATCACTTAACCCCGCCAAGCGACTAATTTAACAGAACTGTAACTTTTTAAGACTGTATAAACAGCAAACATCAATAACTGAACACCTGCTAGATACAGGCCATTCCGCGAACCCTAAAATCTCTTTCCAAGTACTTGTTCGGGCACGAAGAACGCACACCTTACGCTACCTGGAGGCAGCCTGCATACGGCGGTTTAAACCCGACCTATGTAAACAAGTGGAGCATGTAGTGAACCTTACTCTACCTTGATAACACTGGCTCCCTGTTTACACATTCCCCTTCCCATGTTTTTGCTCAAGACGTTTTTTCACCAGATTTTTTGCTGCCTACAGCGTTTAAATTTCCTACATTATCGATTGCTTCATAGCCATTTACAGTGACTTGGCAGTTTTGTATCGATTTTTCTGTATTTATTCAATCGTGTATTTTTTTGACGTTCATTGACGTTAAGCAATAAGAGCTAGCAACTGAAGAGCACTCTCCAAATTAATGGATTCATTAAATTTTGCTTGTTTATACAGTCTTCAAATTTTCACCAGGAAAAAAAGCTTTAAACGAACAGTAACTAATCGACTCTAGTTAGTCTGTTAATATTTGATTTTTTGAACTCTGGAATTACCGAATACCTAAGCAGTGAGTATTTCAGCGTTATTCCTAATCCCCTAACTAACTCTCTCCCCTACTTTACCTTTTGTAATTAAATTTTTCGTTTATTCTAATCTCAACTGATCAGAACTGAACCTAAACTGCAGCCCAAAACAGTCTATACGACGGCTAACCTTGATACGCCACCCTTTCTCCATCCCCGCCTTAGGGAAAATCCCAAATTATCCTAGTCCCAACTCCAGCAGCTTAAAAGTAATACTCACAGTGACCTAAAGGTTAAAGGATCTTAAGACAGTATTTAAACAGAAGGGGGAAGAGCGTTTACTGGGAGAGGTTCATTGGACATGTGACGTTTCGGATAGTTGTTGTTACGGGGCGGCGTAAGTGCACGCAGCCCGAACAAGGTTCTCACGCCAAGCGTCCGTTCCGGTCCACCAACGCTGAGGGCATGTACGGCGCGTACATGTCGGTGGCGCCGCAGCGGCGACAGTGCGGCCGGTGAACTAGCCAACCAGCCAAGCGGCCCACGCACAAAAAGTGCATTGTCTGACAGCCGAGCCTAGCTACGGCCGGCACAGGACTAACACAGCTGGCAGCGATCCACCCACACAAGTGCATTGTTTGACATTGTTTTCAACTGCCCAGCCAAACTGTAGACTAGCACTTCCACCCGCATGACTCAACAGCCAATGAAGTCGTGACTTCTTGTGACCAGCATCTTAGTTCAGTGAAAATTCCCATTTCTACGATTGAAAAGTCGTGTTGGCAAACGATCGTTTTCAGTCATTCATCGTCAGGCCAGTACATGACATGGGGAATAAAATTGGTCAATTAATTACAGCGATTATATAATCGTCAGGTTAGAAAAAGGGGGAGGGGGAGGAAAAGGGTGAGGGTAATTAAGCAGCTGAGTTTTCCCTCGTCTCCTGAACGCGGGCGCCTGCGCGGGTAGGACGCTGGTTGCCATGCCCAGATGAGACAGGGGGATGTTCTCGCGGTCTGCGGATTGAGTTCTGTATTTCAGCCGCGCAGCTTGCGTTTGACTATTCTCCGTAGATTTGTCTTCTTTGGCTACAGTAGGTGTTGGGTTTCCGCGTGCAGTCGGCCAAGGGAGGCCAATGGCTTGAACCAGCGCCTTTTGACAGCATAGAATGGGTTTTGCTAGCCGGATTGCCACTGCTTCTGCTGTGGCTAACACCCGTTTGCGCAGGCCTTTGGAGAAGTGCGTTGGCGTGCGATAAATGAACGAAAACGATCGTTTGCCAACACGACTTTTCGACCAGCATCTTATTGGCCCAACCGTTGTACAGACGCGTTTGCTTGTTCTTAATTATGCTGCACTAGTTTTGCACTAAGACTTCTGCTTCCTATCGACTCTTGTTGGCTCCTGGTTCTTGCTATATGTCGTTTTTATCTTCCACGTGCATAGTCTGCTAATCCCAGCTGATCCATGGTCTGTGTCCCGCATCTCGCTGTCTAATAAACCTAATATAGTGAAGGCGCTTTCGCCTATTGAATTACCACGTGGGAATCTAATTTTTACTACTTTTATAGTATTATATGCCTACTTAGATAACAAAAGTAGGCATGTTTACAACAATAATATAATGATTACACTGATGGGACCAGCACTACACATCGGTGTTCTCAATACGTAAAAGAGGCACTTCAAAATCTTTCAAAAGAGACAAACCTGGTAATAGTGACGAGCCCAGTTCAGTGCACCAGTGTACTCCGACTCTTCTGCAAAAACCAGCAGCTCTGCTACAGTACCGTGGCTAGCTTTGGGGTCAACGCGAGTGTCGATTTTGCGCGCGGGAGAAAAGGCTACCATCATTGACTGTCGCATCTCGCGCACCAGGTAAACGAATAGATCGCTCAGGAATTTCTATGAAGATGAAACGAAAGAAGTCAGTCTCAGCTGGGCCACACTTATGCTTTGGGAGTTTGGGACTAAATATATAATCAAAATGCCTCCCTCGGATTTTCAAGGATCGACCAGAGTGTTCCGGACACTACAAGAGGGGTGATGTTTTATGGAGGCGAGACCCTTATCGCCGGACAACCCGATTCCAGGGTTGGTGTGCATTCTTTATAAAGAAAATAACACTATTCTCGGAACTCAAGCCAATTTATCCAAATTCGGTTGCATTACCGCGCTCAGTAGCGCTCAGACACGGACTATAGCTGCACACACCGAAGCGCATACACTGACGGACCAGCCAAACGCTTGCCTTACTCCGTAGGCAGGGTCAGGAATATTAACCTGATTCCTTTCGCTCCGGGGGGCTGCCAGCTCAGAGAAACACAGAAACGCATATGCAAGGCACCCTACGTCCCTGTACCGAGACACCGGATCCTTAGGACCACCTAACCCATGGCCAACTGCTGCTCCAATGGAACCCTTCTCCACTTCAAGGTTCGTACTTGAATATTTGCTACAATCACCAAGATCTGCACCCGCGGCGGCTCCACCCAGACTCACGTTCGAGGCTTCCACGCTCACCACGGTGACCCTTCTACTCGCCACCGTCTCCTTGCCTGGATCATGACTTCACAAGGCAGCGACCGATTGTTTTTCTTGCAACCGGCCATGCGCTGCTCGCACCACAAATATAGCCAGCGACCCAGCTTGCGGTGATGGCCCGGTAGAGATCCAACGTTCCAGCGCCATCCATTTTCAGGGCTAATCAATTGGCAGGTGAGTTATTACACACTTCTTAGAGGACTCCGACTTCCATGGCCACCGTCCTGCTGTTTATATTGACTAACATATTTAGTGGTATCTCATGAGGGTCAGCGTCAGGCTCCTTAACCGGACGTTTGGTTTATCCCACAGAGCCAGTTCTGCTTACAAAAATGGCCCACTTGGCACTCGCACATGCAGCACCCAACCCTCATAAAGTGAGCCGGACATCTCACCCATTTAAATTTTGAGAATAGGTTGAGCTCTTTTCGAATTCAGTACCTGTAATCATTCGCTTTACCCGATAAAACTGATTATGCGAATGAGTGCGAGCTATCCTAAGTGAAACTTCGGATTGAACCAGCTACTGGACGGTTCGATTCGACTTTGCCCTTATACTCACGTTTGACGATCGATTTGCACGTCAGAATCGCTGCAGTCCTCCACCAAAGTTTCCTCTGGCTTCAACATGCGCAAGCATAGCAAACCATCTTTTGGGATTAAATATAAAAAAGCGAGTGTGATCCGAAATGAACCACGGGCAGGGGGGGGGAGGAAATACCTGAACTTCTTCCGGAGCTGTGAAAGGTTTCGAACGGAAGAACTTTTCACGAACGAGATTAACGATAGGAAATTTGAGCTGCTCTTTCAATGCTGCAAACATTGAGCTCTCATTTACCAGGCACTGGATGTCCTGCAGTCTAAAATGTTTAAAAAAGTAGAGAACAGGTTTCGACCGTTATGAAAAGACAACGAGAAAGGGCACTATGGTCACATGGATGCACACATTCTTTCAACAGCCTGCAAAATTGTCCTCGAATGAAAAAGTATGCACTTCATGCTTCAAGGCAAGATGTCCTACAATAGGTTGCTCAGCTGAGCAAATTTGATCGGGGATATTGACACACGTTGATGAACGTTCACTGGTGGCTAACGGAAATCACTCGCCCCGCTCTGCCTTGGAGTTCGCTAAGGAACCCCGCCAGCAGCTGTCCAGCAGATAGAAGTTTAAAGAGATGAGCAGTGCCACACAAAGAAAAGGGCTTGGCCATTTACGACGCATTAGCCGTCTTGAGCGAGTCATTCCAGTTCATCTGCCGCTGTGTGGCTGCTAGTGGGGCATGTATGGAAGCCACAACGCAGAACGAGAGAAGTGAGTTCCGTTATCTATCAGTGCACGTCCACTAATAAAAAAACATGAGCATCCAACTGTAGCCAAAGAGGAAGGTCTGCCTCTACACGCGTTCACGAAAAGCAACTGGCAGTGAAAAGATGTTAAGATTTATCCGAAGTGGCTTTGCATAGTTCTGATTGCTTAGGAAATCCTGCTTGGGCAGTCAACTTTCTCCCGTATTGGTGGATTCCATATTAGCGAAAAGTTGAGCGGGTAATATCGATCCAAGTGTGATTAAACTCATGGCGTGAAGCGGGTGTTTGTAGCTTAGCGGTAGAGTATTAGCCTCCGGCAAAGGCT
>JAYGXS010000001.1:15886774-15911458 GCA_036362985.1 Ligula intestinalis | reverse complement strand
CGCACCGGCCGGAGGATGCTGAGACAGAGAGTACCATCTATTTTTTTCCTATTTTCTTGAAGCCAAATAATGCGAAGATTTCGGAAAATCCAAACTAAAGAGAAAGAGTTTGTAACTGTTCTACCTTCTGGTCGTGCGAGTTAGCCTATGCGTACACAGTTTTTGTCATAGTTTATCTAGCCTCACGCTCGCATGAACCAAGGCACCTCCCTTAAAAAATCCTGAAATTACTAAAAAAATGCCGTGCCTAGCCGCAGATGGTGACATGAGGTGCTACGGCTAGCGTCCCTAGTAGCTGTTCTTTGTTTCTCAGAGCAAATAGCACTCGTTTCCTGGTGGTATTAGGAGTCCCAGTCCGATGATCACCTACAATATCTTGATGCGACCCGAAGGAAGTTGTAAGAAAGGAGCCTCGAGGCTCAAAGTGATGCCGCTGTCGGGCTCATTCAATATCCTATCTGTCAGGTTTGTTAGGAGCCAAGCCTAACCGAATATCAGCATAACCTCGTAGGCTGTCCTGAGGAGTCGTGCCTGTGACTGACTGCCAATAATGATTAATTCTTCAATGGCAGCGGCCTCAACATCTTGTGTCTTTGTTGTGACCGTCCCCATGCGATGAACTTAAACCGCTGTGCCGGACCGCACATGTACGTGTGCACACGCACAGGCACCCAACTACCCGCAGTTCTTCAAGGGCCACTTAGATGCGCCACGCGGCACGTGACCTCATTCAAACGCACCCAGTCATGCCACAAGCGAATGGGCTTGACAATCACTTATAAGCAACAGTCACATCACAGACAGTGAGTTGCAACACGGACTGGACACAGCCAGTCCACCTTAGGCTCAGACGTCATCCCGCGGCCAGACATTCCGTCCCGGACAACGCCAGCGGCACAGCTGCCACCCAATATAGCAATTCTGGGTTTTATGCACCAATAAACTATCATCGGAGTGACTTCCACGTTTATGCTTTTCTTGTTCTGCTCTTTGTTGGAGATTTCAAAGGGCGTAATTAGATAGTGGCAACAAAGATATCACCGTTACAACAAGATTCACTGTCGAAATAGCATATTTGCTCACAAAAGACAGTGGCTGATCTTCAAAATGTTTACCGCGATTCAGAAAACCTTTTCGGAGGGGATGGAAGTGAAGTATTTATGCCGAGTTTAGGATGCGCTTCTTCAAGGTCGTCGGCAAAAATGACTGCTTAAGTGGCATGATTGGTTTCTATGGGTTTTAAAGGTCCTTATAAATTTGAATACATACTTTTTAGCAACCATGTACAAACATTATTTTTCCTGTGTTCAGTTGGTTTCAAATTCCCTCTCCTTCATCTTTGGGCCGGCCATACATGACAAATAATTGGCCATAGTAGTCGCAAAACCACCGAGTTTACATCGTCTTCTTCCCTCAGGATTGCTGCTGAGAACGCTCAGCCAATAAGACTTCTTGAGGTGCAAAGTGTTGATCATTATAAACCATCAAAAGTTATTGAAAAATAAACGGAAGGATTTAAGACATAAAGTTTTCAAAATGCTAAGTCCTAGGGTTAGGAATAAATTTTGCTCAAGCACTCAGAGTAAGAAGGTGCATCACGTGTACTTTTTGAGCGTTTGCTAACCTTTTCAGCACTCTGAGTCCGATCCGGTAACTTTTCCTTTTTGCGGAGAAGCGGTTTCAACTCGATCGCAAGATCTTGACGTATCCTTTTTGGAATAAGTGGTTTATCGAGAACTAGTTCAATTACAATGAAGGTACGACAAGGCCCAAATTCAACGCCGGGAATAATAGAAGAGCGACTGTTTTCCGAGAGTTGCGGATGCGCACGTGACAGAGAGCCCAGCTGAGTCTTCAGGAAAGAATCCCTTGAAGTGAAGGAATCACCCTGCGGTTGTAGAGTCTAAATACAAGAGAACACAGTAAATGCCTAGGTTTTTGAAGAAGTTTAAACATTAATTGCGTCAAAGATGTGACCGTATGTGCGTAGCTGAACGTCTCTTCAGCTCTACAAAATTGATCTTTGCACCAGAGTGGAAATCAAACATGTTTTACCATTAAAGAAAATGCGTTTAGCCGACAAAAAAGCAAAAATCCTCCAGTGTTAACTTACTGTTATGTGGAAGAGCAGAGCCAATAAAAAATCCTTAATTCTGATTCGTACACAAGCTGATAGTAACCCTTTCCAGACGTAGCACTTCCAAACAGAAGCAGCTTTAGCGTGCAAAGACCCGTTAAAAACAAAACTTCGCATCTGACCGAAGGCGTATGTCCTCTAGTTTATCAAAGACGTTTTGCTGGATATTAACTTGAGCATTCCCGTATGTCTAATATAGGGTACAGTTATTTGTCTTCACGCCAATTGACGCTGTTTTGGATGCAAGAAACCCCTTCTCAAGTTCTGCCAAGTAAGCATGACAACCGTGAGACTAACCTCTAATATTGGCAAACAAGTGTTTTCAGTCATTCCTCATCAGGTCGGTACAGTGACACGGAGAATAAAAGTGGTCAGTTAATTGCAGCGTTTATATGATCGGCTGGTTGGGTGGGAGGGGGGAGGAAGGGGTTGGTGGGTGTAATTAAGCATCTGGGTTTCCCCCGTCTCCTGAATGCGGGCGCCAGCGCGTATAGGACGTTGGTTGTGACGTCAGAGGGTTGACATTTGTATGTCAGCCGCGCAGCGTGAGTTTGACTTTCCTGTGGGTTCGTTCTGTGTGTTTTCGGACGACGTGGCTTCAAAAGGTATGGGAGTTCCGTGTGCATTCAGCCAAAGGAGGCAGATTGTGTGCACCAGCACCTTTTGACAGCGAAGAGTGGGTTTTGCTTACTGGATTGCCACTGCCTCTGCTGTGGTTAACATCCGTTTGCGCAGGCCTTTGCAGTAGTGTCAGGCCTTTGCAGACGTCAACCGTCTGACCGTGAGAGCATCCTCCTGTTTGCTGTGTGCATCACAACCAACGTCCTACACGCGCTGGTGCCCGCATTCAGGAGACGGGGGAAAACCAGATGTTTTATTACACAAACCAACCCCTTACTCCCGGCCCCCTCCCCAACCTAATGATCATATAAATGCCGCAATTAACCAACCATTTTACTTCTCGTGTCACTGTACCGACCTGATGGTGAATGACTGAAAACAGTTGATTGCCAATATGACTTTTTAACCGGAAGACGGAGTGGAGGTACCTACGCTGACTTACCTTGCGACGGCAGCGCATGGTTTATCACGTCATAGGGATTGATACTGCACGTAACTCCATCCCATCTCCTACTCTCTCAACCCCCATTTCTGGTATGGCCGGCCGCTGTCCCGCGCGTTGCAGTCTAACTCAACCTTGACAGGTTTCCACAGCAGTCTGAACTGGGTTACTTAAATAACTCCCACCTTTTCCACCTCCCCGCATACCAGGCCAACAGCTCATGCTCTATCTACCTTTCACACTCCATCCTTCTAGGTCGATGTTTAATTTGACGAGCATTTGGTCAGAACATTAGACTTCTAGCTAGCAGGTCACGCTTTCAAGGCTTGTGTCCCTCAAAGCGCGATATGTCTGGCTGATTACACCTAAGAAACAAGACCTGACCCTTCCAGTCACCCTTGTTTTTGCCGGAAATTCCATTGTGCCTTTAGCATTGCCCACTGTGCAGCAGCTGGCGTGGCTCAAGAGTGAGCTGCAAAGCACAACTAAACGGAGTGAGTTCTGCAACGGATAGGTTCGAGCGCACCTACCACAGTTAACCTTGTCTTATTAATAAGCATAGAAATGCAAAATCCTGAGACCCCAATAATCTCGGTGAACTTATACAAGGAACATCTTAAGGCAAATACAGTTTATGTAACTGTAACTTTGCGTCTTCGTGGCACGGAAATTATGCGAAAGGTATTCGCGATAACTGAAGGTTTACGAATGATGCTTCAGATGTACTTACGTAAAGTTAACGGCTACGGGACTGTTATAGAAGTAATCGTCCAGTGGGATGATAACGGAGCGAGTCCAGGAGAAAAGTGTCAGTTTATGGTTCTTTGCTGCTAACGTTTTTATGGATGGATGCAATATAATATGCTCATTGTCTGTGTCTTACTATTATGTTGAGTAATAAAATGTGGCCTATAAGAAGTAGTCGCGGGGCTGAAATGAAATATGCAAGTGAAATAAAATGTATAAACTAATTACGCCTACTAAAATATGGATAGTAGGTATTTAAGTGTAGTTTACGAACAGATGCTGCGAGCATTATTAGTTGCTACCTTTTTAGCGCCCAGCTGTCGTGCTGTTGGTGCCACGGATGCCGCGCTGGAGACGCGAAGTGACGGTTGGGCTGCGGCCGCTGCCTCGCGCACTCGATGCAAATTTGCAGCATCCCTGGCTAGAGTGCTGACGCAGTTCATCTATCAAAGGTTGAGGAGGGGAAATGCAGTTAGGATTAACTAACATTTTAGCAGCATTACTAACACAACAGAAAGCTCTTAACACAAACCAGCAAGAACGAGTGGTGAACTCAATCAAAATCTGAGGCGAACATGCGAACCGTCTTTCCCCTTATGCAGGGCAACTTAACTGTAAGTCCTGAAAACATCATGACTGCCTAACAGTTGCTTGTCATCCGACTCCTTACAATCCTTATTAGGAGAGTCTGAGAAAAGAGGGATATTTATAACTAAGTTAAAGCGTTGACCTGAAAGTATGTTGCACGCTGCAATTTTGGATAATGTGCGGGTTACTTACCCTGTGTTTTTATAATGGTCCTGTTACAGATGTTCTTTGTGCATAAAATACTGACTGACACTATTGCAAAAAATTACTCTAGACAAATAAAATTTTCGTTTGTCATGCTGTACTGATTACCTTTTTTGTGTATTCTGCATCGTCAAAAGGATGAACAAGGTAAGCTCCGCGTATCTTCCGTTCTAAAAAATTCAAAAAACAGAGTACTATAGCCGTAAGGGGGATGTTAGCACCATCTGTAGAGAATATGTCAGAACAGATTGGAGTTAGTATTACCGTCAGTACTATCTGCCTATAATACTAGCTGCTACGGCTGTCAGGGCTTCTGTCGAGGCCTAAACCAGGGCGGAACAGATGAGTTCCGCTAGCGGTCGGGTGAAAGTTCATCAACGAGTGTCAGGTTGGAGGTATTGGTACGGTCGGTGGTTATAACAAATTAGATTGTTAGGCACATTCAAAACGTAAATAGTCACATATGTACTTGCATTCCATTAACATAGCACGTACGACAACACACATTTCAAGCTCGGTATCAGCACCTATCGTAACTTCTTCTGAGCTTCATATTCACCTCCCTCTTTTGAATATTGACTTCAAATGAGCCTTCATACGTCTCTCGGGCTAAACATCTGTGGAATCTTTCGATACATTACTGTTTGTAATTATTCGAAATTATCATTAATTGTACTAAGGTTTTCATTATTTCTTGGTATTTATTATTAAAGGTTTTGATAGACCTATTTTTTCATAAAAATATTATGATTTAAGAAAAATATTCAATTTTATAACCCTTTACTATCATAAAAAAATGCGGTCAAAGCTATCCCTTGGCATGCTGCTACACCTGGTTCGGATTCCACGGAGTAAGGTTGTTATAAAGGCCATATTAATGAGGAGACATCGTTGCCTTCCTTTCCAACAATCTGTCAGCCACTCAATGCTCACTGTGCGTTTTATTCCGCCGGTTGGAAACCTTGAAAGCCACGGTTTAAAGCACACCATGATAGCTTCAAGCGTGTTAAATTGCGTAAAGGGAGACAAATGTGCTGAGCCGTTGACCTCACACTCTTTTAACATTCTAAGCAATTAGCTACGTTCGAGCCGGGAATTTGACTGTTGCGGCAATGGACACTGACTGACCTGCGTAGTGACCCCATCTGCGAATGCCACGCACACACGCAAGCACCAGGATTACGCTCGAAGGGGGGGGGAGGGTTGAGTGGCTCACATATTACGTAGATGACCGTCAAAGACCACATCAATAAGGAGCCATTGCCGTCTCGGTCTCAGAACACCAGTGGGTTAGTCCATCCAAAATGACTATAAGTGGAGACTGAGGTTGGAATAATAGTACATAAACTGAGAAGAGGAAGACTCGATCTCTGGGACAATATGTTTATTTGCCGGACGTTTCGACATCCATCGCGGATTCATCATCAGAGGCATGAGTAGCTGAGACCTGTTTCTAATACATAAACTCGCGCATACATATATCTCTGCGGCAGGTCGGTGCTCACTAACTCGTTGCTTAAGGCCTTTGGGTTCAGTCTCGATTTCTGCCAGCCACCGCATACAGGCTGCTGATATAAGCAGAATGAAATTACTGACGGACTGATGTTTGCCTGATAAGTGAGTGCCAAATTACCATTGTTCATAATCTTAATCGAAACAAACGAGACATTGTGCCCGTTGCATGGTGGATGAGAGCGTTAAACTTTTCAGAACGAATTCGTGGGTTCTAATATTGGGGCTCCAAAATCTGGGATAAGTTATGCTGGCTAATGACAGCCAATAAGCAGGAAATGGCTGCTTCAGTCTTCCTTGCATTTCTAAGAAATTACGTTCCACATATATATATGCATATGTATTCTGGTAACGACACCATGCAGAAGTTTGCTTTACTTCTAAATCTGGCAAATTGTGATTGAATTATTTAGGGCATTTGACAGATTTAAATAATGTAGTTGACTCAATTACGAAGAAAGTTGTGGCCTCCGTGGGAGTCAAATCCCAAGTCCGCAAGACTTGAATTATTAATTTTTTTATATCAAAGTCTCTTTACATTTGTCGTTTTGCGGGCAATGAACATCCACTATAACCGGGATTTAGTGCTAAAACCTTTGCGTTCACCTTAAGGTAGTTCCATATTTCATCAGTACTTAGAGTAGATTTGCCTACCTTAACGTTACTATTGAGTTTAATAACCCAACACAAAAACAAAGCCTCAAATACATCCCTTGAAAACCTCTTAATATACATAACAAGCGTATATTTGCAAAAGTAATCGGAAGGGGGGTTGCTTGATGAGGTAATAGATTGGATGGGTTCTCTTGTTTCCCGCAGAGACAATGAGGCCTCTGTATTTACAGATACCATCGGTGAGCTCTTTGAACCTAACTACAGAGCGCTATGTTTAATAACATCCACTAACTTTTCGTGACACAATTATATGTGCCTTGTGGTTTTGAACCTGAAAAGTAGGAAAAAATTTGAAGCTACCTAATTTTTTCCTAAAAATGAGCATAAATTTCTAAAATAAACTTCCATGCATTTTCTGATCATGTGCACACTCACCGCCAGGCTGAAGTAACTTGAACAGATTCACAAAGGCCACGCCGTGAAAAGTTATCGCATAGTCATTTTCCTTAAAATGCAAAAAAGATAAGATTTGGCCAATTTTTAAATGTACCTTCTTGACTTTGGGGTTTTCTGCAGTAGGCAAACGTAGCACTTCAATCGGCAAAAGTGGTGACGACAAAATCTGTTCTTTCATTCTGTTCGGGTAAGTGCGTGTGTTAGGAAAATTAAGAGCATGCAAACCGCTGTAATAGGTCAAAGTCCAGGAAAGCTCGCCATTCTTGGCTCCATAGGAGTTTGGGCTTATTGTGCTCGGACTGGTACCTGTACTCAGTGTCTTTGTCCTCCTGAAGTTCCCCATCTTCCTCAAGGTAATTATTTTCAGCCGATATGCCCTCACTTAATTGATGAATTGAGGATCTGTATGCTCATTTACTTACCTTCCGGGGATGAGAGCCTCTCCTGGCATTATACCATCGGTTAACATCCACGACTTCCCACGGTTCTCTACGGGTTCCGTTGGAAGACTTATTACGGATTCGCTGAAAACGACCGGCTGGTCAGCCTAAATTTTCAAAGTTTGTGATCTTATCAAAATGAGCAATGATTTCACCTGTGTGAAGGACTTGAATGTGGCAATGTTCACATAGCCAGAGGTTTGGTTGATATATTCGTCCGGCAAACTCTGCATACTTTCCACGCGAATTCTTAGCACGTTGAAGGGGCTTTCCGAAAAATTTTGGTTAATGGGGCTACGTGTAGATACGGAGAGGGACATATGGGGCTTTTAACTGTGAATAAGAAATAACAACCTACTTTATTTGCATCGGTTGCAAATGCTGTCTGATTAGATAGATGTATGGACACCTGTAGATCAAACTCGAGTTCACCTAGTAAGGTTGTTAAAGCCAGTAGCACAGCTCACCTCGAATAAGTGGCAGGATGTCAAAGGCGGCAATCCCAACACGAGGTTTCTTTAAGTCACTCTTCTTGGGCACGCTGGCAGCCTCAAAAATGCTTACTAGGACAGTATTTGATTATTCAATTGCTTACTGACGAATGGTCGATTGCAAAATTCGTTGACAGATGCCAAATTAATCTCTTCAAATGTGAATTTAAAACTGTGATTAAAGTTAATGGTGCCATCGTCTTCCATGCTAAGCTTAGGCGACTCATCGCAAGTCTGATCCGCAAAATGAGCTTTGAGCCATATCTTCTTGTTAAAATGCTCTCGTGGCTGTCCATTATGTAAAGCCAAAGGATTTTGTACTCACCAGATGTAGCAGTTGTTTCACACAGACAATAATCGAGTAATCAGAATTCTCTTCATCCATTTATAACTAAAGAAGGAGGAATAATATGAGATTTAAAAGGAAATGGGCACAGAAAATAATGCGTGATAACATACTTAAATTAATGTTTATTCAAAACTTTTATAAGAGGACCAAATGCGTGCAAAGGTAGAACAAAACATCATTTACACTTTCTGTAGAATAAACAACGCAAAGCACAACTTTTCAGTAGAATACCGAAAACCGGTAAGTACAGCTTCTCAGATAATCAAACATCAAAATCATTGAACGTTAAACGCAATCATGGCAACTAGCCGTGCGTCTCTTCCGCACTACTACGACTATTGGTAATAATAATTGCAATGGCACAAGTTCAAAGATTTTGGGGAAATTATTCGATGTAAAGTACAAGGATCTGCTTCTACAATCCAGTCATCGTGTTCAGGTATTTCAGTATAAGTGGCCACCCTCACATATTTACTTTGATTGAACAGAAGATACATACCCACAGCGTTTACTCCTTTGTTAGTTTTTCACTCTATAATCCAGTATTAACATAATAAATCCAAGTGGATATAAACAAACCGAACAAAACAATACTTGTTGCGTCATTTAAAAACCATAAATATCAGGATTTTTAAAGAATCTCGAACTCATAGATTAGCCTATCTCCAGAGCATTTTAATTTTTAAAGAGTCTATGATCTGATCTTGTTAATAAGCCATGCAACGGCATTTGTATTTGACTTTATAACCAATTCCTTCTGTACATTGCTGTCCACTTAGTTTTTTCTGGCTAACCCTTTAAAACACAGCCCCTTTTGTGCATACAACCACAATAATTTGCTATTTCACTTATAGTTACTGCTCGAACTATCTTTCAGGGATGTGCAATTGTTGGTCCCCATGGGACCAACAACTTTGTTTGAGTCCCACGTGTGACTCAAACATATTGAAAGCAAGATTAATTAATGGAAAAATACGAACTTTGTTTACATATAATTCAAACTCGTATTTTCGATGATGCCCACTTCTCTACGGTATAACGATTTAAAAGCACTAGCAACAAGCCACATACCGACTGATATCTGTTTCATGCCAGATTGAAATGTATTGAACGTATACGTATATACTCTTTCCGTTTTAATCTCGAGCTATACACTAGCGTACGATAAGCTTATCGCATTATCTTTGTAAACACAGTGTTTGAAGCGTTCTGACAAAAAACACTTAGTAAACATGCAAGTACACTAATTCAAGTACTTTAATCGAGCCTCTCTTTCTGATAATAAACCTCATTGAAATAGGCACAATGCAATAATCGCAAACTTGGTCATTCGCGAACGTTAAAAATATAAAGAAGCTAAATTTAAATCATCTTTTTAATTGAATAATACAGTCCATTTGTATGAATTCTGTCACTTTAATTAATTCAATATAAATTCACTATTTTTAGTGGATACTTATGCATAGTTCGCATTATTTAAGAAGCGTCAGAAAAACAACATACACATTTCTTTGATGTGTCTGCTATTGCGGCTGAGTAAATAGCATACTATCAACTCAAATGTTATTATATAAGTTCTGTTAAGTTTACGTGAACTTGCGCGGTCGTTCTTAAGGACGCTATCTATAAATTTTGGCTCCTAGTTTAAACACACGTCATGAGTTCTAGGAAAATTTAGCGCTATCTCTAATTTTTACATTTAATCTTTGAAGAAACAACGACATATGAGTTATAATGACACCGTTCAGTTCTAGATATTATCCACCGCAAATTACTGCTCAATCTGTGACGCCTCAGAAACAGTTTCTTGATGTCGGCCGTGAAATGAGAGATTGCACCGAAGGACAAATATGCGAAGAGGATAACACATCCTCAGTTGACAACCAAAAACAGCAGGGCCATTCCACTAGTTAGGGAATATATGGCCTCCAGCATTGTGCAGTTACTGAAGGCAGTCTTTCGAAAGGTTTAGAAGGAAGACTGACACCTGCCGTAGTTAAAACCGCTAACAGTAAAGTTTATTATGCTCATAAATTTCAAACAAAAAAAGCTCCTTGAACAGCCGAACATTATATGGTTAGGAAACCTGAGCTTTTATAGAATATATTTTATCCACTGTTTGTCCAAAAAGGGGAAGACGAATCCTTTCCATTGTTTGCTACCTACAGTAAGGATGTCAATTCCAGTGACTTTCTACCGGCGGACCTTTATTGTTTCAAAATAGGATAAGTAGGGTCAAGCAGCTTTTTTTTTCAGGGCAGCACAATTATCAGGCCAAATAGAAGGCTGTAGGTAAAATACAAAAGGAAAGAGAATCAGGGATTTATTGTACGCAACAGACTGGGATACTGTCTCAGGCTGCAATGGCCACAAGCGAAGTCGGGGCTATTTTAGATTGCACCCTGTTATGCCCGAAACAATGTGAGACATGATCTATAGTGTATTTTGGGATTGCGGTGCAGGTTCAAATGTTCCTGAATTGGTGTTTACCCGAGGGATGTCGTGCGTCGTAGGGTATGCTGCATTGGCCGAGGGTGTGTTTAAGCGGCGTTGGGGCAGCCGTGCCTTCCTGGATGCACGTATGTGTGTGAGAATGGCGAGTGCAGGGTGTCCAGTAAGGTTTTCAGCAAAAAAAACGTGGTAGATCGCAAAATCTTCCTCGTGCAGTTAGTGGCTTCATCTAGCCTCCTTAGGTGACAAACAGCTATTACTTGTGGCTACTTGGAGTTAGGCCCAGGCTAAAGACCACGCCTCAGTAACAGTTTTGATCATTGGACGAAACCAAGTGAGAATATCCGGGGTGTGTTCTCCCTCACACTCGGCGTGCTCGAGTAGCAGTAGTAATTATCATAATAGACGTAGTAGGTAGAAGATACGTAGGTATTTACTGTATTCCATAGACACTATAATAATATGGATGAGGAAGAAGGCAGGTCGAGCACCAGATCAATTGATTTATTGTTCTGAGCTTTCGAACACTTACAGGTGTCCATCTTCAGAGATGAGAAAACAACCAAAAACGAGGATAATTCTAGTGTCCAAAGGCCAATCAAATGCCAGAAACCGTCAGGTTATCAAGGGATTAGAAACAGCAAAAAAGAGGGGTGGGGGAGGAGGTCAATTAGCTGTCACTGGGATCGGAGGGGTCGGAGGGGCAATTATGTTGTGTAGGCGGATTAGCTGTCCGCGGGGCTGGGGGTCATGAACAGCAATTAGTATGCCGCCTTGTCACCCGGTCAAGGGCCCTGGTAACGCTGCCTCCTCTTCCAGCCGGTTCGTTGTGGTTTCCTGTTCGCTTGCCATTCTTACGTTTGATTTGGCTTCGTCCCGGCTCTTTCTAATGTAGTGGCGCAATACTTTGTAGGCTACTTGCAGGTCCAGATGCCTGTTGACTGAGTTGGCATCTGAGTACCATGCCTCGAGTGTCAGCCTTTCGGCTTTTGATGTTCCTCGGCATACGGTGGTCGCCCCTTGGAGATCAAAGTTATGGCCAGTTTCTGCGATGTGTGCCGCCAGTTGTGAGTTTGGGTCCAGCTTCTGGGCCGCTCGTTTGTGCTCTTGTAGGCGGGTTTGCAGTTTGCGGCCTGCTTCCCCAACATAATTGCAGTCTCCCTCATTGCAAAGTATCTTGTAGACGACTGCAGAGGTTTCTTTAAGAGGCAGTCGGTCTTTAGGTTGCATCACCTGGCGGCGTATTGTCGCTTGAGGTTGATAAGCTATGCCCACGCCAGCAGGTTGTAACAGTCGTGAGACTGTTTCGGAGACACCTTTTATGTAGGGAATGGCCCTCCAGACTTCGGGCTGCTTTTGTTCTAGTCGTCGTTTGTTCACTCGGCGTCTGCTTTGTTTGACAAACGATTTTGGGTAGCCATTAGCTCGGAAGAGTTCCTAAAGATGTTGTTGTTCAGCTCTTTGGGCGGCTGGTGTGCTGCAGTGTGTTTGAACTCTTTGGAAAAGAGTACGGACGCAGCTGCGTTTGTAGTCCAGTGGGTGGTTACTGTTGAAATTGAGTACCTGATTCGTGCTGGTGGCCTTTCTGAATACTGTAGTTTTCAGTAGTCCAGTCGAACACCGGCGTACCAGGACATCGAGGAAGGGCAGTTCTTCATTTGTTTCCACCTCCATTGTGAACTGGATATTTGGATCAACGGAGTTCAATAGCTCTTTCAGGTGCTCGATGTCAGATGTTTAAACAATGACGAAGGTGTCATCGACATAACGAGCCCAAAACTTCGGTTGATACTTGGTGAAGACTAAGTGTTCTATCCGTTGGAGTACTACTTCAGCAATCAGGCCTGACAGGGGGAGCCCATGGGAGTTCCTTTAATCTGCTCATACATTTGTCCGCCAAATGTGAAGTACGTTTTGAGGCAATGTCGTATAAGTTCAATGAGATGTTCAGACTTGAGTGGTTTCTCACTGTCATCGTAGCGTTCGGGTAGAAGTTGTCCGACAACATCAATTGCTAGTTCTTGTGGGATGGAAGTGAACAGTGAGACAACATCGAAGGATACCATGGATTCATCACGTTCTAGAACAAAAGCAGCCCGAAGTCTGGAGGGCCATTCCCTACATAAAAGGTGTCTCCGAAACAGTCTCACGACTGTTACAACCTGCTGGCGTGGGCATAGCTTATCAACCTCAAGCGACAATACGCCGCCAGGTGATGCAACCTAAAGACCGACTGCCTCTTAAAGAAACCTCTGCAGTCGTCTACAAGATACTTTGCAATGAGGGAGACTGCAATTATGTTGGGGAAGCAGGCCGCAAACTGCAAACCCGCCTACAAGAGCACAAACGAGCGGCCCAGAAGCTGGACCCAAACTCACAACTGGCGGCACACATCGCAGAAACTGGCCATAACTTTGATCTCCAAGGGGCGACCACCGTAGGCCGAGGAACATCAAAAGCCGAAAGGCTGACACTCGAGGCATGGTACTCAGATGCCAACTCAGTCAACAGGCATCTGGACCTGCAAGTAGCCTACAAAGTATTGCGCCACTACATTAGAAAGAGCCGGGACGAAGCCAAATCAAACGTAAGAATGGCAAGCGAACAGGAAACCACAACGAACCGGCTGGAAGAGGAGGCAGCGTTACCAGGGCCCTTGACCGGGTGACAAGGCGGCATACTAATTGCTGTTCATGACCCCCAGCCCCGCGGACAGCTAATCCGCCTACACAACATAATTGCCCCTCCGACCCCTCCGATCCCAGTGACAGCTAATTGACCTCCTCCCCCACCCCTCTTTTTTGCTGTTTCTAATCCCTTGATAACCTGACGGTTTCTGGCATTTGATTGGCCTTTGGCCACTAGAATTATCCTCGTTTTTGGTTGTTTTCTCATCTCTGAAGATGGACACCTGTAAGTGTTCGAAAGCTCAGAACAATAAATCAATTGACCTGGTGCTCGACCTGCCTTCTTCCATATCCATGCAAGTACCTGGATCGCGAACCTTTGCATTCATTCGGGACTATAATAATATTCTAAACAAGTTTTATCATTTCCGTAACCATCACAGCAACACTAGGCGCTGCAGTATCGGTGCCAGTAATTGAAGAGCCCCAGTAGAATTATTGCTATACCCTGACTGCAAAGACCGTCAAAACTGACAAGGAAGTGACGTTGCTGTGTATGTCAGAACTGAAATCTCTGTTGAAGAAAGAGAACATACTCGAGCCCTGGAGCATATGTCCGTCTGGTTAAAGATTAAGAAGGTGAATTCACAGAACCTTGAATTCCTGGCCGTATACCGGCCACCAAATATTCTGAGTGGAGCCGACGACTCGCTCCTTGGTCTAGTGAAGGAAGCTGCTACCCACCAGGAGGTTCTCATTGTTGGTGACTTAAACGCCCCTGCAATCGACTGGAACAACCTGACAGTGGGGGCGGCGTCAACGTCCTTTAATTTCAAATAAATAGATCTCAAGCTTGACCTATCTCTAGCTCAGAAAGTTAAGGGCATAACCAGACTTCGAGAAAACCAGTGGGCTACTTGTTTAGATCTTATTTTAACGAAAGATTTTTCCTGCATAGATGAAGTGCATTCAAGTGCTCCGCTCGGTAAGAGTGACCATACGAAGCTTATGTGGGATCACTGACTCCATTCTCAACGTGTAAGGAAAACGGAGGACCAGCCGAATCTATGGAAGGTAAATCTTAATTCAATGAAGAATGCACTATCGCCCATGAATTGGGACTGCCTGCTTAAGGGGTATTCGGAGGAAGATTGGAGATCACTCAAGAGGATTGCATTAGATCTGATTGAGCGCTTTTGTCCGGTGTAGTTACACAAGATGACTAGTCGCCCTACTTGGTTGACGAGAGACCTTAACAGGCAACTCAAGAAGAAAAATAGGAAAAAGAAGATATTCCGGAAAACTGGGTCGCCAGCACACCTCGAGGAATTCCGACGCCAAAGAAATGCAGTAAAAAAATCGATTCACAAGGCCAGGAAAAACTATCAATCAAGAATCCTCCAACAGGCCGAAGAAAAGCCCAAAATTAGATGCCGGTATATTGACAGTAGATTAAAAAACAAGGATCCTGTCGCAGTACTCAAGAATGATGATGGCGGAGAAGTCGTTGAGAAGGACGAGAAAGCCGAATACTGTAGCCGGTTTTTTGCCTCGGTATTCACTAGGGCAACCCAGCTTCATTGTGATAACGCCAACAGTACTGTTATAAACGCCGGTCCGGATTTTCATTCTCTGTGATTTTAAACATCTGTAGTTGAGAAGGAGCTGCAAGGCCTCACAGAAACAAAGTCATTCGGTCCAGACAATATACAAGCCAAGTTGTCGGTGTTCTTCTAAATTCCTCACTTAAACCATCTACTCAGTGTGTAAAGGAAGCTAAACGCACGATGCAGGTGCTGTTTGCGATTAGGCGGGGATTCGTCAACATCGACAAGGAGCTCTTCAGGAAAACCTTCGGAGCGTTTGTTCGATCCCACGTAGAGTATGCCATCCAGGCCTGGCGTCCGTGGTTCAAGAAGGATTACCTGTACGTGGAACAAGTGCAGGCGAGGGCTACGAAGATTGTCAAGAATCTTGGTCATTTGCCTTATAAAGACAGACTGATCGAACTTGATCTTTTCCCTCTCAATTATAGGCAACTCCGCGGGGACCTCATACAAACCTACCGTATTGTTAAAGGCCGAGAAGGCGCCTTAGAATTTGATGATTTCTTCAACTCGGCTCAGACTGATAATCTGCGGGGACATACCTTTAAACTACGGGAGAAACGGGCCCATATCGACGTTCGACGAACGCCTTCTCTCAGAGGGTCGTTGGAGCGTAGAACGGACTCCCTGAAGAAGTGGTCCTCTCAGATACTGTTGACATTTTTAAGCACAAACTTGATTCTCATTTACTGAAAAATTGTGGCAGATATAATGAACAAAGTGTGCAACTGGCTCACACTTATCGCTGATTTAAGCCTACATTTGTTCATTTTGCATTATGCACCATTGTTACGGTGGACCTATTTTGCGATTTTTGGTTATATATAGGGAGCTCAAGGGTGAAAACCTTCTTCCCTTAAAAAAGTGACTTAAAGTGACTTTTTAATAATTTAATTATAAGACAGAGTAGTGTGACTATTAATACTACCAGTTTCGTGCCATTTTTTTAACTGGAGCTTACTATCGATAGTGACTGCAGTATCACTAATATTACACCATTCGTGTAGCATTTTCTTAATTACTTGTGTCCCCCGTATTACTTTTATTCCTATCGCCATAAGCAATATTATTAATGAGTGCGGTACTGTTTTCACTGTTTTCACTACTAGTCCTTAAACAACTAGATTTTTCTTACTGGAACTTATTGTCGCTAATATTTCTACTAGCAACATCACCATTATTACACTGTTACCGTAGCATTATATAAATTTTTTATTGTCTTACAGTTTTCGCCATATATAAATGGTTGTACTAGTGTCATCCGTATAGTTTTTTGTATCATTATCTTTTCACACCTTCGTCATCAACATCTTTATATCGCAGGTACCCACAGGCTTATAATTTCAGCATAGGTAGTAATAACACTGAAATTCTCAGTACTGTCAGTTAAGTTTGCTCAGTATTTTTAGAAACACTAGTAAAAATACGAATCAAAGCAATACTATTAGTCCCCCTGGTAAAAGAATTGCTCGTGAAATTTCGGAAATACGGCATTACCGACACTACCGCTACTGTGATATGTGCTGCTCCTCTCATACCCAACCTCAATCCATTTCCCCACGACCGAAAAGGTTCTACTCCGAGGGCGACATGTATTCGCGTAGGCCGCTTGAGTTATATGGTCGTTCCTCCACTAAACTCATAAATGAGACCTATAGTGGATTCCGGCAGCCATTCCATGGGACTTAGCAAACCTACTTAGTGACAAAATTGCTAATCCCTGCCATTCTGGGTCATGACTTCTGTCAGCAGGCCATGATTGCCAAACAGAAAAAGCTGTAGTTCAAAAGATTAAAGGAAAAACGAAATTCTTTACCACCCCCACCATCTTCTTCACTCTCCCCCATTTCAAAGGATATTTCAGTTCTCTTAAACTAGTAACCTCGAATATCCACAACCTTTTCGCGATCAAGTGGTATCTGCTGGAAAAGCTTGACCAGCAGGACCTGCTGGTGACAAGGTGAGCTCCGGTGCCATATGATGTACGGATCATCGTCTCGTTATCTTCAGGATGAAGATCCACCCTCTGTCGCAAGAGACCGCTAGCTATCTGACCTCAGGTAAATTGGATACTGTTTTTTTTAACGTGTCTGCATACTGCCAAAGAGCTGGTTCAACCGCTAAAATGTTCAAGTCACAGAAAACGCCTGCGTGGAGGAGCAATGGTGCCGACTATGGTACACTGTTTAATCGACCGCCCAACTTGTACTTGGCCGCGCAAGGCGCCAACAGCAGGACTGGTTTGACAAAAAGGATGCAGCCATCAGCAAGCTGCTCGTCAAAAAGAACCGACTACACGAAGCCAACTTTTACTACTCTATCGACGCAAATAAAGCAAACTTCTGTCAAAGTGGCCGTCTTGTACAACAGCGGCTGTGGGAAATGCAGCACGCTTGAATGGCTCGCAAAAGCTAGGAAATCTAGGATTACGTTGACCGAAATGGAAGGAAGACTTTTTCGCTGCAGCAGCCAGCCAAAGACACAGCTCTTCTTTTCAGTGTTGACGGAACTATCTTACTCCCTGAGAAGACGCAGATACCGGAACGCTGGTTTGAGCACTTCGAAAACATACGTAGCCATGATTCTACCATCTCCAATGCCGCTATCGACCATCTGCTTCAGGTGGAAATCATTGAAGGCCTCGAAATCCAAGATATCACACAGGAAACCATGAAGTGTTTGATGCAAAACTCTTGCGGGAAAGCATCCGGATCCAATGCGATCCCTGCGAAGAGTTACCAATACGGCGGCCACCAACTTGCATCCCAACTAAACATGCCCTTCCGGAAAGTTTGCTGACAAAGCCAGGCCCCCCAGGAGTTCAAGGATGTCAGAATTTTCTGCCTCTGTAAGAGAAAAGGGAACCGAAAGCTTTGTAAAAATCAACACGGAATTTCACTGCTCAATATCACCGGTTAAATCTTCACTCGTCTTTTACTAAAGCATCCCAACAACCACTCTGAACAAGGACTTCTGCCAGAAAAGTAACCTCATCGCAGGAAAATATCAGATGAAGTGCCAGGAAATGCGCACCCAGCTCAACACTACGTTTACGGACTTGGAAAAAAATTTAGCACAGTAAGTCGCAGACATTCGGCTGTCCCAAGCACTTCACCCCCATGGTACGTCACCTCGGTGGCGGAATGACGGCACGCATCACGGATGGCAGAATGGCATCCGAAGCCTTCGCAGTGACCAATGGACTGAAACAGGGCTGTGTCCTTGTACCTATGCCTTTCAATTAGATGTTCTCTGCCATGCTGATATATGGTTATCTTGAAGAGCGTCCAGGGATCCGCGTCATCTACAGGACGGACGAGCACCTCCTCAATATCCAACGTATGCAGGGCCCCATGCAAGCCTCCAATAACCACTATTTAATGACGATCTGTTCGCGGAAGGCTGCGCTCTCAACACCACATTGGAAGTGGACATGCGAAAGGAGAACGTAAATCTTCGTCGTTGCACATACTCCGGTCGTGCATCAACCGCCGCCCGCTGCTAACTAAAATGCTCCATGTATCAACGTTAACGACGCCGAGCCTAGAAACGTGAACAACTTCGCCTATCAGAAGAAGAAGCGATCACTGGAACAAGAGGTTTATTATCCTTACTTTAAGGATTCCCTCGGGAATCCTTAATCATAGGTTATAGAAGAATAGTCTGAGACTGTCTGCTATCTTGGCAACACAGCATCCCACAACTCAGAATATACGACGAGGTTGCTTGCCAGATTTCCAAAGACAGCCCAGCTTTCGGCCAGATTCAAGTCTCCCCATGAAATCAGGGTTTGCAGATGCCCATGAAACGGAAGATTCACAAGGCCGTCTTCCTCACGACAATCCTGTACCAAGCCGTGCATGTATCGGCTTTGTCGGCCATCTACGCACGCAGTGCATTATCCATCCGACGGCATCCATGTCTTCAACATTCCCTCGTACGTCCAGATATGCGTTTACGACCACCCTCACAATGGATGCCTAATAACCCTATGCCCGCTGCCCTCACTCGTCGACAACATCCTCCTTACTGCAATTCCCTCAGTGTCCACAATAGCGGGCACCCTGGAAACCCGCTTCCTCACTTTCTCCACCCCCTCCCCCGGCGTATCGCTTCCTGCCATCAACTTAATCACCTTATCTAACCCAATTACTAGCACTGGGGCTAAATTCTCATCCGCTGCAATCACACATACACCTCACGCATTGACCTGGCCGGTCACTTGCGAATCCATCCTACAGAGACTGGTGACTCAGTGCCTGGAACACAAATAGATAGCAAGGACCGCCGCCTTACTTGCCCAGACTGTCCTCGCGAGTTCCCTCATCGTATGGACCTACTAGGTCACATACGCATACACGACAGCGGCAGTCACCGCGATTTCGACGCAGCCAGCACATACTGTACATCCATCACCAGCTCCAACCCCGCCCATTCAACCAGCGTGTCAACCACCAAAACCAGCTCTGCAGCCCACACACCAACCGGTATGTACTGTCCTAGCTGCAATTGGAAATTAACCTCACGCATCGGTTCAGTCGGACACTTGTGAATCCATTGCATGTAGACTGGCGAGAGAAAGCTTACGGCTCCGATACACAATCGCGGCACTGCCGGCACCGTCCACGCACATTCACTCATCGTCTGTGTCTAGTAAGCCACGTTCGCACCCACGGAAACCTGCGGTAAAATGCTGCTGGTGGCAGTACATTATTATGCACTCCTCAGTAGCATTCTCATCACCCACAGTATCGTCCAAAATAACCAGCGTCACATACAAGACACTGTCAATAAAACTACTGGAGGAGATCCTGTCCCAGCGATCACATCTTCTTTTTATCAATACACCTGCTGAAAGCCCCCTACAATGGTCAGCCACCAGCTACTGACTTAGCCGATGCGTTGTGGGACCAATCATCGTCTCACCATCTCCAGGATAAGGATGCACCTTCAAGCACGCAGGCGAGCTCAAGCTAAGTGTCCCCTTAGGTAAGGTTGATGCTGTTTCGTTTAAATTGCCTGCTAATCATTCATATTAGCGTATTTATATGACGAGGTCTTATGTAATGGTACTGCTAAGTATGGTAACTGGTATTAGCATCATTCGTATTCGAATATTATTTCTATCAGCAGTAACTTAGTATTAGTATGCACAGAACCCACCATCAAGCTGGTGTTTGCTGGGTGTAAAGTGGCTGATAAGTGGATTGCGAGTCAGAAGGCACCGTCTCCTCCTGATCCCCCGATTATGTGAATTGTGTTGAGTGTCAAGGGAGCCAGGTTATTCTCTGCCGCACGTGGACGGGTTCTTCGGCCTAGTCAGCTACTGCGCCCAGTCCACAACAGACATCTGGCTGGCTTGGACGATGTCTGATGCTAGAGGTGGGGGCGTGGGGAACGTGAGGTCGACTGCACAACGCAACGTCTTCACGATCAGCAATCTGATGCACCTGAGAAAGTGCAGTGCGCAGGAAGCTGTAGCTTGGTTGGCTGCCAACTGACACGAAACTCGGGCTGCGTGGTCAGCCCAGTGTGCGTTTTGTTGTTCGGCCATGCTGATCGGCGGACGGAGAGTCAGGCTGCAATGGCTCCAGCTTACTGTGGCCTTTATGATAATTCAACACATCTGGGATCCTAGTCAGGTGAAATGAAAGGCGTAGGGAGAGCTTCTCTTGCGCCAACCATCTACGCCGACTCCGCCTCTGCTATTTTTGGCTTCGTCTTCATACCGAGCTGAGTGGATGAAGGAAGAAAGAGTGCGATAGGTGCATCACCTTGTCGTGGAGCACATGGTGGACATAATCGAAATCAGCGGTCAAACTGTCGTATGCGTGTCCGAATGGAAGTCGGCCTAACGTCTGCAGGTTAGCGCGTTTAAAAGTGGTGCCATAGTAGAGGATTTTGAGGCAGTTGGCCTAGATCAAAGGCGCCGGACACAACAATTTCGGACGTTGGCTACAGTACAAACCTTGTATACACCTTTTGTCAAAAGCCTTAATAACAAACATAAGAGACGAAAGTTAAAGACAACGATACACTAGGATGGCCATTTCAGACTCATTAGGCGCCGTCGGCAAGTGATACCCGCCTCGCGTGTTGCCGCAGAATAAAATAAAAGTTACTGAAATATCGTAAGTAGCATAACAACATCAACTGCCCTGCAGCGTAGTCTCCCTTATGTGCAAACTCTATAAGGCATCAAGCGGGACGGGCGCATCCTGTAACTTATCGGTGTACGCTTATCTGCTTATAAAAGATACTCTTTTTTCCTCGACCAGCAAATGTCCGAGTACTTTGGGTTGGCTTAGACGAAGACCAGCGAAACAAGGCGATGTCACAATCATAGTTATCTTCTGTTTTTATCTTTAGAAAGACTTATGAATGCTACAGCAAGTATGTGCAGTACAAATAGTGTGGTTACATGCGTGGCATAGGTCACCATTTAGAAAGGTGCTCGCAAATAATACTTTCAGGTATTTGCTTTAGGTCGACTGGGGTTAAGTAGTGCGCCAATTGAGATCTTTTCGTTGTTCATGTGTGATGTACGGGTGGCCAGTTTGAAAGAGTCAACAATCAACGAATAAGATTCTAACAAGTGGTTCAATTCACTGCTTTGAAAAAAGATAAGAAGAAATAGCTGACGCTCTACGCAGGGCACATACCCGTTCCACCATTCCCGTGAAAATTCGAAATATTCATAATTGCTCGGTGGCAAATAATAGAAAAAAGAGACCTGAATATGAGTTATTGCAGGTTTCCTACCAGTTAAGCTTAGGCCCTGCAACCGAAATATTCGTAAGCCAGAGCGAAACAAAGCGAAGCGGAAGTGATGTTGGGTGCTTTTAAGAAATAGAAGTCTAGTCTTCTCATACCTGCCGGGATGATGCGGCCGATGGGAGTGCATCGCGCCCAAATAAGTTGCCATTATGAGCGAACGTGCGAGTCTTAGGAGGTAAATGAGAAGAAGACGACGCGGTCGCTGAGACGATACTTTTATTCGCCTGACGTTTTGAGATGCATCCCGGATTCATCATCAGAGACATAATCAGAGATTCGTATCAGATACGGGTAGCATGAGCTCATGTGCTCACGTTCAAGGAACATCTCAACATCATCTTCCTGGACATCCAATTTACGATGGAGGAGAAATTGAACAACCAGCTGGCCTTTCTCGATGCCCTCGTCTGTGGCAAAGATTGTGATGACATAAAGACTAAAGTATTTAGGAAAGCAACCCAAACGATCGAGTCGTCTTCTTCTAAAGTATGCAACAAAGCCTGCTAGCCTGATGGATAAACCTATCTTTGAATGTTCAATGACCGTCTCGTTTCTGCCTGACTACGCTTACTTTAGTTAACCGCATACTTATTTCTTACTAGCAAGCATGGTTTCTGATCGCAATAGTACGACACAGTCTATGCACATGGCACTCTCCACAGGGATTTCCTCAGCGTTCTGCGGCTGCTTTAAAGTTTATTAGTTTTATTGTAGTTCATTTATTAGGTTATTTTTAGTTTAGCATTCAGTTTTATAAATTTGAGTTAAGTTTCTATTCAGTCTAGTTTATAGCTTACTTCACTTTTAGTCAGTTTAGTTTTAGTTTACGTTAGTTTAAATTTTTGGCAAGGCGTGGTTGCTTTCTGGCTAAAGGCTATTGTGAATATAAAAACTGGGAAAAGCCTAATTTTCATGATTTTACATTAAGCTCTCAAATTCGATATGGAGTCGACATACGATTGTATCCAATTTACGGAAACTATGGGGCACTACTTGTTTCCTATTGGTTTTATCTCCCATTTTAATGATCGCGCGCCAAATTTAAATTTATTAAAATAATGATTCATATTATTTTCTATATTAATACGCTCTAACTTTTAAATTATTTTTTCTTATCCCTGATATGCCCCACCCACTGACGTATTCTACCACCGGTTCCATTTTACAGATTGCTTGGGCTTTCAATTGGTATAGTGAGCCTGAAACGAGACTGCTACAAAAATTTCTTATAGATTAACTGAATATATAGTGGTAAACATGGAGGTGAATATTGACCTTGTGTCCTCATGTTGTGAATAATGTAATGGTCTCTGCCGTAATCGTTCAACACTGCCTTCACTTCCTGGTAAACTTTTCTATGTAGAAAGCAATATGCAAATATAGTTAACCGAACTCGTTGTCCACGGAAGATATGATCATAATAAGTTACTGATAAAACGCACCGTCGGAAAATTGACTGCAGATTTCATGAACCCATATTTTTGGATGGCAAAAGTTGGCAAAGCAGCCACCTCCGTTCCCGTCTCTATATTTTCCCAGAGATTACTGGAGGGCGGCCGGACACTGCGCAGCCTGAATAGTGTAAAGGCGGGCTAATTTGATCACCTGGTAACTTAACCTTTACTAGGCGCACATTACGTCCATCAGTAGTATGCGTTTCTACGAGTAGAGGAAACTGATGAAATTTGCACAAGATGCACATTTTTTAACGACGTCTGATTTCGCTATTATTGTCATCGCTAAATTGTTTACCCTCCTACTATGTAGCTTCACTTACCATCGTATGGCCATTAGGCTGTGCATAAGCGGCAAAAAGTTCACCACCGCCATCGACTTCACCTGTGTCTTAACAATGCAAAATAACTGATTTACGGAAAACGAAAAAAATGCGCTGGTCTGCGCGCACTCCTGGCAACCTTCCTGAAGCTGGACAAACCGATTATCCTTGTTTAATTCAAGGACCAATCGATATAGAATTTGATGTTTGGAAGGAAATACTTGATCTCTGTGGGATCTACCATAGCTGCGGCCTAATTCCGCTGCGCAGCTTATCGAAGCACAAGCTGCTTCTGAATAACGCTGGATTTCGCTTTCAGGTCGGGAGAATGTAGCATGCATGCACGCACCATGATATTGTCAGTTGCATCTTTTAGTTTATACCCTCGTTAGGGAACGTGACCGGTCTGATGTTCGTGTGACTAAGGCAATGTGCTACGCCGACTGAATAGCTGATCACGACCTCGGTTTTCCAGTGACTAGTTCCCAGGTGTAGCCGCAAGCTATGTTAACCTCAAACTTGCTCTATGCAGAGATGCGTGGTAAATTTGGACGTCGCAGCTGCTTTTACCACAGTCGAGAATAAGTGCAAACTCTAGGAAGCACGTACCAATATCGAGACCCAAGGGGGAATCTGCAAAAAACCATCATAAACACCGTCTTTAAATCTCCCAGTGGCAGATGACGTCAGCAAAATGGATCAATTGATGCCAATTCTCATACGATGAGACCAAACACTATTTACCTCTTCATTTGTATTATAAATAATAACATCATCATCATCATCATCATCATCATCATCATCATCATCATCATCATCATCATCATCATCATCATCATCATC
>JAYGXS010000001.1:15840324-15885436 GCA_036362985.1 Ligula intestinalis | reverse complement strand
TCAAAGACCCGGACTGTTTAAGGCCAAGCGAGAAGATAAATCCCCTTAAATATCGGCTGCCTCCGAAAAATACTGATAGTGAAAAGGCAGGGTTACTTGCGCTTGTGTTAGTTTGCAGTGAAAGTAAAATTGTGCTATATCTGCCATACCCTCTATTCCACTCCCACCTGTGTCTAGTGTGGTGACAGAGTAAAGAAAACCACAGATGAGAGCGGGTATGGTTGACACTGACACGGCGTGAACCCTCAAATAGGTGTGCTGCTACACTCTTGACTCACGCCAAAATTATCAGAATTTCACACAGCCCGAAGGGTAAGACGGGTGGGAGCGAAAGTGCGTGGGAATGCCGCAAGGGCCAATTAATGAAAGAAGTAGTGCAGTCTCCCTCGTGGTCCTGAGAGGAGGACGGCGTTATCCCATTAGTTGGCAACCTTTAAAGCCATAGCGTCTAGTGCACCGTGAGAGGTTAAAGCGGATGAAGGTGCTTAAAATGATAAATATGGACTAAGAAGAACGCCCATACTCTCTCTTTTTCACTTTTAAATGCTAGTAAACTACCCAGGTGGCTGGTTTTATGATGCAAAGGTTTAGCGCAGTAGTTGCCATGAGGATAGAGGTCGTCTGAGCGGGCCAGATACACGAACCGGTCCTCATGCACAGCATCGTAGGCGTTTACTCAAGAACGGTTGGAAGCTAGGGTCTAACATGTGATAGTGTTACAAATTCCATGTTAGGAAAGGTCTACCGCATTCGGACTCTCAGTCCACCAGTTGATTGATCTACGCAAATACACGTTTGACTGAGTTGCAGGTGTTGTTGGGAACCTTCCAAGTCAGGGTTGCGGGCACATCTTGATAATATCCAGTGTGAAAAAACTCGCAGCATTTGGCAGGATATGAACCCGCATAGTAGGGAAAGCTTTAACGCAGTCAATGTTCTACCAGTTGAGTTACAAATGCTATGCCTTGCACTATGAGTTGAGTAACAATTGGATCACTTTTATCCAACCAACTTTGCCGCTTTTATGGAATCCATCAATACGGAACAGCAAGCTGACTGCCCAAGCAGGACTTCCTAAGCAATCATCAAGGATCCACCTGAATGACTACTAGGCAGACTTAATTATTTAGGAAGTTTGGCGGGTGAAATCGATCCAAGAATGATTAAACTCGCGGTACAAGGCGAGGCATTTGCAGCTTAACTGGTAAAGCTTTGGCTGCGTGAAGGCCTTCCCTACTATGCGGGTTCAAATCCCGCCGAATGCCGCAAGTTTTTCGCAATTGGGTCAACTAAATTTAGCAAATCTCCCAAACCTCTTAAATGATATCAAGCGTATTGACTGGTTTATAGTGAGGGATATGAGCTGTGAAACGTCCTCGATTTTTTCCCTATTTCTATGCAATAACAGGTAGTCTTAGTGGATCCACCAGCTGTGAGTAGGCCTCGTAGGCTACTTGCGAGGGCACCCCACGGGGCTGGCGAGCCGGGACCAGGGGCCCCTATTAGCACCTGGCGTTCCTCTCACCCACTGCTCACAATATCCGCGGACCTAGTAAACGGATCTATTTGATCATATTCCTCGCCACAAAAAGTTTAGAGAGAAAGCCACAGTCCGTAGTCCATTATCATACCTTACTCAACCCGGCCGCACACACATATCCTTAGACTGTACATGAACTTTTTCCACAAAATGCGCACACACGCCCATCACCACACACACCTTCTGCCGCAAGCATATAATCTATTTTGACCGCAGAGAGTTGGTGGGCAAAAAATAGTGCGGCAGGCAGCGAAAAGTTGATTTTTATGGAAAACGTTCCCGATAGTATGATCTAATCTATAGAGGGGGACTAGATCATGCGTACATGCGTATTCGTGCCGGACTCCAGTAATATCAGACGAGGCCGACGGCGCCAGCGAGTGATTTGCAGCTTCGTGGAAAGCTGTAACCAGGGAGGAAGGTTCAGTTGCATTACGCACGACTGATGGAGCCCAAACAAGCGAACGTGCTTTGCATGTAAAATGACAGCGGATCCCGCTACCGATTATGAGTAGAGGCCCCAGAGCAGCTACTCAACTGAACACGAGGGTCATACAGGGACAGGGGCCACACGAGGTCATCGGCATTCCGGCACGTGGGGCCGATTCGTAGACAGCAGAGACGTCAGAGTTCGTGAGTCAGGCATGTCTATAGCCCGACACAGGCGGGGCGTAATAACAATTCACGGCAAGCAGGAACGCATACCTTCCCAATCTGATGATGGAAAATAGGACAGTACCGAAACGCTCGCACCAATTCAGTATGCTCCATGGAAGCACCTTATTTTCTTCTTCTTCTTCTTCGTTGGGGAGGGAGTGATAAACGGTATAATCTACTCTATACAGTGGGACAAGTTCACGCGTACACACGTAGATGGAATGTTTTGCTCTGTCAGAGACTACGCCCGGCCTACTTACTAGTTGACAGAGAAGCCTGATCTATGGTCGGTGCTTATGAGAGGAAAATAGATTGAAGCGGACGCGGGAACTCATTTCCGTGACAAATCAGTGGACTGGGGCGACTGTAGGACAGAGGGTTATTGATGTCCACATTGACATAGGCTGCGGAACAAAGTCGAGTTTGACAGGCGTTGGCAGACTGTTTGACGTTAACAACAAGTGCGCCTGCGTCAAATCCGGCAGTTTGGACATTATCCCTTTATCAGATCAAGGTCGATGAGGGAAGAGGTGAACGGTAAATGCCACAAAAAGTGTTCCACCATGCAGTAGGTACCAATACTGCGAACATATATAGATATATATATCGCGAGTCCGAAGTCCCTTTTGATGAGGGTATCTTTGTCTAGAAGTCAAAGCCTCGCTTGTACACGAGGCTTAAATTTTTTGTGTAGCCTGCCTTCTTTCCTCCCGATTGAAAATTTTCCGTTTTAAGCGTATTTTTTGAAACTGCCATTTTGCCGTGATATGTCTGCACACACTAAAATGTTGGAGGCGAGTTTGAGCCTCTGGCCTCGTGGCAGCTCATATCCACTGCCAAAAGTACCTGAAAGTGAAATATGCTTTCCCTTTATTGAAGCATACAGCGACAGAAGGCAGTTGAAAAGGATAAACGGAATAAGCTTACTTCACTTGACTCACTTTATTATGAATTTGCCGTCGAATTACTCGATAGATTAATCATCACATGGACAGAAGCGATTATCCAAAATTACCCTTTCCGAATGAATGAGAAGGTTGGCAATCCAGGTATTTGCATGGACGAGGAAAAAGACGTATCGAGCACTGGATCAATTTATTTTTTGTTTTTAGCTTTCGAACTCTTACAGAATTCTATCTTCAGAGATGAGAAGGCAACCAAAAAAGAAGATAATTATAGTGGCCATAGGCCAATCAACTGTCAGAAATCATCAGATTGTCAAGGGGTTAGAAACAACAATCAGAAGGAATGGGGTAGGAGGGCGATTAGCTGTCAGTGGAGTCGGGGGCAATTATAGTGGTGTACGTTAAGTAGCTTACAGTGGAGCTGGAGGTCATAAACAGCAATTAGTGTGGCGCCTTGTCACCGGTAGAGGGTCTTGGTAACCCTGCCTCCTCCTCTGGCTGGTTTGCTGTGGGGTCCTCTTCGCTTGCCACTGTTACGTTTGGTTTGGCTTCGTTCTGTCTTTTTCCCACATAACGGCGCAAAACTTTGTAGACAGCGGTCAGGTCTAGATTTCTGTTGACAGAGTTGGCATCTGAGTACCATGTCTCGAGTGTCAGCCTTTTGGCTTTTGAGATTCCTCTGCCTACGATGATCGCTCCTTGAAGATCAAAGTCATGGTCAGTCTCTGCGGTGTATGCTGCAAGTTGCTAGTTTTGGTCCAGTCTCCCAGCCACTAGTTTATGCTCGTTTAAGTGGGTCTGCAATTTGCGGCCTGTTTCTCTAAGGTAATTGCAGTCTCCATCGTTGCAGAGTATCTTGTAGATGACTGCAGATGTTTCTGTAAGATGCAGTCTGTCTTTAGTTAGAATCAACCGGCGGCATATTGTCGCCTGAGGTCGACGGGCTATGGCTACGCCAGCAGGTTTTAACAGTCGTGAGACTGCTTCGGAGACTCTTTTTATGTAGGAAATGGTCCTTCACTAGCCTTTGGCAAAAATATCAGTAATATTTTGAAAGTAGCTGACATTCTAGCTGACATTTAGATGGCCTTTTCTTCTGAAGTGCTTTCTGGAACTCGTATATTCACTTCTATTGGCTAGGTGATATTATAATACAGCGACACTGTAAAACGGCCAAGCAATTTGCTGATCGCATCCTTAGTGAAATCGATCATCCTCTCCATTCTGAACTAATGGCTGCAAAGTCTGTCCATACCATGCGCCGGAGCTTCCGTCATAAGTCTTGCCGTACATCGGCATGTCAGCCCTCTGTACTCCCATTACTAGCACGCTCCCTCACCTGTGAAGAAAATGGAGAAGTTGAGAGCCGATCTGCCTCCATAACGGATGTGGATATCCTCTAAACCTTACCTTGGAGTATTCTGTGACATTAAACTTATATTTTACCTTACCTTTATCCTTACTCTCCATAAATGGAGCCATATTTTGCTGAAATTTGGGAAATAACTTACAAAATAAAGCATTATCTCTCAAAAAATATGAACGAATCCAACGACGAGTCTGCACTTGGCTATGACAGTAACAGACATACATTGGGAATAACTTCTTTACTGACTCAGACATAAAACGTCAACGTAGAAGGTATAATCATTTCATGGCTAAAGGCGACAGAACTTGCTTAAAAAACTCACAGTAAGCGATCCTAAAAATTTGACTGTATAAATCGTTCAAACTCTATATATGAATGGAAAATGTGCACACACAGACAATCCCCCCTACGGGGACACTTCTCGGCGTATATAAACTAATCATTACGCCAGCTAGAGAAGTTAAGCCTATTTATTACTGCAAAAACGCAAACCTGAACCGAATTTGATATTCCCTGTTCGACAGGTTCTCGGCTAAGTTTTACAACAGGAACTACCTTCATACATTGCCCTCCAGTGAAATTTGACAATTCGTCGTAAACATAATCGTTGAGTGCAGACACATCCTTATAATAGGAAAGCATAAACACTTTGCAGCTGCCCAGCACAAACGTTCAATTGAATCGCCACATTGCACTTACCTCCTGACGAGAACTGAGGTCCGCAACATGGGAGCAAAGCAACACTTACATACCTAACGACCACTTGATGGTTGAAAAACGTGAATCTTACGATCAGGAAGAAAACGCAGTTGGCAGAACTATGAGCACTTTTTAAGCCGATGATAATTTAAGCTTCGACTTGGATGAAGTCCACTTTATGCTCCAAACAGGTTGGAACCGGAGAGTATCAAGCGATGGGGATTAGATTTAAGTGACTGCAGACGTCGCACACCATCTACTTCCCCCTCCAACTTCAGTCAGAGCTAGGTTGACCCAATTGGAATCCAGGGTTTTCACCATAGATTTTTGCGCTGGTTATGCCGCACTACCTACTCTCATTCACCTTCAGCCGAGGTCAAACCATATTTACGAGGACCAAGGCCAATACTGCTTCTTCTGCTACTACTGCTTAGTAGCGATGCAAACGAATGATAGAAGTACTGATACCAATACTGGTTTTAATGTTAGTCAGAGTTGACGCTGATTTAAGTCAATGCTGGGGCTCATGTCCTGTCAATCTCAACCGGGCGTGTCAGGCTGGATTTAAGATATCCTCTCTGTTCCGTTTCTGAATTACGCACTAGCGGAAAGTATATTGGACAATCCTGTTTCTTGCCATATATTTTTGATTGATGACTATTGTTTTTACCTTCCTGTAGAGGATAAAGTACATGCATTTTTGTTAAGGGTCCTAGATTTTTGATTCGGTACAAAATTGCAGTTAAAATTTATTTTATTACTTTTTGCGACAAACAAGAACAAAACACACAGGCAAACAATAATTTTTTAAACTGAAAGTGTCCCATGTTTCTGGAAAACAATGTGGATCCTTAAACTTGCCTCCCCGTGATTTTCTGCACCTTTAGAATGGATTTTTTGCTTCTGAAAGGCATGCTTTTAAACTTTTCTTGTTTATATTGGTGTCCTCCTATTGCACAACACATCAGAATAAAAGGCTTGGTTATGTCATACTAAGTGGAATAGGAAATTTGTTTTAAATCTGGCAAAGTCCGAGTTCGCCAACATTCTACCTGTTTCCCTTTAATAAACCGAATTAACCAGGTTATTTTAATTAGTAAAAGGCTATTACAGAACCAAATCCATTCATCAGACCAAAACGACGTGATCACACGTATGCTTTGTTACCAAATTTCGATTATAACTTTGTATGAGTAAACCACTTATAAATTCGAATGTCACAATGTTTCAGAAGGTAAAAATTGCCAGCAAAGACAAAAGATTAAGTCAGCCTAGTGGTCATTCTGGTGGATTCTAGATGATTGCTTAGGAAATCCTGCTTGGGCAGTCAACTTTCTCCCGTATTGGTGGATTCCATATGAGCGAAAAGTTGAGCGGGTAATATCGATCCAAGTGTGATTAAACTCATGGCGTGAAGCGGGCGTTTGTAGCTTAGCGGTAGAGCGTTAGCCTCCGGCAAAGGCTTTCTCTGATGCGCGGGTTCAAATCCCGCCAAACGCCTAGAGTTTTTCACACTTGGGTCAACTCAAAAGACAAAAGAGACTGAAGGCGCAATTTCTGGCTCATTAGCCGTCATCAGCCAGTCATACCTAATCCCAGGCTCGAACCAGCGGCATTTTAATGAGAGGTTCTACGAATTTCATTATTCCCAATTTAAACCGAGAGGGTGACAAGCCCGCCACTGAGTAGTTGTAGCGTTGACAAACATTCATTGATCGCTACCTGAACGCACTCATCCTGCTCTACCTTAGCGGCGCGCAAGTTGGGGTGGGTATGGCTGGCTGATGACGGTTAATGAGCCCGAAATGGCCTTCTTAGTCTCCCTGGTCTTTGCAGGGCATAGTTATACACCTAAACTACTAGCCACTGTGTGGCTGCTGGTGAGCCTTGAGAGTAAGCTCGAAGGCAGAGCAGAACGATTGCGTTTCTGATATTGATCGGTGAATGCTCATCAGAAATTTGTACATGTGTGGAGAATGCATTGGTGAACAGTTTATAGGCGTAGGTAAAGCAGTAATTTTGGCAGTAGGGTCTCAGTTGTGGATTACCTGGCCTTTTAATTCTCACAAGCCTTTTCCTGCGTCCGCACAGTATTAATATTCACGAAGTAATTTTTCCATCGCCGACTGTGAATGTTTCCCTGGAAAACAAAAGAAAAGGGACAAGAACCATCAAAACAGCAAATGATTTTGGCAGAAAACCACACATACACCAACTATCATGTGAAAGATAAAATATCATCAGTAGAATGGCTGACGATAAATGTCAGGAGGCGGATAAATTATGGTCTTCATTTGAGTCAAAAGCAATGTTGATTGCGACATTCATGCCGCCGGCTGTGTATGAACTAGAATTTGACAGCTAGGCGCAGAATTAGCCTTGACAATTGTAATGAGGCGTAGCAAAACTACATCTGACCAACTTTTCTAGACCGCAGGACAGGACTATAAAGAAGGACCTTAGGGCATATCTAGGATTAATAACGAATCACAGGTTATTTTTTCCCGACTATTGAGGCCGCGTGCGGAATAAATGAGGCAAAAGTGCATATTCTAGTAAGCTATAGAATAGCCACATTGCCGCGAAATACTTGCAGTATTTTTATCTAAAAGAAATCACGTTCCTATGCATACCTGAGTTTACCGATGAAAGGCCCCAATGCTATATTTTCAGGGACTTGACAATTTCAGCATTTAAATTCGTTCCGAATTAATCGCTTTAAATTACATTGAGAATTACGCATTGATTGTGCAACAGACGATTCGGCAAACGTAGGTTTATTGGTTTTTATGAACCATAAAATCAGTGTTATCTTCGGATCCTATAGCAGCTACTCTACTAGGACCTTCTAGCAGTATTGCCCTGAGGGACCTATAGTGCAAGTGACGATTTTGGGAGTCAGCTGTGAATTAGAACCTGGAACAGGACGCCATCTTACACTGATCGTTTTTTTACGCCTCTTGTATATTCTTCAGTAAAGTTCATCCAGCAAAGAACTGTCCAGTCATCAAACAGAAAATATAGTTTACGCATTATTGTTTTAATTTAAAACGGTTTTATGGCCTTTTAATAGTATAAGGAACGTAAACGGCCACTATAAAGAAATTAGTGGAAAAAGGCACAGCTAACACCAGCTTCCACCTTTTGTGGGCCCAGGCACGCATTACATGCTTAGAAACCTACATTATGGATATTTTGTTTCGAAAAGGAAATATAATTTACTCTTCTTCCTGGGACAACATCCTACTGTACCTACCAAATGCAATATCACTTAGGTTGAAAATCGGTGACCCCTATCCACTAGGAATATTGCATTGTCCAACAAATGGGAGAAATAGAGGTTGGCACACAGGGCAGCTGTACATAATTAGCCAGAGTTGTTGCAAAAGCTCGACATTTCCACCCTAATACTTATATAAGTGATCGGGCATGGTGCATTTAAGACCATCATAGGTAACACCAATAATCTAAGAGAACCCAAAGCAGATGAGCAAAGAGCATATGAAAGAACCAAAGAATGGCAGCGCACAAAATGCAAGGATATAACTCAAAAACTAAAGTACACAATATCATAAAAATATCCCAGATCAATTGATCCAGAGACCGAAAATTGCAGACCGATGGCTCTATGTCGAACCACGCACAAGCTTAAGGGTGAGAACCACTGAAGTTTTAAAATGATTTTGATGCAAAAGAAGGCCAAGATGGCCGAGTATCAGATGGTAAAAAGAGACTCTAGTTTGGCGTCTCTGATGTCCCGCTGTATCTGGGGTTCATCCTGAAAGCTCGAACTTAAATACTATGTAAAATAAGGAAACTAAACTTCTACTGAGTCAGACAAAAATCTGCGTTAGAGCCTGACACAGCACAACAACCTTTATCTGTGGAATGAAGCGCACGTTAACTTCATTTGCAGTCTACTGATTTTTTTCATAAATTCTAAGATTTATTACCAACTCCTTATCCTTACCACTTGGGTAAAATGTCTTCACTGTTGTTTGGTCATTTAAAGTTTTTAGATAATGTGACGTCCCGCTAAAAATCTTGGCTAATCGTAAGTTTAGCACAACAAAAGCACAGCTATTGACCACATCACAACTAGACACAAACATGCTCCAATGCTCGAATCTTCGCTCTATACAGAATAATCTACGCAACGTGATACAAGCATGTTCAGACTGCAGACTTTTTACATTTGATTTTAACAGAAGGGCCAAATACAGCAGAAAAACAAGTAAAACAGTAAAATATCGCCTTTCTTTACACGATATGAATTTTATAGTACAGTCTTCTAGGCACCCAAATAATGATGTTGTAAATTACCATACCAAAAGCCTAGGAACTAGCTAAAAGGCCAAGACATATCCTTCGGCTGGATTCTGCCGCCCCGATGAGTCCTGCTAGTCGGCGAATGCTCCAGCCTTACCTGTTTGCTTTCTGGTTGATATAGCGGGTTTGTAAATTCAACTTTTTAACTTCCTTGTAAACCGATTTCTTTTCGCGGTAGGAATCATTATATTTAAGGTCAATAGGCATAAACGTAAATTTTAAGTGTATATTTGGGCTTCAAACCACTGTGAAATATGCACTTGCTGCTGACAGGCAGACCCTAGTATATACTGATGTTGTAACTCACGAAAGCATGCGTCTACGCCTATATTCCTAAAATATACTGATGTATACCTCGAACAGAAATTAATTTCCAAGAAAATTGAAAATTTGAACCTCAAAACGTAAAACTGAAATAAGAGCGTTGTTGGAATTCATGAGTTTATTGAAATTCCAGTTTCTAGTAAACAACCTCAAAGCCTTCCAAATTTAGCGAAACCCCAAATCATTTCTGGGTCCCGTCTAATAACCTATTTCAAAGGGGAAAGTTCACCACAAACGAAAAAAATGTGACCAAGACCGCATTTTAATTAAGCCTCATTCATATTAATGAAAAATTCAATTGCTCAAACAGTCTAGAGTTGCACATATAACTATAACACACTGAAGCCAAATGCTTACTTCTACAGCTTAATTTGTCAGAAGCTTGCATGCATACCACGGCCGTATCTAGTTACAGCACCACGCTGTATAGATAAAAGAAATCTGAAACACTCTGATTAGAAATTGCTCACACTGAAGCCCGACACTAGGCTAATGCATAAACATATATTTACTCATACGATTAGGAAGGTAGTCCAACGAACCACATTGCTGAAACGTTTCCGTACTTGGTTCTTCCACACGCTTAAAGCAGAAACTCGCGGACGTGGTGTGCTCTAACTGGACATTAGAGCACTCCACAAGCTATGTGTTAACTGATTTAGCCATTAACATAAGTTCTTATGGTGCAGTGGTATAGTGTAGTATGCCGCATTGCCGATAACTTCTATAATCAAAACCCTTACTCGTAGCAGTAAAATCTCTGCACTGAAACCGGTTTTAGCTTGAATGATCGGTCATGCAATCCACCTTCCTGTATGCCGCTTAATCCAGCCTACGCAAGCACTAGGTTAGGTTTTTACGGGTGTCAATCTAGTATGTAATTACTTGGTCGTTGTCCCTTTACCATGCCTGCTTGTTTGATACAGGAAGATATGTTGTTTAAGAATTAAGATTTGGGCTCAACGTAAAAAAAGCTTAAGGTAATCTTGGAGTGTTGAAGTCTGCCAGCTGCGGCCTCTATTAGCCATTCCAAGCTTTCTTAACAAGTTCACATGGAGTTCCGGTAATCCCCCGATTGCGCACCATACATGTTCATACTTCGTATTGCGCGCTTGTTCTAGCATGTTTTTCGGAGAAATAAAACAGACTGACGGTGGAAATCCATTTTTTCCAAATGCCTTTCATTTGTCCTACTGATAAAGCCCATATTATCCTCCTTGCCACTTTACAGGAGTTCTTGGACCGTATCCTGTCAGAAGACATGCATTTTGAAGCCTTGCTCTTTGACGTACTTCAGTTCGTTCATTGAAATAAGCAGCAGATACGCGTGCACCGATCTGTTATAGAACACACTTGTCCTTCCATGTTGCCATTAGGGCTCTTATTCGAGCCTCCACCGCGGGTTAGTTAGGACACTAGAATGGCCATTTCTGGCTCACTAGCCGTCATCCGCTAGTGATATTCAACTCCGGCGTTGCCGCTGAAATTGCTGACACAGCCCAGTTTTGAACTAATGGTCTCTTCCGTCAGGGTAAACGTCCTAACCATTAAGTTACGAGCTCACAGTCTTGACGTTATTAGTGTATGTGTCCCCACATCCAGTTTTCCATACACACGACCTAGGCATTGCTCTTATTTGTGCAATAGCCATGGTCGGAAAAACCAATCTAGCCTTAAATATTATACTGCTCGTTGATGAACGTTCACCTGACCGCTAACGGGACTCATCTGTTCTGCTCTGCCGTGGACTTCGACCGAGGCCCTGGCAGCCTTAAGAGCTAGTAGTGAGCAGGCTCGGGTGCGACACCACTTGTTTCTGGGTATGGTTGGCTGACGATGGATAAAAAACCCGAAATGGCCATTCTAGTCTTCCTTGTCTTTGCTGGAAATACTCAATAATATTGCACAATCTGCGTTACAGATTTGTGACCTTATTAAATGGGAAAACTGTATGATTAATAATGATGGGGTGAGAACTCATCGAAGAAAATAATTTCATGCGCCCGGATTTTCAAGCTGTGTGGAAAAAACCGTCATCAAATGAAGCTAATCATTATATATATGACTGTTACCTTTGTGCTTGAAGGAGCGACAATTCTACCTCTTAATACGCAGATGTGTGCAAAGAACTTCAAAATGCACGAGCATACGTTTATTTTCAACATACCTTCGCTTTCTATTATATCGTCGCGTAATGCACATACTTTTCAGTCAGGGCTTTAAGCTAGTAGCCATGTCAAAAATACGGTATAATACTTTTGCCATATATACGTATACGTATAGCAGCCTGGCGGTAGAGGTTTGCGAGGGATCTACAATGGCAATAAGGAGGGACGAGTGGGTCCTCTGACAGATCGATTTACAAATCTATGCCACTATATGTATGAACGAGTGTGCTGTCACCGATCTTGTAGAGGAACAATTAAATTCCGCTTTGCGCAGAAGCTTGCAACTCAAACCCTCCAGACCGTCACGTGGTAACCAAGTGATATGATGAATAGGATCGGGTGTCTCTATAGTGAACAGAAATAGGACCTCATTCATTTATCAATTGGAATACGAACGGAAACGGCTAGCTTAAAAATAACACAACATTACCTAATTATTTCACCTATAAAGTGATCCTTCGCTATCTCCCTAGGTGCAACTTAACGTTGTCCATATTTGAATACTTTGACTCGTTTTTGCATACGAAGAAACGAATTTGGACTAAGGATTAAGGGGATCTACCTAACTGGCGAAACAAAAAATCATTTGGCAGCGTTAGTTGTATAGAACATATCATGCTGGTATCGAAGTCAAACACAAATACACGAGTCTTCCAAACGTGGAGCCATATTTACTCAGGGAGTAAGGCAAAGTTATATGCTAGCAGCCTCCAAACAATAGATTTTTAGATCTCCTAGTCAAAATAAAAGGTATTCATTATGGTGCATTTAAAACCCTCTGATAGGAAAATCTCAGCTTGCTAAATGCTTTGAAAAATGACGGGAAATGAGTAGAAACAGAGCTACTGGATGTTTCCTCTAACCGTTTTATAAGTAGGAGAATTATAAACTTTTATGAAGTAGCTTTCACATTCGGAACATAACGAGAGCTGGCTTTGGAAACTCAGGATCTCAAAAAATCGAAATTGGCAAACGTTTTTTAAAGGTAATGAACATCAACGCAGTGCAAACAGTGCGTCATAAGCTGTTCTCAGTTAAATATGCAAATGAGAATAATCCAACCGTTTAATTAAGTAATTTAAAGATTTACCCTCTCAGTCAAATTAACTTTGAGAAAGACTAATTAAAAAGCCATTGAGGCAATCTAGATGCCTTTAATTCAAAAACTAAACTTGCCCATACGTCCATATTGCTGCATTTAATCTTAGTATAATCGAGTGTAATCATTATCTTTATCCAGGAACAAAAACCCGTTCAACTACTATGTAACTGACCCTTTCTAATATTCATTTTGAAGTTATAAATCAGTTGATAAAAATAAAAAGTATCATGATGTTAATTGATAACTGGATATAACTACCAACTTGAAAATTCTCCTCACCCAAAATAGCATATTTTTTCAATTAATTGGCTTTTTTCAAATTTCGGCATGCATTTTAACCCTTTTAACTAATGTCAATATTTTAACTTCAGTTTTCTACAATGCATCTCCGGAAGTAAGTATAAGCGCAACCGGGCAACTGCATTGACTTTGGATTTTACCCATACGGTCGCTAATAAAAGCCGAGAATTTTTGTAAGATAAGGATTGGTGCACCCTTGGCAACAGTAGTGTAAGTAATGTAGCTCATATACTCCTATATCCAGCGTGTTGTTTAACGAAAACGGTGGTTTTAGAGATATTTTGGGTGGATAAATAGGAGAGGCAGTTAAATATACTTTAATAGCTGCTATACCCTTCCCCCATGGTATATAACGAGGCGTGTAAACCACTGATAAGCAGTTTCGGTTTCCTTTGCGTTTGTTGGTTCCATTTCGTAAATGAAACTAACATTATCTGAAGTAGATTTTAGATAAGCAAGGACATTAAAGCTCAGTTCAGTATGCTTAAGTATATTAAGCGTCATAGACACTGACTGTGAAGACCTCAAATTAAACCCACAAAACCATTTAAATTAATATAAGAGTAAGGTAGAGTACCAGAAGCTCGTTAAAACGCTGGCATCCTAAAATAGAGTACACGATAATCAGTATTAAAACCTTACCCAACGCCGATTAGCAAGCGAGTACCAATCCTTCGCATAAGTCGGCATTTAACATGAATTTTTGGCCGTAATGAACGTTGGCATTCTATATTTGTAACTGCGATTTAAACAGGGTCATCCTGAAGAAACAGGAATAAATTAAATCAAATAATATACAGTAACATTATCTGTAGATATCGGAAAAGCATTGATATGTTGCAGCTGAACTGTCTTCTCCATATAATCTGTATCTTTAACGTAAGCGTACATTAATATTTCAATGCATTCGTCGTGTCCATTAATATATATTTCGAAGACGAATATGCGATCACTTGAACAAGAGTTTTATTTGCCTGACGTTTTGGATTCTATCGGGAATCCAAAACGTCAGGCAAATAAATACGGAAGAATAGCCCATCAATGTTTAAGGCACCGTCTCGTTCCTCATAATCTATTTGGTCCAAATGATATCTCCTTGGATCCGTCTGCAGCCAAGGGGGAAACATATTGAAAGCGTCAATTCTGTTATTGTAAGGTAATGTACGTACACCTTTCACAAGTGTCGTTAAAGCCTTATAAGCACCTATGAATCTTTTTTGCAGTCAAAGTCGTCATGCCTAGATGTTAAGTTCCAGTTACCAACGTACAGAGGTTTCCTTTAGTTTATAAAATAACTGCATATCTTTATCTATAAACGTCATTTAGATGGCAAATAGAACCACAGATGCTTTTTGACCCCCATGAGACAACAAGAAACAAGCTTTAGGGATGAAAGCTTGGTGCTTCCAAGATCGTTTTGTTCGTCCGCATTCGATAAGCGCTTTTCATCTAAAAAGTATTTTCAAGCAGCTAAAGCATTCCTCTTATTCTTCATTTAAATCTTCAGATCCACACAGCTCTTGAATGTAAACCTCAACAATCATTTGTCAGACCATTCATTTAGGCGTTGAGATCCTTTTTGCAGGGTTCATTCATCACTGTTGCATTTAAGCACTCACCATATGTTGAGATCATCTGCAAACCTGGTAGGCCAGCCCATTCATCCAATCACTGACATAAATTAAGAAAAGGAATGACCCAAACACAGAACCCTGATGTACTCCACTCAAAATAGGCACTGTCATTGATTTCGAATTGCAATAAACTTCGACTGCAATCGGCCACTTTAAAAACCGTATGGCCAACTTAAAAGGTTCCCCATTATCCCGCCAAATGGTGTGGAATCATATCAAAAGCTAATAAATATTGAGTTGTTTGCCCAACTTAAATACTCTTAGCCCAAGGATTATGTTTTACCAAGCCAGTGGTATTAAGAATGTTGAGTCAAATAGTTTAGTTTAATTTGGCCTATTTTTAGGTTAGTTATTTTTCTTTATTTTAGCTTAGTGTAGTTAGTTTAATTTAGTATATAATAGTTACGTTATTATGTTTAATTAACTTTGCTGGTATATAACTGTTCGAAAAATTTAACTTATAAACAAAATAATAAACTTAACTGAAACTTATTGAAATAACAGTAATCACATTGCTAGGGGAAAGGGACATCCAATGTGGGTTAAAAACTTGCCAGAGATTTTTTGGACGTTCGTCCGTGTGGCATCATCTAAGGAGCAGGACCACTGCTCCATGAGATAGAAAATATTAGTAAGACATGGGCGGTTTCGTCAAAAGAAATCATTTTCTTCGGAGATTTTTAATGCTAAATCCTTTGCTCATTCTTTCCAAAACCTTGCAACCAATACATGTAAGGCTCACTGGCTTGTAATGACACTTTTTCTGCACTCAGTTTTGCGTATAGTATTTAAATTTTTTATCTAAAAAAAAGAAAGCAGACCAGCTCAGTCAAAAGAAGACTGGCTGGAGATATGGCAAGCGTACTTATTGGTTCGAACCTTGATTGGAACAACCTTCCTTAGGCTAAAAACTTTCCTTCTTAAGAACTTCCCCTTTGAGATTAATGCTCTCGATGAGTCCATTGTAAGTTCCACTAAGAATGTCACCATCCTTAAAATCCGCTACACTGATGAAACCATGTTCACAATTTTTGTTCTTTTCTCCTTCCAGTACTGCGGTCATAGTCTTTCGCCTGTTATTGATCTACCTGAATATTACGTTGAGCTGCGCAAAAAGCATTCCCACAGCAACGTGGCATGGCCGCTCTTACCAAAACGGTGTTATGGACCTAAAACAGTCAGTATTAATCGGGTCTTTTGGAACGACGAGGTCCAGACAATTTGCTGTTTGAGCCTCTATAAGTATTCGTGGATATTCTTAAATTTGCGAAAATTCCCATTGAAAAATTCAGAAGATGAATTGGCGAACATACGTTTTTTTTTGATAATTCTCATCAGGCCTTTACATTTATAGGGTAATTAAGTAAATGGACTATGCGGGTTAGTAGAAAAAAGGAGTCCGAGAACACATCCCAGCATGGTTAGGAAAGGGTCAACTAAAGGATGGTAACAGTTCCATTATAGCGCATCTGGTAGACTCTGACCATCGCGTGGATGCCAAAGTGGCCTTCCGAGTTATCTACAGTGTACCCTCAAGCTACTCAAAATTTCTTGGACAGCGTCTCTTGGCTACGGCAGAAGCGGCCGTAATCAGGCTACGCCGACCCATCCTTTGCGCCCAAAAGAATTTCGTCGCGGCACCACAGTAAACATGATCAAAAGCTGCTAATCCAGCGGCTTAACACCTCAACCGACTACCAGCTCACCCTAACGCGGATCAAATGTTGACCCCGTTTTGACCCTACCCCCCCCCCATTCCCCCTACCCTGACAACCGCACTTCCTTTTTTCTACTAACCCGCGTAGTTCATTTACTTAGTTACCCTATAAATGTAAAGGCCTGATGAGAATTATCGAAAACAAACGTATGTTCGCCAGTTCATCTTCTGAATTCTTGGATATGTTGCATTCTGTAGACGAAATATGTTCGCTGATGGTTTGAAGAGTCTGAGAGCCAAAGAATTGCGTGAATCGTTCAGCACCTATGTTTTCAGTTGTTATTCCGTGCGTTTTAAATCTCCAGCTATCTTTGCGTCTTCGTTTTGAGTCATTATTTTATAAATCTAAAAATTGTTTCGTCAACGTCTGGAGTTTGATTGGGCAGTCTGTAGACAGTCAGGAATTCAGAAGTGGTGAACCACAAGTATTCAGTCTTACCCCCAGGTTCCACATTCATGGTCAGAAATGATTTCAACTTCTGATGGCATAACTTCTCTTTTTACATAGATGAGTTCTATTTGTTTAACCAGTCTCGGTGATGAATTTGCATAATTTCAACATCCATTACGTTGCTCCCTGCAATAAAGATGATTTTCAGTTGTAAACTCACGAATTATGCTTTAATCTCATCTAGCTTATGAAAAAAAACTCGTGCATCGTATAAAATAAGCGGAGTTTCGCTCAAGTATATTTTTAGTGAGTTATGGATGGCTTATCCAGTCCTATATCCGCTGTTGGGTCCACTGATAGTTCATCTAGGTGGAAGTCAATGTGTCAGTCTCCATTTTTATTGGATGGTTTTGTATGACTTTCTTCAACATGAGGGGTGTCCTTAGTGTTCAATATTTTTTATTCGAAGTTAAGTATAGCAGAGGTGCAGATGCCGAAATAGTGTCTGCTAAACATGGCAAAATGATGTTTGTTAAAGTGGACAATTAATTGGTAGTCAAAAAGATAGTTTGATCAGCGTACGTGGATGATATCTTCACGACCGCTGCAACCGAAACCGATGTAGACGCATTCTCAAATGGTGTCAACCAAGCTAATACGTCCAGTAAATTCACGTTCACGGCAGTTACGCTTCCCTTTTGGGAAGTTTTCCTAAGTTGCAGACCTGACGGTCGCTTCCGAAGGTGCGTTTATCAAAAGAAAACGTGGCCCGGACAGTAACCGAGTTTTAACAGTTTCTATCCCCTTCAACACAAGCGCAATTTTGTCCGCTGTTTAGTGCAAAAAGCTACACAAATGTGCTCAGCAGAAGGTATCAAGGAGGAGCTCAACAAAATACAGGACATCCTTCACGAGAATATGTATCTTGAGAATTTACTTTTAAGGAATATGGCTGTGAAACAAATAAAACCCACCATTCTTACTATGGTCAAGAAAACACTATTCCTCAAAGTCTCATTTCGAGGGGACGCGGCAAGTTAACTGCTAAAAAGACACCTGTACTAAGCCGTTTCACGAACCGCTCTAGCAACCAAAGTTTGGGTATTATTCTCAACCAAACCTGTCTTTCTTGGGGTAGGTAAGGATAGGTTACTAGCTCAGACCACCCCATGTTCATCTACTTTTTTACTTGCTCCTGTGGAACAGGTTATATTGGTCGAACAAGACGGTGCCTACCCAAAAGAATAAAGAAACACCTCCCGGAATAGCTGAGACAAAGCCTGCAGTCACTTCGCGGCATGCACTTATCTGCACTCTGGTTGTCTCCCGCTTGTAATAAATGACCGACGTTCTCGACCACTTGCTTTAATTATATCCCTCCCATATAAATTTATTGGCCTGAATAAAATTTACCAAAAGTGCACTTTCCTTTTCGAAACTCTACAATAACTGGTAGGCGCATTTCCATCAATTGCCACGTATGTACCAAGCACCCAGAAACCAGTATTCGACATCGTTTAAAATTTAGCCTTGAAGAAATCAGCAAGCAATGCACTTCATTTAACTGCGTCTGCTAAAGAAGCATAAATTAACCATATCCAACGAATGAGACAGATTAACCAGTGATGATTACTTAAAAAGGAAACCCTTCTCAGCAGAATAAAACCAAGATGGGTAAACCCAAAATTACGCTCAAAAGCGTTCTATGAAACCCTGTTCATTATGCTCCCTAATTATAGATTGCTTTTGTATCTACAGTTATTTGCCTTTTGTAACCAGTATATTGGAGAACTTTTCCATCATACCAGCATCCCGGCTTATTAATCGTTGGGGAGTACAGTGCTCTAAGCAAGTACGGAAAACGGTCACGGGGGTAGATGATGCAGATGGAAAGCGGGCTAACATTTAGAGGGCTTCCGTGAGTGACAGCGACGAAGGAATAACATCAGGTTTGAGGAACAGGGCAGCGACTATCTTCACATTCAAGCGAGAGTGCATAAATGACAACCTGGATCCCCGTAACAACCATCTAAAAAATTAAAATCATTTGGTCACGCTAAGAAGCTTCGCAACAATAAGAATTCAAATGAAGACAAAACATACACAAGAACGGTTTCACCTAACGTTTCGGCTCAATAGAACCCAATTAAATAGATAACTTTATATTACGCACGATATACATCGACCCCAGTTTGATTAAATTCACGGCTCAACAAAGCCTCATAGCTCAATGGTAGAGCGTTGGCTGCGCAAAGTCCTTCCCTGTTGCGTGCGTTCGATTCCCAGCATGGCCGCGAAATTTTGCACAATTGGGTCAACCGAATTTTTCAAAATCTGCCAAACCTTCGTAATAATTTATTAAGCCTAGTGGTCATTCTGGTGGAGTCTAGGTGATTGCTTAAGAAAAATCACCTGAGCTGTACGCTTTCTGTATCCGTAATGGTAGATTTCATGCGAGTAGAAGGTTAGGCGAGCGAAGCTACCCCAGTCTGATTAAATTCATGGCTCACTGCGAGCCTCGTGGCTCAATAGTAAAGCCTTGGTTACGCTAAAAACTTCGCTGCCGTGCAGGTTTGACTTCCACTGAGGCCGCAAGTTTTTCAAAATTGGGTGACCTTTATTATTCAAAATCTGCCAAACTCTCCAATCAAAATGCATATGTTGATCAGCAAATTTTGGAGAAGATGACTTACATGCTGCCCCATATTTTGACCCTTCTCGGCATGTCCTGAATACGGCCAGAAACGTGCAGGATTAAAACAACACTGCTCATCCTCTCTCTATCTTAGTTATATCAGTAATTTGAAGACAGCGTATGTAGCAGAATTTAATGGCGCCATAAATTTTGCGAGCGCTCATCAGCCGCTTCCACTCGCTGCATAAACAGAATAACGAATGATAAATTACAAAATTGTATTCATACAGAAAAATCGACCCTAAACATCAAGGTCACTTGAGTTAGTCAAGCGGCAATCAGTCAATTGGTGTGTCGTAACGGTGGCTGCGTCCCTGTCACCATATAATTACGCGCCTTGGAATCCCAAAGGAGATACGCATAAGAAGGGTGTAAAAGCGGAAGCCACCTGGTAGAGAGTTTATTGTGTTCAAAACCCGGAGTTGGTTTCTTGAGTGGCAGGTGCCAACGTTATAAAGCCAACGCGCTATATGTGCCGCCTCAAGGTGAATTTTTGGCGTCCTTGTCGGGCCCTGTGCAAGTCACTGTCTTAAATGTACTTATAAAGGTGCTTATAATTGATTGTCGGCATATAAGGCGCGTTAGAATAAGGTCACCTGCCGTTTGAGGCACCTGAGTAGCGCTGCGACTAGTTGGGCACGCGCGTGGGCTCGCGCGTGTGAGTGTCCGGTCCAGAGGTTTAAAGTCATCGCGTGGGCACAGTCACCGTGACGGCATATTACCTCGAAGCAGTCGGCTGTTAACAAAAAAATATTGGTCCGCACTCGGCTGCAGCCTGCAATGTTGATCTGGCATTCGGTTAGGCTGGACTCCTACTTCGGTGCATTTCGCCTTTAGGTCCCATAAATATTCAAAATTTGTTTGCAAAAATATAGCGCATCACAAATAAAAACAGAAATTTACTAACATATATTATTTACTTATAATATATTAAGAATATTGCAAATATGAACGTTATTACTTTCTTCAACTGTATTGTTTATTAGGCTTCTTGACATTCCTTAAATAAGAATTTTGTAGTTAGGAGGTCATCTACCACAACTTACCGTTTTGTAGTTATATTAGTGCGTTTAGCGGCGCGAAGCCCCGCGCACACCTCTATTCAACGTACGCAACAACTTTACGTTAGTTAATGTTACCGTGCTTATTTCATTTTTTTTACTTAAGTCCGGTTTTCAGTTCATTATTATTCTGGCTGTTTTACTTTAGTTATGGATTATTTTTTAGTTAAGTGAGCATAGCATTCTCTAGTTTAACTTTCTTAATGACCTCACTTTAGTTTTAGTTACTTATTTTTTAAATTTTGCTATCCAGTTTTTGCATAGTTGCACATTTTTAGTCTGGCACGCTTTTTTGTTGGCAAAAATTAGATTATTTAAATAATTATTCTTTTTTCTCGATTTTCATACTGTTTAATTGTTTTTTTCTTTCCTTTGTAATGCACAGACTGGAAACTCTTTATTATACCCGGTCGTGTATTAGAGAAGGATGGGGCTTTCGCGTGCTGCTCTGGGAACCATCGTAGGATTCTACAAACTGCCACTTACAAAATCGCCCCCCCCCCACTCCCTCATAATAACTCACCATAAGTTGATTCGCCCAACTAAAATACGTATCTGCAACCTCCTATACACGCATTTTACCCCAGAATCTGCACTTTTACTTTCTTAAATGGTGCTTTGGTATCACACTGATTAAAGGTATAACAACAGTGTCAAACGTCTGGAAACGTTTTGCAAAGCTGCGATTAAAAGCTGATGCACCTAAACACGTGATGGAGTAGTATGCAAAGGAGACGGTGTCAAGCGTTTCTGGGAACAAAGAATTTAACTTGATCTGGTTGTATTTGTATGGAATTCTATATAGTCGGGATGCACTTCTCTTTCAAGATCAGACACTAGATGGTGGTGGTCCTAGCAAAACTATTGATAGAGGAACCCTTGTTAAAGTTCATTCAATCAACGACGCTATTTACTAGGACTTTTACTAAATTCAAACTATTAATACCCAGATTGCTCACCCGGCCAGTAAGGGTGTAAACCGGACAAAAGAGAAGAATGTGGTCAGCCAGAAGCACATTTAAGTTACGTCAAGGACAAAATATGTTATCAGACGCATCACACACTTCTATAGGCAGATGAAGAAAGGGAATTAAACCTTGTTGAAAGTAGATCAACAGATATGGTGAAGTGTCTCATCTAGCTGAAGTACTTTTCTGAGCTACCGAAATGGCAAACAAAGTGTACTCTACTAAGCTTTTCTATTTTTAGAAACCGGATAAAGTGAAATAAAATACAGTGAACATATATGACGGCCAGAAAATCATGCCAAATGCCGACGTTCGCGAAAAGTCAATAATCACTGTCGAACCAGCATTACCTGGTGTACGAAAACTTTGAAATAATAACGAGCAAATATAGGGGAATTTAGTACTTTAAATGAAAAAAAATACTAATTTTGTGTTAATAAAATTGTAATGCAGTAGTCGTTGGCCCACCTCGGGCCCAGACCAAATTGGGCTTAATAAGTGGTGGGCGCATTAATCCTAGAGTCCTAGTTCTTGATAAGCAAACGCAGGATAGGTACCATACATTGCATAAGCACTGTATTATATGGAGATCTCGATTATGCACAAGAAAAGAATGCTGTTTGTCTGTATTTTACGTTATAACAAAAACAAAAAAATGATTTGTGGCACGTGACCAGTTGCGCACGCAGAGAGATGAGAATTTCACTCTATTCTGCTGGCAACCTGGGCTATGTAGCCGGCGACTAGGCTTATTAGCCGGCGGATTTTGCTATGTAAAATTCCGTCCCAAGCTGACTTGGGCTTAATACGCGGATGGGCTTAGTAGCCGTGGGCTTAATAACCGGCGACTACTGTACTGAAGTTACGCTGAGGCAAAAGTAGCCACAGTTTATATCAATATCTTAAGAACTAATCGCCAGCTGAATGGATAAATATACCCCCTTCTTGATACCAACATAACATTCCCTTCCTCACAATGTTTATCCATATTACCTTTTTGGATTACAAAAAAAATGAATTTTCGGATGATTGTACTTAGTGTACTACAATAATCAGATCGGATCCCAGGCTGTACGTAAAAAGCAGAGGGCACTTTTATGGGGGGTTTATTGTGCACAGTACCTTGCATTTCTGTTTCGGGTGGCAATGACCACTGGCAAAGCAAGGGCTGAGGATGACTGCATTCAGTCATGCCCGGGAATGTCTCACTGGGAGTGAGAGACAGAGATAGCAGCTGCTTGTATATGACTGTGAAGCGAGTTCAAGGGACATGCGATTGGTGTCTTGCATTGCCAGAGGGTGTGTCAGGTATGGGGGCCTCTGGTGCATCGGCCGATGTGTGGCGTGTTCAAGTGGCCTTCAGGCAACTTCAGCTGGTTTGTACACGGCTCTGTTCACAAATCTGTGCGCGCGTTTATGCTCGCAATGGTGTCGGTCGAAGGTCTTTGCGTCAGGGCGTCTAAAAAGCCCCCTGCAAAGACGTATGACGTTGAAGTAGTAGGTATTGAACAGGGAAGTAGAACAGCATTAATGTCTGTCCGCCACATTTCTAAACTGTCCAACTAACCAAAAGCCATTGTCGAGCAAAAAGAACGTCATTAATGATTCATGAAAAAATTCTATAATAGGTTACTTCTTTAAAATGCGCCTTAACTGTATATTGAGCTGAAAAATGTCTATGCATGTTACCATTTTCTAGGGTTATGTTTAAGTGAAAATGTTAGATTTTGACAAGCTTTTAATAGACCTGAAAATAACCAATATATATTGACTGGAAATAAAAGAACTTTCGATTCCGATTATACTTGAGTATTTTCAGCATAGCTGATAAGAGCTTTAATTTAAATTGTTATTGCTAACGTTGGGGTTCTCCCATAGCATAACGCATATGAACTGAAGGTTTGAGATTCAATATCAGGTTACCTCATATTTCGCCATCATTAATGCCTGATACCCTCAATATATTGAGCGAAATTGTACTTTTCCTTAATAAAAGGCCTTCTCAGGATTAAGTCCACCAAATCCTTAACTACCACGTCCAATTTCGGTCATCACTTTGCAGAAATTTTCAGCTGTATTGTAGAAGTTCTGCGCCACAAATAATGGATATCTTTGTGACGAATAGCCCCCTTGAAGCATTATATCCGTAGAAAGCGAATTGGCAACCCTCGGCATATGTTTATCTGTATTTGCTTTAAAATAGTCGTTTGTCCATCCGCATTTTTCGCTGGATCCATTTCGGGAAACGAAACAACGTGTTACGTCTACAATTGGAACGATAAAGTAAATAGAAACCTGCCAACATGTCCTTTCTCTTTTAAATATCCTGCAACTTCATAGGTCCAGTTCCTCGCTCCACAGTCTCACATGCTATTTTTTTCTATGCCAAAGGAACAGTGGTTAGTAAATGATAAAAATGCAACCTAATTCTTGTTGCATTAGTAAGACATTATTTATCTGACTTTGTAAATGGAAAAATCTCCGATCGCCAAAAAAATCAGACAAAGAAATGTTAGGCTTTATAGCATTTTGCAAATATTCCTAACTACATGGGTATCAATTCAGCCTAATTTTCAAATTTCAAGACTTTTATTTTAGCTAAACGTGATCGCCACTCAAACGCAAAGGAAGGTTTACTGTATCGAATTTCCCGCATTATGCTTTAAGATATCCGTTTTTCCACAATTTACACATATACATGAAACATTTCGACCTGAGATCGCCCAATTCGAAACAGTCCTTTTTCTATGCCGATCCTGACTTTTTATTATTAGTTCGTGGGCTGCAGCAGGAATTTTTTTGAACGCAAAGAAGCCTCTTGGGAAGTGAAGCAGATGCATGCGGATACAACCTTTCCATCTCGCAGATACGCTTGTTAGTCCGACAAGTTCAAGCTAATTAATTTTAGGGTTATAATTATTTGGCAGTATTCTTGAAACATTCCTTTTGTAATGTATAAACGGAATTTTTTGTGAGAGAAAGACCGAATAGTAAAAAAGAACAAATGTGACGGATAGTTTGGAGTAAGAGAATCAAAAAGAATTCATTTGTCCATTTCTGTAGCAAGTATATAGAGACTGGCTGTTATCACTGATGATTTCCCCGTTCATGGAGGTCCTTTTACCTCACAAAGAACTCATTTTGCTTTTAACTACGGATAGACATTTCTTTTATCATAATTTCTTGTATATGTAGTTAAAAATGTTTGCCACTTGCGACTTTAGGATATGTTATAAATTGAAGCGACCTTCGTCCCGCTCGTTTCATCATGAAACATGGGTCCGACAAAGCTAAGGTAGACTGCAATGGCCATTGCTGGCCTGTTAGCCGTGATCAGCCAGTCTTACCCAATTTAACGAGTCAGAAACCCCGAGCTTCGAACCCGGGATCGTTGGTCATTGAGTTTAACACTCTACCATTGCACCACGGCCTCTTAGCTTTGCCATTTATGCTGTGAAATATGACGAGTTTATGTGTTTTAATTCTACATAAATGATGTACACTTTCAGCGTAGTATTCGTCTTAATATTCCACTCCTCGAACCTTTACCAATTTTTCTTTGCAGTTTTGCAGGCGTGAATTGTTGATGTAGAAAATGAATGCAATTTAATAGCGCAGACTGTTTCCGTTTCTGTTAACTAGCCCTTTTTTAGAGAAATTGCCTGGCATTTTTTAAAGAAAATAGTTGTTTTTGTTTACCGCCTGAATATATCTACTTTTCAGAAGAATATCTGCTGCCATTCTTTGGCTTGTAGCAATGCAATTCAATTGAACAAGGTGACCCTTGGTTTTAGGCAAAAGACTTGAATGGTTAAATTATTTTCAAAATCTGAGTCATAACTCCACATAAATATCTTTCTGAGCTTCATTTTTATATTAGAAAGCAAAATATATTTTGCCTTCAGGTTCCATTCAAGCTGATGATAATTTGAGCCCACGAACGGATTCGTGGACGACAGATTCTGCACTGATGCACAGTTATAGATGAAAGGAAAGTAATTCAAATGCATTGATGAAAGCTCACCGGTTGCTCACGGAATAAACTCGCTCCATTCACTCTCGACCTCCTTCAGCGGTCGCACGATGACTAGTGGTGTCATAAGGCAAACATTGGTGACAAGGAAAACGAATATTGTAATTACCATTTCTGGATGATTAGCTCTCATCAGACAGGCAAAGCTCAACCCAGGTGACTCACTGTTGAGAGCGCTGGACTTCTCCAGTCTCTCTATTCGTTACCGGCAGCGTTCGCGTGTGTTGACTACCAGCCCCCTTGCGTCTACTGGGGGACGGGGAGATTTGTCCTACTTAAGTGATGTCTTTATCACTTTTTTCTTCCTTCTTCATATTTGCAGTACAACCATCCGTTAGTAATCCAGAATTGACAAGTCCAATCTCCTTTGCCTGTGTCGGCACTGCTGTTTGACCTACTTAACTAGCCAACGTACTAATTGCCAGTGAAAGTGTCAGTTTCCTATCCATTAGCTCAGTCAATTCATGAGTGGCACCTCAGGGTGACTTTTAGCATCGCTGACCAGCAGTAACTGAGCCTCAGTTTTTGTAGTTTAACTAATTGGTGACCATTTAATTATGTTTCGATCTTAATTAGCTGTCTAGGCGTTAAATATGATAATAGTTTTACAGAAAATCATTTGACAGTAATCATTTCAATCTCGCTTGCCCTTAAAGACAGTAACTTCTCGTTTGTTGGTTGCTCGTCTTCATGCAAACACCCGGGTGGGGGTCGTCTAAACAGGACACAGGAACATGACTTATCCAAAATTAATGTGGTCTTTTACACGATTTCGAGTATATTAGGTTTTGAATTATACTTGTTTCATCATTACGCTGAATAGAAAAAAAATAATTAAAACCTGCACATTATGCTGATAACTCCGCCACTTTCCAAAAAGCAGTTCTTTCATCTACCAAAACCATCCCGGTAAGTTGTAAGAAACTTGAAGTAAAAAGTAAATACATTCTAAGGATAGTACATAGCAGCAAAAAAATAATACTGCTTTAAGGAGAATCGGCAAGCTAGGAACTCATGACAATTTTTGCCAATGAAATACAAAGCCGAAGTTCATGCAGAGAGGGAGATATAGAAAAAACTGCACACTAAACGCGCTCATATAAACATATTTAGATAATTCTAGAATCATATATATTCCCGAGGCTGAGTGATGTTGTTCAGAACGAAAAAGAATGTTTTTGGTCTTCTTTTTCGTTTGGGATCGTTGAAGATTTCGCTGAACAGCACAAAAATAATCAGATGTTCTGATCGAAAGTTCACAGAAGCAAAGATTGTCTGAATGTCGCACGTCGAGGAGAAAGTAGCTGTCTAAAAACCTGGGATCTAACACGTAAACGTGACTATCAATATTCAATTTTTCAACCAAAAGACGGATTTTTTAAAAGCACTGCACTATTGTTGACGAGGAGGTAGTTGGCCAGGTTTTAATGTTTCCTTGAAATTTCAACAAAACTTTTGCTGTTTTGTTGTGATAAGTAAGCGCCTGACACGGCATTTTTTAGGTTTGCGGTTATAAGAAATATCTACATTGAGCACAAATTTAAGTCCCTTGCCTGTATGAGGTGGTCGCAAGAGTCAATGTTTTGCGGAGGATGGTGTAGTGTGTAGTTGTGACGGTCCTTAACAGAGAACCACACTCCTCACCATACCCGACGTCAACAGAGATAACCTAAGTTGCATACACTTTTAAGTGATAGTGAAATTCTTTTGAATATAGTATGGCGAGTGCTGCAAGCAACATTCCGCAATTGTAAAAAGACCGGTTATCACTCGCAAAGCAACATTGATTAGGGCTGCAATAGTGCTTATAATGCAGTTCAATTTAAATTATTTTCAATCGCGCTAGGATGCTGTCTCAATGAAGAGCTTCTTTCTGACCGCTGTGAAAAGGTTTATAATGTTAAAAATGGCTACTTAAATAGCATGCATTTTTATCATTAATTTTGACTGCCTTTATAAATCCAAATTTATTTTATGAAAAGGATGCACGATCAATTTTTAAATGCTGCCCCCGATAAATACAGCATGCTCCATGTCTATTGCGAAATTCCGTAAGAGCTATACAACCACTTCCTCAAACCTTAGGCAAGAACGTACATTTACTTAAACAGAATGAACACAGCATTGAGTTTGTAAAACTTGAATTCAGTTCTAGCAGTCGGTGGGTTTCAAAATCATTCGGCAATTTAGAAAAAAATTAAAACCGAAAGAAACCCTTCCTTTAAGAATGAAATTTGAAGAAGGCGTAATTTGCTATCAGATACCTACAGGAGAGAACTTTTTCACGCACGCTTTTCAAAAAAATATACTTGAAATTATAGATGTGGTCAAAATCAATGATACAAATGCATGCTATTTTGAGTAGCCATTTTTCACAGAATCGACTTTTTCGCAGTGATCAGAATGAAGCTCATCACAGAATTGAATCATATGATAAACAGTATTGCAACTCTAATCAATGTTGTTTTGCAAGTGGTTACCAGTCTTTTTGTTGCTGGAAGCACTCACCATACTGTATGTTTCTTAAAATGTATTTTGGCATTTCGCAAGCAATTGTTCATGGTCTCTATTATCATTTAAATGAAGGTCATAGTGAAAATTGGCAGAATTTTTCTCCGTGCTCACAGTAAGCCAAATAATGCTAAAATGCTTTGACGAAGAAAGTGAAAAAGTCTTATGTCGGTTTATTTAGAGTCCGTTTTTATCAGTTTAGCTCTATGTTGACCTTTACTATATCTTTGAAAATGTGCGAGGAAATTTTAGGACAATTATTAGAATGTCAGTAAAAATAACTTGTATGGCCGCCAAAATTGAACCCTTCAACTTAAACGACCCGTAATGCATGTCACTTTGCGCCAAATTTCCGAATCGTTAGGTGTAGGATTAAAGTGATAGTAAGGTTAAGTTTTGGGTTCAGATTATGATTAGCGTTTAGGTCAGAATTTGGTCTAGAGTCAGGATTATAGTAAAAATATAGGCTTGTGTTCGTGCTCGCTGTAGGATTCATGCTTAAGATATGGCTATGGTCAGGGTGTTTCATGTTGAGGTAACTGTTAAGATTAAGACACAGGATTAAGTACTCGTCCTGAAATTTATCGTAACCCTACTTCATTTGGAGGGAGCGTTCTTGTGTACTTTTTAGGCAGCCATAAATGTAGTTCATAAGGCACAAAAATCCCATAGCCGAACAAAAGCGTTTGCTTGGCATACAATCAGGCTGAATTCGTTATTGTCAAGCTCTTGTGGGGTAACTTATATCGTTTTTCAATTTTTACTAACCTTTTGTCATGCTTAAACGCAATAAATTGGCCTTTCAGTGTCGCCTTTTAAATATCAAAGTAAAATAATATTGAAAAAACTTCATTTTGGTATAGGCATTATCTGCTTTCATATGCACTTCAATGCGGCCACGAATACCTGCGTCACTTAACGGGTTTAACGCAGTCCACTTCAGGCAAATGTGCCGAAATCAAAGGCACGAACTGCGGCAGGGCAGGCGTTTGTTGAAAAAGAAAAAAAGTTTCGAAGACTAAGTGTTCTTGTTGTACTTGAGGACCTTTTTATATATCTGGATAGCAGTTGGCAAGCAATCATGATCAGGAGTAGCTCTTATGGACATTTATTACTCCAAGGTATCTGGCTTACAAGAGACAAATAAAATAAAAATTGCAGACAATTAATTCTATATGAGGAAGTAAGTTTGTCTGCAGTCGCAGTTCTATTATAAAATTCGGACGAAATTTAGTACTGAGTTAAGCAAAAACGCAGTGTATTTTTCAAGTGCCGACACCGAAGTTTGCATGTTCTTTGAATTTTCTTACCATACAAGAAGTAACTAAAATAGTTGATCGTAACTGCGATGGAATTCGGAGTTAATTTATCTGGATGTTTTTGGTATGGGTTTAAATCTTTTGCATAGGCTTATCTCTGATAAGAAAGCAAATAAATAAATTTTAATATATTTTATTAAATGAAGTTTGCAAACATTACCGTGAAATAATAACAGCTGAACACATTTACGTTTAAAAAAATTCACACAAGACCAAGGGAGTCAAAAATTGGCCTATTGAATGCGAACGCCAAGTATATATTAGTTACGGTAATGCCACCTGCCTAGGGTAAATTATTAAACGCTGGGAACAGCAAATTATGCTTTCCACCATAATGAAAGATTCTGGAACCGAGATATATGATAAAAGAACTAAAATCAATGATTGAAAAGTCTATTTAGCAAAAAAATGTTTTAGGCAATTCATCATCTGGCCAGTACAATTACATGAACAATGAAAATTCTGCAATTGGAGAGGGATAATAGCTGAAGGCAGTTAAAGGCCACATCTATGTGCAGTTATCTCTCACATGCTCCTATAAAGCATGATACATTGACGTACCAATGAGGCACCCAGAAAAGGGGTTAATCCGACACATACGGTCTGGCTAATTAAACATGAAACCTGATTGATCTTGAAATCAATTATCGCACACCTTGTCGATTCGATCCTACCGAAGCCTTTCAAATTTTCTACCGGACACCAGACAACTTCTCCAAGGGACTACGACAACAAGTGCTAGCAACGGCCAAGAAACTGGCTATACGGCTAGCGAATTTAGTTATGTGTTGCCGGAAGACGATAATACAGCGCTATCACGTCCGTGACCGACGATAAAGCCAGGTGCCGATTACATATCACCCCACCACCTAGGAACAGTTGTTCACTTCGTGCAAGCGACAGTAATTCTTACTCAACGTACAAGATCCAAGACCAATACTGAGTCCATCAAGCATAGTTACCTCTACATGTCAATCTCGCCAGGAGAGCGGCGTGCAAACGATCAACTTTAATCATAAGATACTTATTCACTGTGTAAAAATGCACTATTTCCATTATCCCTGCAAGTGTACCTGTCCAACAAGGAATTGCCGAAAATATATTTTTTCTAAAGATAATTCTAAAGGTAGACATTGAGATATTTGCAGACTAAACTCAAAGCTGCTTATTGAAAAATAGCCCATCTACTCGGTCTTTAGTCGTTGTACTGCAAACTAAAACTGGAGAAGCACTAAAGCTTTTCAGTTGAAGAAATGACTGTTCCCGATATATGCATCTCTTAATTTTATAAAACACTTCAACACCAAGACATTGAACATTCGGTTCGCGTATGTGAATCTAAAATATTCAGGAGCGCTTCGAAATCAGTCACCTCTTTATGATTATATTGAACTATGAGTAGAAACCTTAGAGACCTCGTTGGCAACCAAATCCATGTCAGCAAGGGATAGGCTTCGTACAACTAACGCTCTAGCCGCACGACCTACGAGGTCCCATCGGAAGACCTGAGTTCAATCACACGGGTCAAGTTACCTTAGTAAGTGTCCTAAAATAAGAAAAAGTATACATTGATAAAGTTCAGTACACGGTGTGCTGGATAGATATATTCATTCGGTGTGCAAGACAGTGCAAGACAGTCAGTTGTTGGATAAATAATGAAAAACAGAGATTTGTAATATCTTTGCCAGGAAACACTGATAATTCTTTCCTGGTGTTCCCCTATGAAGTGGAGAACCTCACCTACCAAGAAATTGAGAACAATCCACTGCGTTACAAATATATCCTCGGCAAATTTGAAATCATATGTTATGAACTTCGTTGCGTTAACAACCGAGTAATATTCTGAGAATTGGGCAAGTACAATTAACAAGTGGGCGCCTGAAGGCATATTCAATGTTCCAGGTGAAAATATCATGTACTTATTAATGCCACCTACTTAAAGTTAGAGAAGTCATAGTGACAAGAGATATTAATCACGCTTCTGATGTCCAGTACTTTAAATTCTTGCTTATTCAGATATAGGTCCACTGAGTGATAATTATTTGCATGCTTTGATTATGTGCTCTTCATCTGCTTCCCCACATTTTGAAGTTACATACTTTTCTTCATAAATAGATGTAGCCGCGTAGCAATGTTGATCAGCAAAAATGTACTACCACGTGTTGGGCTATGTTTTAAAATCGGATACAGTATAGGCAAGAAACTAAGGCGTAATAAAATGCCTGCATGTAGTCTGTGCTTCCATGAGAATAAATAATTTTATTGCATGTTCATTATTGGGCGATGCATGGCATAGAAGCTCTCTTAAGTTTCCAATGAGAAGACTAGAAAAAATTCCCAAGATCTCTGAACCACTTAATTTTGTCCTTCGTTGACCTGTCTCCCAATTGGTCAGATTTTCTATTTATACTGCTTTCTTGTAGTTTAGGCAGGTGTCAGAATCAACAATTATTCCAAGGTTTACATTTATTCATTCGATTCATTTAATTTCGCAAGATACCTCTCTTGTGCTTTTTAATATTTACCTCTATTTAATTTTTAAAAGTAAATTACATACTGCAATCGCTTAAACGGCTTCAATTGTAGCAAGATTTAGTTTTTGTAATTCATGTAATTAATGACTAACGACAACAATAATTATTTGATAACTAGGTAATGTACGTTGCAACCGGATTTGGTAATAAAAAGTCTAATTTAAATGAGCCGCATATTTATATTTTGTTAGAGCTGAGAATTTTTCTTCAAACCGTTTGGCGGATTTTGCCTGCTTTCATTTTAACTTCAGCCACCTGAGAATTCTGTTTATCTTCCTGATAGACAAATGGTCTTTTCTGGAGTTTAGTTTAGCGCATTCTTAGATCACTGGCACACAATTTACAAACTTTTTGGCTGCTTCAGAGATGATATTTAAACTTAAGTTTTTTCTGGTTTAAGCTCTGCCATTTTGCTTATCTGCAAAGGTGAACTTCAAAAATACGCTTAATTAGAACATTTTTTTATTTGCCACAAGCCATATGGGGATGTAACAAATTGAAGTTCAGTGTAAGCAAAAAATTCTCTTTAAAATTAAGCCGACTGAATATATTTTGCAGATTTTTTGACGTTAGGTCTAATTATAAGTCACACCCTTCAAAATATAATTGTAAGTATCTCCTTCGGTAGTTGTTCTGGTAGTTGCATTGGAATACTAAGAAAATAGGGCGCTTTTGAGACTCTCATGTCTTATTTATCATGACTTTATTGTCAAGAAAAAAATTTCAATAGCTCGGCCATTTTGGTTTCACGATGCACCACCAACCTGACTGACATGCTTACATACTAGACATAAGCACTTTGAGCCTAGGTGCTGCTGAAAATGCCCCCGCTAAACAACAAAAACACTGTGTTATCAAAAAACCTGAAGTAGGTTAATAGAGACAAACAATGGTAGCATTTTACGTAGTTTAACTGGTCATATAAAATTCTGTTAACTGAGATGGACCATTAACTACATGTGCGTGTTGTCGTAAGCATGTACGTTCTTCAATTTACTCCACTTTAAACATTATTTTTTGTTCTGAGGAATGTTAGTTCACAAATGTTCATCAAATTTCCATGCGTAAAAAATTTCCTTAGTCAGATTTTGTTGATAGAGAAGGAGAAAAACTGAGCTTAAACCTAGGCCAAGTCTTCGAACGAATAGCAAAAAGCGGTGTATTCGAACAGATTCTCACCCATGATACCCGATGTACCGACTGATTTACTACCTTCCCAATTCTCGGTTTCTTCATTTTCTCGTACTAATCTCGTATATTTGACTCAGTGCAGTTTTATATTCTTTCTGATACGAAGAGGCTTACCTAATTTCTAGCATTTTTACAAAGTCTATCACTAAATTAATCATGGGCTTACATGTATATAATTATTAGCCTTAACTAAATAGAACGCAATGATCTGTAAATTTTCCCATGTTTCATATGAAAAGTCTGGTAACTTTAGCCTACTAAGCCGACTTTTCCAAAAAGCACAATGCCAAATAATTGTGGCAGTAACAAATAACAGCTTTTAAACTCCAACAAGGATTTCAGTGAAATCATTCAATAGCAATCGATTACTTTGTTCAAACTCTACAAACTAGCCATTTAAGCACTAAAGCGTCAAATCTGAATGAAAAAAGAATGGTGACTGTTAAGTGCTGACGCATAAAAAATGCGTTCAATCTTGTGGCGGCTTATGCAATTTTACCTCTTCTAAACTACAGTCACACCAGTGTGCAATAATTCATAAGATAAAACTTAAGATGTAATCATGTTCTTTCCACGCTTCTATGGATTACCAATTGTTCTATTGCTAATTTAACCAGGATCATTTTTTATACATCTGTCGGTTTAAGGACATGGAATGAGAACCTTACTTTAAGCAAACGTTGTTTCATAGGAAAGAATTAGTCTCTTCGAACTGTTGACTCCGTTACGGCTCATTAATGCCAAATCGAGACTCTTGGGTCAGTGAACTTTGCAAGTCACTGAACAGCAATATGTTTTTCTGGATACTGACCTCCGCTTGTACCAGAGATAACCAATTAATCACCTCATATTTACACAACTTTTATAAATCTAGGTATGATGATGTTGCCGTCTAGCATCCTTCTGCTACTGTCCGTTGGTAAGTTCCATATTTTCTTTCAACTGTCCGTATTCTTTATGCTTCAGGAGTGAAAATTATTATTATGTAATTCATATACTAGTCTAGGGATTAGTTCACATATTGAGCTCCCTTAATCAGTTTTTATGGATATTTTCATGAAACGCCTTATTTTACTTGAAATTTTACTCAAATGACAGTTTTGAACTTCGTAAGTTTATTTCCGCTTGCAAAAATTGCTGTTTAGGCAGGCGGTTTAACACTCTTGTGACTCTTGAGGGAAATATTACGATACTAAAAGGAACAACTAAGAAACGTTGACTATATAAATTATTTATTGAACAACATAGGCTCACGCTCTGCGTCATATCGCTCCATTGAAAACTGAATATTGCTTACTGCATATATTTTGTGGCAATAGTTTTCTTGGTAGCGCATATATGTTCTTATCTATATTTAAATGCATACTCCAACGCTTCCCGTAAGACAAAAATTTGGGGCATTTTACATGCGATATCACTATCCCAACCTAACCCTATTCCTAACAATAGCCCTAATCCTAACCCTTCCCTTTACCTAACCCTTACCCTAACCCTTACCCTTACCTTACCCTAACAGAAATTAATTGTGTAGGCATTTAAATTTAAATAAGAACATATGTGCGCTACCAAGGAAACTCCTGCCCATTTTGTAAAGAAAGAACAGATATGCTTAGGAAGATGTATAAGGCTTTTAGGTTCGCAATGCTATGCAAATGGTCTCTAGTTGAATGCTTATTTTAGCGATGTTGAAAGTGATTATTCACGTATGTTAATACTTAGGGCTTACTTAATAGATTTGGAATGTTATTTTTTGGCGCATTTCCTTTAAATCTACTCACAGGCTTCTCTGTGGTTTGCGCCCGTCCCTATATTGACGAATCCTCAAAAAACGTCCTGGATGGATTAACCGAAGACGATGCCCTGGACGTCCTGCTTGCCTCCATATACAAACTGTTGAAATTGTCGCGTTTGGAACATTCAGATGGCCCAGGTTCCGTTGCAGAGCGTTTAAATGAAAAGCGTTTTTACACTCGTCCGGCAATTCGCGTTGGATAACTTTCTGTCCTACAGAATCTTTGCCTAACTGTTGATTTCGAAAATTTAACACCATGTTGTCTTCAAATCATCTGCAAATGTACTCAGTTTACCATATTTTCCAGTTGACGTATTTGCTGGAGTTTTAAATAGTACACTGGCTGGCAAGATAGTTCTTTTCATTGCTCGCAGTGGTAAGTGGAGCGGAGAAAAGCCCTGAGAATGGGGGTATTATATGGTTGTACTTGAATGTCTTAAAATTAGTTTGAATAAAAGGAGACGCGTGATTTGACAAAACGTGTATCAAATTTAATCGCAAGGAGTTAGAATTTTAGTTGGAGAATGTCTTAAACCAAACGTAGGACCTTAAATCGATCTCTGCAGATAGTGTGCATATCAAAATAAGGGAAGTTTACTTATCACAACGTGAACAAGAGAGCAAAAACTGGGGATTGCTGATAAAAACAAATGAAGAGAAGCTAGGGTATCTGCGAAAGAAAAAAAGACATCTTTGTTACAAGGCGGGCTAAAGGAACAGGTAGCGTTTTAATGAACAAATCGGACTACGTAACAAAGGAGCAATCCATATTATCAGACCAGATTAAAATTACATAAAGTAGACCAGGAGAAGATTTTACTGGTGAAGTAGAGGTACAGCCGACTGACTGCGTAAGAAGAATCCACGCATGTGACGTTACAAGCGAACATGACATCAAGTAACACCTGCGAATAACGGGCACAGGCACCCTTCGTTTGTGTGGTCTACCAAAAATCCACAAGGTGGGCCTACAAAACTCGCCATACCATTGTAAAATGACGTGGTAAGCAGGGAAACCCAAACCCTTACAACCTCAGCTCGCACCATATAGCTATCCAGAGAGGTTCACATTTATTGAACACGTAAATGAAATGAACGTAAAACGCACGATTATGTTCTTTCTTGATGTCACATCACTGGTTACAAACGTTCCGGACATTGAGACAGTCAATTACTTCGGTGAAGTTCTTCTAACTAAACAGCAGGACATAGAAATACCGACGAATGCATTGAAGTAACTATTACTAATTTGCACGTTAATTCTGCTGATCCTTTTTGACAACCAATTATACAGACAAATAAATGGCGTTACTCTGACTCACTTCTAGACCCTCTTCTAGCCAATTTATTCAGGGGACGCTGGAGAAATTTCCACTTAGCGATCAGATCAGTAAGCTTAAACATTAAGGTCACTGCCTTAATGACATATTGGCAATCACCGCAAAAGAAATCGATGTAAACGCACTCTTAAAAGCACATCCGTTCATTACGTTCATTTTGGAGGTAGAAACAGCTGGGTTGGTTCCCTTTTCGGAAGTCATCCGATGTCGAGGACCGTCCGATAGCGTCGGAAGGAATGTTTATGGGAAGAAAAATTGGTGTGAACAACAAACGAACTTTGGCGGTTTTGTATCCATCCATCAGAAACGCAGTTTAGTCTATTGCTTGGCGCAAAAGGTTAAAAATATTTTATGATAGACAGTATTGAGGAGGAGCTTAAGCAAATCTCAGACCTGCGTCACGAGTACGGGTACCGTGAAAGATTTCTTATAAAGACTATGGTTGCCAGGCTAGTTAAGCTTAAAACACTTTCTGTTGACAAGAAAACTCTTTTCTTTAGGGTCCCCTTTCAAGGAGATGTGGCAATTGAACTCCTTAGAAGACGCCCTGACCAAGCCGTGTCACAACCCTTACCAGCAGTGAACCTGTAGTTTTTATTCTCAAACGAATCTAATCTTACAAGAAGAAGGAATGGATAGGTTACCAACTTACATCACTATCATGTGAACCTGCTAATTTACTTGGTCGCATGAGTCGGCATCTATCCAAGAGAATAATCGAACACCTCCCAGCATGGCTGAGAAAAGGTGAAGTCAGAAGCAACAACAGCGCCATTTCTCGCGCACATGTGGACTCCGACAAAGACTTCCGGGTGATTTATAAGGCCCCACCAAACTAACCAAAATCCGTCGGTCCACTGTCTGCTAGCAGCAGCACAAGCCACTACTGACAAGTTGAGGAAGCCGGTCCTGTGTGCACAACGAACTTCCTGCAAGCCCCACGCTTGACATGACCAACAGTGGCTTAACAGCATGCGCTTTCTGCGCGCTCTCACTCTTCCCCCCCCCCCGCCCCCACCTCGCATCTGCACTGGATCCACCAACTTCTCAAATCCGCGCAACCAGCTGTCTCGTATCGACCCCCAACCCCGCGCACTATTCTCATGACTCACCTGAATGAAAATGCGAACATAATTGACAGCATGTCTTACCGTTGACCCCGTCACCAGCCAATAGGAGTGTATCGAAGGCACGCGTATGCCCGCCAACTGCTCTTCTGTAAGACGTTTCTTTTTAAATTGTCCAGTTTAAATTATCCAGGAATCCAAGTGAAGTCTCGGACCCGCGATGGGGTTAAAGCAAAGGGGCTCGGAGCGAGCCATGTTCACAGTCTGCTTGGAAGAACTTCAGACATGTACATTGACATCCAAATGCTAAAAAGTATCACGCTCCTTTGAAACAAGGGGGTCAAAGATAAGCAGAATTCGGTGTATCTTTAGGGACATGCACAAGGGATAAAGGTCTCAGAAGCCGGGTTTTAGGTGGTTGGACTTAAATTAACGTTTCTTCTTCCCGGCTACAGAGCATGCTTGAAAAAGCATGCGTTAAAAATCACTCACAGTTTCTTAAACTATGCAAAGCCAAAATTCCTCTCCGTACTTTAAGTGCCTTCCTGACCAATCTGTTAACTTTAAGTAATTTGCCTTATTTCATAAGGAGTAGAAGATGGGCTGTGGTAGATGCAAAAAGAACCTGTGGGAAGTTATGAATTTTTAGGAAGACGTAAGTAATAGAAGGAAACTGAAATATGGGCTTGAGTATTTTAAGACCCAAAACCTTTCACTTAAAAACGTATTTCGCTACTGACTCGTGCATTTAAATTGAACTTCTAACTTTTCCAACAGTCAACTTTAACGATACTATAAGCAAGTTTCGATCCAAAGGATTTACTATCGAATAATAACAATATTATTCAAAAAAGAACTGTTGTGTGTACAGTGGTAAGGAACCCCGAACAATGATATTCCAGAAGAATTCCATTCTTTTTTAGGTTAAGGTGCTATTTTGAATAAACGAATAAAGTTAACCAACGCAAAGGAGCGTAAATGGTTCCGTATGAGAGGCCAAGGAAGATGCTGCATTATTTACTTTCGGAGGAAAGAAATCCGCAAATATGGTAATAAATTCTTCGGACTATAATTGTTTATGCTTGGTCTGAAGTTGAGATGAATACGAGGGCAGAAATGTATCAGCTGCTGCGGAATAACCACATAATAATTTCAAGCTGCCAACTTCTCACTGGAGTAAGATACAACGTTTGGGTGGTGTGAGCCTGTTTAACAAACAAAAGCTTGAGTACTTCGCTCTGGACCACAATGATAGTTATGACTACTAGCATCTGTGCATGTGAAATTGTTGGTTATCGAAGTGTTTTTCTGTGACTTCTTGTCTCAGGTAGAGTTTTGGACCGAGTGCAGGTTATTCGTTGATCCTGAGATTTTTATTACTGAATAACGCCTTCAAGTTAAACTTAGAATTGATTCCCGGCTTAAGTATTTAACCGCACTAGAAGAACGTACCAACAGGTCTAAACTTTACAGGGTATTTTGCACAGAAAAGACCCAAGCGACCAAGCAAATTATGCGCACACTGAGTAAGATAATACTTCGGGTATTTTTAGGGACAATTAGAATTCTTTAATTTTCTAACTCAAACGACACAGAGTGCAACCGAGAGAATGTGGACAATGCTATCAATTAAGTCAACCTAGTATTCATTCTTGTAGATTCTAGATACTTGCTTAGGAAAGCCTGTATGGACGGTCAGCTTGCTGAACCGTAATGGTGGATTCCATACGAGCGGTAAAGTGTGGCGGTTAAAATTGATCCAAGTGTGATTAACTTCACGGTGCATGGCGTGCGTCGTAGCTGAACCGGTAAAGCGTGGGCTGCGTAAAAGCCTTCCCTGCTGTGCTGGTTCAAATGCCGCGACGCCGCTAGCTTTTTAACAATTGGGTCAACTTAATTAAAAATATCTGCATGAAACCCCTACCAATTTCTAAAATTTTAAAACATGCTGGCATTTCATATTTACAACTAACCAAGGTTGCACGCAAATAATGATAGTATACAACGTTGTACCGGAAATATACTTATATATCAAGTAGTCCTTTATCTGCCTGATCAAATAATCTTTCGGGTGTTATTATATATCTGTGTGCGGATGAATGCAAAACCGAACATTTTAGTCAACCAAAGTGCTATCCTAATTTGAAGGAATAGTAAGAAATTGCTATGGTCGGTTGTTACACGTAACAAAGTCGCATAAATAACGTACAACATTGCTTGCTAAAGTCAATTATATTTTTTCAGTTGCATGACAGTTCGGCCGTCGATTTTGAGGATGTCCATTAGGAGCTTCAACTATTTGAAGCAACGTGCCGACTTCCGCGAGACATACAGAGAAGGCAGACTCGCGGAGAATTTACCCCACTCTCTGACCACTACCACATTGGGAGACGGTTGTCAAGACCAAGTCAAGAAGGCCGTAGATGGGGGAGGGCGCAGATGGCTGGCGCGACCAACACTTAACATGCGTGTCAAACAGGACGTCTAGCTAGGGGGGCTCAGGAATGGGAGCGCCATAAAGGCCACATTAAGAAGGTGCCACTGAGTATGACTCTTGGTCCGCAGACAGCCAGTACACACAACAAGACACACACAGGGCAGACTGCGCCATCCAAGTTGTCCCGTCAGTTGGCAACCCTCCAAGCACTGGTTGATTTAAAGGCTTTATCCATTTGCGATAACCTAATCACTGCTAACTAGTTCAGCAAAATTTGTAGTTGGCAAAAGAGCTGTCTAACAATTAACACACCCGAGCGTTATTTTATTCCATAGTTAATTCTTGTGTAGCTAAAGTAGTAAACTTTTGGCTTGAAAGAGGAATAGAGGAAGGCAAATAGTTCGCAAATAAAACTGTAAACCACAGGAAGACTTAAGTATGAGGATCACCGGATAATTATGTTTAACAACTGAGAATATCTCCAGAAATCATTTGCGTTGCACTGCAAACTCTTAGGAATAGAGGAAGGCAATTAGTTCGCAAATAAAACTGTAAACCACCGGAAGAATTAAGTATGAGGATCACCGGATAAATCTTTTTAACAACTGAGAATATCTCCAGAAATAATTCGTGTTGGGCTGCAAACTCTTAGGGCTAATCACAATCAACTCTTTCAATCACCAGGAATACAGCTTGAATCTGAATATATATAGCATTCAAGTTCACTCAGTCACCTACAAGGAAAAAATATCTTACTGACTCGCTTTGCAAATTTGAATTGAAAGGGTTGAAGGAGATTTATACATTGCAATCGAGGCGACGATTTCGAAGTTTTGGTTCCATCTCGTTCCAGCTCAACAGAAATGTATCAGAACTGATTGGCATTTGCGCCCATTTCCCTTAGAATGACTATAACAAAATGAGAATTTTCGTCTGCAGTTAGTAGCGGTCAATAAAGGTGACTATGTGAGTTCTAGGAAGCAGTTCAAAAGAAGGAGATGCGAGCAAGAGTTTCATTGTCCTGACATTTCGGATACCGTCCGACTCAGACTATTGTACCATTACCCCTGATTAAGGAGTCCCGATGGAATCCGAAACGTCAGGACGATAAAACTCTTGTTCCAGCGGTCAAATATTCTTCTTCTGAAGTACCTGTCATTTAGGGTCCGTACGTCTGTACTGAATATGAGATTTACCTCTCCGATATAAACGGAAGCGAACAATATTGATTCAAAAGGACAGTCTTTTTCACATAAAATTGTGCAAAGAGCAAAAAGCTGCACATAATTTACAGTATCCAACTGTTCACCAGAATAAAACTAACGGAAGAGACAGTCAAGTATTGGGAAAGTACTATAACAACAGTGCGGGGTTCTGTTCAATTCCAAAAATACCAGTATGGTAACAGGTATGTGAATGCCGTGTCGGAGGCGGCTGACACCTGCAGACTTTTGTCGAAGTAAAAAAAGTTTTCGGCATCCCCGTCTCGATCGATATCTACATCTGTTCGTGTGTTTCCAGAACCAGCATATGCTATAGTTTACAGGTGCGCCTTCGACTTCTTTGCAAATATCGTATTTTGTTTAATTGCATCTGCAAACAATGAATTAAGATGACATACTAAACTTCCATGACATGACATTTGATAGGCTACAGGAGCCCCTAGATCTAGACTCTGCTTAACACTACCATACACAGAGCGTAAGATCTTATGTGCGACCGACCAAGTTTTATGAAAAAGTTTTCATTTTATCTAACAAGCAGATATTTTTGGCACACTACCAACAAAAACAAAGGAGCCTGGTCGATCTTTTTGGTTCATTAGCCACCATCAGCCAGACATTCCTAACCCCAACTGTTGCACCACGCCCAGACACAAATCCATGATCTGTAGCTCATAGGTCTAACAATCTAACCATTGAGTCACGGGCTCACAGGCTCTTTTCGGTTTTCAACAGGGAATGTGAATATGGACGCTCACCGATCGGTTATGAGATTCACTCATGGGCTATACGTTTGGGGATCACTCTCGAGTCCCACTCCTAGGCCGCACAGTGGCTAGTGTTCAAGGCAAAATATATTTCCTTTTATGCGACAGTCATTTTCGTCTACTAACCCAGCCTAGGTTCATCGTCGTTATGACGAGTCACCCCAAGGCTCAGATGTATTCAGATTCCAATTAATAATAATCACCTTTTCGTACAAATGTGATGCTTTATAGGGGAAAGACGACACCGTCGGTTAGGTGGCACTGAAGATTAATTGGAGCCAATCGTAGGTTTCCCGTAGATCAATAAGAACAGCCGGCCACTAAGTCAGATTTTCGCCTTGAAAAATGCTCTATATCTGTGTGTGACCCATCTTGCTTCCTTTTTTGGCGAAGAATGTACTTTTCTAGACAAATGGCCCGATATTCTAGGCATCTCGACCACCAGACAAACGGGTGTCATGGTAGCAGTGCCCTTCTGCCCATAAATTCAAACATTTGGTACATTTCTATACAGTCGTATGTTAAGAGCCTCCATATTTAAGAGTCTACATTGAAGCATTTTGTAAAAGATGATAGTTTGCTCTGGAAGTAGATTACAAGAGAGTCGGAAAAATGAGTAGCAAATTATTGCACCCGGTTAGTGCATAAAAGCCCCTCTTCCCCTACCCCACGAACCATTTAAGAACTAAACTAACTATGACTGACCATTTCTGTCCCTGCATTGTACTGGCCCACTGATGAATTGTTGAAAACATGTTTGCCAACATGAATTCTCAAATTCTCTTTTGTAGTTTGATTACATCCAATGCACTTGCCCCACCTGATGAATTGGTGTAGGGGAAGTTAATATTTGCACGTTCATTATCATCTTTGTAGTGTTGTCTGATTTTACAGCAGATGTCCTGATTCATGAACTGCAATGACTTTTACATAAAGCGTCCTTTTGCGCAAACGCCGCCCAAGCTGCGGCCCTCATAGTTTAACTGCAATAAAGTAATATTTGTTCTTTAAAAAGAGGGATATTGCGATTTACCAAGTAATATAACGATGTTAAGATATACTAGCTCCTTTAGCAAAACGGATGATTTCAAAAAAAATCTGTCGTACTAGGTAAAAGTAAGTTTTAAATGTAGAGGAAGCCTGTTTAGGCAGTAAAAACCAAGTGAATAAAGCAACACAAGTAGGGTTGGATTGAAAAGTAATTGCTTTATAACAGTTTAGGATCGATATCCTTACATAGTACGCGCAATGTAACTCATGACTGTAACCGAATAGCCTACAGTTCGAGTTGCATTACAAAATGGCTTCGCAAGAATTTCCAATTATTGCTGCCGTTTATACATTACTTGGTTTACGTTGGCCTAACACAACCAGATTTTTGTTTGATTAAGGCAACTGGGAGGTCACAGGTGTGAGATATTTCATAAGTTCACGTGCGGATATGCCACTCAGTGACTAAGAAAATTTAATGAAATTGTCAAGTGCAATCTTAAACATACTTTTTTGTACACTAGCAGAAATTTCCTTCCGCCAAATTTCGTTGTAATTAATTCGGAATTTTGTTAATGAAAGGTACAGATTGTTCCTTAAATTGTGATAAACACCTAAGATTTTCACTGGCATCACTCAATAGGCCATCAATAAGGATTATAATCTACGCATTTACCATAACCTTCAGAATAAAATATTTCTGAAAAGTATTCACCCAAAAAACGAGTCCAAAAAATTCCCTTATGCAGTTGTCTGTTTGCATCTTAGAGTCACCCAAAAAACTCATCTCCTTGCCAAGAAAAATGTACCTCCACAACAAAAGTCGAGAACTAAAAAGCTTTCTTTAACAACTTAGCTCCTGAAAAGGCGCTTTTCTTAGATATTTCAGCGTCGAATTTCGGTGTACGTTACCTTTCTGAAGATAAAGTCAAGACTAAAATGGGAAATTTCAGCCCGTTTTTGGCTTCCCTAACGATTAGGGATACATCTGCTGAAAATGAAAGAAAAAACTGTTCTATGTATACCGGAGCAGTTTTCAGTTTATTTATTTGCTTTTAGGCTCAGTTCTAATGCAACAAAAGTGACACAGAGCGGCAGAATATAAACTAAGATTTTAAGAAAACTTATAAACGTTTGCCCGTTATGTTTCAAGTTTTCCATAAGTTAATTTTGCTCTCTAATTAGGAAATGGTTGGAAATCTTTTGCATACGGTCTGACAGCGAAAATTCATGGCATGTCTCAGATGTTTGTATGTATTTTTACTTACAACCATTATTTTTGATAGGATTCATTAAATTTTAGCTTTATAAGTTTATTAATTGATTTTTAAGTCATACAACCTAGGAGATTCGAAAATACTGTGAGACGCAATACTAAGCTCACCTCTGATGATAAAAACTTGTATGCTTTTGAATCGTCAGGAAAATAAATCCACGGTTCCGGTTATCGCCTGCTCCTTCTCTTAAACAATCTACAGTACCAAACTATTTTTCGCACGTAAACTCCGCATTTTCTGCCATCAGTATTATAAATCCATGCAAATATGCATAAATGGCCAGTTCGACGCCCTTCAGTTGTTTAAACCTTTTACCATTCCTATTCTTTAAATCTTAGAATCATTTAATATACAGTATAGTATATTCTAAATGAGCGAGATGTTGTCTTGCCTTGCTCTCTGACTATTATGCCTGAACATAGCCGCCGACGTTGTTCGTGAATTTTGCATACCTTTATTCGATCGCAGAAAATACATCTCATTATTGTTTTACTAATATTGCTTTAACACCACTTCATTATTTTGACAGTGAATTCAATCAGTGAAAGAGGTTGGATTGGGATAATCCTTGTGTTATGAAAACATTGCGATTCTTTCCAGAAAACTGAAATTCAATAAATGCACTCTGGTCAGAAAATAGATGGATATCTGCGTGCTACTCGTTTGACAGTCTTTTTTATATTTTCAGTTTGTGGCGTTTGTCCCAGTATAAAACTGTGGTGCCTATACGCGTGACACTCTTCCTTTTAAAAATCTGTAACTTCTCTCAGTC
>JAYGXS010000001.1:15822696-15834040 GCA_036362985.1 Ligula intestinalis | reverse complement strand
TTTGATTTATCCGTAGAAATATGATGTTTAAAAAGCAGGCCAATGCACAAACTTAGCCAAAATAACGTCGTATTCAAATGAACTACTAAAATGTATATTTCTTTCCAACTCAAATTTAGCGGGCCACGGCCTTGGTCTGCTTTACCCAGACAGAAGGCTTTATTGAGGGTATAGGTTTCCCAATCCTTTAGGACAGCGCTGACGTATTCGTGTATTCGATCATAGTCATGTGCAAGTCGTTCCGTTGTTCTGTTAAACGTGGACTCAGGAGCACCCTGCATGATAATGTTGTTTTTCCGATTTATGGACGACTTCTGTAATACCTCACCTATAGTTTCGTTTGACTCGTCTTGAACAACTGTGTAATTTTATCGGTCAAGGGAAACCCTTGGTGTGTTTCCAGTCTTACTGCTATCGGAACACCCCGAGATGTTGTTAGGAATAGTTTTTGAATTTGTGTTTCCGTTACCATCACCAGAGATAGGCTTCTTTTGGAGGCTGGAATGGCACTGATCAGGTCTGGTTTCGTGCTGCCCCCTTCTTTATTTGCGGTTTCCTTCTGTAGTTTGTATGCAGCCTTCACATACCCACAAAGAAGAGTTGATGTGCTGTGTACATTCTGCATTTTTTATTCGGAAAATGAGCCTTTAATTAGCGGGGTTTTCAATTCCGAAAGTTCATCATGTGCTGAAATTAAGAGCAGAATATCAGTCCCGCAGACCGTTAGAGATACTTCTGTAGAATCTTGATCACGGTGCACCTCGTCAAGGACAACTTGACCATTTATTTTACTTGCCTGATCATTTTTGTGCGTATATGCTTCGGCGAGGGATGCTGCTGCTGCGTAAAAGAGGTCCCCTCCATCATCTTCACCAATCGCCAGTTTCTCCTTGTGAGGGAAAAATCGAGAAACTTTTTTCAGATCCTCCATCTCTACTCTAAGACTATTAACCACCTCCTAAAGTTTAGTAAACTTGTTAAGAAGGTTAAAATCTGATATGCAGGCTTCATCTTTATTAGTTTCATCTCTTAAACTTTTAAGACTTTTACATCGCTTGGCAGGAGGACTTTTCAATCAGCTTCGTGACCGATCTTTTGTATTTGATGACTGAATATGATCCTTACGGCTGTACGCTTCTGTAGCTCCATCGGTTAGCCATTCGACTTCCACCCGAGGCATCCGCGGTTCGATTGCCTGCCCCACTGGCAGCTTTGTAGAATTATCGATTGAAGTTCCTGATTGTGTTCGGTGTCACCCATTCCGGCCGGGAGATGCGCAAGCTTTTCTTAAGCGGGCAACAGTCCTCTACTAGTTGCTGAGCTAAGTTCCTGAAGAAGCGCCAGGCATCGTTCGGGTCAGGAACGTATGCAGGGCTCCAGTCAGTCACGTTAAGTTGTCCTTTCATTTTCTTATGATCTCCTTTCCCTACATTCCTGTCTCTTATTGCACGAGCGACAGGTACCGAGAAAGGGCTGTACTCCCAGACAAGAACATAGTGATCGCTTAGGCAAAAAGGAGTCTGAGTATTCAATCCAAGGATAAAGTTTTCGTCTCTACGAATGACGAGATCCAGGCAGCTAGATTGTTGGCCACCTCGGAACCGCGTGTCCATTGTGATATGCTGGGTAAGAAATTCTTAATTTACCAAGTGAAGTATTTTCTGTTCGAATGAGTTCTCTGATCGCGAGCTGTGCATTAAATCCCAATCTATGTTCAGAGCGTTAAAATCTCCAAGTAGAAGAAAATTTTTGCTACGGCAGATCTCTTTGACCTCAGAGATAAGTACATCGTCCGCTTCGGTTCTTTGTCCTGGTGGTCTGTATACCAGAGCAATTTGGAGGTCAGGTTGGTTAGATTCTCCCAGTTTACAACTAAATTTATCGCAGGAATTGTTTCTGTGTGATGACAGACTATCTGGGAGGTAGTTGATACCAGCTCGTATGAACATCGCGATTCCCCAACCCTTACGTCCCTTTATGTCCATGCGGATAAGCTGAAATCCTTCCATCCCGACTTCTGCATCTGCTATTTGCTCAGTTAACCATGTTTCAGTTAGCGCTATCAGGTCCGGTTGCACATGGTCCACGGCGAGTTTGAGTTAATCCAGTTTGTTAAATAGATTGAGTACATTAGTGTACATCATAGTCATGTTCTTGGCTTCACTCGATCTCGCCTCGGTTACCTTTATTGCTGGTCGTGAAGGCAAGATCCACCCTTCATTGATTTTGTGGAGATTTTCACGTTATGTTGATTGCCCGGCCGTGTGACTTTTGTTAGGATGACGGGCATCCTCCACAGAAAGGGCCTTTGGCGTCGGACAATATCCCCATTGCGTATTTTCAGGCCCTTCTCTCCTTTATCTTTAAAAATGGCTAAGTCTGCCTTTAAGGATCTCCATTTTATCCTCTCTTTTACCGTGCACTCTTGTTGGAAAAAACCTCTTTAGCCGGGGATTCCTCTTGCCGTTCGTTCGACCAGGAGAGCTCTCTGATGTTTATGCTCAAAAATAAGTTTTAATGGCCTGGCTTTCCTCCCTTGAGAATTGGAGTTTTCCTTACTGTTTGTTCGGAAATGCTTGAGTGTCAAAAATTTATCATTCTCAATAATATAGTCCTTTAAGCACTTCCTTAAGGCCTTGGTGTCCTTATCTATTCTGCTCTTTAGACTACCATTAGTTGATTCAGGGAGCCTATGTAGAATAATGCACTGTGTACTATCCACCTCAAATTTGTCTCGAGGTATTTATTGGATAGTCCGGCTGATTCCAGCATGGGCCTCAGTGCTATGGCCATGAGGATTTGCAAGGTCCGAAAGTTCCTCATGGGCTGAAATCGGGCGCAGAGTATCACTCCAACAGACCGTTAGGGATGCTTCTGTAGGATCTTGATCACGGTGCTCCTCGTCGAGGACAACTTGACCATTAATGTTACTTGCCTGATCATTTTTGTGCGCATACGCTTCGGCGAGGGATGCTGCTGCTGCGTACGTTAGGTCCCCACCCTAAAGTTCAGGCATCGTCAGGTTTTCCCCGTGAGGGAGAAATCGAGAAAAGTTCTTCAGCTCTTCCATCTCCACTCTAAGACTATTAACCACCTCCTCAAGTTTCGTAAATTTGTTAAGAAGGGTAAAATATGATATGCAGGCTTCATCTTTATGAGTTTCATCTCTTAAACTTTAAAGACTCTTAGATCGCTTGGCAGGAGGACTTTTCAATCAGCTTCGTGACCGATCTTTAGAATTTGAACATATAGCTGTGACAGTCTTAGAATGGCTGACGCAGCTTTTAGTGGATAGAGGTGAGAAGACGGGAACCATGACAAGTTCCGATGTACCCTGGGCCCCAAATACAGAATTTATTTTCTTAGTCAGAACAGTGTTAATCCAGCATAACAGTCTTCGATAAGATAGAGCGTCACCACTGACTATATGAGGCGAATGTAAGCGAATAAAGGTGAAAGGGGGAGAACTAAGGCAAGTCCGCATGTGCCCGGTGGTGGTTGGTAGGCTATTGAGACGGAGCTCTTCACACTCTAAGTTGAGAAAGATAGACAAGGGTTTAGATGGGTGTGAGAGAAGAAGGTACTGTAGATGCTGCACAAGTCTAATATAACTTAAAATTTACTCATGCATATTGTGATGGCACGCGTTGGAGGGGCGGCATTGTGCCCGACCCCTCGGTCCTTTTGGCTTTTCTTGACACTGGTTTCAGGTAAGTGCTGAGGGGAGTGTAATAGATATAGATATAGATCCCTCTAGTGCTCCCGGACCTCCGGGGAGGCAGAGAGTCACCGAGCTCAGACGAATGAAGAAATAGAGAGTGCGGTAGATGCTGGAAAAAGTCTACAACCACTTAAAATCAAAGCACGCACGAGTCACTGTCCCTGCATCAACCTGTTCGGAGCATACGATGCACATCATCCAGATCGATGGTTGAACTGTTAAGGATAGCAAACGTGAGTAGCATTAACGGAACCATTTTATCGCGCACCAACCCGTTCCCGGCGTCAAGATAGTCTACACAAGATCAGAGGTAGAGTTCGGCGTAGTGGAGGACACGTCTAAAATGTCCGTACCACACTAAACATGATAACCTCGGAAAATAAACCAGGTTTATAAAATATTGAGGCTCGGATCTTATCTCATAGGAATTGCGCTAGAGGCTAGGAGAGGAAGGAGTCATTGCGACCCGGATCTCCATTACTGTCCAGAAAATTATTTGATAGGAGAATTCGTTGTTAGTCGGATCTAACTTAACATTTTACCATGTGAAACATTACACTTATTCCCGTTATCCTAAGCTGTTTACGCGCACCTGTGCTTACCTATTTTTACTTATTTATTTTATTTATTTTCACGATAGCACTACATTTGTAATGAAAGGGCCCCTTGGGCCTTAAATATAAAATTGGCAAGCATGATTATAGAGTCCAAAAACTCCCGTCAAATTATAATAAAAATGTACTTTCAAATGTTCGGTAGCTTGGCTTTAAATTTTTTTCGTTACATTTGACCTATAGGAGGACTAATTTACATTTATTTTGAATTCTGCCTTCGTAAGATCAAAATTCCCTCGACCACATTTCGTATTCTATGCAATCGAGGTTAATGTTGGTTGAATTTAATTCTTTTAGTTTATTTAAAGAAGCATAAGCCTATTTAATTTAATATATTTGATGAATTCCGCCAAAACTAAATTTCAATTTGCGCTCCCTAGTTAAGAAATAAATGTTTACCCACTAAATATTTTCAGCAGTTGGGCTTGGTTTCCCAATATCGCATTGGCCTCACTAATCATTCTCATCATAAAATTTATTAGTATTATTACTGTGGTATAAAATGCGTAATTATTTACCATTTTTACAGCAAAGATACCAGCTTCAATCCCAGACACGCGTGTTTCACCGATTTTGTGCCCCTGCCACGAGTTGTTCGGCTATTTAGTGTGTCAGCAAGCGTTTCCATGTGTTTTCGAGCATACGAATGCCAGTTTTCATTCTGCCTTCTTTTTGTTCTCAAAGAAATTGGGGCGCTTTATTTTCCCTGTTGGAGTGCCCTGCCCCTGCATGTTGTTATGTTCGCTTCTGTTAAAATCCCTAAGATGAAGCTAGATTCTCCTAGCAAGACCCATTCTAGCATCAGCCGACCTGTGCATTCCTACCGTAGAGGAAACATATTGTATTTTTAGTATTACTTACTAATTTTGCGAAATATGTATGAACGACATTGTTTTCTGCTTAACATTCATCGCTCATGCATGCGTCTCCCTTATGTCAACCTTCGACGCACTGTTGACGGTCATGGCAGGTTCTCCTGTTTTCGTCACCTTCTCGACAGACTCGGCAATCGGCAACGGTGTTTTATGTTCGCATCTTTCTCACCTCAGGAGCTCGAGACCCCTACGATGCCCTCCTCGGTGAAACAATAAGTATGCTGACCATATCCTGATAATGCATTGTTTATTGAAGGCACAAGAGTCCCCTCGTCCCGCCGTACAAATCCTCACCAGCATGATTCATCCATCTCGTGTACATCTTCTTTCTTAAAACCTCCCAAATTGCATTCTATATATGTTATGATGCCAGTTTAAAGGCAATTTTAAAGCGTTGGTAAAGCACCTCTTGGGCGCCTTCCAAAACCTCGAAGGCAGGAAAAAACCTAAAACAAACTCCCTATGTTGCACCCAGTATTGGTTTTTTTCAGGTTTTGTGTTTTGTCAATACTAGGCGAGATAGGGAGTTTGTTTCAAGTGCAAAAAACTGACTGTAAAGGTATGATACAAACAGAATATATGTACAGTTGTAAACTGAGTTGACACATCAGCAAGAGAAAAGTTGCATATCGTTTAGGTACATAAGCTTGGGACGGGGAGAGTTGGCACAAGAACACCATGTTCTTAGTCTTCCTTCAATGCTTGTTGGCAAAGGTTGCGTGCTATCGGCTGAAGGATTAGCAGATTGCGGGCTGCAGCTTCAGCTTCAGCAGCATTATCTTCAGCATGAAGCCTGGCAGGGTTCAAAGTCCACGAACGCCATAAGAGTGAGAGAGAGATTCCACCGAGGCAGCACCCAAAATTCGTGAAAGTTGTCCTGAATGTAGAAAACGAGTAATAGCTCTCTTAAACATAGGGCAGCTTTGCTGGTTTTTAATACGTCTGGGCAGCTTATTCCACATTTATATGGCGTTTACTGAAAAGAATTGCTGGTACATAACTGTGCATGCCACAGGAAAAAATAAAAACACATCTCGATGACTGGCACGCCAAGTGCTCGAGCTGCCCTATTGTACTGAGAGGATGAAAGGTTTGGCCATTTAAAAGTTTAAACAGTAAAAATAGACCCTTCCGTAATCTAAGATGCCACAGGGATCCAGCTTTATAAGTTCACACCTTTGTTGGTAGGCTAACTTACGAAGTTCTGTAGTGAAAACTCTTCTAGTGAAGAAGTGCTGCACCGATTCTATTTTCTTCCGTTCACTAGTGCACAGAAGAATGAATAGGGACGAGCAGTATTCAAGACTAGATCTCAAGTACATATTATAAAGGCCAGTTCTAACCTTTATGGTATTAAAATTTCTAAAGATAAATCAACTCTTCTGTAGCTTCCGAGAGCTGCGCAAGGAGTTTTTTAATGTCCGTACTTTTTGAATTTGCTCCACCTAATGCCTCGTGCCACTGGCCTCACCTAGGAGCCTATATACTATACTTAAGTAATTATTCTATCCGTGAGTGCGTACTCATGTACGTTTACTATTTTAAACTAACCGACGTCAGCTCACTTTTGGCCAGCAATAAGGTTAACTGCAACTATTTGAATTTTTATAATCTATCTGTGCAATTTTTTCTCACTATTTCATCAAAAGGAAGCTAAAAGGCGTTTGCCTATCTCTCCCTCAATAAAACTGAACTGAAGTGAACTAAAAACGTCTCAACGTAAGTTTGATGACACACCAGTCTATTTGGAATCAATGCCTTCCCCTTTTGTAGTTTAGCGCCACGTTTCCAGGCGCAAACTGGTGCGGCACGCATGAAACTGGATAGTGATGGTAGTCCTAAGCCAAGGCTCGAATCTAGCCATCGCCCCCGCAGCACTTGATCCCGCCCCCAATCTCCTGGATTCTTTTAGGACACCGGGCCTAGGAGAGTGCGCAAAGGGAGAATGGAGTAGATGATTCGCGAGTTTATTATAAAGGCAACCTAATCTATACACAAGTTACCGTGCCTGCAACTTCCGTGTTGTTGCGCACACAGTGGACCTTGTCGAAATCGGTGGTCAAACTGTCGTTTGTGGATATGATCTTACCCCACTTGCCAAACAATGCGGTTTCTCTGCCCGTAGAACGCATTTAACGATTGAACTGGTCCAGAGTATGCCTTCACTGTGCGGGTGTTCTCAAAACCTTTGAGCGTAATCAATGTAAATGTATAATTATGCTGGTCTCTTACATGAACCGCGAACTTATATTTCGTTTTGAGGTAAAGGAAACCTCTATTTCGAGCGTACTAAAAATACTTTCACAATTGCCCTGTCCGACGGTTATTTTAAGTCAATCAGTGCTCTTTTCCGGATCTGGAGCAAAGTAGTGAGCACAGTATCCTTTTCTATGTCTTTTTTAATGCATATTTGCAGGACATTTTACAGAGGCAGGCGATGAAGCTGAAATTTTCTCGCTACCTTTTCAATAATGATATGACACCAAAGTTTTCCATTTCAAGTTCACTTTGCTGAATCAGCATTTCGTGTTTTGAGCGCCATTATTTTGGAAGTTCATAATATTCTTTGCCTATCCAAAGTCTGTGCATTTTAAATCTACCCGAGCATATTTTCGAAGACGTATGTTAGCAAATAAATGCCGTTGCCAAGGGAACTAAAATGAATGAACGAGCCGATGAGGATGAGGATGAGGATGTTTTTGAACACTGTATTGGTGATATGGTGATCAAAAAATGCATCGATACGGTCGAAAAATTAAAACAGTGGTCGTTCACATTCTTTCAGGGAAAATGTGAGCAGCATTCATTTAGTATAAAAAAGTAAACATACACGCCTACTGACTTATTAACAGCAGTACAACTACATAAGTATAGTATGTCAGCTCATAGGTGATGCCAATCGTACGGGCCATTAGGTGGGACAACATCTAAAAAAGAGCATACAGTGTCTGCATTTGTGCAATTTGTGTCGGGAATGGAAAACAGCAGCAGATCTTATTGATTAAAAAATAAAATGGATTGTGTTATGTGTAGTCAGATGACGGTAGACGGCCTTCGTGATAACTCGGCGCACCTACCGTGTGGTTCTCTTCTGGGACCAGCTCAGGTCACCGTACGCGTAATTTGGACTGCGAAACCGCAAAACTGCCGATGATGGAGGTGTGGGGGCACGCGTAGGTGCATATGCATACTAAGCGGCCCACCTGTGCTCAGTCCTACGTTCGGTCTTCTTGACTATGTCATGACAGTTTGCGAAAATGGGTGAGAGAGAGAGGAGAGAATGTGATAGATTCTGTGCAAGTCTACTACCAATGTGAATAAAATTACACGCAAGTTGCCATCCCTGTCTTTTCGCTGTTGTGAGAAGTGTGACAAACATCGTCGGTAGCGATAGTATATGTGTGTTATCTGTTGAGAAATGTCGAACGGTCGTCATCATTGAGAAGATAGGACAAGGCAAACAAAATCTTAAATGACTGGAAAAATTCCACCATATTTATCATGGACGCAACAACGAAGACGATGACAGTCCTATGGAAGCAGAATGCGAATGGGCTAGGTCAACCGAAAGTATCAATTATTCCAATTATATGTACCTCAGTGTCCTCTGTGTCACCAGTCACTGAAAAATCTACTTAAAATCTTGCCCCTTCGGAAAATGGTCGACAAACTTTATTATTTAACTTTTTGTAGTGCTGACGAAGAAGTGTCGACAATTAACATAGGATCGTTTTTTATCGTTTCCCAATGAACTTCCTTCCCTAAACTCGTACTACTTGGGATTCCCGTTTTCAAATTCATACGTATGCATTGCAATTGCGAAGTTTTACCTCAAGCTAGGCGACGAAAAAGTGTGCAATACGTGAGAGTCTAACCTGGGAACCGTTACCAGTTGTACATAAATGCGACAAAATAAAGCTTTTGCCAAAATTGACTGTGATATGTACTTGGCATACTCATTGACGGACCCATTTCGGACTGCAGAAATTGCAAGCTTTGGCCAAGGCAACCTTAGATCATACTTATTTTAATTTTTAAATGAGACCATTACCTGTGCTTCCGAGATCGAACGACAGACGAAGACAGGTGCTTAAGGAAAGAAATGGATGGCCATTCCCCAACGGTCACACGGAAACCAGAAGCATCTAACAAATGTGATAAAGATGTAAACAAGAAGCCGCAAAATAAACGAAGAGGTTATGCTTTCTAAGGGAATGAAATATAGTCTTTCACATACTAAATACCTAAAAGTCCCTGCGCACTCAACTTCTGTAATATCAGCAGAAACCTGACGATAAAAGTTTCACAATTTAGAATAGCACCACAAATGACTCGAAGAACGGAACTCTTCTTTTTAGACACGAATAGAAGAAAGTAATAAAAGCTCTTAAATGGACAAAACCATCATCGTTTTTCCTGCGGACAAATACTGTTGGGTTGCCATGTTGAACAAATCAGACTACGATAAGAAAAATCTGTCATGGTTAGACGATAGGTCAGCATATAAAACTCTTAACGCGGGCTGTACCAAAACCGCTGTCAGGAAAACGTGTTTGTAGTCATTGCTGAACGTTCACTGACCGCTGACGGAACTCACCTGTCTCGCTCTGCCTTTGCCTTGGGCTACATTTCTCCGGCTAGTAGTGTAGGCAAGACAACGAGCTCGTGACTCCATTATAAGGGCCTTAGAATCTGATGAAAAGTTTCCGAGTTCGAGACCCGGGTGGTGCATCACTTGGGTCTGAGTATGACTGGCTGATGACGGCTAATGAGCCAGAAATTGCCATTCTAGTTTCTTGTGTTCTTGCCAGCATTACTATCTGCATATTGTCCGAATGCTTCAAGTACAGAGACGTGTTCATCATCGTACTCACCGCGGCTCCAATACAGGCTTAAACACATTTTGAGAAGAAGAAGAAGAAGGCTTATTGAACACTGGAATCATTATTTTATTCGTCTGAGCTTTCGGCCTCCTGCAGGAGTCCATCATAAGAGATGGAAAAACAGCAACAAATGAGGTGGCTAGTTCTGGCGTGTGCAGAAAACAGCTAAAATTTGAACGTCTAGAAAATGAGTAATTGTGTGGCTTGACCGTTGACTCGCTTCTGTGGACTTTATCAGTATGTGCTAGTTGCCGAGATCGGTGGGGTGGCTAGGACTATTTAAAGAAACAGAATCGTCAACGAAAACAGGGGTCCAATCCAGCCAGAGTGGCGGGGGAGAAGGCCCAAGATGGAGGTCTCATCAATCCTCATGTCGCCCGACGAGGGGGCGATGTTTATACTTTGTTGGTCATCGTCCGCATGCACACAGGCTTCATGGTGCCTATAACTCGTGGGGATCTCATACAGACCTTCCGCATTGTGAGGGGATAGGATTTCTGTCCGGCGCTTGGGGACCTTTTCAAATTTGTAACCAGGACATATCTCCGAAGTCACCTATTTAAATTGCGTGTTCAGCAGGCGAGGCTGGATTTGTGCAAGTTCTCCTTCGCACTTTTAGTGGTTAGGACCTGGAATGCCCTCTTCACAGATTTTGTGATGTTAACATCGCTGGACTGCTTAAAAGAAAACCTTGACAAATTTATGTTCAAAATGAATCTGAGCCATAAGGGATTTAACTCCAGCCTTGAAACTCTCGCACTAACTGTCATATTTTAAACTCTTGTTTGAACTCTTGCCATGCACATAGTTTCTGTTTCAATTTTGATTTGCAAATAATGTACTCAAGGGCTCCTGCCTATTTCCTGTATGACGTACACATATACACACACTCACATCCCGACAGTGATCCGAAAAAGTGCAGTCTTAGCTATGACCGTCTCATCTGCAAATTCGACCGACGTAAAAACCAATGGTTTTTTGGAGGTGAACAATAGTACCAGTGTATGACAACAGGTACGTGCAATCGGGATATTGACCATCGCTGTCAGTGTTCGAATACCAGCTCCTATCGCGAGGTACGTCAATTGAAGATTATTAAATAGCGTAAAATTATCGTCCCCCATCAGGCAGCCTGAGTATTGAGTAGATTTCCGTATCGGCCTTTCCTCCCTACCAATCTGGCTGTAAAGAAAATGTCTCTTACCCTGGCTGTTCTCATTAATAAATATCATGATATGCCATACCAAACTA
>JAYGXS010000001.1:15739595-15812809 GCA_036362985.1 Ligula intestinalis | reverse complement strand
TTTTAGAACGATCCACTATAAAAGACTTAGGTCTAAGCTACACAAATAAACTAGCATTGTCGCCTCATGCCGATCGAATATCTGCGAAGGCTGCACAGATATGTGGTTTTATACCACACAATTTCTTCCTGCTGGAAATAAAGTTAAAACTTTATCGCATGTATGTTCTACCCATCCTAGAATACTGCTGTCCCCTCTTTGGTCTAATGAATGCTTCAGACCGCAGTAAGATTGAAAATGTACAGAGGGTATTTACTCGCAAAATATTCGCTCTTCCTCGATCCACGCTTTCTTATACGGAGAGATGTCAGTTAGCGAACATGACATTTCTTTGGGTCAGAAGACTCGAAGCGGGCCTCTGTTTCCTCTTTCGCGTTTACTCTACCCCTAACCTTCCACGAATCAACGCTCTCATTCCCGCAGATAGACCTTATGCCACCCGTAATTCCTCCAGGATTATTGCACCCCCCTTAAGCTCCACTTCGAACCATTCTCACTTCTTTGCCTCCAAATATGCCTTCCTCTGGAATAATATTCCCCTCGAAATTAGGATGTCGTCTAACTTAGCAGGTTTTAAAGTCAAATTACGTAAACACTTAACTTCAGAAGATATAAAGTCCTTGTTATCCGTCTCCTTCCCAAACACACAACTTTTGGACTTTGAAAAGGGTCCCCCTGGTATCTGAGGTTGTTATGTTTATATCAAATTTTTTCCATACATGTATATTTCTTCATTCTTTCAGTGATATTTACAACGATGTTTCGTCCACTTCTCTGTCCAGTCATCATTGCCGTTTTCTCTATTCTCCGTTTTACTACCCTGACGATAGGCTTCATGTTCCTTAGTCATGCTCGTGGCGGTTCTGCTATTTTCGCCAGCTCGTCGCTAAACTCCGCAGTCTACAAGGTCACAGCTCGGACGTTTCGTTGATGATCAGGTGACCTCTGCCGTTCCCTCATCTTCCTGACTCTGTTGTCCGCGATGGTCTCCTAAGGTCTCATCTCCCTGATGGTTGATCATGAAGCCAGTCGGGCGGTGTAACAATGGTGAAAGACAGCCTCTGCTATTATATGATTTCTCCAATCACAAGAAGCGTTTCCCACCCTCATTCGTTCTCATCAACAGTCCTGTCTCATTTGCACTACAATCAATCCTCTCAACCAAACCCCTTAACTTTTTTGAAGCAGTTTTTTTCGCCTACGTTTTGTTTTTTTTTAAGCAGGGGTTCGCTGAACTCCGCCCCAGCTTAAATGGTAGGAGTTTTTTTTCACTGCTTCCTTCTTAGTTCACCATGCGTTTACTACTATTTTAAAATGACGATATGTTGGTAAATCTGAATTTATCTACCAACACTACTAAACGCTCCCGCTGTCAATGTGGTTGTTTCATGGAGAGCAGCATTTATCAACTGTGTATTTATTTTTCCACAGCACTAAGTTAGCAATGACGAGGCCCTCCGGGCCTAAAATATAAAATTTATTTATTTATTTATTTATTTAGTAAAGGTGTAGGAACCCACCCCCCCTAGCGCTGCCATGATCACTAATTCTGCTTGCTCTGTCAACGTGGCCGGTTAATTGATTTTTGGCGCATCGCTGATTACTGGTATGCGCCGGATTTGTGGTCAGCACTGGCAGGAACACACTTGATACTGAGCCCATTCAACAGGCAAAGCCGAACTTACTCGGCCTTTCGCCCTGGTGTGCGGCGGACGCGAGGCTGCGGCGCTCTCTCTACCTCTCTCGCTCCTCATGGTTGAACTCCATCCCAGGCCGAGTCAAGCCTTCTGTTAATTCTTCTCCTACTGGTTCTGTACAGAATACACTCCCCTTCTACCTTGGCTTCCACGAGTTCAAAGGCGTTTGCCTATATTTCCTTTAATAAATTAGACTTGACTTGACTTCTATCTTCTTCTAAGGAACCGGGCCAGGAAGATCGTAGTAGTAAAGGCTTAACCAGCTTAGCCTTAACCACTTTGTGATAAAGGGTGCTTTGTGACTTAAAAAGAATCCACATTCCCGGTTGCCATTGTGAGGCAACTCACTCGAGCGGTCTTTCTATATGGCATAGGCTGCTTCCTTGAGTGCCTGTCGCCTAACAGCGATGGACATTTTGTGATATTGAAGTAGCTTAGAGAAGATTGGGGTTGGAGGCAGCAGTTCGTGGTCGACGTAGTACTAGTGGCCCAATGGCACTTGTGGTGAACGGCCAACAATGACCGCTGCCCTCCAAGTCATATGTTGGCTGTTTTTTGACTGGCTGGCCTGAAGACCCTTGATCGACATCCAAGCTCACACGTCCGCTTAATCGCGCGTCTAAATTATCAGGCCTGCTTCAGTGCTACTTGAACAAGCCAGACTTCGATCAACGCACCAGGGACCTCTGTACGCCACAACTCTTCGGACGATGCAACACACCACTTGAACTCGCTCCGCAATCATGTAAAAGCAACTATGATCTCCCTCCTACATACACAGATACACACAGTTAGACGCTCTCATGCACGACTGGACGCGGTCGACAACAGCCTTGCTACTGCTCTTTGACTATGTCTCTGATTACGAATACGCGACGGATCTCGAAATGGCAGGCGAATAAAAATATTGCCCCAGCGATCAAGTCGTCTTTATCTCAGCCCTGGGTTCGCAAGCGCCCGCTGATGTCTGAGACTGCAACTCACGGTTAAGGGATTAAAATGACATCATTCTGGTGAATGTCGCCTGGAATTCGATCCGATGATTTTAGTTCTCCGAGCACACTCACTCCTTAGACCCTTTCACGCTATTAGAACTAACAGAGCCTAGCTTCTGGGAGCCGCGAATGAGACATGGGTGTATTCACCACCTGTACCAGCTGGATTTGAAACTGTGCTATCACTACATACAAGTTCACGCAAAAATCGCAATGACGAGGCCCTCCGGCAATGATGAGGCCCTCCGGGCCTAAAATATAAAATTTATTGATGTGTGTTGCTAGTGACATACGGGGACATCGTCATTCACAACGGTCAAATTGACGCAATATCTTCGGTGATATCATTCATTACGAATATGAGATTTTGTAACCCAGGTGATTTTTAACGTGTTTCGTGTTAAACTTACTTAAGTTACGACTTTGAGAAATTCGCCACATATTTTGCGGCACATACTATTTGTAGCTTGAGTATAGCCAGAAATAATGTGCGTAAGCCACGCAATTTGTCTGCATATCGTTAACCGTTTATAAAAGACCAATTGTCTGTTCTTCAGAAGCCGTCTTTTGGTGATAGGATGGAACTAGGGGTAAAGCAAAGAAAATTTTGTGAAGGTACTGCAGATTTAAGAGCATGTCCACAAAGGGTGATTACTTGGACGAAAATACGATTCACGAACCTTAATTCCACCGAAACTAACACTTCAGAAAACAAACAGACTCAAAACTTAATGAGAATATTCATCCTCCAGGTATTTGCATGGAAGAGGAGAAAGAGGGGTAGTCGAGCACCAGATAATTTGTTTATTGTTCTGAGCTTTCGGACTATTGCTGAAGTCCAGCGTCAAAGGTAAAAGCGACCACGAAAAACAGGCAAGAGTTATAGGAGGTAAGAGCCGACATATGTCATAGGGGAGAGGGAGAAGAGGAAGAGACTCATTAATAACCAGTGTCAGCTGTGCGGATATTCCTGTGGAAGCAGATGTATGTGAACACCAGCTCAATACGTCTGTAGCGGTTCTACAGCCCACCGCTCCAAATACGAGACGACAATCTTGGCCAACCAATGTGTGTCTCGCTCGCGCCGAGTCATCACGCGATGTCGTCACCTGTCTCTCGGTCGCTCTACTGACACCAGCCATAGCCACTTGTGCGCAGGCACCTGTGCGTCTTACGCTCAACCAATCACCACCTCGAGATCTAGACAAAAGCGGACCTTTCCGGCCATGCTCGATGTAGGCCGCAAAAGGACACTTGGAAATCGGTCTGGGCGAGATGGGTTGGAGGCCGCGCGCTCATGCGCCCTCCGGCCAAACAACCATGCCGGACGGACTGGCAACTTTCGCTTTATTCTTCTGTTAGCAACACACTGTTCCGTCTACTCTCGCCTTTCTACCCTCTTTTCTCCAATCTCCTAAGAAACCAGGGTCTGAATGTTTGTAGGTGTTAGGGTTAACCGCCTTAGCCTTAACTCCTATATATCTGCCCACTGAGTTATCATTCGAGGCCCAGGCTTCAATGAGTCCACGTTTGGTCTTGCTGCTGGCGAGAGCAATTATCCCCGTCATTGCAAAGTTAAAGTCGTGACCCATTTTATATGTGCGGGCAGCCACTTGCGATATTGTGCTACGTTTGTGTTCGGATATGAGCGAAACAACAATGCATAAAGTTTGCCTGTATACATTCAAGGACAACTTAAGCATTTGATGCGATACACCACCCCGGACTGTTCATTGTGGTTCGGCAGGTCTTGTATTGTCATAACGTGGCTGTGCATGACACCCTTGGGACGATGTGAAAAACTGACTCCCGGTTCTGCAGCGATGCGTACGGACTCGAAACTGTAATGCTCAACAGCTAGCATGTGACCACGTGTAATTAACACATTACCTCCCATAATTTTCACCACTTTGATTTTTGGTTATGAAACTTGGATACCTATGTTTCTTCAAACTTGTATATAAATTGATTAAGAGCGAATTTTTAAAAAATCACATGTGGATATCAGGGAAATATACCTAATAGACATAGCATGAAGGTTAAATATGCATATACATAGACAGATAATTACGAAAGCTCTTAATTTTTAAGTGATCTCATATGGGATAACCGAGGGGTAATGGGTTAAGTACGTGTGGAAAATATATGCAATATGAAGCATAAACCCGAGTTTACTGTGTAGATGCTTGCGTTGCTATCGATTTTCCTATCTATTTCGAGTAGCTCTCGTCAGAATTGTAAGGGAGTAACCATCATCATTATCATCATCATCATCATCCTCATCATCATCATCATCATCATCATCATCATCATCATCATCATCATCATAAGTATCACCATTGCGGATGCTTTTTACGTCCTTATATGATTGCAATAATGGGGTCACGGCCGCCCTCTATAACATAACTGTTGGTTCATAGGCTCTCTTTGTTTGTGTTCATTTGCCAATGGTATAGTAAAAAAGTTATGTTTCCGAATTTAGACATCGAAACCCTCATGAAACCCAGTCCGTCAATCCGTCTTAAGGCCACACTTCGTGACCTGTATTCTTTAGTGTGATCAAGATTGTGCCCTTGCTCTGCCACGGCCACTCAAGCTCAAACTATCAAACACACGATGAAGGCTGTATTCGCTTAATATATTAAAATTCAAGCTCATTGAATTTAATGTCAGCATTATATTGCCAATTAAGGCATTATCACACCGACGGCGGTTAATGAGCCCAAATTGGTCATCGTAGTCTCTGCCATCACGAAAATAGGAGAACACGCTTGGCTTATTGGTCGCGGGCACGATGGAAGAGAATACTGTTACCTATACATAAGTTGTCCAGGAAGATGGCATGCTACTAGATTCATGACCCCAGCCATCGAGTTCGGATTTTCTGAGAGGTCACTTAATTTGCTACTAGATATAGGGGCACTAAGCGGACCATATCGTTGTACTGCAGATCAGAGCACACGCTAGTCATCTGCAACTTTTCCGTGGATTAACTGGTGTCAGTGCACGATAAACACTCAAAATATACATGATGATGTTTTCTAGAGAGAGCGTTGCTATTGCCGTGCTGACAACCTAGTCAGAACGCATATTGAGATTGATGCTGTATCTAACGAGTTGCCCTTCAGAACCCTTCAAGTTTCAATAAACTAGGAAAGACATGATCGGTTCGCACGATAAAAAAGGGATATTGCAGACCGGTCGCCATTCTTCCACGAATTGTGTTCTTTCCGATCGTTCACAAACCCGTCATTTGCATTTGTTCCTGATGCACTTGGATACTGAATGAAGCGTTTGGTGTCATCATGATGTTGCTGATATTGTTGTTCTGGCATCGGTTTACTAGAAAGGTTTCCCAGCATAATCGTGAAAATCTGAGGAAAGCTAAATTTGAGTTGGAAAGCAATCTACATTTTAGTAGTTCATTTGAATACGACGTTATTTTGGCTAAGTTTTTTGCATTGGCCTGCTTTTTAAACATCATATTTCTACGGATAAATCAAATTATCCTCTCTCAAGTGTTTTTATAGGTAGTTTGGCCTCAAAGTGTATCTCTTTTGTCAAAGCCTGCAAGCTGGCAAAGGCGCAAATTACTTATGTACTCATGTAGGGTAATAGGAAACGAGGCCTAAAAGGCTACGCCCGTCGATCATGTGTATAGGGGTGGGTGACTGCAGAATCTGCCTTGCCTCCTCATCAGCTACTTTAGTTTTAGGTGAGGCCTCTATATAATACCACAAGGCACATTTTTGTGTTAATTCTAATTTTGATATCTGCGAGCGACTGCCAAAATTAAGTGACATACAATAAGTACCACATTCTGTAGTTGTCTAGAATTTCAGTCAGCAACAGAGGGGATGCTGAAGTTACAACATGATTGAAACCCTAGTAGCGACATAACGGCGACTTCAGCGGATTTGGGAGCGCGGTAGAGCGATTTATCGCTAAAGTGCCTCTTAGGCATCTGATTGGATAATGTTGTTACGCCTGAGTAAGTAATCATTGGTTGCCGTAAGTTACGCGCGCAAGCAATCGCACGCGTAAATTATCACTCTCACGTTGTGTAACGGTAAACGGTTGCCTGCGAAGCTGCCCTGCTATTGACTGCATTAGCTGTCAATATACCTAATATACTTTTTTTGATTGAAGATAACATTTATTATTGTCGTTTAATATGTTTAGAAGTGAAAGTAAGAGGACTTTAATGCGCCGTGCAAAGAATGTTACAGTAGAAATGTGCCGAGAAATAGATGAGGAGGTTGATCGCATCTATCCAAACAATTAACGCTATGCAATTGATGTCAATGATGGGGAGGGTTCTTCGAACAGGTCACTGGACTTATCAGTGTCCAATAGTGAAACTGTTGCTGCTTGCCTCTAGCAGGAGGACAATCAGTCTGATCTTGTCAGTCTGTCTGATGTTGACAATTTGTCTGATGTTGCATTTCTGTCTGATGTTGATAATCTGTCGGAGGATGATAATCTGTCTGATCTCGATAATGTGTATGATCTTGAAGACCTGCCGGATGTGGATTACGAAATACCCGCACCTGTTCAATTTCAAAATAAACTTCGTGAGTGGGCTGTAGAATCGAAAACTCCCCCATGAACATCTGCGCAAACTATTAGCTATACTCAGGGACGAAGGACACCAGCTGCCCTCAGATTCTCGAACGCTTTTGCGCTCGCTGCCCTTCGTTAAGATTAAACAGATAGGCAGTGGAGAGTACGTGCATATTGGGCTACAAGAGCAGTTAATACGAGTAGTTGACACTCAAGGTAAAGTATCACAGGATGACGAAATCGTTTTCAATCTGGCTATTGATGGTTTGCCTCTTTATCACAAACGGAGGTCTGATCTATGGCCTATTTTAGGTCAAATCGTTAGACCTTTTGTAAGCAGTGTATTTGCTGTCGGCTTATATTGTGGCGCAACATAGAAGATTTCCTACGGAGACTCTTCCACTCCATATTCGACGATGATATAACGCGTTGCGTTACTTTATCGGGAAAATCAGCCAAACAAGCGCTACGGGAGACTATCCTGTACGACGCGATACGCGGCATGTTTCATTATAATAATCCTTACCACTTGCGCATAAGATGCCTACGCCCTTTGGAAGGGGGAGCCAGTGGATGCTTGCCAATTGGAGAAGGAATTACGCAGCCGCTTTAAGCGGTCGTTGGATGCGTACAGAAAAAAGCAAGCAAGGAATGAACCGCCTAATTCTGATGACCAAGGTTCGAAAAATTACGTCTGTCATTTCATTTTCTCATGTAGACCTTACGCCCGGACCCTCCAGGGAGGTATAAGAAATGGATGCAGCGCCACAAGATTTATTTTTTGAAAGGTTTCTGAAATATCATTTTTCTAAAAAAAATTTCTAATAATATATCAACCGGCTTCACATTCATATTGTCGTCGGGGGTTTGCTCACATTAAGCTAAAAAGTACCTATATTCGGTCGTCCTCAGTCCCGACTTTTCGCCACAGATTCTGCCGCGACTTGTCGAAGCAGATTCAGGCTCGACATAGGTGACCAAATCGCGCATAAATCCGGTCTTAAAATGCGCGATATTTCGCACCGGATTGCACGGTTGATTCCGGTGGGAAATGTTGCGAGGGAAGCGATCATATCAGTTGTGTGATAAATGACATGAAATACCTGATTACTTAAGAAACACATTTCATGCCTGCAATTGTTCTTTTTTCAAATGAAATGAGGTTTTAAGGTAGAAGACGCAGCAGGAATTTAGTTCTCATATCATGAGGAACAAGCTCAAAATACAACCTTCATCTAAAACTTAATTGTTTGAATTCACTTCAATTTTATCGCGCGGATTGTTTTCAGTGTGTAATTACGTTACAGCCTACAGTCTTACTACTAATATGGCCCAGCTTTGTACATTGGTGCCATACAAGCTGGTTAATATCGCTCCTATTACTTTAAACCCCAAAACAGATTAGGATAGATGTGCTCCTATTTTAACATAGTTTCTGTGCGATGGTACTCGGCGTTTAACACCTCTTATAAGAATTTTTAAAAGAGGTTAGTCTCACATTAATGGTAGTTGGTTGCCTTTGTCAGTATTCTTCCGCTGGAAATGTATATGCAGTAGCGTGCTTCGCATGATAGTTATCTCAGAGACCAAAGTGATCGTTAACCGCAACGTTCGCACATTTGATTTGCTAGCGCAGCGATAGACAGATGCTAGTATCATTTTTTATCGGGATATGTCAAGTCAGCCGACTCAAATCTGTAAAAATTAAACATTTACACAGTCGTTTACATATTTTATTTGTCACTTACACGCATGTACAGATGAGAAGATAGGAATTGAGCGGGAGACACTCACTGGTATGACTATGCTTTTGTCCAACCAACGCTTTGTGCGCACCATCCTCATTGTCCATGGGTTACGGGGTTATTTAGTCTGATTTTTTTATCATTAATAGGGGCTGCGGGTAGAAAGCGGATTCCGTATCCGCCTTTGTATTATACCTTTACGTGCTATTTAATATTCAATCCTAAAATTTATTGTCTTATTAAATCCTTTGCCCACGAGACAGAAAATCCTCATTTATATATATATCCTCATATATATATATATATATATATATATATATATATAAATGGGAAAAAATCAAACTATCGCACAAAGCCTAGTTAATAAAATGGCTGAAATACAGATACTTATAGAGCAGAAGTGCACTGCGATCATTGCAGTGACAGAGACCTGGCTATTAGAGTCAGTAAAGGATAGTGAGATCGATGTATCTGGGTACCGCGTCTTCCGCTGCGACCGTATTTATAGGATACATGGGGTAGTATTGGTGTTTGCTACTGACGGCTTAGTTGTACCAATACTAGAACGCGCACGCACCGAAGACAACCGTGTGGAACAACTCTGTTTGTCGGTCATGGCCGCTACTGGGGCAACTACAACCGTGGGTGTTATATATCAAAGCCCTCAAGCTAATGGTACCAACTGGTTGACTACAATCAAGAAATACGCTAAAAGGTCGCGGGTCTGCATTGTTGGTGACTTTAATTGCCCACATATCAACTGGTCTCATCTAATTATAAAAGGCCCTGCCTCGGAAACGGAGAGCGCGTTGCTAGAAATGGTAAACGAAGCTCATCTTGTACAACATGTTGCCCAGCCTACGCGGATAGCTGATTCGGGTATGTCTTCATGCCTGGACTTGATATTCACGAATGGCCACACAAAAGTATCTGATGTAAGTCTCTGCACACCTCGGCACCAGTGATCATGCTACTGTCTTAGCAGCACTCCACATAAGCGGATCCCCGTCAATGCGTAGATGCTACAAGCCGGCATATTGAGAGACTGATTACGACGACACGAGACAGAGCGCTACGGACTTATCCTGGGAACCGAGCAGCTCTGCCAATGTCGAAGACCGTTGTAACTTGATCCGTGGAAATATTGAGCGGCTCTGTACCGACTTTGTCCCCCTGAAGCTCTGTGGATGGGCAGCATTTCGCCCCCCCATGGATCGATGGCGAGACAAAACGCAAGTTTAAGGTCAGGAAACGCGCCTACAAGGCCTTCATGATCTTGAGAACAGCTAAAGCGAAAGCGAAATACAAGGCAATCAGAGATGAATGCAAGCGTCGAAGAAAGTAGCATACGAAGAAGATCTAGTGCAAAACGTTGATACCCAGCCCAATCGTTTCTATTCATTCCTGAAAAGAAAAAGTCGGGCAACCCCGGGCATTCAAGGTCTCCACAATACAGATAGTGTGCTCCAAACAGATGAGTTATGTATGGCTGAACTCTTAGCTGAACAATACTCCACTGTGTACCTGTCACCAGCGCCCAACAGTGAAGTCTGCAACATCCTTGACCAAACTGAAAACGGCATACAAATCACCATTAAAGATGTGGAGAATGCACTAAGTAGGTTGATACCTACTAGGGCCGCTGGACTCGACAATCTAAATCTGAGGGTTATTCGCGAGCTTGCGTATGTAATCGCATCGAGCATCAGAGAACTGTTTCTGTGTACGCTAGCCACTACCAGGGTACCGGATGACTGGAAGCAGAGCCTAATAACTCCGAGATACAAAGGTGGTGACCGTTTTCTGCCCTAGAACTATCGACCAGTCAGCCTGACTTCGGTGTTTGTGAAAGTTCTGGAAAACTTCATCGGCTGCGAAATCGATGCCCACATTCGGACATCCACAATCCTGCCGATAGAACAACATGGCTTTGTCAAAGGCAAATAGTGCACTACTAGCCTCATGGTGGCACGCGAAGCTTGGTTCGAAGCGAAAGAAAAACGACTACCGGTTCATGCGGCCTTAATCGACCTCAGCAAGGCATTTGACAAAGTCGATCACGAGCTCCTACTGACCAAACTCAGTAATACGCCCATCCCAAGAGCTATAGTCAAATGGATAAAAGGGTACCTGTTCGGTAGACAATGCCGCGTCAAGGTCGGTGAAAGGTGTTCTTCTGCATATGAAGCTCGTAGTAGCGTACCCCAAGGGTCTGTGCTGGGTCCCAGACTATTTTCCATATACGTTTCGGATATCCCATCAAGACTTTTATCCCCATGCCTTCTGTATGCGGACAACCTCAAGGTATGGCATGTTATACGCAGCCCCGAAGATTCAATAGTTTTCCAAAATGATCTTAATGTGATCCATGAATGATCATTGGAGATCAAGATACCGGTCAACGTAAAGAAATCACACTTGCTGATAATAGGGAGAAATCGGGACCACCCACCCTATACAATGGGCAACACAACACTGGCAGCTGTTAGGAGTACTCGTGGCTTGGACTTTATCATTCAAGACGACCTCAAAACCCGAGAACAATCAACTCTGGCGAGACGCAAGGGACTGGTACTACTTTGGATGTTCAAAAGAGCGTTCACTTCCTGGTCCATTTAGTTATTCCGTAAGTTTATGGTCACATTCATCAGCCCGATCATGAGTATGGATCTAACGCTTGGTTCCCGTGTACGAGGGGCGAGATGACCGATCTCAAATATGTGCAACTGCTGGGGTCAAGAATGGTGCCCGAATAGAGGTGGCTGACATATCCGGAGCGCTGTAAAGCACTGGACCTGTTTACCCTCGAATTTCGACGCTCCAGAGGCGACCAAATTATGATGTACAAAGTGATCGTTTGCGGCGAAATCCCGGAGATAGCACAATACTTCAAACTGGCCGTTGACATGACTACGCGCGGATACTGCTTTAAACTGGTGGTACAAAGAACAGATGGCCTCCCGCACATCTATCGACTCTCAAGACGTGCCGTGAATGCATGGAACAATCGCCCCCCAGATGTTGTTGCTGCTGACACAGTTGACGGGTTCAAGAATAAATACGACGCCTTATTCAAACAGTGATCTATACTGTTCACGGGAGTGCCCCTGCCTTGGCAGGGGGATTGGTCTAACCTGAAAGCTCCCATATGTCCGGTGGCTGCAAAGAAGAGGTTTACACGGATCCGTTCCTTACCCTCTATTGATGAAACATGAAACATGATATACTTATACTGTCATGGACTGTCTGGCCAAAACCCTGCCTATAACTTCTCAATGTACAATTTGCTCCTCTAAAGATGCCCTGCTATTTTCATTTATTCTTCTAAACGCTATTAACTACACCCTTGAACTTGTTAGAGGAGGCATAGAAGCGAGTTTTATTTTATTAATGGGATCATCATAAATCCAGGGTGTGGTAGGATCTAAGCTACTTTTCGTGACCGGTTGTCCTAATTTTTATCTAATTTTTAAATATATTTATAAAGTTATTCGCCAAAACTTTTCTCGTAAACATAGTTCTCGCAAAACAGTTTTTGTTTAATGTCGCATAGTTCTGAACTCACAACGTACTTCCCCTTCACAGACCTTGTTTCTTCGGTTTGCTTGGATGAAGCTCTCGGAGGGGAGTAGAACATGAAGTATCTTGTGCCCAGCAGTGTCTGTCTTGCCTATGGCGTGATTTTCTTCTGCACTTCTCTGCTTCACAATATATTCCTTGTTTATCATGTCCAAGCCTTTGTTTCGGGTTTTGGACTATCAAAGCTCTCCTTCTGGTCAGCGGAACTTGTTTTCCTGGTCTGGAATAGCATAAATGACCCTCTCTTCGGTTGGCTGCTGGATAAAAATCTCCTTCATGAGCCGGATGCAAGCAGTGGCGCGTCACACATGACAGCTCGCCGACGATCCCGCATGATAAGCATTGTCGGTCCTATTCAGGCTATCACATTTCTCATGTTCTGGTTTTCCTGCTGGTTACCGGACTATCCCGGATGCCGGTTTGCCATCGTACTCTGTCTGTATGATACTGCAACAACCCTCTTGGACCTTCAAAAGGGCGCTTTATTGGCTGACCTCGCAATCACTCAGGCAGACAGATCTCTTCTCGGTAGTGCGGCCTCCATTGGCCAGATGTTGTCTGCTAGTGGACTTGTTCTCATTACCTGGTGGATGGGGTCTCTGGAGGACATAGAATCTTTGTCCAACAACAATCGTCACGAACTTTCCCACAACTTTCGGCTCCTAGCTTTCCTTCTGGCTTCGTTCTCTGCTTCCGGCCTTTGGTTGGCTGGTCGCTGGTTGTCAAATATGCCGAATTTGACATCAGGTCTCCAGTATTCCGACTCTAGCAGGTAATCTGTCACTTGGGCTTCACATTTTTGCCGCATTTTAGTTTATTCCAGAGCCTAGTAGCTAAATAGCCACCTGTTATGTTTAATTCTTGTCAGTAATTACTACCATCATTTGATTTCCGTTCATGAATGTCATGTTATTTGTCGTTTTTATGACTGAATCCTGAAGAAATGGAAACAGCTGCGAACTGAAGGTTGTGCTGCACAAGCCTGTCGCTGAAAACACTGACGATTTTCGGCCATCCCATTTCAAGCCCTCGAGCAGCACACCAAATATTATATCTTTCTTTGGGAAAATTTTACAGAGCCAGAATTTTCTCGCTTTTTCCTTAATGCAGGCTCTGCAGGTGAGTAGGGAAACCTTTTTGGATTTTCTTATTGTCCAACACTAGCCTGATTTTGATGGTCCAGTACACTTTTGTTTCGTTTTGTGCACGGCGAAAAAATATGATAACTTTTTTGTTAGCGACTCTTCCCTCGACTTGATAAAATAGGACGCTAACACAGTGCCGTGTATAAAAAGGTTAACTTAATGTTGGAAAATTTTGAACTCGCTTGCTCCCATTGGTTCTTTTTTCGATAAAATTTAAAGAGTATGACACTTCAAATAAAAAGCAGTTTTTGATGTCCATGCCAATTGATAAGTTCCGACAGCTTCCAAATTAAATAACTCTTTCACGACTAATATTTAAGCAGGCGATATGTTTTGGGAAGATAATTTTAGGTTACTCTTGAAAGATAGCAAGTAACTGTCTTTCTAGCACTGTACACAACACCGTGACCGCTTTGTGTTATGCTTTCGACATGAAATCTATATTTTTGGATCCGTGTCGAGTAATTTGAATGATTGTCACTGATCGTTTTGAGAGCACCACCACTGCTACGAAGAAGCCATAAGAAAGATGGGTATGACCGGCTGATGATGGCTAATAAGCCAGAAATGGCCATTCCGGTCTCCGTTTGCTATGTCGGATCCACTTCATCAGATAGATATATGTTCATTTATTATGGTGCTTAGTGGGGTATTCCAGTCTGCCGTTACTTTTCGGATGAAAAATATTGAGTGGTAAGTGCGCTCTGAGACATGGTTCAAGACGTATTTATCCAAACCCTTTACTTTTATGTTTTTTCCATTTAATTAATTTTATACTTAAATGCCATGCCTCTATGCCTCTGATCGCACGTTTAAAGGCTCACGTTCATTTTTATTACCAATAAAGGGAATCGAAGTCACTTAGAAACGAACAGTAACGCGTAAGTACAGAGAGACTGATACGTCACAACTCTTCTCAGTCTATACTTTATCACTTTCTGGTCACATCCGAAATATACGCTAGCAAGTCAGTCCGAAGAAACGGGTTTACTGCATTCTGATGTGATCGTCACAAATATAAAAATGACAATTTCGGGGGCGACAGTCATAATTTCGTCCAGCTAACTCACTGGTATATTTTTAGGAAGCAGTAACGACGAACGAATTTTATAGTTTCGGATGAATATTAACTCCCAACTGTAGTTTCTAACTTTTGATATATAGCGTGTAACAACTATCTACCGGATTTGCAAGTTTGTGGGCGTCCAGAACAAACAATCATGCACATCTATCTGCTTCAATTAGCGGTCGGTCATTGTGAGTAACTGTCCGGATTCACTTACCAGAACGTTTTTATGGCACGTATGTTTCGTACCTTAGCGGGATAAGTGATGAAAGTCTGTGAAAACGAAATTGTCGTTCATTTAAGCCAACCTCAAAAAGTCCGGCTCTATCGGTTGTATTTGAGTCCAAGCCAACAAGGGTGAAGCTTGAGTACAACCAGTGTTCTGACCAGCTGAACAACGAGGCCACACAGAGAGCCATAAATTTAATCAGATTTTGGTTGATTTACCCACCCAGGCTACTGCAGCGTATGGAATCCGCCAATTTCGGTAAAGCAAGCCTATTGCCCAGGCAGAATTTCCTAAGCAATCAATCTAAAACCCAACACTTGATTACCATGCCCACCTTATTAATGGAGGGGTGAGAGTTCGGCAGATTTGAATAGTTAATCGGTCTCAACTGTGAAAAAGTGACGGCCTCGCTGGGAATCGAACCCACGCAAGCAAGGGGAAGGCCTTAGTCTAGCCGACGTTCTAGTCAACTGAGCTACGAAGCCACCACTGAAAGTCATTAACTTAATCACACTTAGTTCAGTATAATTCAGTATATTTAGGGTAGTAGGCAATGTCTTTGAAGACCCTATTGAAAACAGTATGCATGAAATATCCAACACTTGGATCACTTTAATCATCCAACCTACCCAATCCTTCTCCCTGCTGTCATGGGCTCCCGTTTCCTTGAGGCCTTCAAGTTTTCCATAACTGACCCAACTCAGTAACTTTAATCTGCCAAAATACCCGTACGTTGCCCGCAAATAGCACTGTAAATTAATCTTCGAAACAGATTTTTGACGAATACCTGGTTTTTGGATCATCATAGAACCATTTAGTTGTGTGTTTAGCATTGCCCTTTTTCAGGCTAACCTTACCAGTCTGTTTGAGCTAAGTGTCTCTTATTTAAGTTACTTGCTCCGAGTTATTTGCATGTCTAGAAGAAGAAGTCGTTGCGATCGCCGAAATCGTAATTTTATTCATCTGAGCTTTCTGGCTCTTGCTGGAATCCATCGTCAGAGGGAAAACCGTCAACGAAAAGCTAGCATCAGTTATAGGGGGCAGGAACCATTCAACTGTTAAAGGGGTAGGGGGAGGAAGAGTGGGCGAGGGGTAGATGAGAAGGAGGGGGGCGGGGTGGACTAATAAATTCCCAGTTTCGGTCATGCGTATATGCCTACGGAGAGCTATGTAGGCGGGCGCTAACTCAGTGCACCGGTTGACTGAGTTTTCATCCGAGGCCCAGGCTTCACTTTAGCTCTCGTGTGGTCTTGCTGTAGACGTGACCATCTACCCCTGCGGCTGTGAAGTTACATTCGTGATCCGTCACATAGGTGTGGGCCGCCACTTGCGACTGTGCGTCAACCCGTTTGATAGCAAGCTTATGTTAGTACAGGCGCGAACTAAGCATTCGTCCTGTCTGTCCCGTATAATTTTGGGGACAGTTCAGACATGGTATGCGATACACCACGCCCGACTGCTCACTGGGACTTAATTGGTCCTTTATTCTCATGATAAGGCTGCGCATGGTGGCCTTGGGACAGTGCGCAATTCCGACCCCCTAGTCTAGCACGGTGCGCTCGGTCGCTTCCGACACATCCTTGATGTATGGCAGCGTATGCCATATCATAGGGGTTGGTTCTGGTCTGGTCTTCGGAGGGCGGGCACGCCTCCCCCCCCCCACCATACTCTTCGTCTCCCCCTACCCCTATAACAGTTGATTGGAACCTGTTTCTGCTACTAATGTCTCCGATGGCGAATCCGCGATGAATATCGAAACGTCAGGTGAATAAACATTTTGTCCCAGCGATCGCGTCTTCTCAGTTGATGGGTTCCTGCCTCTACAACTGTTGCTCGCTTTTCGTTGACGGTTTATCTCTGACGATGGACTTTAGCAAGAGCCCGAAAGCTCAGCTTAATAAAATAACGATTCCGGCGATCGCAACCTCTTCTTCTAGACAAATACTTGGGATGCGAACCTTTGCTTCTATTCGTTATTTGGATGTGTCATTTCAGTTTCGAGTTACTTACAAACATCTCATTTATGCCTAGACTACCAGTGGGAGATAATAAAAAAGGCTACGCTAAATGCGTTGGTGCTGTGCATGCTATTCTTGGATTATCCACCCTATGCACAGATAAAACTCACATACTGTCAAAAGTTTTTTGCACAAATACCTATCGTAAAAAAAACCGTCGCCATCATAGGAGTCACTGCTCAGTTATGTTCGATTAACTTCCTATTTTCTGCGACCGGAGTAAGATAAGCAGGGTTTATGGGTCGACCGCGGAGCTATCTCAACGCAGCAGTCGATCCATTTTCCAATTCTATCGTTACCGATTTGTCAGATCATATGATCATATTGTTCTTCCCCCTGCAGTATTTTTGTATTTCTGCTTCGGTGTTAAATATTGCCTCAAAATTTCCAGCACTTTATCCATATATATAAGTAACAATCAAATGGAGAGAGTCGTCTTTGATTGAAAGCTAAGTAGGCATGATGCTAAAGACTTATCTCCGTTGGCTTTCTCTTACTTGCGAATAACGGATAATTTGCTGCACTGTTTTTAACCAAAGCTAGGTGGAAGATGGCAACCACCGCCACTCTGCCTCCCACTACCACTGCCTACTAGTACCACCTTTTCACAAATTTTCTCATTCCTCACCCAAATCCGTCTTGCGTCTCATAAAAAAACATTCTTTGTTGTGAAACTGGCTTACCGGCGCTGCCTACTCGGCCGAAACAGCTTTGCTGCCTAGGACGCCACTCATTCACATTTGAAATGCACCAGAAAACAAAACAGTTTTTTATTGAAGAATTTAGGTGCTTCTGGTCGGTCATTTTGTTTTCTTAAGTTTGGTTCCTAGACAAAATTTGAAGGGAGCCCGGTGTTTTCCGGACTTTTGTTACCGAAAAGTAGCCGGTGTGGTTTGCTTCTGCCAATTAACCTCTCTCATTTTCACCCCTGTCGGGGTCAGCATAACCATTAAGAATTTCTCCACCTTGACCCTCAACTGCCTGCTTTACCGATTTTCCCCCCGTTGCAGGTATTCCATTGCCACTTCAATAGCAACTTCTTTCCTCTGTTTGCAAAATCCCTGCTGGGTCCTGACTCGGAAACATTATTTTGTACAATACTCGGTGCGTTCTCCTGTCTGAATGTAACTTCTGCCTTCCGCACTCTTCTCGTAAACTATATGTTCCTGTTTTAACCTCTAGGTCTTTCATTTGTCCTGCCTCATGTTGGCAATGTGTTCCTGCTGAAAGCCAGTGAAACCGTCGGTACTTATGCGGTTATTCGTTGTCTGTTCATGGTGAAAGTTGTCCTTGGAATTATCTTGTACCTTTTCGGCCGAGGGAACTTATTTATCCTGAGTCTTTTCCTGGCCTGGTAAGTACACTCCGTAAATTTTCCACCCCTGCTGACATTAATAAGATTTTACTTTACTGCTACTCCGGAGGTTAGGATGACATGAGCGGTTTAAGTTCATTCTAGTAGTTGGAAGGTTGACGTCATACGACGCCTGTCTCAGCACGGGGTATTTCCTATCTCTCATTGGCACTTCAAACGTATGAGTGGGTGTGGTAAATTTACTGTCTGTCTTTATAGCTTATTTACTCAAAAGCACATGACTCACTTTACTGCCCTTGCCCATCTATGCAGCTTGCACCCTGGTACATTGCTGGCGGGACTTCTGAGGTGAGTCATACGTAGCACTCACTAGTCTCCGGAGACGGTTAGGCGTCTTAGAATAGGAAAGGGGGCTGAATATCTATGTATATACCCCTCGTAAATTAATTTGACAAATTTTGCGTTGAAAATTGATCCAGTATGTTGGAACGCATGCACTTTAACCTGTCGGTGTTCAAGTTTCAAAGTGACAGCCTGAATTTGCAAATATGAAGCCGTTTAATTTCCACAAAATCTATAAGTTGCCTTATATTGGAAAGCAAATGCACGACTGGCAAGTTTCTCACTGGGGCCCCGTTTCTGCTTATATCTCTGATGATGAATCCGCGACGGATGTCGAAACGTCAGGCGAATAAAAGTATTGTCCCAGCGATCGAGTCATCTTCTTTTCTCACTGTTTAGTTGAGTCTGCTAATCGCATTCTTCTACTTCCACCCTAGCAATAGAATATTTACTGAAGGCGTTTGCAAACTCCTCTCGCAAATTATCAGTGACCTAGTGGATGAGGACTTTGTGCTCAACGACCGTGCCCAGCCGCTCTCAGCTCTCATGTTCGGAGCGACCTCCCTGCTCGGTCGACCAGGTCAGACCTTTGCGCCCCTAATCGGTTACAGTATGCTTTCCGTCTTCACCGGCAAGGAGCTCATCAGTGAGTCCGGATCTCTCCTTGCTGTTTCTGCCTCGGACGAGGCAATGGGCGCGGTGACTCACCTACCCAGACAGGTTGATGATAAACTCCAGTTTCTGTTGTCAACGCTGCCCGAGGCCAGTTTTATTCTGGCCTGTTCCGTGCCTCTGTTTGTGGGCTGCCTTCAACTCGTAATCTGGTCTTATTACAAGCTCCATGACAGCAGTCTGTTACACATTAAAACTGAGCGTCTTAAGCGATGCGGAAGAATGTCCTCAGGTAGTGGTATCCCAGTTGGACCCAAGACTCTGTTGCCTGTATAGTCCTCTTTTGTTTTCACCCCCCACCCCCTCCTTACTGTGATATCGACTGTGCAGATTATGTATAATATTCGAATACCAATACTTTCAGTTTATTCCTGAAATTGACTCCATCGTACGATGTAAGAGATTTTTCATCCTACTTCTATTTTGTAACTACCTTCAAGTATCTGCTCTATGTAAGTCCTTCCCTTTTGATGTTGGCTTATATGGCGGTATGGCGTACGCTTTTTTGCTGCGATATGCCTTCTAACCTTAATTTTCAGTCCTCCGAAATGAATAAACTCCACAAACGCATAAATCTTTCACTATCAAAACCTTCGTTTCAGATTCGTGCTAGAGAGGACTAAGGAGATGTATGCCTAAAAACTATACAGCTGTTTGTGGGATCGGAAGCCATAGCCATTATCCCTTAGCGTTGGCTGTTAACCCAGAGATAGCGCGAAAAGTTACAAGACAAGCTTTCCTAATTAGCAAAGACAGAATGGAAGCAATGAAGTTCTTACTTTTGCTTTTTTAATGGAATTAATTTCTCTCAACTTCTACTCTGTAACTTAATTAATCTCGCCCATCTAGCCCGACAGGAGTATGAAGTTCGCATTTCTGAGGGACAAAATAAATGAAGAGCAAATCCACTGTTTGCTGTACCAGTTGCTACGATTTTTGAGTATACCTTTGCTGCAACAGCAGCCACAAACGCAATTCTGCTTACAGGAGATGAAGCAATGAAAGACATTATGGCTCTGAATGGCTTCCTCTCACCCATGACGTCTTCGAAGTAGTGAGCCGAGGTCGAGACCAAACACCAAGTTAGCTACACGCATATCGGCCATCACTCCTACCGCCTATGCCCTGCCTGTCTTCTTACTTCCCGAGAGACCATCTGGTACTTATGGCGGCCAACATAGAGTGGTAGCCAATACAAGCGAACATCCGTGTCCCAGGAAGCAATTGAGAAGAAGACTCGATCGCTGGGACAATATGTTAACTCGCCTGACGTTTCGATATCCGTCGCGGATTCGTCATCAAAGACAAATCAGATGTCTCTGATGAAGAATCCGCGATGGATATCAAAACGTCAGGCGAATAAACATATTGTCCCAGCGATCGAGTCTTCTTCTTCTCCTCAACAGAGTGGTAGCGTACAATCGACTCGTCGACCACATCGCTAACGCAATCCGTGCGCAGGGTGCTTCAGTTTCTGAAGACGACGTTTAGTCAAAACCCTCGCACACACAGCTATTTGCCGTGCGATCTACGGTTAGATCGTCACCAATCATTGTACATTAGGGGTTCCCATCGGTTTCCACATCCGTCCAGGCTCCAGAGCTTCAAGTTTGATGGTTATTCTCCAAGCCTAACTTGCAATGTTCAACAAATTTAACCTCAGCCTTTCTTTAGTTTACAGTACGCAGGGGTCACACAGTGTTGCCAAAGAGCATGGGTCGCAGTCATGGACCGTTGTCTTCTGTTGCACTTCGAGACAGAACCACAGAGTGCACAGGAAGTTCCACTTAAAAGCTTCGGTAGTTAAACGTCTACAATTTGTAGACTGATCGGAACCCAAATGATCGTACTCCGCCATACCGATAGCCACTTCCAGATTTCGCGTGTGCACGTTCTCCAGTTAGTTAGTTAGTTAGGGTAGACAGGTGCGTTCACGACAACAGAGTGCTTGAAAGCATCCTTGTCTAGAGATCGGAAGCGTTTATTGACGACTGATAAAATAGGCCAAAAAACACGGCAAAGGTTTATCGTCATCAAGTCATAATCGAACCCAAAGTCAAAAATGAGGAATGTAGACCTTATAAATCACAGATAATTCCGCGGGGGGGGGGGGAAGAGAACAGGGGACGGATGATAGTACAAAAAATAAGTCATATGGAAAAGTTGCCGGTGATAGGACCATGTATGGAACGGCACAGCTCAGCGGCTATTCAGCTCAAAAGGAAGTCAGCTTCCTCGCGCACTGGCCGGCCCAGTTCACCAGCTAAATCGGCGTAATAAACGGCGGAATCCTTGTGGCCCAGACTCAGCAGTGTTCGTGCAAATTCTAAGTAGATTTGGGAGTGCAGTTTAGCTAAAAGGAAGGAAAAAAGCTAACGTAACGACTGGTTATTAGGCCATGCAACACTTGCTGACTCGCCTATCACCACCAGTCGGAATCCTAGGGCAGAAAGCCCCCGGGGTTGAACGTATACTTCAGTTGTTCTCTGATCCGCTCCCTTAATGTTTTTTTATTATGCAGTAAAATAAGTGAAAAATAGAGGAGCGAAGCTGTTCTTCACGCGTGGAGGCGAATGTTAGAATTTCAGGTGAATATTTACGAGCAAGAAGAAAACTGTTCGAGCACCGGGACCGTTTGTTTATTCGTCCTAGCTTTCAAATTCGTGCGAGAGTCCATCGGCAAAGATCGGAGCAGCAAAGAACAGTCGACAGCGATGAGGTTTGCTAACCAACGACCAGCAACGCCGGCGTGCAAGTTGGTGCGTGAAGCTCTGTACGCCGGCGCCAAATCGATTAAGGAGTTCTCATCGCAGAGCAAAACTTCAAATATCGGCTCTTCATGCTGACGAGTCGAGCTGTGAAGTCAACGTCGTGCTCCGTTTCAAAGTTATGGACAGTCACGTGTGACAATTTGCCAACCCATTGCAAAGCCAGCATATGTTTGTGCATGCGCGGCCCCAGTATAGGTTCAGTCTGATTTGTTTAAGCCCAAGAGTAGTTTACACACGGGAGACGATACACTCAGTCCGAATTATGCTTCAGATTTTGTCGGTCATTGATTCGCATGTCCGCTCGATGTGAACCTTATGGTATAACACAACATAACAGTCTGCGGTTGCGCGATGATTATTGCGTCCTTCCACTCTTTTTGCCTTTATGCTATAAGTCCTGTAATCTCGCGGTTAAAACACGCGACTAACAGATCCAATCCCTTTTTACGACCGGGGAGGGAGGTGGTCATAATTCCTACGTGGAGCGTTCATAACGAAGGAGGCCAGGGAGACACACTGAAAATTCCCTTTCTGGTCCAATCGTGTTCCACGGTAATATTAGGTCAAGAGAACTGAAAATGAGCATGGATGCAATGATCGAACATTTTCCGAGCCCCATTTATTAGATGAGGCCGTTTTATAAATGCTGCGTTCAAATGAGAATGACAGTCAAAGTACACTTAAGTGTGGGTGTCCAGCGTCGTAGCCTAGTTGGATAAACTATCCGAAACGTGCCTAGTTTGGGCTCAAGTCGACAGTTATGACCCGCCTTGTACTGCTAACTAAGTCGAACGCCGAGCCAAGGAACCCGTAAGAGTGAGACAGAGAGAAGAGGGGTTGGCCAGAGAGAGAGAGAGGGGAAGCTAACTGCGACAAGCACGTTACAGTCAGAACAAGTCAAGTCAGACACAGGGTGCATGTACTTTAACTGGAACGCGAGAGACATCGTGCGACAATGGACCAATCAGGATCGGAGGAAATTTGATATTCTGGTCGCGCTCTCATGGCAGCTGCGTGAGATGAGCCCGAGATGAATAAGCATGGGAATGGGCGCGCCGCTGGCGCAGGCTATCTGTTAGACGTATGCTAACAGAGTAGTCGTAGGAATGGGCACATTCCCAGCATCGACAAAACCAAAAAACCAGTCTCACCAGAAGGCACGTAAGCAAACAGCGTGCAGATAATGCGGTAGGGTGGTTTGCTGGAAGATAAACTTGTTTACGCAAAAAGGCATAACACCATTAGGTGGGTTGTTCGGTAACGACTCGAAGAAGATAACCGATGTACTGAGAGGCACACGGGTTTTGGAGTAAAATTATTTCTTTTTTTAATTGCTCCTGATCACATTTCGGCCGAGTGGTTTGGCCTTCGTTCATGAGAGCGCCCGCGTTACCGAAATTCACAAGGTGAATCCATGAAACTAGAGGCCCAACGTACGCGGACCTACTTAGGGGCAGATATTCTCACAGCTGTCCCGGAAATCTATTTGACTTTAACAAATGCTGCATACTATTGACTGCACCGCCGCGTCCTTATCCCGTCTCATTACTCACCTCTCCACCATAGTAGAACCGTAAGGAATAATTGTTCATCTGAAGCACTTGTAAGACAGCATAAAAGTGCTGAGTCTGAGACAGATTTTTCCCCTGAGGAGCAAAGCACGTATGAGCAAAGACTTGAGACAGGAGAATGCATACTCTTACCCGATTTAGCGTCTGTTTTAAGAGAACCGCATTCTAAGCAGGCTTCCAGATATCGAGCGGCCAGCTGGTGTTGACGGACGCTATGCAACAGATTTAGCACGCCGTCGTGTTGTCCGAGAAAAACGAGAACGAGGATGGCGAGCGACTTGGGATGGAAAAAAGCGCAAAATAAGTCCTGGTGGCAGACAGACAGAGAAAGCGGCAAATTTATTTTAAAAAAGTAGGCAGTTACGAATTTAGGTTCAGCGATGATACTCAGGTCAGCTATCAGGAAGTCAAGTAAGGCGAACGAAAGTTCTCGATTAATTCATCATCAGACATGTACAATAATATAAAGGGGTAGAGTTAGCAAGTTTAAGCAACCAACCAGCGGTAATAAAGAGATAGAGGGGGAGGGGGGACGTATCCTACAATTAGTTACGAGTTTACAATGACTAGACCAACGGGAGAAAGGAGAGGGTTACTACAGCTACTTTCTGCCAGGCTAGGCAACTTCTAACTCTAACAACCGTTTTAGCAGTTTTGCTGGAGCAAGCTCGTATAAGCAGCCTCGGTAAGAATTGTTCCAGTTTTTCGTCTTAGAGGTTCAAGAACAGAAGCAGAGGTTAATTAAATTACCAATAAATATTGAGGTAGAAAAATTATATAAAGAAAGCTTGGTTGGAGGGGCAGGATATTTTCTTGAGAGGCCCGCAGATGATATTTATCGGCATAAATGTGTATCACTTCAGACAAAGAAAACAAATGAGGAGATAAGTATGAGCGCAAATATCAACTAGACAGTTGTCTAAAACACACTGGGCGCTCAATTCAGGCTCTAGGTGCAGAGGTTGGCCCAATAAGAAGGACGTAACGGACGAAGTAAGAAATAAAATACAAGTGAACTTTATGTAGTTCATCCGGGAGATAATTTTCTGAACAGTTCCTTACAAGCAAACTAATGGAACAAAGTAGACAGACTAACCGCAGGAAACACCATTCTCTTGCTTCCAGTGGCAAACATTCTTAGTTACCTGCTGCGTCTATGCATAACACCTACTAACTGGTCCTATAATTGTAATTGGCTGGTTTCCAAAAGTCATCTATCTCCAGCCTTCTTAGCTTAAAATCGACATCGACAGGCAGTGGGAACCGCGAGTAACTTCTTTTCTGTCCATGCATTCGCATACACTTTTTCCATACTTCTCGCCTCTTCCTTGTTAAGAACGCCGTACACGTGTTACGCCCGCGAGTCCTAGAAGCAAAATGACGTTTTCCTCAGCACAAAATGTGCAAGGTCTACGAAGATAGTTATCCTTTTCCGAGGACTATATAGTCAAAGAAGGGTGATACCTGCTTACATGCTCACCAGTCATCTAAATAAAAAAACAGCAATCGGAAATAAAAAAGGGGAAGAACTGAGGGGTACCTTTTGGTTTGCACGGGAGGCCAGGTGGACGGCCCATCTGCGCATAACTTCATCTGCATCGGCCTTCTCCAGCGCACACTAAAAGGAAGCAACATACGTTGTTTACTGTGCGCAGAGTGGATGGACGCATACAGTTACCGCGACTGGTTGTACATACTGGGAGAGGGAAACAGTACCGTGATGCGCTCAAAATCCCATGAGCTCAACTGAGCAGGGCTACTAGACTGCGGATAGCATGGGGAAAGGCGCAAATATTTGGAGATTGTACAATAAAAGACTAACAGTAGATGAAATACACTGCGGCCATAACTCTTGCATTTTAATAGACGAAGAAAGATATTTTGGCAGAACCAATAACCTAGCAATATTTTTCAACATAAACCTAAGGCAAGAGATCTCGTGTGTAAAGTAGCCGTTGGTCTAGGCAGCGGGTGCAGCGCCGGATAAAGAGGTGAAACCGGAAGTCTTCTTGCGTGTAGGAAAACCAGAAGGCGAGTGCGAACATGCACTTCGGGCAAATAGCAGAAACAAGCCGTAAAGTCGAGATGACTGGCAGCAGTTTTGCGCCATGGGAGCGTCTAAATAGCCCGTACCCAAACTTGTGATTAGAAGTGCGCCAGTCTTAACTGAGACAGGGGCAGAAAGTGAAGATTCAAAAGTTCTGTTACTTTCAGGAGAGAATGTTGTACTTTGCATTGAGGGGCAAACGATGCAACATGAGGGAGCACTTGGTGTCCTCCCTAGTGAACACGAACAAGTTGTAAGTAAGCTGTTATGGTGGATGCACTCTGGCTATCCGCATGAATAGCACACATGAAAAATGAAATTGGTCGCACGAGCCGGCGCTTGTCCAAAAGAGTAAGGGAACACACACCCGCATGGTTAGGGAAGGGCCAACTTAAAGGTGTAAACAGTTCAATCTCAGCGCACCTGGTGGACTCGAACCATCGCGTGGATGCCAAAGAGGCCTTCCGAGTGATTTACAAGGTGCCTTCAAGCTACTCAAAACTCCTCGGACAGCGTCTGTTGGCGACGGCAGAGGCGGCCGCCATCAGGCTACGCAGACCGCTGCTATGTGCCCAAAAGAATTTCGTCGCGGCGCCCCAGTTGCCATGGGCGAAACTAGGTAACACGGCCACCCACAGCGGACCACAGGCCTCGGAAACGGGCCCCCGCAGAGACGACCAAGTCCCAAGTCCAGCCACGCACACCTTATCGGCGGTCCTGAACGCCGGGCCGTCTAGACATTGACACTCTGATCTCAACTCCCCCAACCTCCCCCTCCTCCCCACAGTGACAACGAGAACACTTCATCTGTCCACCAACCACCATAGTTTATTCATACCATATAAATGTAAAGGCCTGACGAGAATTTATCGAAAACAAACGTATGTTCGCCAATTTATCTTCTGAAAAATGAAAATGTCTAAGGGGGGGGACTACGAGTTTTAGTAACGTCATCAGCGTAGAACGAATTAAACTTGAAGTAATGCAGTATTTTCACCACATCGAAGGACTTAAATGCGATTTGTACACAGTTGCCTGCAAAAGTACGGCAGCGCTAAACCTGGCGAAACCAGCAGGGGTTTTTACCCAAAAAACATTGCGCTGTGTCTAAGAAGAAGTAGACGCGATCACTGGGAGAAAAACGGCATTAGCCTGACGTTTCGTGTTCATGCCTCAGCCCATCATCAGCTAGGGGTAATCTGCACAGAGGGAGCTGCAGTATTTATAGGAAGCGGTCGCTAGACTTCTGCATACCTATGAAAGTCAATGGCGTCCCGCCCCCCATCGAGCATATTTGCCGGCTGGTGCAACGATTGCTTGAAGAGTGGCGCTCGCGTCGTTACCTGCTGAATTTTCAGCACCCATGGTGGATTTGCATTTTGATCTGAAATCAATCAGCTACTGCCAACAGAGAGTGAGTAGTATAAAGTAACTAATTATTTAACATTCCGAAAACACAATGAATAACCGAAGGCTGCTATCAGGCAGCTTTCTATTTTAATTCTGTTAGGGAAAATTTAGCGAGACAGGTGTCATATTTTAAGGTGACGACTGTTCGACTACCGATTTTGACGAAGCCCACCATGTGCTCAGGGGCAGGAAGGGTGACTGAAACAGAGGGAGCCTTAAGTGAGTTGACGCGCAGTCATCTTCCGCACCCCAGACCCTCTTGAACCGGTGACAAAACAGATTTAAGATGACTGGACGGGACCTGGCGCAGGCCGCTTTCTCTAAAGCAGGCCAGAACACCGCTTAACTTAGTCTATAGTGACCATCAACTTTTGCGCTGGTACTACTGCACCACCTACCGTAACTCACCTTCAGTAGGTTTCCAAACAGACTCAACGAAACTGAGACTGCTGCTATCCCTAAACTACGCATTAGCGATTCATCTGACTGATATGAGTACTATAACTGTCGCAAATTGTAAGTCAGAGGTGACGCTGGCTAAAATTCAACGATGGGGCTCGTATCCCCTCGATGACAACAAAGAGTGTGAATATGAGTTTATACTATTCCAAGTAAGCACATGTTTGAGGCTCGGAGCACATCATTGTTTGCCCTGGTTTCTGGCCTCCTACCTACATTCAACAAAAACTGTGTCTGTTTCTCCTAAGTTTGGACTCCGAGGACTAGGCTACTGCTGCTAGAAATAATATGCCAATGCTAGGAGTGCTAATTCTAATAAGCATACTTACTAAGACCAGTCAATAGAAAACAATAATACGGCCTGTACGTACACGCTGGAAGTCGGAAGGTACTATGCAGTCGCAATCGATCATCAGAAGGCACTCAGAACAGCGTCCACTTGCGTGACGAAAAATAGATAACTCAGAGTCAACACTCGAAATGATACCCGTTCTTCTGGATAAAAACCTGCCTGAATAAGAACATATCAGAAAGGAAAGGTTATCGTGTTGCCTGAACAGGGGCAAAATAGAGCTCCTTACCCACCGCCTCAACAAAACAACCAGTTTCACTAGTCTGCACTCTCGGACGGGGAGGCAGAAAACGTGCTCGTCTGCCTAATTCAGGCCATAGGAGAACATTGAAACATTTTTTTCCCGGGAGAAATTTGAACAAGGCAAGGATGGCGAGATCAGCAGGATTTATTGACGTCATATAATTGTGTGACCTCTTATTCAACCGCAAACGGTCGCTGCCTACGAAGAAGATAATTAGCTGTCATCTGCCCCCTTTCTACCCCCCCCCCCCTTTAACCACGTCCAATAGGCTTTCGTGAACATGAATTAACAGTAACTACCATGCTGTGACAACTACCTCCTCCCCCACCATGCACCCGCATCTACGCCTAATAGTTTCCACTCTGTTCACCTGTCAAGATTCACCCTCCCAGGTCGACACTGAATTGGACAGTTAATTATCCTAGTGATAGGCAACGACTGTTCCCAGTTGAATAAGAGGTCGCGAAAGTAAGCGAAGTCAATAAATCCTACTAACCCCATGATCCTTGCCTTGTTTAAATAAGATAACAATTGCTGCACAGGAAATTGGGAGAGCTCACCTTGGCCAGCCAGACAGCGGTACCCCACTCATTGTAAGTCTCCAGGTAGCGGCATGCATCCACATGCAGGCCTAACATGCAAAGTAATTCAACGCCCTCATGCAGGTGGTTGTTGGAGATCATGTTGGCGGCCAGCAATTTCACAGTGCTGTTGTAGTTGAGGCGAGCTGCGGAACGAGAGCTCTCCGCCGTCTGTGCTTCTAGGCTCTGAATGTAGACGCTGGCGGCCAGGAGACAGGCACGGTGAACGTTGAGGCCAAAGTTAGCGGATTCTGGTTGAGTCTCAGCCAGTTTCTGGGTAGCGATTTTTCGGAAGCCTGAAACACCGCAAGACGGTAATAATACTAGTTAAGGCGTGAGAGGGATGCTCGGAAAGGGGTAACCAGACTGAAATGGGCTCACATCGACTAGCTGTGCCGGGGAGTCGTCATACAGTGACGCCACACAGTATTGATCTCACACTTGGCTCTACGAGATTGTGTTTGGCTTGGCTGGTTTTTCTTTTTAGCATTGCGCCCACCCCATTTCAGACAACCGATCAGCTAGGCATTGGCCTGTTGCTGGCGGTGGAGGAGAGGGTGAGGTCGACCCTGAGCACATTTATTTCGTCACTATAGTCAATCTGATGCCCTTGAAAATATCGCGTTGCGCTAAAAGCTGTGGCTTGGAGGGTTGCTAACTGACACAGCATTCAGCCCAGTGAGTCTTGTTGTGTGGAGTCGCTAACTACGGACTTAGAGTCAGGCTCAACGGCTGCTTCTTAATGTGGCCTTTGTGGCGCTCCCAGAGGGGAGCCTACCTAGCGAGGCGTGCTGTTGGTACACGTGTCGCACCAGCCACCTGCGCCCGTTTCCAGCCTTCTTGCCTCGACACCGGGTAAGGTGTGGGAATGGTGAGAGAGTTGGGTAGATTCTCCGCGAGTCTACTTTCACTACAATTCCGCGGGAGTCACCAGGCTGCTTCAGTCTGCTGAGGCTCTTGGTGGAAATCGTCGAAATCGACGGTCGAACTGTGGCTTGGCTCAACAGCCCACTACCAGTAACTGGTCTCCTGCTCTAGATATGGGTATTCAGGACGTCTCCATCCGTCTAGGTGGAGTTGATTACTTTAGTAGCTCGGAGGCGAGCAACTGACGAGTCGGACAATTTTCAGACAGTATGGCAATAGTAAGCATTTTTAACCCCCGTTTGTGATCTGAAATAGTAGTAGCCAGTTTTGGTAAGCTAAATTTAATAGGCAAAGTCACCGTATGAATTCGAAAGGGAAAACTTACGTTTAAGATTACCTTATGACCAGTTTTACCAGCGGAAGAGCCTGCTGGATGCAGCCTGATTTATGTGTCTTGAATTGCAGACTGCGGCGACTGCTCGCCCAGCTACTGCGTTCAAGTTTGGCTACAAGGGTTTTGATCATGTCTTATCGTTGGGGATGGTGGATAGGACGAAGAGTCTCCGAAGCGGTGAAATTCTTCCTTGTCATAATCCAATGCAAAGTTCAAGTTCGATTGCTCTGCGACGATTACTGGTGGATTTTGTAAGGCCAGCCAAACGAATTACAGTAGTCGCCGGCTATTGAGCCCACGGCTAATAAGCCCACATCAGCTTGGGACGGAATTTTACGTAGCAAAATCCGCCGGCTAATAAGCCTAATCACCGGCTAATAAGCCTAGTCGCCAGCTACAAAGCCAAATTTGCCGGATGTGATTTGTTTTCATTTTTAAAGTTAAATTTGGTGACCCCCTTTTCGGACAGCAGCAGACATGAGGGGTGAAAAGGACAAATCCCTAATACGAGAAAGCCGCAGGTGCAACAGGCTAACGCACCCGAACCGCAGCGCTGAGGACACACACACAAAAAGGGAACAACGCGTTCAGGCTCACGCTTGACGATGCCGATAGGCATGATCCCAAAGCATACCAAGGTCGTCTGGCTAGCCTGCCTAGGTCTCGAAAACACAGACAAACACCATTCTTTTCTTGTACATAACCAAGCTCTACACAAAATACAGTACGTATGTAATGTATAGTGCCCATCCTGCGTTTGCTAATCAAGAACTAGGACTCTCCGGTTAATGCGCCCGCCGCTTATTAAGCCCAATTTGGTCTGGGCCCGAGGTGGGCTTAATAGCCGGCGACTACTGTAGAAAGAAATCAGACCAGAGCTGGGAAATGTAAATCGCTGACTAAAAATCTTAATCTGTTAAAGGTTGTGGTCGGATGTGGTCTTGATTTTGCCTACTTGTAGAAATACAGAAGTTTGGCACAAGCGGCCTTTGAATCAAGTTTAAATTTGAGGTTCACTGGTAAAAGTAAGGATATACGGATGCTAGTCCTTCGCACACTTTTAGCATTCGCGCTATAAAAAATCCCCCTTTCGAAAGTACCGTTTACTGAGGGCCATTTAAGTATTTGCTATTCGTGGTCGCACCTCGCTGCCAGCTGCTAGTCTCAAAGGCAGGCCTAAATGCAGAACCACACCGTACTATGGCTATTAAAGGAGGCAGAGTGGCATTATTAAACTAGGTGCAAGGTGAATGATTGACGTGCTAGTGAGGCAAAGGCCTTTACTTGCCAAAACTAAATGCTTAACTTCGTCTCGCATCACGTCGGAAGCCCAATACTCTTGCAGTTTAGTGTGCTAAGGCCTTCGCAGTTTGGTCCCTTTCGGAAGCATACTAAGGCACGTTCAAAAAAGCACGAGTAAGACACGCTTATTACAACAGCCTCTCAACGAGGCACAGTGATTTGCTATAGCGGAGTCATCCAGCAAAATACCGAAAATGTACGAATCAACCCACCTGAAGTAACATATCGCTTTGCTCAGGAGTGTCTAAATGCAATGTTAGGTGGAAAGAGGTGAGCACTTTCCGCGAGCTGCTGCAACCTTTTTCGTAGCAAATCCTAAACCCAAGGGGGGGAGAAGTTGTTGACATAAGTATGGGCAGGTTAAATTCAATAGCAGTGAGGAATACAGTGCACTAATCAATTTTGACATAGGATCGAATGAAATCCTTACGGTATAGTTGGCAATTTGGAGACGAAACGGGCAGGTGGACGGTGCCAAAAAATTGGGATTTACACAAACTCATTGCTAACCGATGAGATCTTAGTCCAGGTAAATAATTTTCCTGACGGAACCAGGACTGGCGGACCTACATGAGGACCGAAGCCTAGTCTGTAAACGAACACACTACCGGACTAGCATTTTTGAAAGTTGAGTGTGCAATGGATGCACCCGAGGCGCAGACAAAATAGTAATTGAGAATTAATATACAGATGGATGCCAGCGTTGGATCAGACTACTCACTTAAAATTGACGCATTCGGCAACCTAGTTTGATTAAATCGAGCCCCCTAAGGTACCGGTGGAGAAACAGCGTAACAAATCAATCTATCCACTTTGGGACACCCAGTAAGATGGTCCATGCGCCGTCACGTTTAAGGAGGAAATAAAATCTACAAAACGGGACGCGATTATCCCCACCCTGCTACTCCATGACTGTGCACTCAAAAGGCTTCGGAGCCCATTAGGGTCATTCATCCAACATTTTTGCGCCAGGCGGGTTGGATACCACAAAGTTGACAAGTCGGCAGGTCTTCTCAGGCACGTGACTGGAAATTGAAAGCCACTTCGATTCGCAGACTGTTATTACCAGGGATATGCCTGCTTGATTCCGGTAAAAAGATAACACATTTAACCATAGAAAACCGCCAACTTTGATCACTACGTACTTTTGAAATACATGACAAATGGTAAAAAAAAGCGGAGGCTCAAATAAGCGCAATAGTTGACCTGATTGACGGTAACGGGGATTTGGGAATGTCTTCATTCCTACTGTGAGTCAATCTCACAGAACAACGCGCGCGTGAATCTCCCATGCTGCATGCCACCTTGGCTGTGACCAGAGAGCTTTTGTCAGATCTGATAAGTCTATGTCTACTAGGAGTTGTTCAGCTCTTCTAGAACTTTCTTCTCAAGCCAACTGCCCAGAAATAGACAACCTGAACAGGATGCGGCAACAGAAGCTTATGTAGCCCCACTCATTAATCCCTACAACCTGCATGTTTTCCTACGAAAACGGTGTTTATCGGGTTTTATGGGCGGGAAATTAGGACATGCAGTGGAATATACTTTAATAAATGCTAAATGCATTTTTATTTTACTGTATTGATAAGTGTTGTTGATGTGTATCTGTACATTTTCCTAATCTGTATTACCACTTAATTTATTGCGGAAAAACCCGATTATCAAACTGCAGGTTTCGTGAATTTCCCGAGAAATTGAAATGGTGGGTAGGAGGTCGTCTACTTCAACTTACCGTTCTGGAGTTAGATTACCATAGTCCGCGGCGCGAAGCGCCGCGCACACCTTCAACTTACATGTGGAACAACGTGCTGCCATCGGCCGCGGAAAGCAACTTCGACTAGATTTTTTCACTTCACACTTCTTAAAATTTCCTTCTCTGCCTATCCTATTTCCCCACCCCACAAAATTCTATAACCACCGTTTTTGCAGGATAAAATTATAGGACTAGGGGTATATGAGTAGGGCGACATAAGCTACTTTTGCCCAGGATGCTATAAATATACACGCGGGTTTTCAGTAGAATGAATTAGTTGTTTTGAATGCACTGTTTCATGGCCGATCATGTTTTCCTTCTCACCCTTGTTGGGACTGTGGGGAACAAAAATAGGGCGAGCATAAAGCTCGTGTGAAGTCCAATTATCAGGCCAGGCCATAAAAAGCAGGTGGATCGCCAGAGACGTACAATGCACAAAGACACAAATATAAGCCCTAAAAGCAGGAATAGGTGCATACCCAACATGAGGAGATATTGGGTGCAGAGTTTGCTTTGCTCTGCCGTTGCCAGTTGATTAAAGCGGTTAACACGTTCCACCACGGCGTTTCGATAGGCCACCTGCTCGGCCAAGGTGTCCCAAGAAATACCCAGGTTGAAGTGCTTGGCAGACGCAGTAGGGGCGGCTTTCTCGAAGACGAGCAGGCGGTAGGCAGCCAGGCGCCAGAAGGCAGTTTCGTAGGAGTCGCCGAAAAGGAGGGCTGTCAGGAGACAGCGCTCGACAATTGTTCGATCTGGTGACGTGAAGATGGATGCCAAACCGTCTCTAGGAGGTCGGGAAAAAAAACGAGCAGAGTTGATGAGATTGACAACGCTATAAAAACTTCCAATAGATGGTAAAAAAGTACGAGTAGGGAAAAATAATTCCAAGGAAAGGCGTTTTTTGGGAAAATGAGACAGTTTATTTCGTAAACTTTCGACACTGGATCTGCAGGTGGTCGTCAGACTTGAGAGAAATGTGCAAACGACAGTTTAGAACAGAAGAGCGTGATAGGAAAACCTTGGCTTGTGTGATATATTGGTACCGAGGCCAAATACAGGGTATAATGAACTGTTCTTTGCACGTTTCCCTCGAGTCTGACGACGACTTGGGGATCCAGTGTCGAAAATTTATTAAATAAACTTACTCATTTTCCCAAAGGACGCTTTTCCTTAAAATTGCACTTCTTGGGATGCCTGCCTTTCAGTTTATAAGAAAAAATAATTCCGAAACTGTACAATGAGGGAGTGAAGCAATCTGCGGCAGTATACAGGAGAGCAGGGCTACAACAGAGGGGTCTTTAAATGGCATTTTTAGAAATCGGATAAGCGCCAGAGCCAAAAAGGGAATCGCGAACAGAAAACAGAGGTTAGCCAAGTTATGATAACAGAAACCATGCTTATTACATCATTCGATATTGAGGTGACAGCGGGAGCGAAGCGTCACACTGGCTCATTCGTGGACAACGTCAGCGGACTCCAATGGACAGTAATTACCCGCAGAACTTGAAAGGCGGGTCTAAAGTGGGCAGCATATGATCAGTTAGTGAGGTAGCTTACACTTTCTTCAGAGCAGCAAAGAATACGTTCGCCGATGAGAAGACCTCCGAAAACCCAGTACTCAGTGCAGGACAGGAGAGGGAGTAGGTAGGCTTGGCTGGTGAATCCCCAGAGGATCTAGGTGCGTCTGCTAATTCAATTAGCGGTGGATCTGCAGACGGCTGGGAGAGCCAGGGTTGATGTTGTAGAAGATGCCTCAGAAGCAGGGCAACGTTGTTTGGAAGCAAACTCGGAATCAATGGAAGATCTAGTAGAAACGGATGTAGAAACAGCAAAACTGCAGAAAGGGAAAGTTAGTAAACTGAAAAGTCAGGAGCGTGGAATCAACTGAAAAAGACGTCGCATCTAGAGGCATTTACAAACCCAGACAACATACCGAAAGAAGGCAGACGACAGAGAATAGACGGCTATTTGTACCGTGATAGGAAACCCTTCTACAGTACTGCAGATAGATAATTTCTTTTGATGTCAGAGTACAGCCTTGGCTTGTGACGTCTTTTATAGCTCGATATATTGATACCGAGGCCCGATAGAGGCTGGTATGAACGGGGTGGTCACAACTGTTTAGGAAATCGGAGGAAAATGGCTGCACTCTTCACACCTAGTTTTTATTGGAGGCTATTTCATTAACTGCAAAAAATGAGCGCACCTAGTGGGCATGTATCAGTTAGGCTCCAAGCATCTTGGTTAAGGACCCACGAGCCGGGTTCATCAACCAGCTAGAGAAAAAATATTAATATATATGTATCAGGGAGTAAGGGAATAACGAATGGAACACGCTGTGAGACGCAAACTACACCACTTCTAAGGACAGTGATGATATAAAGAGAAGGGAGAAGATAACCTGATCAACTGCACAAAATCCAAGAGAACACCAGGTTAATCGCAAAACCGACAAGTGAAAGAACACAGCTGTGACACGAACATCTGTTGCACTGTTGGACCCCGAAAAGAATCGAGGATGAGATGACTACAACCAAATAATGAAGTTTGCGGCCATTAAAGTGGTGTAAGGTCCATACCTCACCGAACTGCGCTGCTAATAAGCCGAAAGAGGTCAAAAATAATGCAGAAAAAATCATCGCGTTCTGACCGCAAGACGCCAAAAACCACCCACAATATGCTAGCGAAGAGGCGATCAATTGATTTTTTTCTCAACAGCAAAAAACGCCGACTGCTACCTTCCACCCATTTCGGAGAAAACGACGGGCAATCCAACAACAGTCACGCAATCTTCAACAATGTGAACATAAACAGGCTCTAGGAGTTTTAAAAAGTCCCAAATATCAAAAAGCAATTCCGCGTAGGCTGGAAAATCCGCACCATTAACCCATTACCTCCCATAATTCTAACCACTTTGATTTTTTTTATGATACTTGAATACCTATGGTAAAAAAGTGTGAGAAACAAGATGAAATAGTCAGAATTTCATTTTAAATAGAAATAAACGAGATATTAGGTGATCTCATATGAGATCACTGGGATGATACAGTTGCAATGACTATAGTATAGCTCAAAATGTAATCTCTAGTTCCGGTCTTCAAAACTACTCATTCTATATGAAAAAAAATGAATGAATAAAAATATGTATAACCACAAACGTTTTATTTTTAAAGCAGAAAAAAAGTAATATAAAAAATTTCAGAAAATAAAAATACATTATTTTCAACGAGAAAAGTTAGCTATGCAGCTACACAAAAAATAAGTAAGATGAAGTAATGCTACGTTTGTCCTTTGTAATTATAAAACGGTTTACAAATATTGTGACTGCACAGCTTTAGTTATTATAGTTACTTTTATGCTCAGCCATTGCATTTATGATAAGAAGCAAAACGGGTAACGCATAGAGTGACTGCGCATTTAAAACACTACGTGCGCGGTCTGGCAGTGCATGACTTGTGCTGGCATCGCCTTTGTTCACTTCGTTTTAGTATTATGTGTCCTTTGCAATCAAAACGAACATCATCAGGAATTTGTGAAGGTGCTGGACAGCTGCGCTTCCTACCAGGTTGTTGCCTGTTCGTAGGAATGTTCAAATATGATTGGCAAATTGCTCTTCTAAATGAAAGTAAATCCATTTTGCTGACTAAGTTTTCATCGTCGCTACATAACAAGTTATATATGGTATGTGCATTCACAATTGTCATGTCCACAATTCGAGTGAAGATAGGTAAATACCACTTTTTTGCTCTGATTGTTGTTGCACATTTGCTAATCCACCAATCATGTTTATCGACCCCTCCCATGTATGCGCTCTAAATTTTGAAGACGTGGGGTTGTGAAACCGTATTCTTTGCTTTACATTCCTTCAAATAACGTTTCACTTTTTGAAGAGGTTCCACTTTGTAATAATTAGTTCCAATATTGACACATGTATTATCAAGCCACCTTACGAAAAGAAGTCGATAACCATCAACAACCACGCTCTTCAATTGAATGACAATCTGCAAACTGACACGATGCTTATAAAGGCTTCAAATTAGACAGGTTTCAACACGTCTGTACAAGCACTCACGCTCAGCTATCCGGTGAGCAACAGTAAACGTGTTGTGATCTGTGTAGTCACTTCCTCTCAATGATCTCATACGAGATCAGCAACTTTTAAAGCCTGTTTTCCCATAATATTACATCTACTGGTGTTTTCAAGCATTCAAATGTTTAATGTATGTTACTTCAACATGTACTATATGATATTATCTTTTAATTGTAGTTTAGTATGACTCATTTTATTACTTTCATATTAACAATTTTGAGGAGTACATTTTTAAATTTTTCAAACTTGTATATAAATTAATATAGAGCGAATGTTTTAAAAATCTCATGTGGATATCAGAGAAATATACCTTATAGATAAAGCATGAAGGTTAAATATGCGTATATACAGACAGATTATTATGAAAGCTCTTAATTTGTAAGTGATCTCATATGAGATCACCGAGAGGTAATGGTTTAAAAAAGGACCGGCTTCCGATAGCTACATTTGGCGAGATAAGGATATGCATTTGCTTTCCACCTTCAGTTTTCTTAGTCTCTTAATAGTTTTATAGGCTTTAGCTGGAGTGGATAGCTGACTACCTGACCGACAAACTGTTCATCGCTCGCGCGTCCAAAAAACGACCCATAGGTAAGGTAAAAGACCTATTGTGCTGACGTCACTCTGTAAATAGACGTATGTTTTGGCTGGGACTCAAGACAAGACAAGACAAGGTAGCCGTCCGCACTCAAGTCACAATGCATAAGTCCGAAGACGGCAGGCATAAAAGAGTGTCATGTGCAGGATTGGTCGATAATAGCTCATTGGGTGTGAATGGTAGGCCGGGGCGTGTATGTCCAATGAGGTCGTGCGCTCAGCTTGTGCTAAGGCCGTGGGAACACTAAATAGTCTGAGATCAAATACATCAAAATATGCATTGGGCCTGGGTATAACGGGCTGACGACGGCTAATAAGCCAGAAATGGACCTTCCAGTCTCCCTTGTCTTTGCCGGCAATACTATCTGCCTACTATCAGTTGTTACGGCCGTCAGGGTCTCTGTTGAGACCCTAGTCAAAGCGGGACTGATGAGTTCCGTTAGCGGTCGGGTGAACGTTCATCAACGAACATCGAAATATGTAGTAACTGATGTGTAGGCCCTTTTGTTTGGTCTGCCTTTACAGTTGTGTCCACAGGTATGCAGTCATTAACAGTGGCGAGGTTCTTCCACATAAGGTGACCGAATGCAGGGAAGGTGAGAGAAGATGCCTACAGGCTCAGTCGACTTCGGAATAGCCTAATTTGGGCTAGCTATCAGAACGTATGAAACAGTCTGTACATGTGAATCGACGCCGAATAAAAAAGGCAAGACCGCATTGCAATCTGCAGCAGAATCACGGCCTAACATTACAGGCACAACAAAGTACAGCTAAGTAGATATAATCGTTAGAGTGCAACCGCTGCGGCATCCTCAGTACGCATTTGAGAGCCCGCAAAGCCGTTTTATTGAACAAGCTTCTGTGCGGCCCAGAAAGACGGGCCCAGGATCAATAGCGCCGCCATTGCGTAACGCAGACGCCGCTTACTTGTCTTATTATCTACAAGGACACAGGAGAAACTTCACGAGATTCGCCAACCACGGAGGTCTATCGTGAAAAGTGGAACACAGAAGGAACCACATGCAGGCATAGATGTAACGGGGCATGAGATTATTAAGGCTTAACTCCCTCCAATTTGGCCCTACTGCTAAGATCGTGAGTGAGCAAAGTGAGCTTGCAGAAGGTACTTGTACTTGTTGCGGCTGCGATTATGACTGATCTAGCCTGCCCCGATGATGTCCTGAATGGTACTTCGCCACGCGCGACGATCCGCGGCAGCAGACCTGGACAGTTTGATCTATAGATTGGGAAGGCGCTGTGTCTATCACCGGAATCATAGTTTTATTAGTCTGAGCTTTCGAACTCCTACAGGAGTCCATCATCCATCTATCCCCTTTGCTAGCGCCGAAGATCGAAGGTCGAATAACCACTTCCATGTCCTGACTGAATGAGTCAAGCCAGGTTTTGAGCTGCCCCCCTCTTCGACCTTTCCAATTAGGTAACGGTTTCGGGTGAAGGGCAGTAACAGAGCTCGTGGGGATGACGACGAAGAACTTTTTCAAACTACTTCAGTCATCGCTCTCGGATTGCCTGGGATATCCTTGTGACGTTTCTGCAGCGAGTACGGACAGTCTCATTTGCGACGAGGTCGGTGTACTTCACCCGAAGGATGCTCTTCAAGCAGAAGTGGCCAATAAATTCAAGCTTCCGTTCATCTTCCACGCGCATAGCCCAACATCCGCATACGTATAGAAGAACGAACCGCACAGCTGCACGGTACACGCGGATCTTTGTGGAGATAGAAATATGGCATCGGATCTATACGCACTTTCGAAGGCTGGAGAAAACTCCTCGAGCTGCGTCAATTCGGGAGACAATGTCCTCCTTACTGAGTCATTTCCACAGCAAACCCGTTCCGAGGGATTTAAAACTGTCTACATTAATCTATGTTAATCTTTTGGTAGGGGACATTCGATGGCGACCTTGAGACGGAGCTGCGGCGGTTCGCCACTACCTCATCCCACTTTGCGGGCCCGAATAGAATAAGCCGGGCAATTATGAACCAGCCATACACTGCACCCAGATAGGACGCCTAGAATGACCGCAACGGTAGGTCAAAAATCTTTAAATGCCACAGACATTGCTCAGACTCGGCGCACGTAATCACAGGACACACAGAACTCTATAAATTCGAGACCACATAGGGCTGGTAAGTGGTTGAGGCATGGAGTGTTGAAGTTTGGAATAAGTAACACCTCAAAGTGAATCCAGACACGCTTATCTTTCATGAGCATCAAACGGATAAAGTTAAAGAGTCTACATACCTTTGGACTGGCTAAGAGAAAAGACTGACAGCCAACGAATAGGAACGAGACGCTCATAAAATTCCAGACTAAGCGAACAGCTATAGTAGGATAACCAGTGACTCAAGATATTTTGGATTAAAGGAATGCCTTTAATACAGACGCCCGTTTACATACGACATAACTTCCTCCGTCAAGAACACCACGTCATATGATTGCGCAACTCTTGAATCAAGAAATCGTGACTTTCAAGCGACAGAGCATAAACAGTAATTGAGCACTGCCACTATTCCTTATTCCTACTGAACTTAGTGAGGGTTGCAGTAAAGGTAAACATTCAAGTCAACGTTTTTCGTATATTTTTGCACCTCTCTAGCAAAACCTCTTATAAATTAGTACACACTGCAAATTAGGGAGAAAAAGTAATGCACGTTATGTACGGTTCTTCGGGAATTTGCGATTTAACTCCACTCATTGGAACAACGTTTCTGGCTTTCAAAACTTCCCTACTCGTTGTTGTCTGCACAGAGACAATAACTACAGCTTATTATGCAATAATGTATGATTTAACAGCAAAGGAGTGGTCTACGTGCAGGCCATTTGAACGTAAAAAGAGAAAGTAATGCAAAAAATAGGCTGGAGAAGAAAAGGATTACCTGAGCTCATATAACTGGTGGAGAAGGGACTACCAAACTCGAACTGTGATACGGGTAGATACTCCGAGGCTGGCGGTACGAACTCGAAACTGTCGATTAAGTTCTGATTGGTGCTCGTCGAGCCGGCTAAAGCCAGACGAATTGAGCCATCCGCAGTCAAAAGTGCGCAAACAGGGGCACAGGAGGGCGAGGCAATAACTGTTGACCAGGTCACGTCAACCAGGGTACTTTGTGGAAAGTCTCCAAACCGGAAGACGCAGATAAGTAGCATCTGAATATTAATGGTAAGCCACAGTTGACTGATATTTGACAACGCAAGAGCAGGGATACATCAAAGGTCAAACAAGGCATACAATCATCTGGCCAAACTCGTGTCAGTTGATATTTCTAAACAAATTGATATTACTGCTTATAGGTTTAAATGCGCTTAAGGTTGAGTCTTATCAGTTTTCATAAATTCGTTGATGACGGTTTGGGAATGATTAACAGTCTTTTTCAAATTTCCGCATTTTGCATAAGATAGATCACCTACAGTAGATTTTTAAGAATAGAAGAAGAGGAGGAGGAGGAAGAAGAAGAAGAAGAAGAAGAAGAAGAAGAAGAAGAAAAAGAAGAAGAAGAAAGATGGACTTGACCATGTCACAGCATGGTCGTCAGATAATGGCCTTTTACTTAATGAGCGGAAGTCAGTCCAGTGTACCTTTCGGCTGCGACCCTCTCCCAGTCCTGAAACCATTGACTTTCTGCCCAACAAGGTATCCTCCTTCCGATACCTTGGTGAAACACTAGCTCCCAACCTCTCATTTCTCTTCATATTGGAGACCTTTTTATTAAAATTCGCAAACTTTTACATTATATCCGCCTCTTGCGTTCATATCGCACCCCGCAAGCCCCCATCTGGCGTTTTATAGATGCCTCTATCCTACCTCTCATTCTTTACTGCTCTCCAGTTACTTTTCCACCATACCTAAAGAAAGACTTGCTTATTATTAAACGTATTATCCACATGCTCTCTTCAGCTGCCGGTTATTCCTATGCTTTTTTAGCTGACCTTATAATGCAGCGACATTTCAAATCGGTCAAAAATTTCGTGGACCGTATTCTTAGTGAGGTCACTCACCCTCTCCACTCTGAACTAATGGCTGCAAAGTCTTTTCGTACTATGCGCCGAAGCTTCCGTCATATGTCCTGCTGTACATCGGCCTACCAGAACTCGGTACTCCCATTCTTAGCACGATTCCTCACGTGCTAAGAAACGGAAATTGAGAAACTGACGGCAGACCTGTCTCCATAAATGATGTGGTAACCGTGTCGATTTCTTAATTTGAGTATTTTGCGATCTTTGACTGTTTGCTCTTGAGCTTTTTGGACCCCTTAAATTACCTTATTTTTGCTCTTCGTGAATGGAGCCATTTTTTTGCTGAAAATTTTGATATTATCATTAGAATATAGTTCTCTATATATCTATCTATCTACATTTAGGACTGAAAAATCCTGAACTTTCAGCAAAAATGGGTTCATTCACGGAGAGCAAAGGATCAAGTAAATAAGGGGTCATGGTAAAAGGTCATGCAATACTCACAATTAAAGTTTTACGATATCCACATCAACTATAGAGACAGATCAGCTTTCAATAACGAAAAGCGAGGCTGAGATGGTCATTTCTGGCTTAATAGCCATCATCAGCCAAACCTAAATCTGCGTTCTCCGTTCATAGTGCATTAGTACGTCCAACGTTCTTAGACACTGATCCATGAGCCCTTTGGTTTGTTGACTGCGATCGAGAAAAGTAACTTACAGTATATTACTTACCTCATGATATGCCACCTAAGCATGGTTGCAATATTTACTATCCTGTGGCCTAATCTCCAGAGAATTCAGTCTTGGCAGGATTTCAGGAAAAATGTCCCTAAAGTAGTATGTATTTTTCTCAACGATTTTCAATGCTCTTATAAATCCAGAGATATTTCATAGAAACATGCATGAAAATATTCTTGCTTATACGCGTTAGTTAAGAAAGTAAGCCTTCATTAAAATGTTAAACTCGAAGAAATAGTATCTTTCAGTTTTGAAGGGCCTGCTAAATTGCCGAATAATTTTGAACACTACCGGCCGTTAACAGTTGCATTCAAGGTTTCTAACCTACATGCTGTATATATTCTGTCGACGAAAAATCCAACATTCCTCCACCCTAAGAAAAGGAGGCCACGTAGTGCTCATATACTATGCAATGGATGCGGATTATGCATAATATATTTATATATTTACGGATACGGTGTATTATGAAGGAAAATTTCGCGGTCTTAAAAGATATCGTAACTAGAAACATTTTTAGAACCAATAATGAAGTCATAACGAGTGAGCAGAATGGATGTGTTTACAACGCACCTTCATGGGTTCCCACACAGTGACCGCGGCATTACAGAGCACCAAAAGTCGCGAAGTTGCCGTTGATCCGGTCAGAAACTCTAACTTCCTGACCGCGGTCGGGTGATTGGCAGCAGCAGTTAGTGGTAACGATCCGGGCGTCATAGATGAACCAACGACTGATACATTGCCCGCTCCACTAGAGCCCTCCACAGTGTAGCTGACGCTCAAGTCAGGCGAGGTCTGCGCCGCGTTTGCAGGCTTTGAACGAGTGGAGGTCAGCGAAGCAATTACGAAGGACATCGATCGAATGAGGGTTTCCTTACGCTGGAGATTTCGCACTGCAATACAGCCATCCGTGGTGCCGAAGGCAATCAATGGGGACCGCCAGGACGTGCATGAGATATTGTTGCAGGATGGGGAAGGAATGCTTTGAATGCTGGAAAGCACACAGACAAGGAGGGTGGGGTAGGGGGGGGTTGTAAGCCGATCTGGATTATAGTGGATATCTTCGATGAGGGCAAAGGTCAGAACCTTAAAAAATTTCGCCCCCGGAGGGTAAGGCCCGATGCAAGCAGCTATAAAGGCGACAGAATACGACTTACAAGAGCTGCCTAGCTCAATTTTGACCATTTCTGATACTAGGGATTTAAGAGTGTAACTCCACCTCGTAACCGCAGACTCGTGTAAAACGGCGATTTTGGTAATAGGGCTTTTTTAAAGTGGAGAAACAATGGTAATTCGTACCGAAATGCAGAGGCAAAAATACTAGTAGTCGTAAATAAGGAGCTTTTACTTTTTTCTACTTTTTACTTTCCCCAGAAGTTAATTTTTATTTGGGCTATGCATCAGTATATTTAAGGTCTACAGGCAGAGAAGGAAACAGTAAGCGTATATTCGGGCTGAAATCCGACAACCACTACGAAATACACAATTATTGCAAACAGGCAATGAAATTAGAAAGCTGAACTTTCAAAACCGGTATGTGAACCAAAAAGCAAACAGGGAAGCTGGCGGACCCACTGATGAACCGGACCCCTCGCATATGTGTCAAGTAGAAGCAGTATACCCACGAAACACGTATCTGGGCCTTTTAGCTAATACCTGGACTGCTACTATGGTGAGTTACAACATCAAGAAGCAGCCTACACTTAAGAAAAACTGTGCGCTGTTGCAGTTGTGTCGAAAATTCTCTAGCAAACTGGTAGCAACTGTTGAGTGACTTATTTCCCGAAACCCAACCAATTGACAATGACTATTAATAATTTATAAACTCATGATAGCTAATAAATAAATAAATCATCAATTTCAATTGACTCAATTTTGGATATATAAGTAATATATAAGAACCAACTCTACCTGGTAAGCATAAACGATTGTCATCATTATTAAAAATAATGAGTTAGAAGATGGCACGCATTCCATAAATATCTTAAACTCTCCTGAAAATCGTCATAAAGCATAACGTTCCTTCCCGTAGTCAAGGGGGCAAAATGCAATACAGCAAAGCGAAGATCCCTACAGCATACTTTGTTTGGTGATGACCAGTTAGGCCAAGAAGGTTGAGCTAGTATTTCTGAAGATATTATAGTTACAGCGTATGCGTTGGACAGAAGAAACCGTCTGGAGATGCCGTGGAGGTTCAAGCGCACAAAGGGTTTCTTCCCATCGTTATAATAAAATATACAATACCTACTAAAATAAGTATAGTAGGTAGGTATGTGTAGCAAATTCTGTAGGATGAGATAACCTATCCTTCACGAAGTAATGGGACGATGAAGCGTCGAACTAAAACCAGCTTAGGGAAAAATGCTGCATCTAAAACTCGATTGGAGTGACTGCATTCGACGGCTTTCCACCGAAGCACAAAGATCGTACCGAAAAATAGTCTGTCAGCAACGAGTTAGGGTGCTCTTTTAGCAGCAGTTAGCCGCGCTGGCAAAAAATGGATCGGTAGGAAATGCTTACGGCAAATACCTGCCATGGGAGGAATTCAAGTGTATTTTTCGCGGTCAAATTAAACCTTTCGGGATATATTATAGGTTTAACCTATCAAAATTGTTATGAAAACACTGGATTCGTGGTAGATAAGGTGAGGCCAAAGAACAGCAAGACGCATTAACAAAAGAATACAAAAAGTAAGATGATAGAAGCAGAAATCAGGAGTAACTTTATCGACTAACATTGTGCTCGAAATGGGCACTGAGTCCACTTCGGAGCCTTCTATAGTAAAGAGTTTCAGGCTCAGGGGTGAGGTACAGAGTATAAGAGATTCCCTGACATAGGCCTTTGGTGACGGGTCTGGAGAAAACAGGTGGTCGCTACCTTCCTTTTGATCCGCGTCAGACCTACAAGTGCAAATTAAGTTAGAGAGTGAGCAAGCGGCAGTTAAGAAACGAGGGAGATCTAACCCTAGCTGTTGTGGGAACCTACCAGATTCAATTCTATGCAATAGACTGTCACTTCTGTTCTAAAAAAGCAAGTCTAGGACAGCGAGCTACAGATATTCGTAAGGGTTATGAACGCAGAGGATGCGCGCATCGCCTGCCTTCCAGAACAGAAACGCGTGCCCTCAATGCATAGGAAGCTGACACCACACTAATTTGAGAATTTTGTTCGACAATGCCTTGATAGTTGAGCTCCGCAAAGAGCTGGCAGTCAAAATCCCACGTTAATGTAATAGGTAAAAACAGAAGAGGCAGGCATATGCTTCCCCTTCATAACGCGATTGATATGACCAATGTTCGCAGCGCATTATTTGGGATGCTGAGTCCCATCGGCTAAGACCAAGTGAATAGTATAAGGAGCTAGAATACATTGCATGAGTTTCCGGCGAATTGTCTCTTTCGGCCTGTGAGGGACGCCAATCCCGAATTCACATACTATTCGAGCGAATTCTTCAGATATACCAGCAATATAAGGTATTGCTCACCAGCTTGGTTGGTTCTGGCTGCCCCTTTGGTTTCCTTCCTTTCGCTTCTCGGCTGCATTTTTCGACGAAGTTGCCAGGATACCCATTCATAATACATTCATTAATCCATTAATCCTTTATGCAGCCTGAGGACCCAATACCCGTTAACCGAAAAGCCGGTGTCATTTAACGGATTGACTGTCGTTGTGGTCAGGCCAGTTATAATGGTAAAATCGGCAAACGGGTTCTCACGAGACCGTGCGAGCACGAACTTGTCGTGCGAAGGAAGGACAAGCTTTCTTTGGTAGCCACCCACGCATCCTCGCAAGGGCACAGGTTCGACTTCGACAGCATGAGAGTAGTGGGCCAGTTAGACGACCTAAGTTTAGGCCTGCTGCAAGCAGCAAGGCACTTACGCGCGGATCCCTTTTATAGGCGTATCGATCTTCCGAATGCTTATCTGACATTGTCCGAACAAATCAATCGTAGAACTGAATGTCACCCCCGGGTAGAGGTGAGTTAAATATACAGTGAGCTGCACACTTTCTTATTCACTGACAATAGGTTCGCGTGAGAGTTCGATATGTCGAGCAAATAAACAACTGGTCACAGAGAACGCCTTCTATATCTAAGTGCATATTGACCTATGATTCTAGACTTCTGGAACAAATCCAACTATCTTGACATCTGGAAAGCAAACAGGGGTAATTTGAAACCGAAAGTGACCTCCAAATAAACGCCAAGGTTACGCAAATGACAACAGTGGTGGAAAGCTAGAATCATATAGAGAAAGGAATTCCTCGGAAGAAATCGCAACCTCTCAAACGGCGAGGGTGATTGATGGAGAGAGAGGCAAGATCGAACTTAAATTATTTCTTTTTATATTACAATGCAGGCTGCTGCACATAACGTTAACATTTAAGAATTCGTTCCAGGTCAGGACAGATGTCCTGGAAAATCGTTCGGTTACCTGGAAGAATTAGAACCAGTGTCGCCAGATGAACCTCCAAAGGGCCTCTGAGCGTTTGCCGACGACCAAGTCTATGTGTTGTCGGAAAGGTAAAAATAGGCTAATTGGATAGTTAAAGAGTCATTTAGTGAATAAAGAATAGTGAGTTTGGCATCAGGCACGCAAATATGCAAATTGTGATTTTAAATTAAAAAGAATTCCGATAAGGGATTTTCCAAAACGACAATGCTACTCAGGGGCAAAATGAACGAATTTGGTCGTGGGTAGACATAGTCAAATAAAATATTAAAATATTCCGGTCAAATTATATCATGATACGTTCAGGGGTAAGCCGGCAAGTTTGCAAACTGTGATTGCCCATCGACTACTACTAGCTATTAAATAATACTTTTGATATTTTCATAGCAGACCCTAGGTGTTCCCCCAAAGATCCGTGTAGTTTGTCTAAAGTGCGACATAACATTTCCATGAAACTACATGGTTTCATGCTTCAAAGCTGCACAAAGGTGGGAATGAACTATAGTGCGCTTATTTATTATCAAAAACAGCAGCTTCTTCGAAAAATGACGACTTTAATAACCTGCTTTGACCCAAAAACAAATTTTTAAAGTAAGGTTGTAGAAAAAATGTTGAGCTATTCGCCCGGGTAAACATTCAATATTAGTTGAAGTCCAATTCAAAATAGGGGAGAGACTGCACATAGAACAAATAACATTTCAAATTTATAGAAGTCCACACATACCAAGGTCACGGGTTTGCAGTTTTGCATAGGAAAGCTCTTTAACAGAACTAGTTTGTGCGCGTCCCATATCTCCAGAGGCCAGTTCTCAAACAGTAGGGCCAAATACTGTCTACAAGCAGAAGATGTCAATGTAAAAGAAATTCACGCACAGTTCCCACTTCAACAATTTTTACCAAAATCACAGATGCAAAAAGCACGTTATTCACATTCTTTCCGAATATATAACAATCTCAAGTTTTGCTATTGTGGGTCTAAGAAAATAACAGCGAGATTTTACCGAATAAGACTACATGAATGCAGCCCAGCCAAAAATACAACCTCCACTTCGGCCTAACAGTTATTGCCTGACGGCAAAACTGGTCAGTTGTTGAACGACTTCCCGGAAGTAGTCAAGAGGATTCCTCGTTCGTTGGAAAGAGAACTCTATCCCATTCACTTTGTGAATTCTTTCTCAAGGACTCAATATGAATAGGACGCAGTTGCTATGCAAACGAAGGCCCAATGAAATCAGCAGTCTGAAGTCAGCCTGCGGCAGGAGCCTGTTCGCTGACTTCAGTCATTAGCTGTCGGAGTTTCATCTCCAGAATTGGTGATCACTCATCAAACTTAAAGTTGGCCTGAATCTACTGGGTGGGGCGAGATTCGGAAGTTAGTATCAATCCTCCTAGTTGCTAACGGGAATTCGGACATTTGCGTCCACAGTAACCTTGCCGTTACGTTCAAATTACATTTCTAAATTCATTACAAATCTACTGTTTAATTTAAAATTAACTGGTTCTTTCGGATAATTACGTCCATTTTTTGTTTTCCCTAGCTCCCTTGTGGGAGCCTACTTCGCTGACTCATGCCGACTTCGTTGCCAAAAGCCGCGAAAGTGCAGTGGCTACGCGCGCCGGCTAAACTCCTACGCACTGTGTCTGCCTTTGTTTGCCGCACACTCGGCAACCATCGCGCGAGACAGGGACGCCCCCACTGGTGTCCGTCCTTGGCGTTCACCAATCACCATCAAGGCCATCAGACAGACAAAAGTCTTCGGCGACTGACGTTGGAGTCACTCGGCCTTCCGCCTCGGCTCGAAACGGACGCGACGCTGCAGTGCTCTCTCATGGTGCTGATGGTCGAACTCAACGCCAGGCCGAGTTAACCACTTTTCTACTGACTATTCTCCTACTTGTTCTGTACAGAATATGACTCTGGTTCTCCAAGACTTCTCTATCATCTCCTAAGGAACCGGGCCTGGTAGATCGCAGTAGTTTGGCTTCAACCAGCTTAGCCCTTACTCCTTTTGCGTTACCCTTATTATTTGTTTGAATCCACGATCGTGTCCCCTGGCATTTTCTTACTGCTTGTAAGCTTAGATAATTTGATTTGAAGTTTACTATTCATATTTGGTTAATCCTAGATCGTTATAGAACCCTATTTCTTCTCTAACTACAGTTCTTGGTTCTGATTTCAAGAAAAAAGTAAGTCAACCCAAGCAAATTGATCTAGACGGACTTAAAGGCAGGTAAGTTGACAGAATTGTAGTAGAACGATCTCAACAGACCAACGATGGGCGGTCGATCATGATCTACAAAGGGGGTATCAAAAGCCTAACTGGCCGAAAGGCTAAATACGGTCGCTATGTTCTCCCTAGATGTTCTGGTTTTAAGGATATCGAAGGTTGCCGCACAGCCACGAGCATAAACAGTTAAATATGCACATAGAAGAGGGAGGATAAAAAGGCTCTATGCATACCCCAAATGACTGACGCGCATCAGTCGGATGCACGAGACGTTAGACATGGCCTGATCTGCCAGCTCAGAGGCTACACTGAACCAGCGTCCAACTTTGTTTGCACCCGGACTTCCCGTCTTTTGCAGCGCCATCTTCATCGCGCGCAGTTCAAAATCACCGTCACGTTGGCTGAAGACCTGCTGCTGTTGCCCCGTGCGTAAATCCAGCCGCACAACAAAGTTCCTCAGCGGACCCACGGGGGTGGTGCCAGAAGAGACACCGGGGGACTCCATTGTTTGCCAACCGTATACAAAAAGGCAGAGGCCATGAGACTGGTTATGAGTGGGCGTTGGCGATTTTTCGGAAACAGCACCAGCACCAGCACCAGTCGCACTAGCTTGGTCCTCTGCGGGGGAAGAAATTGTCCCCCAGCAGACACTGAGAATAGGCACATTAAGAACCTGGTATTCGCGCCACATTTTGGCCGTGTGCGCGTCCCATATCTGAAACCAGCAAAGTGGACAGATGTTTAAGAATGCGCGCAACTAGTTACTTTCTCAACTCAGTTTTTTTCCGGTAGATAGTTGTATAGTAAATACAACTGGTTTGAAAAAACGGCAACTTTATAGAGCTGTCATGACATAGTCAATGGGATGATTAGCATTAACGGGCTGGTAGCTTGAGTGACCGGAAATTTTCAAAGGGGGACAGTAGATCTGCCAGAAACGTCAAAAGAAAAGAGGGGAGCCTCAACTTTGGCGGCATTAAAAAGGCCAGATAACAAATTTAGCCAGCATCCCTCAAAGCAAGCCTTTCGTGCACAGTAGATGTTGACAGGTCAAAACATTGCAATTGTTAGAAAAGCCGGAACAGCAGAGTGATGTCTAGGTAGCAGTATTCGAACGTGTCGGACTGCGTAGAAAGTAGACAGTCTAAACAAGGATTCGAATGTAGACAGTTGGATATGTGAGTAAGATCTATAGGAAGAAGTCTTGCTTACAGTTAAGCATAAGGCACGGCTATGTTCAGTCTTTTCTGTATAGTTATGGAAAATTCACGACTATGCTACAGCAGGAAGCCCAACCTTGAGAGGAAGGCCAGCTAGCGTGCCTAAATATAGAGGCGATATGATACGAGACCCCTTGGAGACGGAGTTTGGCAGTTAGACACTCACATCCGACGATGTCCATCATGTGCTCCACAGCGTGCTGATGGTGACCCGTTGCTGGCAGTGGGGGAGAGAGAGAGAGGTCGACTCTCAGTGTATTTCTTTCCTCACTAAAAGCAATCTTATGCGCTTGAAGCTACCACGGTGCGCTAAAAACTGTGGTTTGGAGGGTTGCGAACTGACAGCACAACTTGGACACCACAGTCAGACCAGTGGATTTCTTGTTGTGTGGAGTGGCTTACTGCGGGCTGAGTCAGGCTTAATGGCGCCTTTATGGCACTGCCACGCAGGAGTGTACCTAGCAAGGTGATGTAGTTGTGGCGCATGTTGGAGTGTGGTTCACGCACAGCACCTGCGCCCTCCCTCATCTACGGTCATCTCGACTTTTGTCTTGACATCGGGTTCAGGTGTGGGAGTGATGAGAGTGTGGGGTAGATCCGGCGATTCTAAGTTAACTATAATTCGGCTGTAGTCCCCGCATCTGCCTTAAACTTGCTGAAGCTCGTGGTGGAAATCGTCAAAACCGACGGTCGCACTGTCAGTGGTGGTGGATGTGATGGTAGTGCTGGATGTGGTGGTGGTAGTGGTGGTGGTGGTAGTGGATGTGGTGGTGGTGGTGGTGGTGATAGTGGTGGTGGTGGTAGTGGTGGTGGTGGTGGTGGTGGTGGTGGTGGTGGTGGTGGTGGTGGTGCAGGGACGCTGACTTACGCGTGTACTGGTCTTAGGTGATAGTAGACTTGCGCTTCATCTACAGTACTCTCTCCCTCTCTCCTTTTTCGCCTGCTGGAGCCCGGTGTCAAGACAGAGTCAAGACCAGATGGGGCATGGGGCGGAGGTGCGGCCGGAGCCGCCACAACGCCTGACTCAGATCCTACGGAGTGGAAATGCCGCAAAGGCCACAGGTGGCTGATGCCTAAGTTTACACTTACGTGCGCCGCCAGCGCCCCTAACCCATAATCGGCATTTATTAGGGGAATGTAACCCGAATAACGCCTGTCATATCCTGATCTGGCCGCCGTGTGGGTTCAACACACCCACCACGCTGCCCGTTTAGGGGACACGGAGCCTAGGACACAGAAACACACAAGAAAATGAAAACCCGCTTACTTGAACACTTCCGCGCATTGTGCCTATAGCGATGAGCGACTGATGACGGGAGGACATTGACAGAGGTAACACAAAGTGGGCTGGGCAGACAGTGCACACGGTAGGACTCGCTGGTGAGCCAGTGTAGAAACCTTGCAAACGCAGACGAAGTTGCGGTGGTTGCGAACTAGCGGAAAAAAGTGGTGATAATAGGGCCAAAAGACGCGGTCAGAAGGGGATTTGAGTACAGGGAGAACGGTATGAGGTCTAAATCTGGATGCACGATTCACCCATTGAGGAAATTTGACATTACCGAAGACAGTGGTCAATAAGGCAGTAACAGCTACCTTAAAGAGAATGTTTAGCTTATTAATGAAAAGCAATGAGAGGATAATTATTTAACTGGCCGACCAGGCTAATTTATGTTCGCTCAGAAAGCCTGGCTTTTTACCTCTGGCTTCCAAAGTGAGTGTCAAGCCCCCAGAGCTAAATTTCTACACAAACACCTGTTTAGTACTGTGATATACTCGCAAAACGTAACCAAGGATATCAGTCTGGACGTCCGGGGTATGCTGTGCCAAAGAAAGCAAACATTAAACCACCTCTATATTCGAAACATCGCCACAAATAGTAACACTGAAACTCGGTATGACTGAAACAAGTCACATGAACACTATGACGACGAGTGGTGGCAATCATTAAATAAACCCTCCCTGTCGTTGTGAATTACAATACACCGTGGCCTTGCTCTTCAAGAAGTCATAACCCGCAGATATGCAACCGAACGACAGACTAGCCAGTAGAACGGCTAGTAGATGAGGAACTTGCAAAATCAACAGAGTCCGTAAGTAATCTGAGAAATGTCAAGCGGACTGAAAGGCAATTACTGTGAATCTGAACCGTAGATAAAGAGGATAACATCAGATAAGAAAATTTACCCATTTTCGTCGTCGTCGTTTTTGTACAAGCCAATCAGGTCGGCCAGGGTCCATGCAGGCCAACCAACGTCCGCCAGGACCTTGCCAGCAGGCCGCTTGGGTTCCAGCTCGAAAAACTATGAAAAGATGGAAAGATAATGAGCGCCGGAGGTCGACGAAGCAGCTTGGCAAGCAAGACCTTTATGCAACCCGTCGGAAGACTGCAGGCACCCGTGTTTATGTAAGTCGCACAAACAAAAGCATGCTTTTGGTGGGTTTGACCATCAAGCGTATTTTAGTCTGTGCTATTCATTGGACAGCCCAACTATGGTTAAAGACTTGGATAATAGAAAAGTTGCATTATGTTGTTTGACATGTCATCCAATTGCCATTTTTTTCAGAATAATATAGTTGAGCTCGAATCCGAGCAAAAAAGAACGGTGGCTTTTTGTGCGGGTGAACATGCCTATGGCATCGTCTACATGCAAGGACAAACACAAATACGCAAGTCGACTAAGCCTTACGCCAGGTCACTATTTGTGCACGAACGGGGGCTGTGCCTGACTTCCAGTGAGTGCTAAGAAGATTCAATAAATTAGATTTGGAAAGCTTAGACATGTAGAGAGAAGCGGCCGCTTCTAGTGCTCAGATAAAAAATATATCAAAATGACAAGGGCAGGCCGTAGGTAAATAAGTAGAGGAGAGGCTCCTATGAAAACCACACATCAGAAAGGCAAAATGTGAAAAAGTAAATACTTGCGGGGTTTGGCAGATTTGCTTAATTTAATCGAGCAAACTGTGAAAAACCTTGCAGCCTCAGTGAAAGTCGAGCCCTCCTACCTGTAGTCTTCCGTCAGAAGTGGCGACAGTCACTTGAAGTTCGCGAGCAGTATCCACTGTCATGGACAGGATACGGAAGTTTCGGCCGCGTCGCAGAGACTTTGATTCGCCCACCTTGGTGTAACGTAGGTCACAATTCACAGTGTCCAGGTTAGGACCGGGTGTAGGCGGTGTCGCGCCGAGGTGAACAGTAATGGCACCGGTGACGTGGAGGCAAATTAGCATGTCTGCTTGACGACATGCGTACACCTACAGAGAAGGCAGACGGAAGTTAAGATGCTGCAGTAGAGCAAGAACGCACGAGAAAAAAAAACAGCGAAAGTAAAGACCGAATTGGAATACCCGCATGAAGGACGCGGAGGACTGCTCCAGTCTGATAGAGCCCACGGGTTGGCACAAGACCATATCAAAAACAACGACTTCACGCGGATACACAAGGATGATGTGCTGCTTGCGAAAACCATGAAACAGGATCTGGGTAGGAGTCTCCATTGGAATCTCGTCGATTTCCGATAGTAGTTCTTCTGTAGGTCTAAAATTGGAGAAAGAGGTCCAAAACACCCAAAAAATAGCCACAAACACTTGACTAATCAGATAAACCAAATATTTTATAAAACATGTTCGAGATGTATGAGCTAACAGAGTGAGACAAAAGGGGTTTAGAGGGCCAGCAGCCTTATGAAATAGGGAACTGTGCATAGAAAGTCAGGAGCAGACAACTTAGCACCATGAGCGGCTTAGAACGTGGTCTCACATGAAACTAATTAAATCGACTATATAAACTGAACGGTGTTGAAGTGCATAACAGAAGATCGAATCCTGACTTTTGTTTATGGGCAAGTAAGCACACCCCAGTGGACACAATTAGTCCTTTGCAAGCACAGCCATGGAGCGAAGACATAGTTTTTGCAGTCGCCTAAACACTGTCAAACCGTGTCTCGTCTATCGCCAGTTATGCGGGAAGGCCTTTCCTCGCGGCCTCTGGATTTTTCGGGCATCATCCTTTCCACTTATTTGCTTACGGTTTCACGATTTGGCCACACAACGGACGAAGCCTCATTTGTAAACAAGCGACATTCGTCACAGCATAATGCTGGTCTGGCCCGTGACCTTTTTTATAAGTCGCCGTCCTGCCACATCGGTGCCGAGACAGGTTTGACCGCATCGTTGCCGCGTGGGCTGCAGATACTTAATTGTTGGCTACATGAATATGGTTATTTCGTAATCGGCTTCCGCTTAAGGTCAATCTATCACCTGATGTCAGTGAACACACCGTCTAGGCTAGAAGGCAGACCCTGTCATCACAGGACTCGCGTTGTCGCGAGATCGAGACACAAGACCATGTCATACATTCCGAATGGAGAATGGGGCCCCTTTTAAAGTTTATGGAGGATATAATGACGACAACCCGACCCGATCAAGGACAGCTTATATCGTCAAAGAGATATAGAAAGCGGGAAATCGAGTGAAACATAAAAGCTCTTAAGTTTGGATGCTTTGGCAGTAACTGAGGTCTCGCGGAATTACACATCTATAATTGTCATCGAAGAGATTGAAAGGTATGGGCACAACTGTGTTCATGCCCAATCTAAGCACTCTAGATAATGACGCGTATTCTACGATTGCACGATTGAATATCTAGAACAGCCGATTACGAGGGCTAAATTAGTTCTCTGTTGCAACAACAGAGCCCGAGTACTGAATGCTTGAGTGTAGAGCCAAATGAATTCTTCTTCGGCATCTCCAGGTGAGCAAGGGCACCGGATCGAGGTCATTAATACGACGAAGAGCATGTCAAAACTACTCCAGTCATATTTCGCGAGTGGTTTGAAATACCACCACGATGTTGTCGTGACGAGTGTGGAGTGAGTCATTTGCGACGAAGTCGGTATATTTCACACAAAGGCTGGTTTTTACGTGGTGTCAGTCAAAAACCATTTAGGTTTTGCGTACAGCCCAACACTTACTGCCGCAAAGAACGAATGCCCCGTACACGTGGATCTTGGGCAGGAGGACGATTTCGCGTCGGAAGCAAAGAGAAAACTGGGTGTCGTCGGACTTTTGGAAACGAGGCTTGGGAACGTCCGCACACTCCAGCAATAACTGTCAAGAGAACGTTATGCAAATGTAGGCGTTCGGTTAGATACGCTAATTTTGAGACCGAAGCTGAGACAGCGACAGGTTGAAGGTTTTGATGACAGGCATATCTTTAGGGGACAGGCGATAAATTCCCTATACACGCAAACGCACATTATAACACCAAAAGGCTGCTCTTACGTATGAGGTATGAATCAGGCCGGTTTATTCCTGATGACGGATAGTTGGGCTTGTCAAAAATTAAAAGCACGAAATAAACTCTTTGCTAACAGTAACGCTACATAGGAACGCCACTTCAACTAGCAGCAGTATCACTGAATCAGTTCGAACATGAATCCTTCCTTCAAAACCTATTTGCAGTTAATCGCCCTTCACCTTGCATCATTTTTGGTTCTATTTGAACCCACTAGCAGATATTCTTAAGGTAAAAAAGACCTTGGAAAGTCAGGGTTACACCAAGGCACGAATTGATGAGTAGTTTCTTTCAGAAGAAATTTCCAGAACATGTTATAAGCTATTACTAACATTTTGCTAGTAGCAAAACCCACTACGTTAGAACGTTTGCTCGCTTGCTTTATTTCAAGTTAGGGAAAGGCAATTTTTCGCAGTATGAATTCAGCGCAGGCAATCGTATTCCGTCAGTTCCAGTTTTTAGGCGTGAATCAACAAAGAGCGTGCCAACTACAATGAATAGACTAAGAATAACAGTAAAATCGGCATCTCTTTCGAAAAACCTTGAGGAATGGGTGCAAGAAAATTTTGGTAATTCAAAATTTCCCTGACAAATTAATTTGTACGAGTTATCTCATGCATGTAAACTTTAGTACAGACTTCGGTAGCGAAAAACTAAGAATTTTGGATAGCACCACAATTACTGATGGCCTAGAGCCTGGTGACGACCTGAAAGTTTGAAAACTAGTCTGCTATTCGGAGTTTCTCACTCTCATAGTAGAGCATACTCGGCGATCCCGGGATCAGCTGTAACCGCACCAAAAGGCGGGATGACCTTCAAATTAGGGGAAACAATCAGAGTTGTGAACACATTTGTGATCGAATTTAAGAGCTGGGCATGAGTATTACGCACGTATGTTCCGGTGGTGAAGCTGGACAGTCATCGTAAATACCACATGCATTTACGGAGCAAGCTGCATGAAATAACAAAAACTGTTTCACATGGGACCTGAGATCACATCGCATTCAAACTTTGCAGAACATAAAGTTTAAGTCACGATTGTTAAGAATGTTTGTAGTTGTGTTAGAAGGTATTTTCATTTTAACTAAGCTTTTGAGACGGAAATAAATGCAAAAGAGGCGGACAATTACAAAAAACAGTGAGTGGCTATTGGAGTCCCCTAAATAACTGCACCTCTCAAAGCAGGCACATCCTACGATTCATACATTGGAGGCACTGGACGAATCGTTTGCTGCTGTGAGAACGTTGACGTGAGAGATTTGGTTTGATCTGTAACCTTTTAATAACTTCGGCTTGAAATCAACGTGAAAACTTCAACAGAAACAGCAGTAAAATAGAACTGCAGTACTTGGAAGGCGATAACTTAGTTTGCGGTTGGGTAAACATTGACAAAAGTATACATTTAAAAAGTTGCTATTTTTTAAAGTTTTATGATACCTTGGATTTTTCATTGATCCAAAGAAGCGTTCTCCAATCATCGCCTTTGCTGTTGCCCTTATAGCCTTGGAAAAGCGCCCAGTATTTACATTAGAAGCAGCTGGATCGGTGCCTCCACTTAAACCTGAAAATAATACCCGTCGTCCAGGCGAAGAGGGAGCAACGTTCCAGGAAAAATCCTCGACAAATAAAAAGGAGTTTGGCCCCTGAACTACAAGCAGCAAATTGCCGAATATAAAATAGAAAGCACCTACAAAGAATATTCTTCGTCAAAAAGGGATCAAAGGAAAATGAGGAGATGGCATCGTTGTAGGTTTTCCTCCAAAGCACAGTGCAAGTTTGAGCATTCCATAATATAAGCTTATTATCTGAGTGCAGCACTGCTAACAAATCCCGAGAAATCTCCTGATCTGGCACCCACTGAATGGCTGGACAGCTAAATAAACGAAAACGCCACCTTACCGCAGACAGAAGATCCCGGTTCTGTACCTTCAGCCAAGGCAGACCCAGAAAGCACGTTCCATATGATTATTCTGCCCGACGAGTCTGCGCTAGCAAGTCTGTGAAGGTAAGGACTTTTTGCATCATGATAATAGTTTTCCGGCGCCCATTTTAACTGAAATTTTTCAAAATAGTAGGGATCATGAAAAAAATGCAACCGGTAGACAAGGAGATTTAAAATTATTCTCCAAACCAAAAGTGTAGCGAAAGAACATTTTGATTCAGACTTACAAACACTGACGATAGAAAATGGGTTTTAACTCTGTTTCGTTACACTGTGCGGCCCACGTACATTCAATTGGGTTAAGTCACTGCAATTCCCAGCGTCCTATTAACATGCGCGCAAGATCAGTCAGTGGGTTTTTTGAATGAAACACGGTGGGAATATGATGAGAAAATCAAATCACGTAACTGCACACGTCTCGCCTGATCGAGTGGCTACCCTGAAAGCAATTAAATGCTAGCTGGGGTTCCACTATCAAATTACTTCAAAGGTGGTATACGAGTCGTTTTAGGTAGGCCTTGGAAGTCAACATCGTATCTGTGCGGATAAATGCGTGAGGTAATAGGTAAATCAAGTTCAACACGGACTCTAACAGCTGTTTCCAAGCTCTGTATGAGCTGGCTACGAATTCGATGGCTATCAGTGAACTTGTGTAAAAGGGAAAATCATCGCGGCTTCGGCACCGGAATCTGCCTTAAACAGTTTGAGGAATTGTTGTGCAAACGTAAAGGCCGTAGCGTTTAAGTGGGCAAATCAAAAGTGTGATACGTATCCTACCGAAGAAAGCCGTCTTCTAATTATTAAGGTAGAATTCCACCTCAAGGGTCCAAGAGGGGGAGGGAGCAGAACAACTGACTTTACTTGCTGAACTTACAAAATACGTAGTAAATGCTTATTATGCTGGTCATTGTTCTATATACATTCTGGGAAGCCACACGAAGAAATAACACCCGGACAATATATACAACTGAACTTCCGCGTGGAACAAATGACTTACCAGAAAGAAACAAAAATCCTGAAATGGTGCAAACTATGCAATCACGTGATAGAAAAAGTTTGGCCCACACTAAGACATGCTTGTATATGTGCGTAAGAGCGTTGTACAGTGGTTTTAAATAAGGCAAACTCGCAAAATTGCAATATAAACTGCAATATGCAATATTGAACAGATTCGATTAGCAATAGCATGGAGGAAAATAAAACATCACAATAGGACTAAAAGATGTGTCTCACCTGCACAACTGGAGACTTGTGTAGACTTAAAGACTGCAAAAGCTGCGAAAGTAAGTCGTCAAAATATTTCTCACCAGCCTATTATTAAGATCGACAACAGAGATACAGCAGTGATTCGCAAAGGCGACCAGACGCTGCCAACCACTAAGAGGTTTAAAATTCAACATTCACTTACCAATCCAGTGCATAAGCTGAATCAACACCGCCAACCGATCCAATTATTATGGGCCTAATATCCATCCCTGTGGCAATTTCATTGGCTACAGAGGAATTCGTGCTACGCACCTACAAAACGGAGTACTGAAACAAACCGTTGATACTTTATCTGATCTTATAGTGTTTTATGCGTTTCGCTACTTTTGGATTGTAAGCATTTTGTCCGTTTAATCAGCATTACCGAGAAACTTAATTTAATTTCTAATGAGCATCAATTTTCAAAATAAATTAGTTTGCATAAAATTTTGTTGAACACGTTGAGTGACTGCGTAAGAAGTTCGAACGAGAAAAATAAAACTTGAAAGCAGCTGGTAAAAGAAAATCTGTAGGGCAATAAGTGGGAGGTAATTACAATAAGCTGCAAGGAAGAGTTGACTTCTAAACCATCGTTGGCCGATATCGGGCAGACCTCATTAAGAATCCTCGAGAAAACTGAAGAATGTAAAGCTTTTTGATATTAATATTTTGGTCTTAGATCAGAAAAAGATGAAAAGATTGAAAGTGAACAAAAATAATGGCCGCAAAATGATGTAGTAAGAAAAGTCAGAGAGATACACTAGCTGCCAAAATTTTCGTTGCAATTTAAATCAATGAGGAGGATACACCACACGAGCTAGTATTTCTGAATGCCGCATTCATCTAAGTTTCTGAAAACAACACACATGACAAGTTTACTCGGATGATCAGCTGCCTGCCTAGAGCTTAACATCTACCTCCAAGTTACCAATAATCCCTCGGGGATAACCATCTTAATTGCCATGCGCAAATATTCTTAAACGCAGTCTAAGACGATCCTCGGTTACTTGTGATTTCCAGATGTTTTGTAGGTTACGTGTCAAATTTTATGAATTGCGAGTGGAAGACGATTTTTCTAAAAAGTAGCATTATAATAAAATGCTTATTATGCCAGTTTATAGGCAATTATAAAGAGTTGGTAATGCACCTCTTGGGTGGCTTCCAAAACCTCCAAGACCGGAAAAAACCTAAAGCAAACTCCCTATGTTGCAGCCAGTATTGGTTTTGTTTCAGGTTTTGTGTTTTGTCAATACTGAGCGAGATAGGGAGTTTGTTTCAATTGAAAAAACCTGACTTCAAATGTATGATACAAACGGAATATATTTACATTTGTAAGCTGAGTTGACACAGCAGGAGAAATGTTGCATGTTGTTTAAGGACATTAGTTCTAGACGGAGAGGGTTGGAACAAGAACACAGTGTTCTCAGTCTTCCTTCAATGGTTGTCGGCAAAATTTGCGCGATATCGGCTGAAGGGTTAGCAGACTGCGGGCTGCTGCTTCAGCAGCATTATCTTCAGCATGAAGCCTGGCGGGGTTCAAAGTCCACGAATGCCATCAGCGTGAAAGAGCGATTCCACCGAGCCAGCACCCAAAGTTCGTGAAAGTTGTCCTGAATGTAGAAAACTTGTTATCGCTCTCTTACACATAGGGTAGCTTTGCTGGGTTTTAATAATTTTGGGCGGCTTATTCGAGATTGATATGGCGTTTACTGAAAAGAATAGCCGGTACTTAACTGTTCGTGCCATAGTAAGAAATAAAAATACGCCTCGATGACTGGCGCACCGAAAGCAAACGATCTGTCTTATTGTTGTAAGAGAATTAAATGTTTGGCCATTCAAAATTTTAAACAGTAAAAATAGGCCCTTCTGCAATCGACGAAGCCATAGGGGATCCAGCTTTATAAGTTTGCACCTTTGTTGGTATGTTAAGTTACGGTGTTCTGTAGTGAAAACTATTCTAGCGGAGAAGTGTTGCACCGATTCTATTTTATTCCCTTCACTTGTGCGCAGAAGACTGAATAGGGGCAAGCAGTATTCAAGACTAGGTCTTACGTAAATATTATAAGGGCTAGTTCTAACCTTGATAGTCTTTAAATTTCTATGGATAAATCCGGTGGTTTGGCGTGCTTTCGAGGCTATCAGAGCACAGTGCTCTGACAAATTGAGACTATTATAGTAGGATCTGCCGAAATACTTGATATTTCCTGAGTCATTTAGTTCGTGGCCGTCAATGCTTAATTCCGGTTGATGATCGTCGCCAACAAAGAGGCAAAATAGGAGCGGACCCAGTACAGTACCCTGCATAACTCCACTCATCATATGCGTGGGTTTGGAGATAACAATGGAAATTTTTACTCTTTGTGTGCGAGCATCCAAATAGGAAGATATGAAGTTCAGAGGCTTGCTACCTATGCCGAAGGAGGCCAGTTTAAGAAGTAGGAGGTTATTATCGACCAGATCAAGGGCCTTACTAAAATCAAAGTAGACTTTATAAATGGCAAAACCACTGTCTCTAGATTGCAGCACATAATCAAAGAAAGAGAGCTGGCAGTTGTAACAAGATCGTTTATCGAAGAAGCCATACTAAGCTGTATTGAGCAGGTTGTTTTCTGTCAAGTGACGCATCATCTTTTTTGATCAAGGTCTCCAAGATCGTCGAGGCTGCGGGAAGTGTATTTATTGGCCTAAAGTTGTCGAATGACGTCGATCGGCCATGCTTACGAATAGGCATTATGTGCGATTCCTTCCACAACGAAGTAAAGGTTTCGCTCTCAAGAGCAAGATTAAATACCTTACAAAGAATAGACGGAATTATATCAATCGCTTAAGCTTTAAGAAGGCTAACTAAGACGCCATCTGGCCCTGGACTATAAGATTCACGATAAGGACGAATGGCTACAGTCACGTCCCAGAGAGTAAAACTTATAGTTTCGAGGACGGCACCCGTCCAAGCCCGGATAGCCGGAGGTGCAGCGAACGAGCTTTCACTCAAAGTTTTGGATAGGAACGCATTGAAGTTATCGGCGGTCAACTAAGCGTCAGCTATGGGTTTTCCTAAGGCGTCTTGAAGTATGGGGTGTTGCGTTTTCCCTTGCACTTTTACTGTGCGCGAAAAGAGTTTCGCAACATTCAGGGAAGGATTTTCAGCGAAGTGGGCCCCATCGGCTATCTGCTTTTCTTCGGAGAGCTTCTTAGCCTGCTCAAAGATCAGTGTGATCAAGGGCAGAATGGAAGTGTCGTTCTGCCGACGCAAACGACGAGAGAGTTCACGCAGCCTACGATGGAAAGTCAGAGGAAGGTACACTTCTTCCTTGACATGTATTACTTTCTTATGGGGGACAAAGTGGAGGATGAGTGTATCCAGCACTTTGTACAGTGCATCGGTACAAACATTTACATCCAAACATTGGAAAAATTCAGACCAATCGAGAGGGTTTAGATGTGCCAGTAGGTCAGCCGTGTTTTCTGATCGGAAGTCATGATAAAGACTATACTTTTGGGAAAATGTTTCATCCGCCTCCAGTTCTAGTTCACTTACAACTGTGAGATGGTCTGAACCTTCAAGTGCGTCTAAGGATGACGCTGAAAGTGGTTCGCATCCCCTACAAAACATTAGGTTGAGTTTGATTGCTCCTCGAGTGGGAAAAGTGACAACCTGATCCCACATGCCGATATCTACTGCCTCAAGTAAGTTCTCGAACTTTGAAGGACCGGATGGTGGAAATAATTGCACTTCAGGAAAGTTAAAATCGCCTGCAATCAAGCAATACTTCGGATTTAAGTCAGCTGCGGCATAAAATGCCTGTGAGAGACAAAGATTGTAGTCCATATTGGCATTAGGTGGGCGATAAACACAGCCAGCAAGTAAGGAGTATTTGTTTTTTAGAACAACTCGTAGCCAGCAGCTCTCTTCCACCGCCGTGAATTGTGGATAGTCCAACGGGAGAAATGCAAGTGGCTGCTTAATAAGGATGCAGCTTTCTCCACCACGGCCATTGTTTCGATCGTTCCGAACGCATGCATAGCCTAGAACAGAGAGTTCAGAATCAGCTACACAGGCCGATGTCCATTTCTCAGTTACCATAAAAATGTCTGGGCGGTTGACGAAAACCAGAGTCTGGAGCAGAGGCATTTTATCAATCAGTGATCTGGCATTTAAAACGACCAATTTAAGAGGGCATGTCTTAGGTCTCGGTGGCGGGACAGCTAGGCCATCACTGTTACCGGCTTCGACCAGAGAGATGTCCTTTTGACTTGAACTATTTGTCTCTCTCGTATTTTTTGATTTGTCTCGCCATTGGTTCTCCGTTTTTCCAGCTCTATTATTAGCTGTCTCATCTTTCTCCGTTCTTTCAACTCGTAATCCGGCTGAAAAAAAACTTGCGAATGCAGATTCCGTAAGGATAGTTTGCGCTCTAGCAAGAGGTTTGCCTGTGCTTCAGTTTCTTAAATAACTTTCAGAGGTCATGGCCGAGAAATTGATTCTGGAGCTGTTGAAGCCTTCCCTATTCGAAATGTTTTAAGGATGCCGAAAGAATCGCCTGGTTTTAGCAACGGTTTGGCGTAAACTCTCATAAGATCCACGTCATGGTCAATTCGTTGTTGTGCAATTGACGACTCTGACTCTGAGTTCCCCTTTACAACTATTTTCTGCTTGCGACTCAATGGGGTATATGTTGCGAGCTCACGTGTTTCGGCCGAGGGAGCACTTGTATCCGGTACACTCGGTTCTGATGAACTGGCTATTGGGTTAGCTGAGTGCAAACTCGCGAACCTTTTGGCCTTCTTAGGCTTATGCCTCTTTTGAGTTATGATCTTGTCAACTTCTTGGTCATCGCTTTCTTGTGCACAGTCGAGCAACGATGTGGTGCTAGGATGCAAATCTCGATAATTGCTACTGTTGCTTAAGCCGAGTGACGAAGGTGTAGCCCGTGGGCTTGACACATGATCTGAAATGCAGGTTTCAGGTGTGTCGTCAGACATGTCCAAATCCAAGTCCATATCAGTGCCAACTCTTTTTTTGTGTAATTATTGACGCTATCTCTGGCGCCCCTTTTACAACTTTATTCTGCTTGTGACTCACTGGTGCATCTGTTGTTAGCTCATGAGTTACGACCAAGCGGGCTTCTGTATCCGGTACTTTAGTTTCGGTGGGTCTTGATATGCCCGTTTGGACTTTCTAGCCTTTCTAGCCCTATGCTTTTTTGGCTAAATGATCTTATCGACCTCTGTATCATTGCTTTCTAGTGCAGCATCGAGCAACGATGTGACGCTAGGATGCAAATCCAGATCATTGCTAATGCTGCCTGAGCCGAATAACGATGGCGTGGACTGCAGATTTATTTGAGTTTCTTTGTGATCGAGCGAGACGTCTGATGGTTTACTTGGTTCGACAGATGATATGTGAGTTTTAGGTTTACCGGTCGAGGCTATCTGAGCATATGTACTTTTATTTACCCCCGGTTTTTGACCGACAAGGGCTGTTTTAACCACTGGATAAGAAATATGCGTTTTTAGATAGGCTATCTCTTGTTTCAGTTTATTTACCTCGTGGTAAAGTTCCTGCTTCATCCCCGAAAACTTCTTGTGGAGGACGAAGTCCTCACAGTCTAACTTCGGTAAACGTAGAAGACATCTTGGCCGTTTGGCGGGAGGTGTAGAATTAATAACATTATCTAAGTGGCCATATTGGCAGTTACTTTCTGGTCGTGTCTTGAAATGGTTGACAAGGGCCCGTGTCGAAGTGGCCGGGCTGCCTGAGTTGCTAACACCGCTAATAACCAGATTTGGCGACCCGGGTTCGAGATCCGGCGGTGTCGACACGTCTCGTGATAGCGAACTTGTAGCATCTAAGCTCTCCATGCTATGTAAGATTTTTTGTGGTTCGACCTGCGTCTGATACTGCCAATTAAGTCGGTAGCCAATCCCAAGAGCCCGTAAGAGTGAGGCGGAGTGAAGATCGATTGGCTAGATAGTGCAAGTTTACTGAGACCAGCAGGTTACAGCAAGCCAGAGTAAGATATGGAGTTCCTGAAAGATACAATGAAATGTGTTTCGTTATAATATTGCCTTAGGAATAACGTGAGAGTCACTTTTATCCTAACGTGAGAGTCACTTTTATCCTAACGTGAGAGTCACTTTTATCCTAAATATTATGACAATATTAGGATAAGGGTATATAACAACACAGTGATATAACGACTCAACCTCGGCGTGAAATTCGGAGATGTGCCGATTTTTATGGCGCAGAGGAATTTTTCACAAATCGACACGTTCAAGAAGCAATTTCCAAACTTTGGAAATAATTCACAGCAGAGGATTTTTTCAGAGCGACCGGATTGAGCTTTCCACGTAGACAATTCCAAACTTTGGAAAAATATAGTCAATTCTTGAATAATTTCCAAGAAGCGTGTCTTCTATACTGAGATAGAGACTAAAAACACGCAAGCTCGAGAGACTTGAAATTCGCAAAAAATTTCAAGCTTCACGCATCAAATTTTATATTCTCAAAATAAAGCGTATCGCTCAAAATGACGTGCTTTTAGTCCAGATCATTCCTACAGTCATTTTAAGTCTTTTTATAAATTTTGTGCATTTCTTAGCGGCAAATGGGTTTTGATATGATCAGTGATGTAAACTGGTGTGAAAGGAGGTGCGTGACGTTATCTCTGACGCCGGTTGGGCGCAGCGCTCATATGAAGGAGGTTATAAAGTTAACCGGATCAGCGTCGGCGTTCACATTGCAGGGCTTTTCTTAAAACTTGGGTACTCATTTTGACGAAACATTGTTTATTAACGTTTGGTCGGTCACAGGGCATTGTTCGATATTCACTGATCTAAACTTTAACAATTTTTAAAGTGCTGTCGTCAGTATTTTAACCTACACACACTACCATTGTCTCTGTATATTTTGAACCTTTTGTTGCTTTACCTACTGAGTTCTTCACAGCCCTCTCTATAGTTTTCGCTTCACACGCCTTCCGTGATCTGCGGATACCAGATCTTTTTTTGCTTTAGCGAAATTGTTCCAAACGCAGAGATTAAGCTGTTGTTTATAACACATTTGACAATTTTGTAGTCGGTTTCAGCTTTCGATACGAATGTCGTGTCATAAAGGTACAGATACTTCACGCTGAATCTCATAGAAGTTCATTCATACAGCAGCATGGCATGGTCACTCATGCCAAGTGGCGTGATTTTACTTTGTTTATCCTAATTGGTTCTTTCAAAAGAAAGAGGTCTAGATAAATCACTGTTTGAGCTACTGATTCGTAGTGGAAATGGCACATTCTGTACGGTAAATAAAGGCCTCGCCAGCTTTAAGAGGCTGAGGTCAAAAAATTACGTGAAAATTTTACTGATAGACTGTTTCGGTCGATCAGCGGGGCATCATATATTCCGACGAGAATTGCGTCTTACTTTTGAGCCGCTTTTTTTATAAATTCACACATTGCCTCATCAGTATCTGACTTTTGATTCGGTGACCTGTATATGGACAAGTACTCAAGACTTTTGCCTCCCGCCATTATAGGTTTAACAACACCGCGTCGGAGTCAAATGAGAAGCCGATTCTGCGCGTAAATGTGATCATTTCTTTGTTTAAAAAGGTTGTCAAATTTCCGCTTATGTTCGTCTCTGCTGTGAACCTTTAGTTTCGCTCTGAAAGCCAGCTGCTACTATCTATGCAAAGAAATAATCGCATTCTATGTCTAATGCTCACTAATGATAGCATTTGCTGTTTTTAAAGAGATTATTTATAAATGTAGCGTCGTTTTCCGATCACGAGTAGCGTACGTCACAGCCAGTTTATTGATCCGCTACCTTTGATTATTATAATAACTACATTCAAATAGCAAGCAGAACTTCACAGCTACTCATTTTTGCTGATAAAAATATCTTGTTCTTAATTTTTTCAGCCAAATATACTGGCCCAAGGCGTATACTCACTAAGCGGTCCTCTGAATTGTTTGGTGGGAATTTTCGGAAGTCTCCAGATCCTTGCGTTGAATCAGTTAACTCCGATTAACTTTTCTGCTAGAAATGGACTTCGAACGGCAGATTGTGTTATTTTATGTGCTGGGTTCCGGTTGACTTCTCAGTAGCGTATTATTTTCGATAATACATTTTTAGCCTTTTACGTCATCAACGACCTGCATTTAAGTTGTGCGACTTAGTATCAGTATCAGTATCAGTATATTGAGGGTATGTAGGAAAAATTCCTTTGAGTGCCCTATTTGTACATATGTGCAGTGGTAGCAAAACATTTGTTGCTTAGACTGTTGGCGGGGCCAGTTGTCCTGAGTCATAGGATGAAAATAGGAGCAGACAGTGAAAAAACTCCTCAGGGATTTTTAGGAGAAAAACTGTCGCCCTTGTGGGGGTAATGCGTGGGATTTAGGAGAAAAAAGGGGGTTCCCACTGGGGGGGGGGCATTGGAAAGGTTCCCAGGATCATCACCGTGCGGAAGCCACCTCCTGATTCTTCCTTGCTGATTGCAGAGTCCGCCACGGAACTGGAAAAACAGAGGTATCCGTCCAGATCGTCGACAGTCCGCTTTGGGTCGAACCAAGGGTGACTGTTTAGACCGGCAGGTCTGGCTGATAAGATCGCCAGCAGGTAATCACGGTACGCAGGTAGCCAAGTAGGGTAGACCGCGTACGTTCCGTCCGAAAATACAGCTAGCATTTACCTCATTTTTTTCTTACAATCCTTCAAATATGTTGGTTTTTTTGGTCTGACGAATTTACTCGATGCTATTTTTAGAAGTATTTTGAGCTAAGGCGACATTGAGAAACCAAGGTCCTTCTGTCTTACGGGCACCTATTAATAGGGGTTGTAACGGTGGGGTAGTAAACTGAGAAGCTGTAGATGGCGATAACTGGAAATGATAAAAGGAATAAGAGCCAAAAATGAACGTTTGTTTTAATAAGAAGATAAAGAAGGCCGAAGGGTATCGGTAGGGGAACATAAGAACAAAGTTAATGCTATGGTGACAAAAACGTAACCGGGAAGTATGCTATTGTTGCGAATAATCGGGAAACTGAATATTGAAGTCCAAGGAAGTAGCGAATTTAAGATTACATTTCTGACAAATACAAATTGCACTGGCCGAGAAATGCTAAAATTCAGCCGTTCGGGAGTAGCCGCAGGAAACAGTTTCGCCGCGAACACCATTGCATCATGCAGCTCGCCAACAATGAGAAAAATGCCGCTGGTTACCTCCAGGGAAACTGTATGGCCAGGTGAAAGGCAAAGAAGGTATGTTAAGACTGATTTTGTAAAAGCTCTCCCTGGCTGGAGAACCCTGTCAAAGAAGTAGTTTATGCAGCTTACAACGTGGTAGGAGCTGTGCCAACGAAAATAGAAACAGCAACTTAACAGTAACTAAACTGTTGACTTTCTAACAGAAGCCTTTTTTGTCTGTTGTAGCCCCGACACTCGCAGTGCACTATCTGTCAGGCTATCTCAACCAACGCAATATGAAGAGCTAATGAAAACTCTTCATTCAAACGATGTGGCTTTGTACTGTCAACAGAATGTAAGGGCAATCTTGTCACTAATGGTATGTGTTATTTAGAGGAGAACCGCGAGGCGTGCGAGCCGAGGGGAGACAAGCGTCTGCGCGCAAACCAATTTCTGTCTTTTCATGAAACCGCGGATGCAGACCAGGAGAAGACGCGTGGCGGACGCGTGGCGGCGGGTAAGAAGTATTTTCCGTCTAACGTATTGCAATGTGTAGATGAAAGCAGCGGAATCTGTGAGGCGAGGCCGAACGAAACAGAAGCGTATGTACTGCTAACGGACCTGGCAGACACGAAGTATACGGCGGAGGTGAATGTAGGAAGGCATACGGACGCCGCAGGGGAGCAGGACAAGAAGGCCACGACGAGGACGACGGATATAAGCAAGCGGGAAACCTGACGAAACCCGCGAATCCGAACAGCGGTAGGAAGCGTTTGACAATGTGCATCTCACGAATGGACGTAAATGTACTGAGATAAGGTAAAAGGTTTTCATTCCATGGTTTTGTTGTTGTTTTCCCTTAGCAACCAGACGCAAAGCATCCGTGTTAATCGATAGTTAAGTAAGTGCACCGGGTCACTGGCAAGCGTGATAGAATCGAATGCGATCCTGAAGTTCAGTCGAAAATCTGCGGCGATGGTTGGTCGCAAACACTTTGGCGGTTAAATCTTTAAGGCGAATAACGCGGTATTTTGAGCATAATGGCATGTCACCTCGTTTTGGTATCGGTAAGGTAATGGACAGTGACCAATCAGTGGGGATGACTTCGGTAGTCCATATAGTCAAGTACAGCCGGTGAAGTGAGTCCGTCAAAGCAGAACAAGAAGTTTTGAAGGCTTTTGCTGGGATACCATCTTCACCCGCAGCCTTCCGAACGTTCAGTCGTTGGAATATTGGTTGCAGGCCAAATCTCGTAGGTGGCTCGCAGCCACTATCGTATGGAATTCCAATTGATAACTGTGGGCATGAGGCGAACGTAAAGGTGACTCCAGTAGCTCACTAAAGCGCTCTAGCCATCGGTCGATTTTTTCAGCGATATCAGTTATCACTTGACCCGACTTATCCTGAACGGTAGAGCAAGGAGGTTTATATTTGCCAGCTGCTTTACGCAAAAGTTAATAGAGCTGGTGTAAGTTACCCGGGTTTCAAACTGATTCTATGGAGCCAGCTGACTAGGTCCCATCGTTATGCCGCTCGCATCTTGTTGATCGTGTAGTTTGACGTCTGAATGACGGGTAGCTATCCAAGTTTCACAACCAAGCGATTCTAGCTTGTGCCGAGAGATGCAGGGCTGGTGTGGAGATCTAGTCCTTCCTCGGTACCACCTGTTGTTGCAAGCCCGAATTCATCGCACAATGTTGCGCGTGGGGGGTGTTTGGCAACTGAATATTGGGCGAAGTTTGGTTATCGACTTTATGTGCAGGTTCGATGCAAACAACGAATTGATCTCTGATCAGTGCAGGGAGACTTTCGTTGAACGCTACATGGGTTTATGAATTTGACAGTTCCAGAACATTGAGACGTTTGTGGCGCAGTTTCTGATTGCGATTCGACAATCGGAGCTTAAAGCGGGCGTGGACAAGCACATTATCTGATTTAAATTTTACACATCCAAACGATCGACTTTAGGACACGAAGGTGGCCCACCGTAAGCGTACTACGATATAGACTATTCGGTTTGACGTGCGGCCATCACTTGGACAAAATTTTTGCAAGTGCCGATGGAGGGTGTGTTGGAAACGAATGTGTAAAACGATGAGAATGTTATTGTTAGCAATTGTTATCAATCGTTCTATGGTGTCGCAATGTTGGCACACTCCGTATTTTCCGATGATGTGTCTCGGTCTCATCACTCGGGCAACTCTTGCCATTCCAGTATCCAGCGACGAAGAGCCAGTCTGTAGGGGTCATTCTGACCACTGTAGCTGGAAGGCGTTCATTGAACTCAGTCTTAACTCTTTCACCCGCTTGCAATGGTGAAACAAAAATGGCAACCACACACATAATTGCTATGGTGCTTTCGAAGCGGGCTGTGGCAATCCGTGCTGGAATAGGCGAGATCACTGAGATGCAATTTTCTAATTTATCACTTATCCTCCATATGATCAAGGGCGAGTGCGTGTAAGTTCGCAGGTGTTCGCCGACTCTTGGCATTGGAGGGGGGGGGGGGTGTTCGCTGACCCTTGGTGAGGTAAATGAGGTGGATTGCTTTACAATATCACTCATCTCCCACTGGACCGACGGCGGGTGCGTGAAAGTTTGGGAATGTTGGCTGACCCTGGGCGAGGTCACTGAGGTGCATCGTTTTACATCATAACTAATTCGTTACTGGACCGAATGCGAGCGCGTGTAAGTTAGGGGGTGTGTGGAGCGTGGTGATAGCTGAAAAGTAGGAAGTAGTTTTTTAGTTTTAAAAAAAAATTATTGGCCTCACTTAACCTACTTGCCATATTTTGTATACCAGGGAATGCACATTTGTGAAAATGTACTGCTCATACATAAACGACCACTAATGCGCCTTTTGATTCTAGCCCAAATGTTTCACACAATTAAGTCTTCATTTAAGGTGTCAAACAACTCATCCATAATTACTTTACGAACTGTTTTCTCTACGTCGACATGTTGAGTCTTTTAACCTTTGAACATATTTTCCCTTGGGACAATTATTTCTTTGAAAAGTACTGATATCTTTTATGATCTATTTAAAAAAATACGTTGTCGTGTATGGTAAAATTTTGTGCAGGTTACAATTAATTTTTGGCCGGTTTATTCCTTTGTCCTACATTTTATGTTTATAGCATGCATCCCTTTTTCAACTGTCTACCTTCATTTACGACAACGACTCGCCATGTCGGTAACTGGTGGAAAGGTCCGATAATATTGTTTTTTTCTACGCAACGATCTTTGTGGCCTTCCCTATCCTGTTCTTGTTTGCGCCAAGCTGTTGACTAACACGGTAGGTTCTTCTCTTCCTCCTGCACGAATTTTATGAGTAAAAATTGGTCCAAACCAAACTTCCTTCACTGTCCGCTGATTTGGTGAACTTTATGTTGTTGACCACCCTATCTTGACCAATGTTGACTCCGAAAGAACGCAAATCTTCTTCTGAATCTATGCAGTATTTAGCCATTGATCATAGACAGCTTTATGATAAAAGTTTAGTATATTTCTGTTCCCGTCTCTAGCTCAATTACGGAGATATTGTTTAGACAAATCAGCGAGCGTCTGATGGAGATGCATAAGGTGCAAAGCCACAATTTACCGCACTCTGATATTCATCAGTATCTCCCATATATCTGAATCAGCTTGCCCAGTAGGTAGGCGCTTTTCACTTGAAAGCAGTCCCTTCATAATGGAGACAGCCGAGTTTACCCAGCTAACATGCCTAAGCCACTTCGTCTCATCTCAACTCGATTGCCATACTGCGTTAGGGGCCAAAGCCCATCAATGTGCCGTCCTGCCCCTTTATCATCAGTCTGAGCAAACGGGTAAATAAGCTTGACCCGAAGGTCCGTGCGATCAATCTTTTTGACCTTTCTAGTCCATGTCCTGGCTTCAACGTATGCGACAGCCGGAGCTGTAGATCATTTCTGCTTGAGTTTGGCGCTGAAAGATGCGTCCTTTTTTCCACAGCATCCGACCTTCGCGTTCCGATCCCGGCCACTTTCTCCTTTCGCCAACTACCATTTTCAGTTCTTGTTCACTGTCTACGCACATAGGACTCATTCAAATCTTACCTTTGATCTTTGTAGTTGCTTAGCCTTGCAGCAACAATTTCGAAATCGATTGCACCCGATCGCCCCTCCAGATGGTTAACAGGCTTGGACAGGAAGAAGAGCGAGATAGTAAAGTTAAATCCTGGGATCCACCCTCCCCTGTGACACTTCGGCGCACCCTTTTCTATCACCAATCTGAGTCACTGGAATCTATTACGAAGCACTTAAAGTTGTGACTGGGAAATTTGTCAGCTGACAGGGTTAACAGGTTCCCCAGAACGAAAAGTCAGGCTCACGGGCTACCTTTGAATGCGGCTTCTGTGACACGCTAGCTAAGGCGAGACCCAACCTGTCCTTTTCTGTGAAAACGTGGCAAACTTTCTAAGGACTAAGTCGTGCGTGTGAAGTGAGCAGATTGTTGCTAAGCTTCGTCAATCACGACTTCTTAGCCTGCTTCCGGTGGTCCTGAAACTCTCTTGCCGCCAGGTTCAGGTAAACGAGGAACGAGAGCATGCGAAAGTTGCTGTGGAAGTCTGCTACTACCATGAACAAGTTCACGCGCAAATTACCGTCCTGCGAATCCTAGTGAACATACTTTTTGATATGGGTTAACTGTTGTCCCTACTGTTCTATAGCATGGCCCAATTTGGCCATTGAAGTATGCCTTAAAACCATCCGTAAACAAATATAGCCTACACCATATTAACAATATTTTATCCTAATTGCACACACACGCACGATTTGGTCGTACATATTCGCATTTGTTCGCGCGCGTTCTAAGGAAAACTACCTATAGACTTCACACACTACCTCTGCGAAGTACGTGTTATGCGTTCGCCAACGTCAAAATAACAAGCCAAGCGCCACAAATGATAATACAGCAAACCCGTTTAGGTGGGAGACTTGTTATCTGAGAGATGAATTATGCATAACACGACGTGCAACCTTACGAATCCGTTCTCTGCACTGTTTGGCAAATTCGTCTAGGTTGCTTTTTATGATTAGATCATTATATCATTGTAGATTGGTTAATATTCTTTTATTTATTCATTAAGAAAAGTTATTGATCAATAAATTAA
>JAYGXS010000001.1:15701389-15739585 GCA_036362985.1 Ligula intestinalis | reverse complement strand
GAATACCGCCCATATACGCAATTACGCCGCACTAGTACCAAAGGATGTAGAGGCCTGTTCGCCTTTATCCTTTGGTCCAACCTAGGACCATTCTATCCTTTGTAGAACACTGCTACGAGGGAAGCTCAAGTAAAACGGGTACATAAAGGAATAGCGATTAACGAGAGCATAAATCCATCTAAAATGATATAAAAACTACAAAGTTTAAAAATTGTAGGCTAAACAATAATAATACGCAATAGTAAAAGGAAATTAACTAGAAACAAAGTCAATCTACAGTACAAAATACTAAAGATGATATATAAACACAGGAAAACGCTGCTTAAAGAGGAAGTCAATCACGGCATAGGGCGGATACGCACGACTGCGCGTCGTATTATGCATAGTTTATCCCGTAATCTGATGTAGCCTGACGCATTTGAATTAGGAACCAGGTCGTGTGCGGCACGCGTAGGCTGCCTATTTGGCTTTGGCACCCACTACACCCACCCACGCACGCCCTCAGTCATCTTGCCAGTTTAAACTCGGCGCATGAAGGAGGAGGGAGTGATGTACACGCGGGGCAGCCTGTCACGCAGTAAAAAAATCACTCTCACGTTCCTACTAACGTCACCTCGTGGGCCACACTGTGGACCTCGTCGTGCGTGATATTCGAAACATCAGGTAGTGTGATTGTCCAACTACCGCTAGCTGCAGGAAGCTGCCACTACCTGACGATAAATCGAGCCTAATGGAGCACACACTCGAGGTAGTCAGCAGTGGCAGCGCACGAGACTTTGAGTGACATCTAGGTCCATCCTGACTCACCCGCAGTCGACCTCAGGCATATTTTCATGAAGCAAGCACAATGGAGCAGGTACGTAAGTGACGCACTGTACCACGCAGGCGACGCAAGTGTACTATAAGGCCTGAAGGTGAAGCGTCAGACCGCAAATTCAGATACTAACGTTTCTGTGTTTGTCGTAAAAATTGGTAGAAGTTAGCCAAGGAAAGGATATGTCAGCGAAATTTCGTTGCGACACATATGATGTTTAAATGGCAACTCAGACAACTTAGTCGGTATAAAGCAATCAGAATTAGTTTCTCACGACACTGACTCGTTCGCTAGAAAAGAGGCCTTTCTGTCAGCTGCCTCAAAAGCAAAATATTAAACTTCTTTACCGATTGCCTTTTATGACACAGTACACAGCAATATAACCACATTTGTAGTTCCTTCTTATTACGTTTGGCTAGATTCTCCTGTTGCTAACTGGACTAGGTGGATCAGACTGAAAAAGCGAGACAGGGTCTCAAAGTCTGCTGAAGTTCGGCAACCCCAAATGCTGGGGAAAAAGGAGAAATAGTTCCTCAATTGTTTGCGGCTATGTTTCCAAGATTCTGTTATGAATGTCCGCCTGTAGATTCATTATGCGCAGAAACTTACATGACTGCAGGACAAGCAGACAGGGAGGCAAAGCTGTAATGATCTCCCATGCCCGTTTGACAAATTATATCCTGCCTGGAGAAAGGAGTGAGACTTCCTTCGAAAAACTCTTCTTCAGAGTAAAACTATCACTTTGGATCAAAGATAGGCTAAATAGCCCTAATGAACACTATCCCAAAGCTAGCTGCCATTTCAGAAACCACAATTTGTGTAGGTTACTAAGATGTGCGTCAGACAAACTAGGCACTCTATCAGACAGTTTACTAATTTTACTCTTTGGTGATCATCACGGCCTGCAGAAACGGTTATGTCTCAAGGCCAATAATAGCACGAAAAAACTTTCACGGGACGTACGCCCGTCTGATCTCCCACAGATTTTGGACTCAAAAAAATGAACTGAGGCAAAAGTGATTGCAAGCGGAAACTGACACGGTAATTGACCTAGTATAAATACCTCAATACACATGCCACACAAATGTCATCTTTTGATAAACGTAAGCTGCTGTTTGCAAAGAAGGATCCCTCAGTGACAAAAGTCACAACAGAGATCACGTAAAAAGCGAGCCCCTAGTAGTGGCGCGCTCACAGATTGCGCCACGGAACATACTCCTCATGCCGTTGCGTTTTGGGGCTCCCTCTCGGGTACCAGCAGCCACTTCACAGAGACTACTGATGCAGGCAGAATAACGGAATCGACAAAGATAAGGAAACCCGGAATCGCCACTTTTGACTTACTAGCCGTCAGCTGCGAGTCATAAACAACCCCGAGTTTTACAATCCCTGAGGCTCGAACCCGCGATCTGTTGATTAGAAGTCCAAAACCCTAACAACTAAGCCAAGAGCTCGTTGTCGCGATGGGTCAATATTATTATAGGGAGGAAAGCAGGCGCAGAATCAGTCGAAGACCTGCTTCTGTGGTAGATGGACAGACTTGGTGGTTCATCCTCTTAACATACCAGACTCTGTATACAGCAGGGACGCATACGTCCCAACCCGACGATAGCAATTATCAAGGTAGTACGGTACTATTAAGCAAAAATAGCAAGGGATAAATAGTGTACAAACCTCATCAATGGACACACCAATTCAAGAGCGAAGGGGGTCAGCCAACTCGCCTGACTCTATACAAGGGAACGACACAAGTTCAACAATAACGCCACGCAGGACCAAACTAGTCCTGGGAAAGCTTATGTGTATTAGTGGGAGAGGGAGTTGACTCCGCTTTTATATTATTTCACGAGACAATTCACGTAGCATCAGGATTAGTGTGAAACACCAGCGCGAACGGGGGTAGGGCATGCGAAAGCGTCAGCGGTGGGGGGTGGCTGGACGAGTGGTTGTCGGAGTAGCCGCGGCAGCTGGGTCAAGAAGGGGAGGTGGGAACGGACAGCTGGCTCGCCACAACACCGTCACTTCACGGGATTTGATCTCCATGTGAAAATGGGGAAATGGGAGTCGAAACCGGGGCGGTATTCATTCATGTGCAATCGAGTAAGGGGACAGCCTTCGAAAGATGTAAACACTCATTTTGCAGGTCGGACAGGCGTTTCGCTGGGGAAGGGATGTGGCGAATTTCAAATTTGTTCAGCCGGAGATAACGCCTGAGTGAAGAAGGGACACCATTGGTCGTGGAAACATTGCTTGAAGCTACATGTGACAGATTAAAGCAGCATGCTGTTGATCACTGTGTTGCCAATGGAGAGAGGGATGGGACGTAGTACATTAAACCGTCTTACGACTCCGGGTTCTTGGACACTTCGGCATCGAGCGAAAGTCACTCAGTAGAAAATTAAAGTTCACTAGCTATTTCGCGTTCATCCACTGTGCACAAAAGGGAGGTCGAAAATTTCACATCGATCAGATCACTTGGTAGGCGTGATTAAGATATTGGTATACGGTCGGAAATAAGCACGATTGTCCTAAGTCCAGCTCCAGATTTTGGGAACAACCTCCAATCTGTACAGAAGCGGGACTTATCTTGGAGTCGAGGATCCAGTGCACAATAATCACTGAAGCAAGTCCAGGCTGAAGGGGCTCGAACGATGCCACTTACACCAAACAGTTTGAAATGGATGCGAATCTGCTGGTAGCTGCCCAACATTTATGATTGAGTTAAGAATTATAAGGTGGGAGCCAAATAAGCACGCTATTTGGCAGCTGTGTATTGACGTCGCTGGACGAAAGAATCCTGCCCCACACTACCACCAGGTACTAAATGACTTCAAGCGTATAGGGAGCTGAAAGTGTGTGAAGTCGCCACTAAGAACCATTGTATGATGTTAATTTGGCTAAGTACAACTCGTATCCAGGAAAACGGCAGGCGGTGTCCAAACAGGGGGCGTTTGAAGGGACGTTTTTTAGGAAATGGCTGCTAGGGGTGATGGCTACATGTGAAGAGATATAGCTAAAAGATATGCTCGACGGTAGTCAGTAAAAAGGAAGGAGTTGTACTTGGGCTAGTGACAGGAGAGGATCTAAAACTGCTTGGCACTAGTTACTGGCTAGGTAATCTGGATGAGTTGAGTGTAGGTAAATTAACAGAATCGACTTGGACAGTAAGTGGAGAATTGGCGGGTGGTGTTATTTCCAGCTGAACAAATTTTAAATTCGCCACATCCCTTCTCCAGCGAAACTCCCGTCCGACCTACAAATGATTGTTTACCCCTTACGAAGGCTCTCTTCTTCCTCCCTCGAATGCTGGCCACCCTCCCTTACTCGATTGCACATGACTGAATACTCCACGCACCCGATTTCGGCTCCCGTTTTTCCCATTTTCATATGGAGAGCAAAGCCCGCGAAGTAAATTAGTGATGGCGAGCCAGTTGTCCGTTCCCCTTTCTTCCCTTCTTGACCCAGCTGCTGCGGCTACTTCGAGAACCACTCGTCCAGCCACCCCCCGCTGCTGACGCTTTCATATTGCCTATGTTCACGAACTCACCCGCCCCCCCCCCCCTTCACGCTGGTGTTTCGCGCCAATCCTGATGCTACATGAATTGCCTCGCGAAATCATGTCAAGGTGGAGCTAGCCCCCTCTCTCACTAACACACAGAAGCTTTCCCAAGACAAGTTTCGTCCTGCGTGGTGTTATTGTGGAGCTTGTGTTGCTCCCTTGTATAGAGTCAGGCGATTTGGCCGACGCCATTCGCTTTTGACTTGGGTATTCATTGCTAAGGTTTGTCCACTATTTATCCTTTACTATTTTTGCTCCACAGTACCGTATTGCCTTGAAAGTTGTTATCATTGGTTTTGACGTGCAGTAGATTCCCTATCTCATGATACGTCACCCGGAATTCTGCAATGAGTTTTTAATTGGAACATATTCATTGCGGATGGTTGTAGTAGGGACAATTGTACAGGCTAATCTCCCCATATTTTGAACACTTCGTGGTACAGGCTTCTTAATGGGCTTCTCTCTGACAGCGTAAGAAAAGTATGTTCGATAAAAAGCAACTGCTTAAGTAGCATGCCTTTATGTAATTGATTTTGAATGCCTTTATATATTGAAATATATTTTTTGGAAAACATGCAAAAAAAATTATTTCTTGTGCTCTTTTTTTAAGCAAATTCCACCTTCTTTAAATTTTATACCAAAAGAAAGGGTAACTTTCGGTTTTAAAAAGTTTCAAAATTGCTGAATAATTTTGAAACTTCTTGACTGCTACACTGGAATTCAAGGTTTAAAAACTGCGCACTGTATACATTCTGTTTAAGGAAAAATACGTTTTCGCCTAAAATTTGAGAAAGATCTCACATAGTTCTCATAAAGAAGGCGTGATTTGCTACCAAAGGTGTACAAGAAGTAATTTCTTCGTGCATGTTTTCCATAAAATATATTTGAATCTATAAAGGCGGTCAAAATCAATGACAATAAGGCACACTACTTAAGTAGCCACTTTTTGTAGTATATACTTTTACTTAGCAGTCAGAAAGAAGCTCATTAAAAAGCCGGTATCCCGACGTGACCTAAATATATTGACATGAGGCTGTACGATTGTCATTTTTAAAACTATACGTAAACGCATTTCCGAATTCAGGTTGACATTTCATGAGATAGGGCATCAACTGTGCGCGTGACTGCTGGATACAGAGTGTGAGAAGTCAAGAGGTGGAGACACTTATTTAAGTATATTTGTATAACATTGGTAGTATTTATCTAAACTTAGCTTAACCTACAATTAAACTAGTGAAATAAATAATGGAATAAAACTTAAGTAACATAAAGTTATAAAAATAAAAGCAACCAGACGACTAAGGTATGCAAGGTGGGCGACCAACTTGACTGCTACCCATCTTCGGTTTGGCGTGCCAAGATAATCTTTGCGCGCAGGACAGCTTTGTTAAGTTCAAGCAAAAGGTTTTAACAAGGCGCGGAGGATTGCGTACTTAAGATACTGCTGCTTTACCGGCCAGATAAGCATTCGTTCTAATAGCACTTTTGTGAAAAGACAACAAAGACAACTTCATGCAATGTAGTTTGTTGTACAAAGACACAATAGAAATAAGATCACATTTAGTGTACAAAATGGAAATCGTCCTCGAGAAAGACACATGCATTCAAGTCAAAAAAGTTGTCTGTTTCCGTGAACCAATGAATGACAGAAAGAAAGAGACGAAGAAGAGTGACCAATCCCTGCCTCAGGAAATCTGGACCAAAATGAACGTCGGACTATGGTAATTGACTGAAAGAAGATACCACCGGACCGAATTGGAGGGTGTTATCGGATCTGCAGGTTATTACACCCGCGACGTCGAATGTAGGCATTACTCTGTGCAATTTCCTGCGAACGATTTCGCTGCTGTTCCTTTTCATTTGCTCCCGGGAAGGCATAGAAAGCTGGATAGAGGTGGAAGAAGCGGAGTTTAGGCAGAGCAACTGCTAGGTGCAGCAGAACTCGGCCGACTTCTTCCGTAGGTGGAACGAAATTCTGAAGGCACAGCACTCTCAGCGTGCACGTTGATGAGACACATTCGGCATCCGAGTCGTCGGAGGAAAGCGGACTGGCTGCCATCTCGATCGGAGCGATATCCTTTTGGAGAAAAGACAAAAAGAGCCAGTTGTTTGTGAAGAAATGTCGAACAGGAAAATGAAAATGCATGTTCACTGCCTGAAACTCTGCCAGACATATGCTGTGTTTTGAAAAAATTGCGATCATTAGCTCCTACTAAAAATGCAGATTCTGAAAGAGTATTACTTTTATTTCAGTTCCTTTCATCAAAGATGTGCTGTCGACGTGTGAAGCCAGTCCCCCTTAACAGTAAAGGCATTGTAAACTTGTATTTGTGCGCGAAAGGTTTGAGTGCATTCGCAACTTCAACTTTGACTGCTGTGATAAAGAGGGCCAGAATAGTGTTTAACACACATAACACACCCAACAGAGGCTTCATAACCCGTTGCGTGATAGTTAGCGCCGTTTTGTGAGCCACGCCAATCCCGAATGGTTTCAGCAATCTTGCATTCGCCTCAGAGACATTCTTCATTTAAGGAATTGACAGCCAGAACTTCGGTTTCTCCTCGGCCGACACCGCAGAGCGGCACTTCCTGAGACACTTCCCTGAAGGAGGCGCGTAGTGTTGGTCGCTCTTATCTTCCCATCCTTCAGCCTTATGACTAGAACGTCGAGGAAGGGCACTGGATTATCGACTTCCTCTTCCATTGTGAACTGTATGACCGGAAAGATGGAATTTAGTAGTGTCTTGAAGGTCGGCACGTCGCTCCTTTTGATTATGATAAATGTGTCGTCAGCATATCTGGCCTAGAATTTTGGGGAGGTGGGAGTTGAAAACAACCTGCTCTAGCCTCTGCGAAACAGCTTTAGCAATTAGCCCATACAGAGGTGAGCCCTTCGGAGTCCCCTTCTTTCGCTGGTAAACCTGGCCATTGAATGTGAAGTAAGTTTGAAGTCACAGTACCAGGAGCTCGATAATATGCAGTGACGACGATGGGAGGAAGGAGAAGAGGAAGTACCAACATGCCCTATTCGAGGCTAATGGTTACCCGAAGTTCTTTGTACACAAGTGTCTCAGGAAGTGCCGCTCTGAGGTGTCGGCTGAGGAGAAACCGATGTTCTGGCTTTCGATTCCCTATATGAAGAATGTCTCTGAGGCGAGTGCAAGACTGCTGAACCCATTCGGGATTGGCGTGGCTCACAAAACGGCGCTAACTATCAGACAGTGGGTTATGAAGCCTAAAGATCCGCTACCGATGGCCGAACAATCAGCGGTGGTCTACAACATCCCTTGCAAAGATTGTGATGCAAGATATGGCGGTGAAACGGGCCAACATCTTGGCACGAGGTTGCATGAACACCAGCTCGCAATTAACCGCGAGGACGGGTTTCTATGATCTACGGCCACATGCAGCAGCGGAACCACGTTTTCGCCTTTGAGAAGACAAGGGTTAACGGCAGGGCAATTATAAGATGGGTAGACTAGTGGTCGAAGGCTGGTCGTCGACTGGTACACTCAACAGAGCCATCGAGTTAAACCCCGCCTACCAAGCCATCCGCAAAAGGTTCCCACCCGCACAGAACGGGGCACTAAGGCGGGAGAGTGGCGACACAGAAAATCGACATCCTGCCGCCACGAGCGGAGTTGGCATCGAGTGCGAGTCACATGACCGGCGTGGCATGGGTTCTCATGAGGGCAACTGTGAGACCGCGAACTAGGGGGAGGCCGACGAAGATGCAAGCGACGACACGAATGCTGCGAACGCGGGGAGGGGGTCAGAGAAACACGCTGTCACAGCGCCAATGATAGTGGAGAGGATGGCGCCAATCGACAGTCAACGGACGGACGAGTGCACGGGCATCGCACATGGGTGCAGCACCCGGCTCGCGGCAAGGCGCATCAATTCAAGGCCGGCGGAAGAGTAAGCACCACGCTCTGACGGTGAGAACGAGTATGTTTTCAAAACTTCAGCACAAAGGTTTATCTTTTCTTTTTTCTCCCTCTACTTATGTATTTGTCCCTTTCATATTTATTTGAATCTCCTGAGAATCCGATTGGATTAGCAGTGGGCAGAGAGCGCCTACCGTCAGTACTTATTCCCTGTGCTGCGTATATTACACGTAGACTTTGGGTTGAAAGGTCAAATGAATTTGCTAGACTTGGTTTCAAATTTCTTTGTTTGGCAGAACATTCATCATGCCTAGTGACCTATTCGAATCAACAGTTATAGGACATGTGTTCTCGATGCTACTATGGTTTCAAGTTGGGTGCCGTCACGATTGCTTTCTAATCTTTCTGTATTTCTTGATAACTGGTTTTAATTCTGATAAGAAAGCACAACTTACCATCTGTGAATCTATAAAACTGCACCTGGATGCGCAAAATGCCTGCTTATGTTGCACTTTTAATGCGCTTGGGAGTTTGAAGGTGTTGTTCATTAGGCCCTGCATTACGACCCACTGAACGCAGTAAACAAGCCCGGTCCTGAGAGACTTTACAGTTAGGATGTGAGATAGGACCTTATACAAACAGATCAGTTTAAATTGCATTTGCGATTCTTGGAAAGCTCAATTTCAGGCCCGTAGGCTACTCCCGCTAACTCTTACCTGTAAAACAATGTTTTTTTCAGGAAAATATAAAAAAAGTACAGGGACTGCAAAGACTTGAGTAATAAAACTGCAAATTACGGTGTTATGGCCGTCAGAAATAAAATTGTAATCAAAATAAAATGGTCACAAGCTTAGGTCCCAAAGCAGCAGAAACGGTTTTTCAGAAATGAATTGACCAATTTAATTGGCAAGGTTCACATTATATTCAACTAAGGCGACGTCACTGACTATCCCAACCGTCTCGCCATTGGAAGGCGCGCCGAGACATCGGCAGACGGAAAAAAAACAGGGTACACATGCGTCTTTATATGCTGCATTTGCCCCTACAACAAACCCCCACTAGATGCCCGCTCCGAAAGGGGGCCAGATCAGAGCACTGGAGGTTTTTTAGAGATGTACGTCCACAAAAAGTCCCAAACATAGAGGAAGATATGGTGGACCGCCTGGGTGTAGACTCACGCCGCGCCAGCCACGCCTAGGTGCAGACTCACACCGCGCCCCCATTCTTCTCGACTCTGTCGTGGTAACAGATCCTGAAAAATAAACGAAGAAAGAGAGAACTCGGTAAATGCAAAGGACGTGTACTGTGACTGTGAGGTAATTCACGGGCAAGTCACCGTCCCTGAGCCACCCCTCCTGCTATGAAGCACACAGTGGACCCCGCTGAAATCGACTGTAGTGTTTGAGATTAACATATCATGCGTATCTACTTTACCTGTCCGGAATACATATGCAAATCCCGTAGGATGCTTGTAGAATAGTCCCATAAAAAATTAGACGAATTCAAGCCGGAAAGGATTACTTTTTTGGTAAACAATCTTCCGGCCCATTATGCCAATTTACGACCAGACTTGAAACTAAAGAGGTTTTCAGCAACCGTCCGTCCCGCAGAGTGCACTGAGCAAACCCTAGATTCAGCCTCCGAATTCAAAATATACAATACACTTTCAAAACGCAAGCTAAGAAACATGGTCCTACGAACTCGATATTTGCGCACCTGCTTATTTGCTGTCATCCAGGTTATACGATTCAAATGACAACTCGCTTCTCTAGACGAATACTCGAAGACTACCCGACGTGGATTGGCCGAGGTACGATCAGATTAATTATCCTGGCTCACCTAGTGGATACTGGTCATTAAACAGACGTCAAAGAAGAGACTTTAAGAATACTCAGATAGAAGCACGTTGGTATATACATTTACCGGTTAACCCATAGGGGGTTACTTCCCATACATTACGGCGGGGAAGTCATGCAAAATGTCGAAGTTTGCGAAAGGTTGAAAGTCACTCGTAAACCGACAGTAACATATGTACGAAAACTTACAAATATTAATGAACCACTTTAGTCAAATTCTTTACCCAAAACATATGCAAATTAATAATTGTTTGTTAGGCAAAATAAAATTTTCTTAATAATAAACAACTTCCGCAGACGTAAAACTAGCTATAAATAAGAACAATAAATTTAAATCTTATGGTCAATTGAATGGATAAACATACTACTTTTCCTTAGTCAACCTTTTTACACCTGCTTTTTTTTATTAACTTCATACTAGATTTTCCGGTTTCGGAAAGAAAATATTTGGTCCTCACTTAGCATAATGCATGTATATAATATTTTGTTCTGTCATACCTAATAGCATAGGAAATTTTCTAAATACCAGGCTACCTCCGATTTCGCCAAAAGTGATGCCTATTATCGCCAGTATACTGAAGTAAAGAGGCAATTTCCCTCACGGAAAGGATTTCTCAGGATAAAATTCACTCATTGGGTCATACTAACGGGACAATATATATGTATATAACACTAAAAAGCCCAACTTCGTCGTGACATTTGCAAGGATTCCCAGCCATACTGTACACATAAAATAGCCAAACAGGTCAGGCTATTTATTTTCACTCCAGGGGCTTATACAACGTCTCCTTGCGAGTTATTCTTACGCTTAGGTAAGCAAATGAAGCAGGCTTTCCATTAAGGAAAGTAACTGGGAATGAAATCAGCTGAATATTTATATGAAACTAACCCTCGGTTTGACTTCCCGAGCCAAGATTTTCAGTATCCAGGTAAGCTGGTCGAACGACATGCAGGTGTAGGCCAGGGAGAGGCACGCTAACCGGCCTGTTTGACTGAAGCAGGTCCGCCAAAACAGCTGTGCCATAGTAATTTGTGGCACATTGGCTAGATTATTACGAGCGATGTTTAGTTCATACAGGCACGGAAGCGGCCGCCAATTGAACACCAGGTATTCAATATCATCTGCAGTGAGGCTGCAATCCTAAAAGTGTAAAAATAACAAAAATAAGATACGGGTATTTTCTTTTCCCTCCGAATAAAAATCGGCATGCAAATAATTAATTTGAGCAGTAAATGTTTGTGGGTTGGGTGCTGTTTAAAACTAACTGCTAAATATGTAATAACTGACAGTCTAGACTAGGGGTCGGCAACCTTTTTAACTCGGAGAGCCAAAAAAGCAAATATTTTGAAATATATTTCAGAAAGAGCCATATAGTATATTTTAAAATGAAATTCTATTAAATGCGATTATAATAAGCCGCTGAATTTATTCTTTTAAATAATGTTCTTATAATACTCATTGTTAATGTGATTTCTGGCGTTGCATGGATTCGCTGAGGGTTTTATAGTCTGGTCGTTAGTTGGTGAGGTTAAGCTTCATGCAAGCGATGAGGCTGAGTCCAAACGCGGTGTTGCTTCTGGCTGGTTTGCGTCTTGCTCATTAGCTCTTGGCATGCTTTCGTTCGGCTATCTCCCGCAGGTTATTTTGAGGCAAAAGTATCACGGCGTGTGTTGAAGTGGCGCTTTATATTCGATGTAATTTTGTCATTGCAAATTAGACACACCGCATAACATGCTCACTCCACAGGGGCAAATTATTCGGCTCATTCGTCCTGAAATGTACGATACTCCTCATCTCTTTTTCGTTTCGCCATACTCTTTGTTTAAGAGTTTAACTTTGGGCGAATGAGAGAGAGGGTAGCGTTCAAAGATGTGCGATCCATCTGATGAAGGAAAGCAGGCAGATGTTAGGATCAATTTATGAGTCCACAAGGCAAGTGTTCGCGAACGGACTGTTCGCTCCGTCTGGGGGACATAAACACGAGACACTATATGTATCAAAGCCGGCTGGCCTATGCGCGTAAGATAGCAGTCTGCCGGCGTGGCCTTCACCAACCTGTGGTCAAGTCTGCGGTTTGTCGTGCTTTAGTAGAGCGTCTGTTATTTAGCGAGCTTGTCCTCGTTGCTGGGACGCAGGAAAAAATGGAAGCAATTTTTGTCGGCAAGCCGGAAAGGGACTAGCCAGATCAAACCTAGGGGTGCTGAAACTCCAGAGAGTGGTGGGGATTAAATTGATTCTACTACGCGTCTCGGTGGCGGCACGCCATTGGAGATGGACGGCTACATTGCGTGCCCTCCCCCCCTTTTCGTTCTCCAAGACCCGCTGTCCCAAAGTCATGTGTTGCCACAAACAACTGTTCCAATGGACTCTTGCATTGAAACCCCCGTCCCCTGAGGCTTGACCTCGCAGCTGCGTTTGGGAAACCGGTAACAGCTGGGCGAGCGTCCCTTTTCCTTCGGTTTTCTGGCGGCCCCGAGACTACCATCCTGCCGAGCGCACTTAATTCAGTCACGCACACACACCCGAGCATACCCGCGCGTACAATACCTAAGGGCCATTTAAATACTCCAACCCTCGGCCTCTGCAGGCACCGTCCCCTCCGGCAATTACAAAACACCAATGACAGAACAATTGAACCTGCTCCACAATCCTACCGAATCAGCTGTCACCACTGTCTCAAGCTCTCTCAAGTCTGGCTGGGCGCAATCAGCACCAGCCCTGGCGTTGCCAGTGGCCACTGTCACCTGGAACAGCAATTGGGAGTTCTGTACATAATAAATTACTCCTTCCGGGGGTTTGTGCCTTTTAACTTACAACCTGGGATTTGGCCTGATGATTGTGTTGATCCGAGTACAACCCACTAATAAGACCCCTAAAGGGTAACCAAAATAATAAAATCTGAAGTTTCTGAGAGAGCCATACGCGATCATCAAAAGAGCCATATATGGCTCGCGAGCCATGGGTTGCCGACCCCGGGTCAAGACACTAGTTTTTTAACAGAAGGAGAAGATGCGATCGCTGGAATGCAAAGTTTATTGGCCTGCAATTTCAAACTCTCAACAGGACTCATCATCAGCGACAGTACGCAGACGGCATCCTATAAATACTGAAACTCCTTGTGTACAAAATAGCCGTTGCTGAGCCTGTCTCTGGGGTTGGGTTCGAGAAGGGATCCAAATGTGAGGCAATCGCGTCCACGTTTTAGTGCATAAGGTATGCCTGTGTAGAGGCCGCTAGCGCTAATTGGAGCCCGCACGTGCCTGTCCCCCGCACGCTGACTAATCCTGCCTTTCGCCTGTAAGGCTTGGCGCACCCCCACTGCTACTGATGTCGTGCCACTGGGACTGGGCGTAAGTGTGCGCACCTTGCCCCCCGTCCTGTCCTTAACCCACAGTGGCTTGACCTCAAGCCGCGTTAGTAGACAACCCCAATTAGCATGCTGGTCACAACCCGTCTAGACACAGACATCAATGCAGTCACCTGCGTCAAGCCGTTGCTTCGGACAAAGCCGTCCTGGCGGCTGGACGTACACGCTGACGGTCAAAATACGCCTCCTAACTATTCTATAATCCTTCAGTACAGAATACATTCTTCCTACCACTATGGCCTTCCCATGAATTCTCGTTTCTCCTTAGGAACCGCGTCTTGAAGATCGTAGTTGGCAGGGTTAACCTTAGCATCGCGCGATACCTGATCCAGAAACGCACCTGAATGTTGAGATACTCCAGCGGCTGACTAAGACCACCCAGTAGGATGTGCAGTTGTCCCCCGAGATAGCAACGTGCCAAACCGAGACGCTGTAGATGGCGTAAGGAGACGAGGGCACGGTTCAGGAGACGGCAGGCCGCGCCGGGGGAGTGTGGGCTGGCTGAGGCGAAAGTATGCAGCGAGAAGCCTGCGCCCGTCGCTCCAGACGTGGGGTGTCTGGGCGGTGCGATGCACGCCGGCAATGAACAGGCTCGAAGGTTGCGCAGACTGACGATCCAACCGAGCGCGGAGGGCAAGACACCCGGGGCTCCAGTCGCCAACTCGGTATCCTCTAGTTCAAACTGAGTGATGGACTGGAGAGGTAGATAGAGTCACAATGACAACATTTCCTTTATGTGTGTGTGCAAAACAGCCAGAATTGACAAGAAGTGCCTAAAAGGGATGAGCTGGCGTACCATTGGATCAAGGAGGCGAATGAGATTGAAGACGGGTAGACGGAGCTCCGGCAGACGTTGCATCAGTAGGCGATTACAGGAAAAACGGAATGGTGTCAGTGTCTGGAGAGCAAGACCGAAGGGAACCTCGTCCACAGACATATTGCAGTCCAGCCGGATTGTTACGGTATCTGCAGGGAGAAAAAACGTCGGACGTCAACCAAGGGTTTTTTTATCTGTCAGCAGAACGTTACATTTACTTATTTGCTCCTCAGGATATAAGAAAAAAGGTAAAACCTGATGTGGAGGATATCTGTACGTCGCGTAGTCCACTGCTCCATAGCAAACACAACTTGCAAGAAAGTATTTTGTTTGAGTTTAAATGAGTGGTAAATATGGGCCCGATCGGAAATTCAAAAAAATTAGGAGACAGTAGAAAAATATATTTTTGGAAAATATGCGGAGGTAATTAATTGGAACGAATAGACGTAACTTCTTCAACACTAACCTAAGTGACAGAATCTCTTTGTAGGCCATGGTATGTTCTGGCCTTAATGGTTTTTCGCAACTCAGACCAACTGCTAATTTGTTTTTAATCAAGAACACATGACGTTAATTACTATAGTCTAAACATACTCCCGTAGGAAAGTCATTTTAACGGCACTATTCAATTTCATTAAATATCGGAACCTTTTAACGATTTACGTAAATCGAAAAAGAGCCTTTTGAAGCAAAAAGAGGATTTTGAAAATTCAATAAATTTTGTTTCTTAGTAACTACACTAACAAAAGCAGGCCACAGTTATATTTGTGTTGCTAATTAATTTCGGCATCAATGCTCACTTGGGCAAATATATAGATATAGAAGGACCAAGATGCTTGACTTTATTCTTACAAAATATTTTGGGCAATCTGATGTCTGCCTGAATACCATCTCTCGATTTATTGTAAATAGGTTCATGAGAATTCAGGCCTTGGACGTATCACGTAAAATTTTCTCCACTTTCCTGGTCAAGTCTTTTGATGCTTTTATCACTGTACTGTTGACCAAAAGAGGCATCTCGATAGAGTTAAAGGGCTATTTCGATGTGAATATTTTTTAAGCTTATTTCATTTCCCCTTTTAAAAATGGCAGTCATTGAGTAAGCGAGCGTGACACAACATGCGCATGATACGGTTTTTTTCCAAATGCAGCTAATCGGTTTCTGCGATATTATAATGCTCGAATAAAGCATTGGTTAGATATTTGCAGCCTTATATAATCCAATTATTATAAATACTTTTCCTGTACAGGTAGTTCATGTCCATTGCAAGATTTCAAACGTAAGGGCAAAATGAACTTCAAACTAAAAAGACGGAAACTCCTGCCTATTACTTTAAACACCACAAATGCCGTCGGAACTAAGGTTTCTCCTATGAAAGAGGATCAACAAACACTGATAGTTTACCCAGATGGGAAAGTTGAGAGGTCTTAATATAAACAAACAGTAAGAACTGCCAATGGCTGGGAAGGAAGATGAAATTCATCTACTTTCTATAAAGGCTTGTTCTGTTTGATTTTTCAGGTGCCCTATTGAGACTGCTGTAAACTTTCGAAGTGCATAACCGCTGAAGTTTGAAGGTCAGTTAGCCGAAAATATCGTTCACCAAGGAAGTACTAGGGAATTGAACATCTCCTTTCCTCGAACCGTCTCGCTCTTCTTAAAACGTGCCACTAAATAATTACTTATTGAATAATTTCCTCAGCATTTACAAAGGTTTATGGTCAGCGGTCCACCGAGAAATATCTCAGCCTCAGTTAGACCGCGAAAATTCCCAGCAATTCATAAATGACGTTATCCGCCGATTTTTCTCATGACTTTTTCTTGATGCAGTATTCTCAGCCTCTCAGTGAGGCAGCCGGAATGAGATCCTTAGATGAAAACATGTGACTACAGAGTGGGCGAAATGTCAGAGAAAAACTTGCGCACTCGCAATGCCTGCTGTAGATATGGACGAACCTCGACATTTTAAAACATTCACATGAAAGCGTCTTCAAGGGTTTTAACTGCAAGCACATGCATACTACATTATCTGACTGGCAGAAAGTTTACATTTATGGACACTGTATGAGGCACAAGGACGTAAAAGTGCAAATATGCAAAAGGACATCGAATTCACACACTCCTCCTTCGCCCACGAACGAGCTATATTCCGAACGTCCGTTTGTAACTGGAAACATCTGTTAGCAGTTATCCAACCCCGATTCAAATTTAAATTCATTTGTGAGCTCGATAAAAATGCAAGCACATGGTCTAGATTGTGTTTAGGAAATCCTAGCCTCGTAAATACTAACTGAACTTGCAGCCACCTTTGTCTGTAAATTTAATAGTTCGTTATATGAACGTACGTTATAAGGGGAGTATGTGTACAATGAAAGTTATTCCGAGAAAGCCGGAATTAATAGAAAACAGTGATTTGTTTCTAGGAGCATTGCATTTAATTTTTTAGAAGTGTTGGATATAGTTTAGAAAGCAATTATATCGACTTATTCCCCTCTGAGAAGTAAAATAAAAATGATGAAGTAAACGAAACAATGGACAGTGATGCACGAGCAAACAGTTATCAGGTCGAGCGACCGAGGCGAAATCCCCCGTACAGAAACAAAATGTTATGAACTTAAGAAAATGTCAATTAATACCTGCAATGGCGAGGCCCTCCGGGCCTAAAATATAAAATTGATTTATTATTTATTAAAGGAAGATGCTCATAGTGCAGTGCTTACAGGAAATTGGCTTAACAACAATTCTTATGCATGCAAAAGACAGCTTAAGAAGCTGCGCTGTAAAACTTTAGTGATCATCAAAAGTTGTCGACGGTGGAGGTTGCACCGAAACTCACATGTCTCCACTTTTTCTTAACTTTCGGCTAAAAATGTCATGTCTTTGGCGTCTCATGTGGCATACAGTCCTCTTCTCCCCATACGGTGCACTCATTTTCCGTTTAATACATGGAGTTAAAAAATTAAGCTGTAGAGTAAATTTTAAATTGACACTACATGAGTAGTCAAAAAGTGTACAGTATACACAAAGCGCAAGGCGACAAATTTGTGCTGATAACTGCTATCCCTTCAGCTTTTTAAATTAAAAAATTAATAAGTAGTTCTCAGGCTCGTTAAAAATTTTTTTAATCCTATAAGGGTTACTTAACATGAAATATCGACGCAGTCGCTGGTGTTTCTATAAGAACATAGGGAAGTTATTGAATAAAAACGAGGAAGCAGTTCTTTCAGGTTAAAATTACTAAATTAATGCATTTGAAGCAGGCAGCTTCAGCATATTATGACAAAGATGCGGAGAAAAGTCCGAGGATGGTAGCACATCAAAACAGTCCTATATTTTGGCGGTAAGCATAAGCGATAGTGAACATGGGCGGGCTTATTCATCCACTGCCAGATTTACACATTTTCAAAAGACACCGGGATCATATTATACTGCTTAGATTAATTATTTGACTTCAAGTATGTCAACACAAGTCTTTTATAACAAACTACTTCTGAACGTGAAATCGTACTTTGATATTTATTGCCAAACATACTGTCTGGCTCTTTTACAGCCATAATAGAAAACTTTGTTTATCGCAACTTACCGAACGTTTCGCCATGGCGAAAATCTCCCTCATGCAGCGTGTATATATTGGTGATCCGCGTGAAGTAGCGATCGAATCTGGAGTCTGGAATGGGCACCTGTAGGCTGCCACGGATCTGCTGACGTACCTCCTCAGAGTTTCTTTTTTCGGGTTGCATCCAGAGAATGGGAATGCGGGAGAGTTCGATGCTAACGCGCAGATCTGCAGGAGATTGCAGAAAATTAAGTTCAAATTAAATCCACAGTCTGCTCAAAAGAATGTCTATACAGTGGTCTCTAACACGAAAAAGAAACCTTACGACTTCAAACGTTTCCAGCTGTGGTTCTCATGAGACTGTCATAAGTGAATTGAAGGTGTTCAGTTCTTTTTTGGAATGGTAGATTTCGCAGACGGTCCTTAAAACGTAAGTAATATGTTTTGTAGGGGACATTCATGATTTACTCAAACGCCTGAATCTAAAACGACTTGTTTGCTGTAGCCAGAAAACCATGCCTGAAAACGCAGCCCAGTAGTAGCTAAAAGGTGGCGACTTCAAAGCCTACCAACCCGCTTTGCTAAAGGTATCATAAAAGCAAGCAAACTGTCGTTGTTGGTGTATACTGTGCACAGGAGATGCCGTTTACCTTAGATGGTCTAAAAGGCTGAACCTCTAAATCAGGTTTCCGGAAAACACTATGCTAGATTTGTGCTCGGCTCCATAATTCGAAAGAAGCTGTCGCCAGACCAGACCTAACTGCCAGAAAGATTCCGTAAAGTGCATTTGCGTTTGTTTTGCATACGGTGCACATTAGCGCTCTATGATTAGAACCTACAAATCTGCTTTACTTCTTTTATCTAGGTTGAAACACCGAACGTAGTCTCCGTCTATATGTTTTGTGCTGTTTGCATAGTGATCATATAGTCAATAGTGTGTCATTTATAGCCGATAACTCCCTGAAAAAGCGGGAATGTCGAAGTAATTACGCTTAAACTGATTTACTTCATACAATGCAGTGGATATCGGATAATCAAACCTTATGTTGTAGTTTATCATACTATTATGTTAAAATACATCATAAAGTTATACAACCGTCTGCCCGTTGGCAACATATGCATATTATATGGTTAGCTCGCAGAGGCTGGTAGAGTTTGGCCCAATTTTATGTACATAAAATTCCGGTTTATGGCTATAGACCTTGGATATACTGCTTTCTACTGAGCACTCAAAGTCATTTCTAGGAAAACTGGAAAGCTGAATTACGCAGGTCCTATTTAAAGCCTACGGACTATTTACTGCAATCTGAGATCGTTCGCATAATGCCCAGATTTTCCGAACAATGTACTCAAACTTCAATCGTTTTTTTTTTTTTCAAAGATGCTCTATGTACGAACACTGCTAACAACACCTATTGCGCGGACCAAAGCTTATGAGTTAAGATTTCAGAGGATCAAAACGGTAACAGTTTACATTTTAGGCGCTTTCCTCGGAAGACAACCATCAAGAATTTGTTAAAGTGTGAAGTTTTGCAGAGACAATTCGGGAATGTGGGTAATAATAGTAGTCTGCATTCTTAGAACCTCTCGGCCTTCTGTGCGGACGGCGATGCATAAACCCTCATGGCTGATCAAATGACCATTATCTCTAGCGCGAATGCGGTGTACTACGAATATCGGTTCTATTAAGTTTCTGCACTTCACAACGACGTATGAGAAAACAATCACAGTTGCATGTATTCGCAGCATCTCGAAAAAGTTATTCTGGCTGCAAAAAAGACGGGGGTTGGGGCAACAGCATTGGTAAATAGTAAAAGAAGCGATGCGGGCGCTCTAACAGATTATGTCAACTTGTTCTCTTTTCTTCACAATGTCAAGAAAATATGCATGTCGATCATAAGGAGGACTTCTCGATACAGTCGGACGAATGTTTGCCAGGGCTGCATAGTGGCTAGTTTGGCGTTTATCTGTGGTTGAGCTCGCAAGTGCGTCTACAGTTGCCTTCTTGGAGTCGAAGCCGTGGGTGTGCTGAGAACAATACAATTACCACGCTCAGCTCCGTATAGTAAAAGAAGGGCTGAGACCTGTGGGAGTTATTGATTGTATACAGAAACTCAGATGTAATCCAAAGCCACGACGCGAGGCAGGCCTCAGGCATGTGGGCATGAATGCATAAACGTCATACGGCAGTGCGTCATTGACCGCTTGTTCAACTGCTCACCCAATAGCAGCCTACGGAACCTATGATTGGCTGTCCAATAAGCAGATAGAGGAGTGCAGTCATGTGACGGTTTGCGGGATTGGCGCTGATGCTACAGACTTTCCGTTTGTTCGATCTTTGGTACTTAATTTCACAAGTCCCTGTGCACAAAGTGCACGTTTAGGAAGCTGGGAACCACCACATCTATCTTGATTCTGAAAAAACTGACCCACTGTAGATATGTATGCATTCTAAATTGTGTCGCTTAACACTTTGACTGCGACTCCCAACATAGTCTGTAGTTTGTGACATCATTGCTTGTACCACATATGGCGTACGCTGTAGTCAAAATGTTAACAATATGCGTCTTACACCCAAGCAAGTCAAACTAGGCCTAGAACCTTTGACTATTAACTGCAAGTTCCGCAGACAAAATACTTCGATATTTTCTTAACGATAATAGCACTTATTGATCATCTTCAAAGGGAATTCGTTGGTGTTTTTATGAATGCCCAGATAAGGCTGACAGGCAGAGCTTATGGGGAACATAAAGACGAATTGTGCTATTTGAAAAGCACTTTTAATTCTGGATGAGTGAAGTAATTCTGTCATATCAGTAGAGATTTGGAAGCCGCTAGGTGTAATTCGGTCCTTGTTATTTAACTATTGGTTGTATTTGAAATGAAGTCCACCTCAGCCACTGCTATCAGGAGCTATTTCCCGCCAAAGGCGAATAAACGATTTGAGGGTTGTCAGTTCGGTAGATGCGGCGCAAATCTTAGTAAATTGTATACTAAGTTACGTACAAATTACAATCTCTGCGCACACTCTAATTGACAGGATGGTACTAGTCAGAATCGATGACCGGACTGTTGAGGTATTTCCGATACAGGCTCCTAGTTTTGATGCTGGGCTTCAGACTACTACGCGTGCCGTCCGCGCGCTCGCGCATTCGGCTTCTTTGCAATATTGAAAAAATATCACCTTAACCCGGTAGTTTACCAAAATAACACAAAATTCCAATTTAGAAAAATGTCCTACGTTTTCAGATTGCAGCACAATGCTGAGTTATCACATTGCGCGACGGTTATCGCCTCACAAAATTCGCGTTCTAGGAAATAAGAGCCGTATGGATGATTTTTTGGCTACTTTCTGGACAAAATGTATCCTTACCCACATACAACCTTTTCCATAATGTTTATTGCAAGAAAGTCAAAATATTTCGGATATATTGACGAAATTAATGGGTGTTTATTGGGTGGCAACAAAGCCTGTTAGAGGCAAGTTAATGGTGTGGGTTTCGGTGCAGAAATACGTCCGAAGAAGATGAAACCTTTAAATTGAAAGTCACCTTCGCCCCTATGAACCTCGCAGAGAGTATTTACTATGTGAACACTATACAAATTACCTTTCACATATTTGATATTTTTTGCGTTTCAAGGTACTATAAAATGGAATATCACTTGTGATTTGCAAATAGGTGAGTATTTATATGCACGTACAGTAAAATGGCTTTTTGTAGTATTCCACATACTGTTGGACAGGTCTTTCAATTTTCTAATAGGACATTGTCGAATTAAAATATTTGTTGTTTGCAGCTATTTCAGCAGTTTTAATGGAGGTAGGTAAGGTGTTTTAACATTTTGAATTTAACCGGACTGCGTCAAACGGCTTATTATACTCTGACTTATTCTATATTTTGTCAACACGAACACTCAATTTAGTCAGAAAATGTGCAACAATATGCATTTGTCCGTCTAAATTTATTATTTTCTGATCTCTCCTTGAACAACTGAACTGTTAACTCAACGCAAAGAATGCAGTGGGTAGGTCTGCATTAGCATGACCTGACATAGCGGGCGTGCTTCGGATCCCGTTTCTTTCAACTGAACACGTGATCAGCTGTCAGCCAAGGGTACGGTTGTTAACTTTCAAGAAGTTGCGCTTTTTGCTGTGGCACGTGTACAACGAAACACCATCCCTTTTTCGCAGTCTGTCTGGTGTAAAGGTACGGCAGACACTATTGACAGTGACATAAATTTGGACTTGCTGCAAGCTATCGAAAAAGGAAGCCACCCTTTGAAAAACGAGTTAGGAAGAACGGCTTTTTTTCAGGAAAACAGCTGCGCCAGCGCATACCTTGTTGTATAATGGCACGAAGCTTGATTATTCATTAGCAAGATCTAATAGACCTCATGCACTAAGTGCATGTGTCAAATGCCGAACAGACTAACGTCATTTATATCTGTCCACTGAAGTCACTGGATAAACGCGGCACATTTGCAGACCAGAAGGGTTGAAGAAACGCGGGGCGGGGGGATTGATGATTTGTGCTAGATACCAAAAGTAGGGGTAGATTCAAGTAGAAGGTTCAGGCTAAGTTGATAGGCTTAAACACGGGACTAGGGTCAAGGTAGAACTTATGCCAAGGTTACGGTTAAGATTACGATTATGGTTAAGGGTTAGATTATAGTAGTTGTTAGAGTTAGGACACAGGGCTAAGTACCCTTCCTGGAATTTAGTGCAGGGACACTCATGTAATCAATTCCGGTCCACGGGGCCTCTGAGGAGTGGTTAGTCGATCAGAAATACCGCACCACCAGACTGCTTAACGTCTAGTCCTAGCAGTCTTGTTCGTTTACACGGTTAGCAGATTAGAATATTTTGTTGGCCAATATCTCGACATGGAAGGTAAGGCCACAACTAACTGTCAATGATGAAGAAACCTCCGGAGTGGCTTGCATGATAATTGAACGAGAAGATTACATTAAGGTATAACTAGTTACCAAGCACAAACTCGAACTATTTGAGTTTTATTTAAAGGCCTACCATGCAACAAATCTATTCTACTTCACATGTGCGGACAGAGCTAACTTAAATAGGCTGGAGGTCTTCGAATTTGATTTTATGACCAGCTCAACAATGCTAGCAGTTATGTTTGCCGAAACAAGGTAAAAGGTCAACTATGGATACGAGGTCGCATCTGTACATCAGTGAAAATCCGATTGTGGAAATAATCTTGGCATTTCGGTAATATTGCACTGTGGTGATCAATCCATTGTAAAATATAAAGACAACTCAGAAGAAGAAGATTCGACTACGAGAACACGATTTTTATTGTCCTGACGTTTCGGATTCCGTCGGAAAGCAAAGGTAATGGTAGGTTAGTCTGACAACTGTCAGACAACTGTTAGACAAATGTCCCATAAGGCAAGTACAGTTTTAAGAAGTTGAGATATAAGGTGCAAAAACTGAAAAGATTACTGACAATTTAGTCTTATATGTACAGTTTTTAGGGATGTTAAAATGTTGCAGATACTACTTTCCGAGTGTATGGATGTTAATTGGATCGCAATTTAGAACACGGCTTCATCACGTTATCAAGACTAGGATAATATAGAGTTTCGTGCAGAAATGTGTGCTGCTGGAGTTTAAAGTGTATGCACTTATAAGCTACGAAATGGTGTACGAAACCCCTTAGCCTTACTGAGCATATGCATTTTTTGGCACAGTGAAACATATTTTAATATTTTATTCAAATTTCTGTGGAGTCATTAGAAAAGTAAAATATCCTTGGCGAACAAAGAAATGTTTTAAAGTTTCGACAGAACATCTTGATTTCATATTTTTAGAAAAGTTAGAAGTTTTCACTGGAGGGAAAAAATATAGATTAAAAACTGGTATGTAATTGGGCTGCTTCAAAAGCCCTCATCAGACTTCGGTAAATTTTACACTTTAACCTAGCCAAACTCTCATTTTTGCCAGGAAATGACAAAAGCGTGCACAGGTACAGTTACTACTATAACTTTACTTCATTCTGTTGTCCGCTTCATTATATGACTTGTTAAACCAATTGCGTGCGCTGGACTGGCTGTGTACCATATGGCACGGCACGCGTACTTTGGATCGCGTCAGTCTACATGATCAAATGAGAGGCCGTCAGCTGGGCTGCGGCCGCTGGCACGATCGGAAGCTTGAAGAAGTTCGCTTTTTGCTGTAGCACGTGTATGACGAAGGGCCGCCCACTTTTTTTCCAGTCTGTCTACCAAGTGCTGTCTGGTATAAAACATCGGACAGACGTTGTTGAAAGTGCGCAACAAATATCAGCACATGTTTTGGACGGATCGGTAAAAGAGATTTCGGCTACTTGATCTAAAGCTATAAATGCAAGTCAATTGATGACTGCTCGTACAAGGGGCTTCTGTCGCAATTATACTCTGCTTAAAAGGAGAAAATGTAAAGCACGCTGAATATTTAACTCTCTGATTACTTTCAGTTACCTGTTTGGCCTATTTAATGCTTCGGAAATGTTGTCTGATTGTTTTTTGCTTTTATATGACGTTTGTAGACTCCTGTAGGTTTAAGATTGTTTGTCCTTGGTTGAATCACTTTAAAATTCCATAAGTGCTTTCACTTTCTTTCGCCTTTTGTATTTCGCTAACCTCATACACCAGTTTATATTTGCGAAGTGATTATGCCTGCAAGCGCAAACCCTAAACAAAGTAGGTGATTCTCGGTAGATTAGGGTAGTTTGGTTCACAACATTAACGAACACCGAACAATTTCTAAGAAGTTGAAATATTTATGCCTGTTGGGCGTAATAAGTTTCCTGAACAAATCCAAGAAATCTCGATATTAAAATTCTCTTCCAATATTCGCGGTAGATCTCCTAAGATAAAATAGCAACTTAGGTGGCAGAACTGAGCAAGAATTGCCTGTAGTTACTACACTTTCTTTAAATATATTAGCATGAGCACAAGCACTGTTTTTGCCAAAATATTTCAATACTTATCACATACATACGTTCAATCAAGATAATTACGGTGCTTGAGTATTGTTACGGTAACTTTCCGTGCCTTTATTTCCTTATGTCAATAAGCTAATTTTGAACAGCGAGGAACAAATATATCAACGCATGTGTGCTCTTCTGTACGAAAGTCGGCTCTTAAATCGGACAAATCTAGAGACTTTTAGCTGGCTTCCAGAAAACACGCTTAATGCGCAAAAATATAGAAGGACAAATTAACTTTTATGGTTTCTGAAGAGAAAAACGTGAATATTATACATTTTCGTATTCATCTTCTCCCTAATTAATGCCTGATAATTTTTGTTCTTTTGGTCAAAACACTAGGCATGCATCTTGCAAAGAGGTTTAAAAAGACCTAATTTACAGCTTGCTAGGCTTTGTGACTCATTTGTGGTAACCTTTGGGAAGAAAGAGGGAATAACGGTGTGGATGTACAATAAAATACGTAGCCAATTAAAATTGTTTTTTTTCTGCAAAAATTCCCATTTTACAATTGAGAACAATTGTTTGCCAATGTGACTGTTCGAATCTTTTTAATAGAGCACAGACACTTGCTGTCTAATAATCCGTTTAGGAACAAAGATAAGAGAATTTACGGAGAAATTTACCGCACAAATCGTTTATTAAGCACATCCTTTTGTCTGTGCAAAACTATTGCGTTGAGCTGTTTAGCACATTTTTCTGAAAATTTTGCCACTACCCAGGTAAAATTTTAGTGAAAGCTTCGCACATCTTGTTAATGCCGGCAAGGCCAATCAAATTCGTTCGATCTCACTTTGCCTCGTCACACATTTTGACAGATAATTAGTCGGGCTTCAACGCATGCTAACCACATGCGCTCAGTAGAAAGCATTGACAATAGTCAAAAAGCATAGTTGCAAAAAAGTAGGCACTTCGCGGTTCGCTCTGGTCCCTGCTATTCCACCAACACTTCCTCATTGTGTAAACGTATTTTCAGACTAGCAGAGTGATGGCAATGCGCGCAAACTGTGTGAATTTCCAAAAAGTGAAAAACAACTGCTTCGCTTAAGGCCCCTTCCTCTTTTTCTACGTTCTCAAAAAAAGAAATAAAAATGCTGCATGACTCACCCTCTTCAAATCCACTAAAGTCCACATGTTGGAGCAAGCAACAGGGCTGTCTGGAGAGGAGACCTTTAATAAAGGCGTCAAGGATGCTGGGACCCTTGAGGACGCCGATAGATGAGAGATCAGCAGAGTCGGGATTGGAGGCGATAAAAGCTGGTCGAGTGAGATAGCCTTTGGTGAGCGGAAAGTCTTCCTTGGGTAGCATTCGACGTACGTTTAGCCAGGTGCCCGGCCAGTTGGCTACTAGGCCGGAGATGGCGGCACAGTCACGCTGCACAATGGCTTCTGTGAGCAAAGACTTAAATACGCCAACAGGTAGGTTTTTGTAGTCCGGTCTCCGTGAGGGTGCCTCTGCCCCGACCAGCTGTGCGGGACCCGCAGACGAAGACGCGGTGTTTTCTTCCGACCCCGGAGCAGGGGTCGAGGGGGACTGTGGGGGCAGCACGCAGGGCCAGTCTCGAATCAGATAGGCGATGCATATTTCAGCAAGCGTTCTGCGAAGTTCAAATAGGACACAGAGGGTTAAAATAATTTTCTAGCAGAGGTTTATCTGACTTATAATTTGCTATGGAGGCAGACCAATGTTAAACGAATGAATTCTATTCGTAAATATGGAGTTTATTGGGACAAAACGTGCCGTTAAAGAGCTTGGATTCATGTATATAAAACAGAAAATCCCTAAGGAATTGAGTACAATTTGTAGTAAGCCTTACATTTTACAAAAAACGAGTAGAACCGACAAATCTGAACAATAAATGGAAAATCCTTCATACATTTCTATGATCTTTCTACTTGACAAACTAAATATTAATTAGTCAATTTCCCGTCAACAACAATAGACCAGGAAAAAGTGATAGCAAACTCATGCAACCGCAGTCCCAGGTAGATCCACAAAACCACAGGTTGGACATAAGTTCAGACACAAAGCGACATCGCATTCATCGTCTGCCGAAGAAGACGAAGAAGAGGGTGGCGGAGATTGTGGAAAAAATTATGTTTGTATTGACGCTGCGAAAACCTCCTCGTATATTTATTGATGGGAACGAGAAAGCTTCCGAAACGTCACTGCAAACAGAATTTGTTTCAGAAGATAAATTGGCGAACATACGTTTGTTTTCGATGAATTCTCGTCAGGCCTTTACATTTATATGGTATGAATAAAATATGGTGGTTGGTGGACAGATGAAGTGCTCTCGTTGTCACGGTGGGGAGGAGAGGGGAGGAAGGGGGGTGGGGGGAAGTTGAGATCAGAGTGTCAATGTCTAGACGGCCCGGCGTCCAGGACCGCCGATAAGGTGTGCGTGGCTGGACTTGGGACTTGGTCGTCTCTGCGGGGGCCCGTTTCCGAGGCATGTGGTCCGCTGTGGGTGGCCGTGTTACCTAGTTTCGCCCATGGCAACTGGGGCGCCGCGACGACATTCTTTTGGGCACATAGCAGCGGTCTGCGTAGCCTGATGGCGGCCGCCTCTGCCGTCGCCAACAGACGCTGTCCGAGGAGTTTTGAGTAGCTTGAAGGCACCTTGTAAATCACTGGGAAGGCCTCTGGCATCCACGCGATGGTTCGAGTCTACCAGGTGCGCTAAGATTGAAATGTTTACACCTTTAAGTTGGCCCTTCCCTAACCATGCGGGTATGTGTTCCCTTACTCTTTTGGGCCGTCTAGCCATTGACACTCTGATCTCAACTCCCCCAACTCCCCCCCACCCCCCTCCTCTCCACCGTGACCACGAGAACACTTCATCTGTCCACCAACCACCATAGTTTATTCATACCATATAAATGTAAAGGCCTGACGAGAATTTATCGAAAGCAAACGTATGTTCACCAATTTATCTTCTGAAATTTTCAATGGGAATTTTCGCAAAGTTAAAACACTTTGTTTCGCAAATTCACCCCTCTTCTTCTTAAAGAAATGAAAGCAAAAAGGTATCTGGGCCCCAAATCTTTACGCACAAAACGATAAACAGCTATTTCTTACTGTCCGTTATGTGGTTCAGTCATTATTTCCTAACTCCGGAGTTCAAACTGGATTTCATGAGACTACTTGATAAGAAGCCCATTTGACGCTTCGGTAGGAACAGTTTTTTTTGTGATTAAGCCTACTTTCCCCCCAACATGGCATGAAAATAGAAGCGTCCCCTCTCCCCATATGGCAGATTGCTTTGCAACAAATTCATACAGTTACATCCAATCCCGTGTGCTGGTCCTTACACTAAACCAAACCTTAACAACAATCCTGGTAGATTACACAGCGCTGGAGAAAATTCAACGAAGTATGACCATATTAGTCAGCAGCATGGAGGGACTAGAATATGAGGGTCGACTGGAAAGACTCAAACGTTTTTACTCTGTCTTATTGGCAATACAGGGAATCATGGTCTGTAAACTGGTCAGAGGAGTAGAATGAGCTCTTAAGATGGGTGATTTTTCTAATACGCAACATCGACAGATCTCCGAGGTTATCCACAAAAACTGAAAACACCATGCCAAGCAAGTAGTGCGGGCCAATTTCTTTTTCCACTGGGACAGTGAAAACTCGAACGAACTACGTACTTCGGTTGTTCTTACTGAAAGGTTTGACGCATTAAAAAGGAACGATTGGACTTTACTTGATGGTTGTGCATTTGGTAGACACCAACGATTGATATAATGTACATATATGGCTCTGAAACATTTGTCTGATTTGCTAAACTCTAGCTGTAAATCGGGGTTTCAAGGGCGCTGTCTATCTCCCTTATATATGCTAAATTATATTGAAGTCAGCGTAACGATAACCTTCAGTTAAGCCTTAACCCCAACAGCTATTCCATCACTTAAAACAATCCGAGCCCTCATCATAGTTTTCATGGAATTTTGCGCAAAATGAGGACATTAACGTGTCTTGCCGGAGGCCATATAAACGATTGCTAACGAAACTATTTCTAATCAAAGGTTGCGGGGTAGGAAGAAAAGAACGGAGAGGTAGCAAACAGCCTAGTGAACCGGAAAATATGCATAAAATGTGAAGTTGTCTTTCCATTCACTGGTTGATATCGCTTCCTTTCAAGTTCAAAAAACCGCCATCGCGTATGTATTTTATTTTCCACTGGATAACAAAAAAGGCTTGCTTTCACTTGCGAAGACTAAAACACGATAATTCTCTGTCACAATTAAACGTGTCCCCTAGTTCTCTCGTATTCACATGTTTCTAGTTTCCAAGTTTGATCAATGGACCTGAGTATGAAGATTTGTTACAGGTTAACACTGGCGTAGGCTTCTTCATAAAGGAGTCCAGAGGGTGCTTTTACTGTTTTATGGTAGCACAGTAAATTTTCTAAAACTGCAGACTTTTCGACCGAATTTAATCTGTGAATGATTGATAATTGGGTTCCAATAGGCATTCCAACAAAACTATTGAGTCACTTTACTGACACGTTACCCACCTCGGCTTACAACGGACGTTGTTTGTATCTGAATTCCACTGAATAGCACCGGTTTCGGGATCTCTCTGCAACTTGTATCGACAGTGCAGAAAGGGGTACCACACAGAAGCAAATTCTGGACGGCGCATTTTCGCCCAAGAAGCATATATCGGCGCCTGCCTTGGAAGGTAGAAATCAGTGGAGGTCAACGTCCTGCGAACTCCTGGAACACAGGAACCTGGACCTTGAAACTTCCTTGTCCCTCGGGAGCAGGGGCGACGTGGAGTTCGTGCGTCACAGGCAGCCAAAGTGACTGCTCGTTGAAATCGGACCATATTCCGTCCTAGACGTCTGCCAGCTTGACCAGCTTTGTGCAGCGGGGACGTGCACCCAGATTCATCGCTTTCGCGCCAAGTGTAGTCAATAAGATTGAGACAGTTGTGCATTTTGTCGGATTTGACCGATTTGTTATGGTGGAAAAAGAGGCCCTCAGACGGGCAGATCAGGCGAAAAATGAGGCAGGAATAAAGGCAACACTATCAAGCGCATCGATCAGAACCGGCCAACCAATGGGCAAACTATGCGCTTCCCTATTGGTTCAAATTTATCCCACGTCTGGCCTCCAGAGTGGACGGAAGGCCGATCGGCTGTCATCCCCAGAATGGCATGTCGCAAGCTAAATAATCCTAACCAGCACTGAATGGATGGATGAACTGTTTCTGCACATTTACTATTGGTTAGCGTCCGTTTGATTTGATGGAAGCTTTAGTTGCATTACCTGTGAACGTTTTATCCTTAATTGCTTCAAGAAGTTAGGATCACTGTGACACTAAGGATTCCTTTTAAAATTCATTTCGTTTAGCACAAGGAACGCTGAGCGCAGCATTTCATATAGAAGGAGTTCTTTTTGTTTATTATAGTTGCTTTTTCTGTTCGTGAATTTCAGTTCGAATTAGGTTAACCCGAATATTCGCCGTCACTATGGGGTTGATGTTCCTAATTTAAACAGCAGATCCTGAGAAGATTTTACTTATTAGTGCCATAGTAAATCGATAAAATGTAGTCAGTAACTTCCTTGGGTCAAAGGTGATTTGGACATGGGTCTGATCGGTAACTTCTAGTCAGACCTCAGCACTTTCCTTGTGCTATTATCGAATAAAATCTAATTTTCTTCGCAATAAAAGCCCAACCGAGGGCAAAAATAGAACTCTAATTTTGTTTATTTATTATGATCAAGGAAATTGCGCATTATATACTTATCAATCTTTATATTTTCAATGCTCTCAAATTCGTGGCCCCAAAAATAATGGTAAAAATTATGAGCGCTTCAACCAAACCGAACTGCTTAGTTAGAAGTGAGTCTTTTAAGCACAAACACGGTATGGCTCGTACTCCCGCCGTCAAGAAGCTAGCAGTATCCTCTCATTCTAAGACATATCATAGAAAGCTTGATAATTGCTATTTATGGGCAATTACTAACCGGAAATAAAAAGCAAAAGATACGGAGGCTTCCTTGTTTGCGATTTTCAATAATGTAGATGCGAGTGAGATAAAAAATATCTCTTGTCCAGATATGAATGGCTACAGTTACCGATACCGTATTTTACTAATAATTTAAATATTTGCAACCTGCACGTTTCTAACCTTATTTAAATCTCACCTACGTGGTATAATAATTAAAACTTAGCTGTAAGTGGAGGCTTAAACGTCTAATTCAAGCCTCGTGTTGTCAAGGTATATTCGAATCTGAAGCGATCCAAACCTCAGATATTTCTGATTATTGTGTGACAGAAACATTGTCTTTTGGTTTTCTAAACCGAATGAACGCTGTATAACTGTGGACTAAAACAAAACCAGAAAGTGTAATCTTAGACCAGGAACGGCTTTAATATCGGTAAACCTATGACACAATATTCTCAGATATTAAGTCCTACAAATATTCCTATGTTTACTTGAAAAAGTCAATTTGGCAAATATGTGTTTTCAGCAACCTCTTCATCAGGCCGGTACGTTTGCAAGAATAATGCAAATCGTACAGTTTGACATTGCTAAAAAGTGTACTTTGCGTACCACTTATGGTCTTCACGCCGCCCGTATGGTGTGCACAGGTCCTTTTGTTGGGTGAGGAGGGAGAAGAGGAGTAAATTGAGTTACGTTGTAGGCATTTGGCAGGGGTCAGGTACATGGAGTGCTAATTACTGTTATTAACACGGAGCGAATGACTGTCACTAAGGAGTAGGGGTTATGTGCGATCACGGCATGGCGTTGGATTCGACCACGGAAGTGAAAGTGCATGTGTTAGCGCTTTCTGACAACACAACACTGGATTCCTTAGCCGTGTAATCACTGCTTCGGCTGTTGCAAGCACCCGCCGGCGTAGGCCCATGGAAAAGTTAGCTGTATCCGGTAAACAACCAGAAGTTCTTCATTAGTACTTTCTTACTTAATTACTTACTTACTTAATTACACTCCTTACTATGGAGAGAACTTCTTCCCTGCCAAATGCCCAGGAACTTAGTGAAAAACCTGATGTGCTGTGTGGGAGGTCAGGGCGTGTGTGGCGCGTACAGAGGGATTGTTTAGTCTTTTCATACAATTTACTTGCTCCTGCCACCAATCGCCCCAACACTGGCTCCCCGCTAGACTCAAGTGGGCGTGGGATGTCCGAGCGTGACAGATGCTGTTAAAAAGCCTATAACCCCTAGGAACTGATTATCCGTAGCCACCATGGTGTGGTAAAAAAGGGTGGACATCATAGGTCGCATACGGAAACTTTGGTGTCTGCGTCTCATGTGTACATTTATAAATGCTCATGACACCCGTACATGATAGGCACATTTTCCCGTAAATGCCTCAGTACAAATTCGAAGCAAAAAGATGTTGAAGGTGAGATGTTATATTCCCACATATCCTCAGATGAGCCCTCGATGCTGTCGCAATTTCAGATTTCTAGCGCCTTTCACCCCAATCGCCGCGTTTCGCAAGAGGTCACTTGATTGCAATTGCCAGTCTGCGTTCGGGACAGTTAATGAGAAGTGTCCTAAACCAACATGGGCAAAGCAATTAATCAAGCGGCCGGTGTCTCACCTGCACGTGACGTGTACGCATTCACGCCCAGTTCACGCTAGCAACTTGAGGCACACGCAGGTCTCGCGCTTGCCGCGCGTCGGGTTTCAGACCCACACTGAGTCTATTTGCAGAATACACAATTCCTACTAAGCTCTCCGCATCTACTCCTATAGGGAACTGGGTGTGATAATTGAAGTGCTCTGCCAACATCCATGACTTAGACCCATAAGGACTGGTGACCCCAACGTGAGCAAATCACAACCTTCTGACGTGCGTCAAAGAAAACTTCAAAAACTATCTTACTCTATTTAAACTGCTTGTTTTTCCGTGTCGCTAATCGTCTCCGCTGATAGGAAAACGCAAGTTGCGACGAATGCAGACGATGTCTTCAACACGACTCAGCCACGGGAATCCAACCATATTTTAAGAACAGTCCCTCAATCGTGCAAACATCGGATTTTTTCTCCTCTTTCAGAAACTTGTTGTCAGCATCACTGGCCTCTGTTCTCATGATCTTCTACTCAATTATCGATCCACTTCTGTGCCTAACTGGATGAAAATCTACTGTGTTTGACACGCGCTGTACTGTGTCTCATTTTCGAGCCCCGACGACAATGAAATTCTTCACTGACGGTCTCATCTGGCTCTGCACCCACACACTGGGATGTCGCACACGCTTCTTTTATAGCTGCTTGGTACGTCGTGAAAGTAAATCACTCCTCTATGGAACCTGTTTGGCAAGACACCGGAATAAGGAGCTCCCTTTGAGGGGCCTAGCGCTAATTGCTGAAAGTTTGAGCAAGGCCATATTTAGTAACGTTAGGGGCTTCTCTTCCGCATGTTTAGCGTATTCTTGTATCCCTCGTCTAGTACACTAGTTAGGAGCAACTTCAGCAAAGTGAGCTACGGTAGCAATTAGGATGACGTTACTCAATAATGCATTGATATCCACAGGCTTTTTTTCTCGTATGCAGTTTAAAATCACGTGCAGATTCCTTGACAGCATGCCAATAATTTCAACCATATAAGGCTTGTTGCTACTTTAATGAGGTCACTTAAATCTGTCATCGTATACTTTTCACTTTTTCACTTTCATAAATTTGCCCATTCAACCTGCACTCCTGACAAACGTTTCATGCATAAATAACCACCTAACATCACTGATTTATATAATCGGGAACCAATTCTACTGTTTAGTTCAATCCAATATCTATTATGGCTTCGCGTCAGTGTCCACCAGCCATCAATTAATTTGCGAATATTCAAGAGGATGCTTAATACTCTCAAATTTTTATGTTAACATCAGTACAAGAAACAAATACCGGACAAAACCGCTGGTGTATCCGGTTTCGAAAAAGGCAAAAATGTAATCGAAGAGCAAAGGTCACGAACCTGCCCAAATAGACTGACAGAGGCACGCAGAGACTACTCGGTGTATTTTTGTTCTCGAACTTCAAAATATGGGTATTGCTATTTATACATGGACACTTTCTGACCTAACACGACATGGATTAACGAGTGGTGAGACGTTGAGTAACTCCGTTTGCGCAGGATTAAAATGCAATATTTAGACCTCTGCTTATCGTCTGCAGAGAGATAATGCGCATTTCCACATTTTCCGGCTACCGGTTTTATTCGAAAGTACAGTTGGCTGATAAAAGTTTAAAAAATACTAGAGTTAGTAAACCAAATTCTATAAATGTAAGGTAAGGAACCTATGCTCACTTCCAAATAAAAACAGAATTTAGGCAATTATTGAGCATTGTTGAGTACCATGAGTAGGTTTAGCTTCTGACAATGCTGCAGTAACAAGGGAAATGTCACATTAAGGTGAAAAAATGATACCCTGTCTGTTGCTCTAAAATGTTGTTTGTTTGACTGGGTAAAAAGGGAGCAAGAACGAACCCTATAGTTTGGACACGAGTTTAATTACCTCCTGAACTCCAGATGGCCTTGCCCTACGGTCTCGGGGTTTCTGTTCCTGTGTCCTGAATATAACCTTAACCCCGACTATGGGGCTATCCATTCTAACCCTAAAAGAAACCCTCCATAGCCCTCCTGGAATTTGGGGCGAGCGCAGCTGCTATATCGGAGTGACATTACTTATAAGCATGTCTAACCAAATTACTATTCAAAAGTAAAATTAATTCAGTCAACGCATATGTGTTACATCGTTCCAAGTATGTTTTCCTCTTTAAAAACATTCAACTGTCCAGTGAAACTGAGCGTATAGGACAAAAGGTATAGTTGCAAATCAACATTTTGTATGCGCCCTATTTTTATATAAATCAGAAAAAAAGGTGCATATCAAGGGTTCGAATTGGTTCAGCGATGATACCCACGTAAGCATTCAGGAATTCAACTAAGGCGAACGATCGTTTTCTATTACTTAATATAAGGAAGGGTAAAGTTAACAAAAATTTAAGCAACAAATCAGTAGTAAGTATGGGGAGAGGAGATGTGTTAAGGGATAAAAGGGGTCAGATTCTAGTCATTATTAGGGACCAGAATGAAGAAAAGGCGAGAAGGAGGAAGGGGTCCAACAGTTAGTTCATGTTGCCCCGACGTTTTTGTCTCACATTATTCTGGGAGGCGTGAGAACGCAAGGCATAATAATCTCGTTACGACGTGGGTGGTTGGGGATGCTTACTGTTGCTGTCTTGTCACCATTTCGCGGAGTAGTAGGAAGCATGTGGACGGATGCTGAGTTGGGCTTCGGCCATGGGAGCCTTTGTGTCTGTTCTTATTGGCTCAATCTTGTTTTACAATATTATTAATAGAAAATGTAGACTTTTATATGGATTTTGCGAAAATATCCCAAGAAATGAACGCAGACAGAATACCTTTCACAGAATTGCTACGGAATGAAATTACTTAACCAGAACAATGATATTTTAAACGAAGAAATCGCAAAGATTTTAAACATATAAACGTGCCATATACAACATAACGTGAAGTTATTGACAGAATAAAAAAAACAGACGGAGAAGAAAAACAAGGGAGAGTGTATAAAATGTTAAATTCCAGTATTTAATGTGTATGCCTTGATGAAAAAAGAGCAGATTCAATCGAGTTTCCGATTAGGGATTTTAACGTGTAACAGGAGGCGAAATTTACTTGAGACTTGTTCAAACGGTTGGTATATTGCCACTTTTACGGCCATAGAGCCGTAAACAAAGACTGTAGTGTGATGTCATGAAACTAAAGATATTTAATAGACAAACGTCACAAAATAAAATAATGATGGAGTTAAAAAAAGTCTGATGAGATGAGATATCTCGACAGCTGATTTTAAACCGTTCATATTTTCCGAGGCCTTTAGCAAGGAAAAAGAGATTTTTCGCTTCTGTTTTAAGCGCCCACATGCTCAGCACGTGCACCCGAAAAAGGATATTATCCAATGTTTTTAAATTTTTAAGTATGTTAGACAGACATCTATTTATATAAGTTTTCAGGAAATCTCGTTCCTAACTGCTAAGAGAAGACTAGGAATAAACAGACGATTCTATAAGACTGTATGGTTCTAAGCAGTATATGTAGTAATAAAATTTCAATTATCAGACCCACCTTCCTTTCCGATTAGAAGCAGAAATACGCCACGAGAAGGTCCGTATTCTATAAGGAACATCAGTACTGGTCAGAAGCCCCGACGCACGGTACGCTTTGGATCTGCGCGTGCGTTCATCGCAATGGTCATGTGGGCGTGAACTGACTAAGTGTCAAATGATGGTGATTCACTGGGCGCTTGATCAGCTGATGGACCGAGAGCCACTTATGGGCACCTGTGCTTTCCTGTCCCAGAGGCAGTTCGTGGATTTTAATCACGTGTGCACCACTTATGGTAGGCGCTACAACGGTTCCTCTATTATTCCCCGTGTTCACTTAAGGCACACGAGCTTAAAAGGTGAATGTTGTCGCATGCACAGTACAGCATACCAGTGGAGGATGTTAAAATGAAGGACTGCTGAAAATGTTCCAAAGTGCAAAAAAGTATGTTTCATCTTTGGCCTTCATAAAGCAAAATTAGGGTGCGTCTACTGAAACAGTTTTTCCGCGTATTTACTTTCATCTGCATTCGGGCGAACGTAACATTGTAGATTAAATCATTTAGCCTAACAGGCCATAAATGCAACCAATCAGTTGCGTTGCTGGACTCAAGTCCCAAACTGATTGTATCGATAACTTTATTGTAAAGCATTCAGACCCTAAGATTAGCATTTTGCCTATTTTTCGTCACTTTTATGCCTTCCTTATCCCCTTAGAATTCTCTCCTTTGCCAGTGGCCGCATGCTGATGCAAAAATATAATTTCTTTAAAATTGTTGCTTCCAACAGTTCGCCTTATTGAGAAGAATATTCAATCATTGGGGCAACACTTTTATTCGCCTGACGTTTCGAACTCCGTTGCAGATTCTTCATAAGAAAAATGAGCAGAAAATAGCAGCAAAAACGCGTGATGCATGCACAGAAGGTTGCAGTATTTATAGGAAACGTGGCTGCTCATGTCTCTAATGAAGAATCGGCGATGGAGGACGAAACGTTATGCGACCAAATTTTTTGCCCCAGCGACTGAATCTTCTTCTTCTTCTTCTCGATTACATACTGGGCCTCGCATGTTCGCTTGTAGTGGCAGCTCACACTATAACAGTAGGCCGTAGGCAGAGCACTACCAATTCTGATTGATAAAAAAGGTAAAAGACAACGTTCTCTTAGTGCATGAATGGAGTTTGCGATCACGGCGGTGACTCGTGGTCAACCCCTACCCCTGTTCTAAGTGTTGTCTCCCAAGGATCCGTCTCAGGGCCATTGCTCTCCCTAATCTACATTTACATTGTGTCGACGTCCAGAGGTGCAACGCCATCACGTTTGCTGATGATGTCAAAATCTGTAGAGCCACCAAGTCTGACGCCGAGAGGCAATCACTTCAAGAGGGCTTCAATCGACTTAGCAGCTGGTCTGCTCGTTGACTCATAAAATTCAACTTCCGCGATGGGCTACCCCTCGGTGTTCTAATAAAGTCGTTGCTTAAACAAACTTCATAGTGTTTAAAGGTAGCTAAACGCGCGACAGAGGTGCTGTTTGCGATTAGGCGGGATTCGTCCACACCTAAAAGGAATTCTTCGAAAAAACGTACGGAGCGTTTGTTCGGTCCCACTTGGGGTATCTCATCCAGACCTGACATTCGTGGTTTAGGAAGGATTTTTTGCACCTGGAACGAGTGCAGGCGAGGGCTACGAAGAGGACCAAGAATCTTATTTATCTACCTTAAGAAGACAGATTGACTGAACTTTCTTTATTTCCTGTCATTTACAGGCAACTACACGGTGACCTCGTTCAAACCCACCGAAATGTCGGAGGCCGTGTGCGCGCACTATTATTTAATAAATTCTTCGAACTGGCTCGGACGAATAATCTACAGGGTCATTCCTTTAAACTGCAGAGGAAATCGGTACGTATAGATGTTCTAAAGAGCGCTTCTTCGCCAAGGTCTATTGAAGCGTAAAACCGACTCTCTGGCGAGGTGGTCTTTTCAGATACTGTTATCACAGTCGAAAGCAAGCTGGATTCTCATTTGCTGAAAACTGTGATATATGAGGCATATAAATATAGATATATGTTCACTCAGAAATGTGCGAACACCGATCGAATAGGCTTCCAAACTAAACAAAGTTCATGTGGTGTTGAGCTGGTGTTCAGGGTTATGCTGAGCTGATGAAGGCTAATAAGCCCGAAACAGTTCTGTATCAAGTTACCCCCAAATGCTGTCATACCCTTT
>JAYGXS010000001.1:15660047-15696389 GCA_036362985.1 Ligula intestinalis | reverse complement strand
GAAAATTCACGAGTACCACTCGATTTTCCGAAGATATTTCTTTTCATATATGTATATGTATGAAAAGAAAGAAATATCTTCGGAAAATTGAGTTGTACTCGTGAATTTTCGAATAAGTATCACGTGTTCGTCGTCAGACTAAATTAAAAGTGAGGGCTGGGAATATCGCACTGGAGGTTTTGGAGGCAGAGGTTAAAACGGACCGGGGAGAGAAGGAGGGATTGGGTGGAATGGTTATGGTGACGTGACACCCGCGGCGATAGGTTGTGCTAGTGAGGGGAGGGGGTGTTAGCCTTTGGACTATGGGCCGCGTGTTCAGGGGAGGGCGGGGGGCGGGGGGCTGGTAAAGAGTCAGAGAAATTCCACTTGACCGGGCACAGAGAGCCAGTTGTTACTTCAGGCTGTGTCCAGATTAGTAGACCATGCACGAAACCCGGTATAGTGTGAGTCAAGCTCTACGTGCCTGTTTATACAAGCCGGATTCGAGAGCCAAGCTTCAAGGAATTATCTTGCTTGTCGCGTATTAGGCATTGCGATCACGTCGGTGGCATCCCAATTGAAGCGGTGATCACACTCAATGGAGTGTGCAAATACGAGTGATAAATGGTTCCATAGGCGAACGGCTGACTTGTGTTCGTCGATGCGAGTCTTAAGGCGTCGGCCTGTTTGGCCAATATAAACGCAAGGGCAACCAGCACACGGTATACGATAAACGACGTTACTTAGTTGTCCCACGGGTAGAGCGTCCTTTACTCGACATAAGCTTGCGCGCAGTGAGGTTGCGGGCTTGTGGGCAACGGAGATGCCAAAGCGACTTAGTTGCCGAGAGATGGTTTCAGATACTCCATTCATGTAGGGTAGAGAATAAAATTTCCGTGGCAATGTAACATCGTTGGAAGGGAGGTTTTGTGCTTGACCCCGACGTCTAAGGCAATTCTTGACAAAGCTTGTCGGATATCCATTGGCCCGGAAAAATTTGTAGAGGTACGTTAGTTCTCTCTTGAGCAAATCATCGTTACTGCAATAACGGTGGGCCCGTTGGAAAAGAGTGCGAACACAGCTTCTTTTATGGGCCGCAGGGTGGTTACTTCTATTGTAAAGGATGATTTCTGTAGTGGAGTCCTTTCGGTAGACGCTTGTTGCGAGTTCGCCATCTGCAAGTCTTTGTATCCTCACGTCAAGGAATGGGAGGGTGTCTCCTGTTGCCTCTTCGCGGGTAAATTGTATTTCTGGGAAGACCCCATTTAGACTCTGGTGCAGCCGTTCGACATCGCAAGTCTTCAGGATGACGAGTGTGTCGTCTTCGTAGCGGAGTCACAATTTTGGTTCTACAGCTCGAAAAACCTCCTCTTCTAGTCTCTGTAAGACTAGCTCGGCCAGTAGCCCTGATATGGGCGAGCCCATTGGGGTACCCTTCACCTGCTGATAGTACTTGCCATCAAATTGACAATAGTTCGAGAGACAGAGCTTAAGCATGTCCAACACGTGTTCTTTCGAAATATCGATAGGATTTTCATCTAGGCGCCGCTCTATACTATCGATGATTACAACGTGCGGTAAATAAGAAAACAGAGCAACACCATCGAATGACATAATACATTCATCAGGACTTACTTGAAGTTATTAAATTCTATGCAGGAACGCCTGTGAGTTTTTGACGTTGTAGGGCGATCCATCATGAAGCACATTGGCTTCTGAGGTCGTTAATGGTTGCTTCGAAACGGCAAATACATAAATACCACATACTACCTACACTACCCTTAATAAAACCTGACCTGGCCTGACCCGATCCCTCAAATTAAAGTGAACAGCGTTCTTTGGATAAAGTAAAAACTAAACTTCAACACTCTTTGTTTAAAATTCCTCAGGTCTTCGTCAGACGTTGGGTAAATGTACAAATTTAATTAATATTTTAAACGGGCTTAAAATGCCGATACTTTTTGGCGTTAGCGGTTGTTCTATGCGTCATTCCGCACTGGTTGGCGCTCTTAGTATTCACTTCTTTTTGAGATTTTGCACACGATATCAAAATTGGCACGCCGACTGGCGTATGAATCCTCGCAATGCATCACGTGTGTAGCATCGGATCTTGCAGATTATAATATTCTTATCCAGAAAACCAATCCCATCCTTAGTGTTTGCGTATTCTAAATGCGTATCTAAATCATAAGATTTGTGTGAACTTTTAGAAGAAATTTACTTGGATCTATGTTGACGAATTAAAACATTCTTAAAAGATTAAAAGATTCGTCCAGTATTTCGTTGAGGTATCTGTTTGTAAGTTTTTAATTATTTAATTATTTAAATCTGCCAAAATCTCCAGTAAGTAGGAGCTTGTCTTGGTGCTATCATAGTGTTGACTGGACTCGCAATACACTGTCCTACCATAAATGGGTGTGTGTAATTTAATTTTAAATTAATTTTTAACTCCTTATTTTGATTTGGTGACGTCGTCAAATCCTTAAAATCGAACTGCTTTAATGATACTAAATGCACCCTCTGAAATGTGTGGTCACAATTTAACGTTACCCTAGATCCCAATATTTACAATCACTCCTCAACAAGAAGACTAGATATAGATCAACCCATATGTGCTAGTGACTGTTGTTGAAAACTCGACTTCAAAAGAATTTTTGACATGAACAGAGCATAGAAGAAGTTCGTTACAATGGAAAGAGACGACATCGAAAGCGGACATTTTGATTCCCTTCCTTTAAAAAGCCCGTAAAATTATTACTAGAATTTCCCTCCTTCTTTATATGTGGGTAGAGCTGATGGAATGGCCGTTTATAAATTTCGTAATAAATTGCACCGATTGACGATATTTTGGTCGCAGTGGAATATTTGGTTTGTGGGACTTAGACAGCCCATAAACCTTGATTATGGTCAATGCAGTTTCTTTTCGGGATTTGGCGACATCTCCCTACACCTGTAAGACGCTTCTGCAGGATGAGACTTATAGATTGCGGTGGAGTATTTAGCAAGCATCAGTAGCTTTCGATAAATTCTCGTCGGGCCATTAAATTTAAAAGGAAAGGAGGCAAAAGGTAACAAGCGGGCAATTATGTCCATTATTACAGGCAATATTATTCATGGGAATAGGGGAGAGGAGAGCAGACAGTGAAAAAACACCTCAGGGATTTTTAGGAGAAAAACTGTCGCTCTTGTGGGGGAAATGCGTAAGATTTAGGCGAAAAAAAGGGGTTCCAACGGGGGGGGCATTGAAAAGATTCCCAGGATCATCATCGTGTGGAAGCCGCGTCCTGATTCTTCCTTGCTGATTGCAGAGTCCGCCAAAGGAACTGGAAAAACAGAGGCATCCGTCCAGATCGTCGACAGTCCGCTTTGGGTCGAACCAAGGGTGAATGTTTAGGCTATCAGGTCTGGCTGATAGGATCGCTAGCGGGGTAATCACGGTACGCAGATAGCTAAGTAAGGTAGACCGCGGAGACTTTCTCTTGAGGCTATGCGTGGGAGGGCGTTATAAATAGCAAACGTGAATGGATATAAAACAAATACTACTGAAAAATTGAAGGAAGTATTATTGTTGTAAATTGTTACTTCCGATCCATCGTGCACTGCTATATCGATCAAGTTTTCGCTTAAAACCCTCAAGCGATTCCGACATAACGACGTCCCAAGGCAGCGCATTCCATGCTCCGACCACCCTATTTGAGAAGAAGTGTTTCCGCGCGTCCAGCCTGGCACCTGCACCTTTAATTTGAGAGATGACCCCTCAGATTTGTGGTCGTTGCTAAGTCGAAAAAATCCCCTGATATAAGACAGCAGTCTTGAAGACGTAATACGCGGAATGCTAGTATCAGGTCCCCCCGAAGCTGCCTGTAGCGCAATGGGAAGAGGTTGAGATTCGACAGCCGTGTTTCATAGGGCTGCGAGCCCTGCCCCATAACAAGTTTGGTTGCGCGCCGTTGTATCTTTTCCAGGATGTTGATGTCTTTCGTGGCCCAGGGTCTCCAAGCTTGGATAGCAGATTCTAGGTGCGGTCGCATGAAGGTTCCGAAGACTTTTGTGAAGCACCCATGGGTAAGATGGGTTTTGCTTTTCTCTCCATCATATTCTTTATGATAAATCTGTCCGGATATCCATTCTCTTGAACCAGGTCTTGCATTTTATGAAGCTCTATTTCAATAGTGCTGCCGAGCAGATTTTGCTGACTCATTGTGTTAAACAGCGGACCAAATTACGCTCCTGTTAGGTAGGTCAAAATCTCTTACAAATTGTATGCTGTCCGGACGATGTGTTCTTACGATAAAGGCTCCTTCGGACTCCTCCAAAGCTACGTATGCTCGCCAAATAATCTTCTGAATTCGCTGAGGGAAATTTTCGTAACTTAAAGATTGAGCTATTTTCTATCAATGAGAGCATGCCTTCATTGTATTTTGCTTCATTAGAAACTCCCCTTAAGTTTCTTACGTCTGCATGAAGAATGATAATGCTCCTGTCAATTTTTAGACAGCTTAATTATTTTCTTTTGATGCGACAATAGTGCGAATGCTTGCAATCTTTTAATATTTACGCTACAGTCCTTTTGAAAGTACACCTATCGTTGTCAGAACACGTGAGAAAAAACTTTTCCATCCATTCTGAACACGCCTAATTTATAAAAAAGGGATAGCAAATAGTTAGCCATTTTCTTTTGAGTGGATGCCTGTTTTTGGTCCCTCGAGTTCTGAGACGTGGTTGATCGTTTCATTTAGAAATTTAAATAAGTTAAAGATTGTCAAGACAGGGTGCCCGTGTTTAATTTTACGAAGTAAGCATTTTCGAGGCCGACAATGGGCACCGAGTATAAAGGCAGCAAGCATGAGTTTATCGTTGCAACGGCCAAATTGATGCCTTAGGGTAGATTTTAGGACGGGCTTCAGAGGCTTCACCCTCTTCGCGAACAGATATACTCTGTTTAGCTTTAAAATGCCGCTGACTGCATACATTTCCCACTGTCTAGACTGAAACTTTATAAGCATAATTCCTACGCATGTTTTCGAAGGTGGAAATATATATTATGGTGAAATTGTATAGCTGCTACCAGGAGGGAATTAAGGTCACTACGCGTTCAGCCGCAAAATTATTTGCCCTTATTCGAGGATGAATTATTCCACAAGTATAAAAGATAATGCTTCACAATCTGGTTCGCAATTTGGTTTTTCCTGCATTGTAGGCCGCCTAATAAGTGTTAGCGAAGTTTAATTTAAAACAGATATGGCCATTAAGTTGGCGGTTTGTTGGTTAACATACGAACGTACAATACCAAATATTTTCTGAATAGTAACTTGATCGCTGAGTGTCGCTTATTTGTCCACTTCAAAACTTGTTTTAAATTAATTTTGATAAAAATGAAATAAAATTTTAAAACGATTTGTTGACCCTAAGTAGAGTTAAACCACCTGCCCATTATACTTATAATGAGAGTAGGCACCTATTGACTAAAGCCAAGGACAATTAAAATTTCAACTATCATTTACTTTAGGAGGACTTTTAGCCTCTAAATACACATTTATTGGCTAGAGGCTAGGTATATGAATATACCTTACTTAAAAAGTTTATAGGTTTACTACCTGCACCACAATGCTGTTCAAAAATTTCATGTTTTCGGGTATGATGGAGGCAAAAGTATTTTATCGGCTCAACCACTATTAAAAGATGTTGCCAAAGCAGTCACGGGTTTTCGTTAAAAATTCATTGTGAGCTTCTTATTCCTAAGACACGTGCAGGTAGAGTTGAGCATTTAAGCTATGGCACAACACTCGTTGATGAACGTTAACCGAGCGCTAATTGGAAGTCACTTGACTCACTTTGCCTTGGATCTTATTTTTCGGGGCCTGACAGCGGTCGCAGAGGGGCTAGTAGTCTAGGCAGGTTGTATTGCCGACAAAGGCTGACTGGAATGGTCATTGCTGGCTTATTAGCTGTCGTCGGCCAGTCATACGCAGGTGCAAGTTATGCACCACTCCAGGCTCTAACGTTCTAACCATTGAGCCATGAACTCGTTGTCTTGCTCGTTTAGGTCGAAATGTTGGTATGACATTTCACCTGATTAAGGATCGCTGCAGTTGTGGGGGAAATAGTTTAAATTATTCATTTTCATTTATGTTTTTGAGTAAAAGAAAAGAAGTTCTCTTTTTACATATTCTACTATCAGTAATTTTAGGAGGTTTGGCAGATTTGCTTAATTTGAGTTTACCCAATTGTGAAAAAACTCGAGAAGTTCGGCGGGATTTGAACCCGCGTATCAGAGAAGGCCTTTACCGGCGGCCAACGCTCCAACCACTAAGCTAAAAACGCCCCACCTCGTGCCATTGGTCGATATTACCCACCCAACTTTACTGCCAATATGGAATCCACCAATACGGGACAGGAAGCTGACTGCCCAAGCAGGATTTCTTAAGCACTCATCTAGAATCCACCAGAATGACTACTAGGCTGACTTAATTATTGGGATTAATACGTTTTATATGTTCTGTTTAATAATTTCTGTTGAGTTCTGTTGAGCTCTAAAGTTTTCCGATTTTAACTGTAATAAATTCTCGCTTTTCGAACTACATGACTAGTGCCTACTGCATAGACCTCAGAAAGTTTGTGTAAACATTGTTTGAAGACCCAGTATTGAGACATACCACCTTTGCTAACCTTAAAAAAATCCGTTTTCATGCTTGTCAGCAGTTTTTAACCTATGTGTCCCCAACCCCGACAGGACACTGAAATAGGAACGCCTCTTAATGCGTTAAATTCCAAAGAAATTCCGGTTTGGGTGAACGGTAAGGTTACGCTCAGCATTCGGTATAATGATAACGTTAGAGAGAAGTGAGGACTAGAGTTGGTATTCAAGTTGCGGTTATGAAGAGAGAAAAAGGGCAATTTTTCTGAAATAAAACACAAATTCACTTTTATTGGCGTGAGGGGTGTTTCTTATCTTGTCTCCTGTCCGAGGAGAATAGGTCTCAACTTTATCACATTTTTCCTCGTTTTTAATTAGCGTTCTGACCAACGTGTAGGGGGGAGGGCATGAAATGTGTAGCTAAAACTTGCAGTAGCCTAGTGATGCAATTAAGTAATGGCACATGGTCATGCGCATGACCATGACTGTGTTCTCATCACCTATGATTAAGGATTCCCGAGGGAATCCGAAACTTCAGGAAAATAGAGCCATTTTTCCAGTGATCGCATCTTCTTCTTCTTCTTCTTCTTCTTCTTCTTCTGAGTTCTTAAAATTTCGAATAATTTGTTGATTAATAACATTCGATCTTCTTATTATCAGGGCCGTCATCATCGTCAGAGAGGTCATTGACTCAGCTTTCGGTTATTTCCAACGGAAAAACATTAACTGAAGGTTTCCTCAGTGCCCTCATTATACCTTAATCTATTCGTATTTAGATTGCCGTCTACTGTCATTAAAGCAGGGCTTTTTGTTACCCTATTATTGTAGACTGATAACCCAAACTTCTCATACAACGGAAAATGACTGTTTTTTACTATTAGCTACTTGTCTAAGTGTTCTAGGAGCGTACATGAGTTGACATCGAATATTTCTCTGGAATACTTATTTTATATGGAGGGAATTGCTAAACGACAAGACGAACTAAAATCATCCCGAAGCAATTCACCTTTTCTTTGCCGGCAAAACGACCTACCTATACTACCAGCTGTTACGACTCTCAGGGACTATTTCGAGGCCTAAGGCAGAGTGAGACGGATGAGTTCCATTAGCGGTCAAGTGAACGTTCGTCAGCAAGTATGCAATTATTGATTAGCAGCGCCGTTGTTATGACGCACTTCCTATGCTTCTGCTCACTGTCTAATCACGCTAAGACCCTACCGTTGCGCGAACTGAACAGTCGTGGCACTTTCTCATAATGACAGCGCTGCTGTACTTTTGAAAAATAAAATAAATCTTGATCGGGCTGATTGCTTTTTGTGAGTAACGGGGATATTATCATAAAATCCCCACACAACAATCTGTAGTAGGTAAAATGGTATTTTAATTGGTTACCCAGAGCCCAGATGCAAGGTTGAAACTGGCCTTAATTTGAGTCCCCAATTTCTTTTCACGGATATATAAAGAAAAATGTTCAAGATATGGCCGGATAATGAGGCTAATCAGTATAACTCTTTGGAGCCAAGCAATCTGCCTTAAACATGCAAGTCAATTTGTACTCACTACCGCTTCCCTGTTGCTGCCGAAACTGCGATTTCTGTGTAGGAAGCCTATCGTCCCGATAAAGAGATAACTACGGTTAGCAATACTTTGCAATCCACTGATAAATCCGCGGGCGGGCAAACCTATATGTCTGTGTGTTAACCATTATAGCTACAATCTTCGAGGCCCTGTTCCTTAGGAAATTGAACAAGAAGATGGGAAGGCCAGAGTAGCAGGAAAAATATATTATTTACATAAGAGTTAAGGGGGGGAACGTTGCCACTCGGTCTGGCTGATGTTCAACCGCGGAAGAACATGGCGCCGTAGCGTCCGTCCCTCAAGGGACGGAATCCCAAGTCCTCGTCAGTGCGGGAATTGTCCGAGGGACGCAGAGCGCTCAAGGACGCTGATTGGTTGCACTGCGGGAGATTGAGCCGTGTGTGTCAGTCTATCCCTTTGGTCTTGAGCGAGATATGGACTGGTGACAGCAGAATTGGTGTGATGACTAAGCGATGATGGGGTTCAACGTCCACTACAGACCTTCCTGACATCCTAATGGGCATTTGGAATTATGCTTTGGTTGACTAACCGACTGCACTTTCCTTAGCTATTTTTCAGTAATGCAGTTTTCTTAGCAGCAAATCGGCAGAGCCTGTGTATAACCAATTTCGAACTTATTATGTGTGCGTTCTAAGGTCATGTGGCTAACCGCAATAACAAACTGAGGTTGTTTGCCGGAACTGATTCTACCCTTTGTGCGCCTTAACCGCAGTTAACATTTTAAAGCTTAAATCTGATTGGCTCTCAGCAATTTTATTGGCTCGTTGTATACGAAGACAAACAGAACAACACATGCACGATTACTAAGACGGAACGACGTTTATCGCAGGGAGTTTAGTGAGTTAAACCCAACAACTGCGATCTTCAGACCATGGTAACTTAGTGCAGCAGAGAAGTCTGTGAAGGCCAGAGTAAATTAAAGAGTATATTGTGTACACGAGGGAAAGGAGAATAGATGGACAGAGATTTGACTTGGACAGCAAGCACCCAGCCAGGCGAGCTAGTCGAGTCCGAGTGCGGTTTTAGCAGCAGCTATGCCAAAGGCAGCGAAAACGGGCATTGTCTTGAAGGTCATTGGCCGGAAAGACTTCATCGACCAGGCGTGCATGCATCCTATTCACCGGCGGGAGAGACCAGCCTTTGCGGATTTGTGATTGGCTGTTAAAGAGACCGCCTTTAGTGCGGACGTACACGCTAACAGCAACGGACCCTCGGAAATGATCATCTATGTGGAGTGAGTCCTCACACGTTACCGAGAAAGCCAAGAGAAAATGGAATGGCTACTTTTGGCTACTGAACTGCCATCAGCTAGCTATACTTAACAACAAGTTTTGCAATATCTAAGGGTCGAACCGCGACCTGTTGGCTAGAATTAAAACGTCCCCAGTGTTGAACCGCTGGTTCGTTGATCTATCGGCTTTTAATCAGAAATATAAACGATAGTGTTTTTGCATTCGCCAGTCGGTCACGGCCTCTGCGACACCGGGGGTTGCATATAGCTGGCTGATGACGGCCAATTAGCCAGAAATGGTCACATCATTCTCTCCTCTCTTTTTCAGCACTACCTTTCTACTTATAATGCTAGTTGTTCCGCGGCTGCTGGCGGGGTTTGCGAGTGAGTCCCAGAGCAATACCCTATTGGCAATGTTCCGGAACCAAAGGAGAGAGTGGTTCCAGGGGAACAATGGTCCCACTTTCGTTCCACTTTGGTTCCACTTTCATCCCACTGCGTCGTGATTGCGTACATGGGCGGTATTTCGTGCACTGGCCGGGGTAGTCTACAAGCCGTCATCGAAATCGATGGTCGACCACCCACACACAAGCTCCCACGTCCACCTGAGAGTATAGTCGCCCCCTACACCCCTACTCCACACACCCCTCCCTCCTATTTGAACGCGTGTGCCCTGTACACGGGTTTTTCACCCTAGCCATACGCCGGCAAAATTTGCCAGAGCAAGGCATCGATCTAGGCGCCGCATTTGGAGAGGGGGGAGGTAGCAAATGCAGGAGGCGTGCGTGCGCGTAGGGTTTATCTCAGGTGGACGTGGGAGCTTGTGTGTGGGTGGTCGACCATCGATTTCGATGACGGCTTGTAGACTACCTCGGCCAGTGCACGAAATACCGCCCATATAAGCAATCACGACGCAGTGGGACGAAAGTGGGACCATTGTTCCACTGGAACCACTATCTCCTTTGGTTCCGGAACATTGCCATTAGGGTAATGGACGAGTGAGTCGCGTAACCGCTCGGCGAACGACAATCTACTATTTGTGAATGCAGAACCTCTGCTTATTTACTAACTATAGCAGTTTAAAATGGGTATTTACATGAATTCCCATTCCTTTTCTTCAACTTTTCTCGATATTTTATTTTAGAATCAACTTAAATGGAAGCCGATTTTGCAAGCTACAACAGGAAAAGAAATCATTCACACCCGCAAACGTTGCAAGCTCAGTTAACTTTGGCTTTGACAACTTTGGTCTTTCTCTTGAAGCTGATGAGACGCTTGTTCCTTGAGAGGCGGCATTGGCTCTGCGGAATGACTAGCCAAGATGCAAGAACAGTTAATGTAAATGCATATGCTACCTAGGACGGACTTTCAAATTACTATGAAACCGTCTATGGAAAATAAATAAAAATGTTTTTTACGTTTACAATAATAGCAGTTATTGTTTTGATCTCGGTAAAATGCATAAAGTTCTATTACGGGTTTTGTTCTTACGACGAAAATTTTCGCCATATAATTGTATCTAAATGGACGCTTATAAATAACCTTTCAACAGAATGAAACTCGACAATCGATATGACAATGACTCAAACCTATCTACTAGAACCCCAGAATTGCTTGGCTGTGCAACTGTGAATCTCAAACTCGGGAAAACTATTTGAATTTTTTAGTGCGTTTAGGAGACCACTTCTTCATTTTTTTGTAAAACGTCAGGAGAGAGACTAATACTTTAGCTTACAAGTGTCATTCCAAACTTTTAAACAAGAACTTCCTGCATCCACTATGCACAGAATTATGCCTACAACCCCCAAAAATCTGGAACAACACAAACGATGCGTAGTGGTTGAAGAATGTAACTATCGAACTAGTAAATATCTTTCACGATGTAGGGCAAAATTGACTACCTTCCAAACTGTGCTAGCGTTGCACAGTAATAACCTCGTCATCCTATTTCGATAAACAATAAGCGATGTAAAATCGACACATAATGATCAAACTATGCAACCGGTGTTCATTTAACAAATGTTACATACCAAATGATAGCAGAAAAAATTGCAGCTTCATTTCAAGACTTTAAGTTAGTGCAGTCCAAGCAATCCTCCGGAAACAGAGTGCCAATGCTGACAGTTTTCAGAGGATTTGACTAATTTTTGGCCGTGGGATGTTGTTCGGCTCCATTCTTTGAGTCCATAAGCTGAGCTGCTGGTGATAGCGGATATAGACTACCTTCAGTTCTTTAGGATACTAACAGGCGGGGAGCATGATTCCGGTGTGATGCTGTAGCCGACGTCCAACATTGGTTTGTCCGGCGTACCTGTTAAAGACCAGCTGCCTCAAGGTCATCCAACAGCCCAGTCAGCGCTTTCAAACGCACCAACCTGCAGAGAATTGACTGACTTCCACTCGGACCCACACACGTGCGGCCAGGTGTTCGCGGCTGCCTAAGCGACACTTGAAAATGTCCCTTTCCCCCACCCTCGCCGACAGGGCCTACGCCGCCAGACACGACGCCTCTCGGGTAACGTCACACACACACCAATTGGGGAACAGGTGAATCTGCTCCCCAATCCTACTCAAGCAGCTGACACCACTGTTTCATTCTCTCTCAGGTCCGGCTGGACGCAGCCAACACCAGTCCTGGCTTAAACAGTGGTTACTATCGCCAGAGACTGCAACCGAGAGTTCTAGGTACAATAAATCCCTCTCAAAAGTGACTTCTGCCTTTTACCTTCAACCTGGGGATTTGGCCTGATGATTGTAGTGATCTGAGTACACGCACTGCGTAGACCCTTCGGTACGGGGTTTTTCAGGCATTTTCAGTTTCCTAACACATCGACACAGGCATCAACTATCGGCTTGGCGTAAGAAATCGTAGATTAGAGGTAACTGCGAATACTTCCAGCAGTTTCACAGTAAATTAAAAATAAGAAAAAGCGGAAATTAAGCCCGACAAAGCCATTCCGCTTACGCACGGAGGTCACAAATAAAAAAACGCGGCCGATCACTTTTTTGCACTGAGGACCTGTATTGTGACTATGAACGGCCCCAAAATAAAAAATAAAAGACACTTGCGTGTTATCGGTACCTTGAAATCTACTTTGATTAATTCTGAACTTACACTGGGCAGTGGTAAAAAATGCCACTCACTACCATTATATTTCGAATCCTTCGTGAACTCCGGTGTTTTCAGACCGCGTCCGGACTGGCCACCTCGCGTCCCATTTCCGATAAAACCTGTTGTTTTCACATTTATCTGTCAAAATTGGAGTTTGTCAAAACGAAATTCTAGGCAAGCAATTTCGGCCTATATCTGGTCAATTTCGGAAGCATTCCATGGGGGATACAACTTTGCGGATAGATTGGGCCCACGTTTTAAGGGGACCGCGCTTTAAAATTCATGCTGTCTACTTAAAATGCTGAAAAAATCACTATTTAAGCGTTGACGGCCTTCAACTCATTAAAGTTCACGAAAATTCTATTCTTTGAGAAGGACCAGAGTAAAGGCTTATTTCCATGTTAATAATGTCAGCTGAATTCACGTTCATCTAGGTTGAACGTTGCACGTACCTTATGCTTATTTGATGTTGCCGCTATCAGAGTTGTGTCATAGTACTAGTCAGCCATTTGCACAGCCCAAGGTCACAATGGCGTTCTTAGGCCGTGGTTTAACATCGAAAAAATAATTCAAGTAACTTGCAGCTCCTGAACGTTTTCTCTCAAGATCTTTTAAATTACACAATTTCACCGGCGATATCTCATGTCCAGAGCATGTGATAAAATACCACATAATAATCAATACGTTGTAATAGCCTTGGATTTTTCTGGGGTCGCTTAAACAGAAAGGGCATCTTGATCTTACAGGTAATGTAATATTCAGCTACATTTAATCGTAATGGCACCCCCCAAACCCATTATTTTCGGAACCATTTGTTGACAAAACAACTTCGGTTACTGATATTTTGATGCTTCATTCGTTCTTATTTCATGTTTTTGCGCTTTAATTTATTGCTCTTGCATGACGCTTTCTTTCACTTCATTCTAACATGTCGTATTTATAAATAACTGCCCCCATACCATGGTGAAAACGCAAAAATAAGTAGCACCAATACTAAGAACATCAGCTACAAACTGCAAGCACACATACATCCACTGGACAGATGAAGGATCCTCATTCACCCGCGAAGGTGTACTTCTGGTCAATCTTATTTGTGCAAATGAAGAGCAGATGCATTGCCAAGATGGGAAACCTTCAGGCATGATGGCCAAAGACAAAATACTCGCGATTTTTAAGACAAATTATATCAAATTTTAAACTCTAATTAAAGCATTGACCAAAATAGCCTTCGCTCATACAGTAGTCACCGGTTATTAAGCCCACCTCGGGCCCAGTCCAAATTGGGCTTAATAAGTGGCAGGCACACTAAACGGAGAGTCGTAGTTCTTGATTAGCAAACGCAGGATATGCACTATACATTACATACGTACTGCATTACGTGTAGAGCTTGATTATATACAAGAAAAGAATGTTGTTTGTCTGTATTTTACGCAATAACAAAAACAAAAATGATGTGTGACACGTTTAAAAAAAACCGGTCTAGTGTTAGTTGTTTTGGAGGAAAATTCACTTGCAAGTGCTCTTTTATGTCCTTCAAAGGAACTAAAAATCGTCAAATTTTGTGAAACCTGATGCCTGTAGACCGCGTTGCAGATTTTCGAGTGCAGCTTTCATCTGTGCAGCAATGGGAAAACTGGGCTTTGTAGTCGGCGGATTTTGCTATGTAAAATTCCACCCCAAGCTGATTTGGGCTTAATACGCGACTGGGCTTGATAACCGGCGACTGCTGCATTAGGAGAGTTTGGCAGATTCGAATAATTCAGTGTGAACAAGTCGTCGCCCGGTAGATTTCAGATGATTATTTAGGAAATCCTGCCTGGGCAGGATTTCAGTGGGCTGGGCTGGCAAATCGACCCATGCGTGACGAAAATCAAGGTTTTGACGAGCCTTCGTGCCTCAATCGGTAGTGCGTTGACTGTACTAAAGCCTTTCCTCCTAATGTGGGTTCGAATCCCACCGAGGCCACAGATTTTTCACAAATGGCTCAACTGAATTTTTTATATGTTAATAATAGGGAGGATATAGTAAGTCCTTTGACAAAGTGAGCAACAATATGCTCCAAGCAATAATAAGACCATTATGTTTATGACAACGATATCCTAACAAAGTGCTTGGATTTTTGTGTATTTTTGCATTCTTTAAAACATAATAACTCATTTTGGTTAGCCTGCGTAACAAAAGTTTTTCACATAGCAGCTACATAACATGAAGAGGACTTCCTGCATGATCTGCACAACCAAGCACTACCTGCCAATGAGATTTTCATTTGCTCAACTGCATCATAGGCTTTGAAGTCCACAGGACGAAACAAACTTTGATGATAGGATTGCCTAGACCTCTTAGGATACGATATAGTCTATCCAAGAAACTGAGATAGGACTATCCTAACTGTTACGAACCAATTAATAAGAACAAAGTCGTTTGCAGCTAAAAGCACGTGTTTGTTCAATGTGTAATTTAAAAGTTGTGTTAAGTTTACGCAAGGCATACTTGACTAAGTAAAACAAAGGAGCAGTTCAGTTTCACTACAATACTCCCCCTCCTAGGAGAACAGAAAAAATGTTAATATTTGAATAATATGGGAGTGTTAAGGATATATTACAAGTTGGTAACAGTCAGGGAAACGGACATGTCGTCCGCTGTGTGTAAGGAGAGGTGGATTTCGGATGGGGGAAAGCGCGGGGCTAGTACGTGTAATTGGAGTCGTAGATAAAGGAATTGACAATTTGCCGGGTGGAGGCTGTTCGGTTGGGGCCGTCGAAGGAGGATGAGTATAAGCTTCCTTCAGACGATCGACTGAGACCACGTCGGTGCGGCCGCCTCGGGCAATCGTTAAATGCTTGTCCGTGCGAGATAGTACCTTATATGGTCCGTCGTAGAATTGTTGTAGTCGTCGGCGAACACTATCTACGTGAACAAATACAAAGGCACCTATTAGTAAGTTAGGGTCGATGTATGACTCACCTGTTGAAGTACGTGGAGGAATTGAACGCAGATGAGACATGGCTTGGCGCAGCCTTTTCACATAATCCGTGGAATCCAGGTCGGCTGAGCTTTGAGAGTGCCCAAACAAGTCGCCGGGGATCCGTAGAGTAGAACCGTAAACAAGCTCGGCAGAGGAGCACTCTAAGTCGGGCTTGAGGGCAGTACGAATGCCAAGCATGACCAGAGGTAGGTGCTCGCTCCAATGGGAAGGATTGTCATGAGCTCGGAGCGAGGCTTTGAGTTGACGATGGAAACGCTCAACTAAACCATTTTATGAGGAATGATAGGCTGTTGTACGTATGCGGGAACATCCGAGTAAGTCGGTTAGGCTGTTAAAAAGTCGAGACTCAAATTTTTGGCCTCCATCGGTGGTAATAGTTCGGGGGACGCCCTAATGGGAGATACAGTGTTCCAAGAAGGCGTAAGCGACTGAATCTGCGGTTATATCGTTTGTGGAGGTTGCAATAGGCCAACGAGTAAATCGGTCAATTGCAGTAAGTAAATAGTTGCAACCACTCGATGTTGGCAAAGGACCTACCAAATCGATATGGACATGTGCAAAGCGTGCATCGGGTGCAAGAAATGTGCCAATTGGGGCGTTGTTGTGTCGCCCGACCTTAGCCTTCTGACAAGCCAAACATAAATGGGTCCACTGGCGGATATCAGTATTCATGCTTGGCCAAACGAAACGCTCGCTCACCAGGCGCTGGGTACTGCGGATGCCAGGATGAGCAAGATTGTGCAACGCACTAAAATCGTCTCGTCTCAGCTCGCTTGGCACTACAGGACGGGAGGCACCGCGCGATACGTCACATGAGATTGTACCAGGGTTGGTGGATAAAGGAATAGCTTCGAGTTGAAGACTTGTATGCTCAAGGCTTTCAGTGAAGGTCGGCTGGTTTTGTAGTTCTGCCATGCGCTCCAATTCGACAGAAGGCTGAGTGATGGCATTAATTCCAGGTCGAGAAAGACAGTCAGCAACTTCATTATAAAGGCCCTTAAGAAATCTAATATCTGTGGTATACTGAGAAATAAAATCAAGATGACGGGCCTCACTGGGTGAATACTTGTCAGAGGAAGTGAAAACGGCATAAGAAAGAGGATTTTGGTCTGTGTAGATACAAAAATCTCTACCCTCAATACAGTTGCGGAAATGTTTAATGGCTAAATAAATGGCAAAACGTTTTCTACCAAAATTGCTATAGCGAGTTTGTGGTGGGGTCAGTTTGGAAGAGTAGAAAGCCAAGGACTGGATGCCCGTGGGTGTCTGTTGTTGAAGGACGGCACCTATGGCGCAATTGGAGGCATCAGCAACAATGGAGAGCAGTGCATCAGGTATAGGGTGAACGAGGGCAGTTGTACCTGCCAGAACCTTTCTGACACGATTGAAAGCGTCGACGGCTGTGTCAGGAATAGAAAAAGCACGGTTGCTTCCGCGTAAAAGGTTAGTAAGTGGTACAATCAATTCAGCGCAATGCGGAATGGAACGTCGATAGAAATTAACAAGGCCTATAAAACGGTGCAGTTGTTTAAAAGAAGTGGGAGTAGGGAAATCGCAAATAGCCGAAACTTTTGCATCTATGGGATGATAACCAAAATCATCTACATTATGTCCCAGGAAAAACAGTGACGGTACACTGAAAACGCATTTAGATGCGTTAATGAAAGCACCAAATTGGCTGAATCACTCAAAAATGAGACGGAGATGTTGAAGGTGTTCATCTTCGTTGGAATTTGCTACCAGAACATCATTGACGTACACAGAAACGAAAGGTAAGTCACGGAGGACTTCGTTGATGAAACGCTGAAAAGTTTGGGCAGAGTTACCTAGTCCAAAAGGCATCCTAACAAACTCAAACAGACCAAACGGTTTTGTAATAGCCGTTTTCGAAATGTCTTCTGGAGCAACGGGTATCTGATAGAAGGCTTTTAATAAACCAATACTGGAAAACACAGTTGCTCCTGATAGGCTATATGAAAAGTCGTGTAAGTGGGATAAGGGATAGCGATCAGGCACAGTGCAGGTGTTCAATCGTCGATAATCTCCGCAAGGGCGCCATTCAGCGAGAGACTTTTTACACACCATATGTAAAGGTGCAGCCCATGGACTATTGGAAGGCCTATCGCAGGGGATTAAGAGAGTCTAACCGTGCAACTGCGGTCTTCAGACCATGGTTACTTAGTGCTGAGGAGAGAAGTCTTTAAAGGCCAGAGTAGATGGAAGAGTTTATTGTGTACACAACGGAAGAGGAGAATAGATTGACTTGGGAGAGATACGTCCGATCAGTAGGTTGACCGGGCCCAAGTGAGGTCTTAGAGTAGTCGGGCCAGAGGACAGATAGAGGGAGATCTTTCATTGGGTGGGTCGGCCTGGAGATTTTGGGCAGAGAGGCAACTTGCGTCGGGCAGCGCGTGCAAGCTCCTCATTCGTCGCCTCATAGATGCGAGAACTATGATTGGCTGATCGAGACGTCAAGAAAGCACATCGGTGAGCGTTTGGGAAAGTGCACTTCAACGCGAGCTAGTCAGGCAGGCACGACCCACTACAGGCCTTACTATGCCAAGCTCTATCATGTGACTGAATTCGGCCTTAGCGATAGTTAACTTGTCGGTAGCTTAGCGACGAGGACGACTAAAAACGGGTTGTCCGGAAGTTGAAATATAGTGGACAACAGAATGCTTAATGGGTTGGTTAAACTGTGAGGGTCGTGCGATAGAAGAAAATTCAGAAGTAACAGATGATACAAGGAAGACGAAGGGATTTCTGAAATGCGTGGAATAGGAGATTAAAGGGTACGAGTAGAACATTTGAAGTATAAATATGTCTGAGGATCAACTAGTTTATGGGACTTGATGTCAACTACAAGACCGAAAAATGAGAGAAAATCAGCGCCAAGAATGGCGGTATGAACGTCAGCAATAGTAAATACCCATAGAAATGAACGTCGCAGACCCAAATCTAGAGTAAGGGATCGTTGACCAAAAGTTTTAATGGGAGTACTGTTAGCTGCTTGAAGGAAAAATGAAGAGTTTGGGGACTTACGGTCAGTCGAAGTAGGTGGAATAAGGGAAATCTGCGAGCCAATATCGACGAAGAAGTTACGGCAGGAACTCCTGTCATAGATGTAAAGCAGGAGATTGGTTGTGGATGGGCCGATCACGCTAGTCGCCCTCACTGGTTGGGAGAAAAGCTTTTTCTACACGAATGTGAGTTGTATGTGCAGGGAGATTTGCAATGGTGGGCCTGAGAACCATAATTGTGATGGTACTAACGGAAACCATCAGTTGTAGTTTCGCCTGGAGTGAGAGACGTCGGGTGTCCAGTACTCGAAAGACTACTTTTGTAGACGCGAGTGGCTCGAGGCTCAGCAATTTGAAAAGTGAGCGCATAAATGCGTGACACGACGTCTTGGATCGTAGGTGGGGGCGTGAATTGACTTGCAGGAGGTGTGAACGGGACGTTTATGCTCGCATCAGCGCGACGTGTGTCATCGGTCATAAGGTCACAAACTGGGGTCGTGTTCGGTCCCATTTGATGCCAGAATAAATGTAGCCCCTTATTGGTTAAACAACGATAACGCTCAATGCATGCATGCATTGGAAACCTTGACGAAATTGCGGTCAGTAAAAATGAGAGCTGCGAAACCGCATAAAAAGCGCAATTAAAAATCGGAGTCACCAATGTTAGTAAACGATATAGTCTATCCAAGAAACTGAGATAGGACTATCCTAACTGTTACGAACCAATTAATAAGAACAAAGTCGTTTGCAGCTAAAAGCACGTGTTTGTTCAATGTGTAATTTAAGAGTTGTGTTAAGTTTACGCAAGGCATACTTGACTAAGTAAAACAAAGGAGCAGTTCAGTTTCACTACAGACCCATGGATCCGGTTTATGGTAAAATTCCGTTTCCGGCTATTACTGCTGCTGGAGTCTAGTCAACAAGTTTAGTAAAAAAATTTTCCGAAGAGTAATTGGCGAGTTTACGCAGGCTTTCGATAAATTCTCATCAGGCCAGGACATTTATAGGGCAACGTGGTACAAGTTAAAATGTGCTCATCCTTTCGTACAAGTGAGTCGTGGATTTAGAGGTCGATAAGAGAAGGCCGGTTATGAGGGCAGGGATTGGTGAAACCAGCCTAAGGGAGGGGGAGCAGGAAGGGAATGGTAGACAAACAGAGCGCAGACAAGCGCATGCCGCTATGTGACTGTGGGCCACGCCAGATGCGGAGCTGGTAAGAGGTTTTTTTGTGCACAAAACGTCGGCTTCATCAACCTGATGGTAGTCGCTTCGGCTGTCGCTAGCAGGCGCTGACCCAAAGACTTCGAAAATTTTGGTAGAACCTCATAAATCAGTCGGAAGGCTTCGTTAAGGTCCACATACTATCCGAAATCAACTATGTGCGCCAGAATAGCGCTATTCATACTCTTGACTTAACCTTTCCTCCTTTGGATAAGCACCGACTCGTGTGGCAAATAAAACCTGTCCACAGGAGCAAGTTAAGGAGTAGCTACAGACGGAGGTGGTCTGAGCTGGTATTCTATCCTTACTTTCCCCAAGTTAAAACCGAGTTGGTTAAGAATAATACCCAAACTCTTGCTGCTGGGAAGGGTCGTGACATGCCTTAGTCAAGGCGCCTTTCAGAAGTTCACTTACCGCGTCCCTATGGTAGTCACGTCTGTCTGACGACCTCCTATATCTTGACGCCACAGACGAGGTCACTCAGAGCACAGGACCTCGCGCGAAAGCAGTTTTCCCGCGTATCTCGGGCCTATGCGCAAGCGGCCGCACGCCCACGCTAGCAACCCTTCGCCAATCTCAAAGTCGCACCAAGACGGCTAGTCCAGACATTAGCCGCGTGATTGGTTGCCCTAACACAGCATGCACCGGCGTTTCCCAATCATCTCGTCGCTCTGGAATTGACGTCCTGACAGCCGGATCGCAGTCATCTGACAGTCTGTAGCGGTTCGACAGCCCACCTCTTTCAAACGCTTGACGCCGCAGCCGTGGCCTTGCCATGACAATCTTGTTCCCGCATTCGCGCTCGACCCAGCGTGATTGCCGATGGCGAATGCGACCTTTGGCCTCACGCGATCGGAGCGCACACACGCACCCTAGACTGGTCTGGCCTATCAGCGAACTGAATCTGACTAACGCGCGAAGCCCGCTCGGTAGCCCTTGTGACAATTTTCGCACTGCTGGGACTTGAGATTTCGTCCCCTGAGGGACGGACGCAACGGTGCCGCGCACACGCGCCCTCACGGCCGGCTAGTAGCTTCCTGCTAACACTTCTGTACACAATATATTGTTCGTCCTACTCTGGCCTTCCCAAGACTTCTCCCATCTCCTAAGGAACCGGGCATGGAAGATTGTAGCTGCAAGGGTTAACCATCTTAGCCTTAACTCCTATAAGTCAACACTCTTTCCATCTAGTCTCCTATCCTTCTGCAGAATATACTATACTCAACAATCTGGCTTCCTACGGTCTTCTCTCCTCACCTAAAGGAACCATGAGCCTGGAAGATCGCAGCCGTTAGGGTTAAATCTCAATAGCCTTAACACGTATCGATACCCCTCGAAAAGGGACTATGAGGAATAGGGAATAAAAGTACTGGTCAGACGAGAATTTATCGAGAGCCTATGTACGCTCGCGAATTACTCTTATGAATTCTCTGATGGAACTTTTCTTAACTTCAAATTTTCTTTCCTATATTTTCAGGCGTTGGTTTCTGCAACTTAGCATGTAAGACAGTTTTCCAATTGTTATCTATCTCCTATCCACTTGATGGAAGGAAATATAAAATCATTTTTTAGAAATGATTTTCTCATACAGCTTAAGGGATATGCAGTATTTTATAAGTTACAGGTACTACTTTACACTTATTTTGGTTATTTGGCATCTGACACCTGAAACTGGCGCTTTTGCGGTATAAACGAAAATTCCAATAAATGTAACTATCCTAGGCATTACTCAACGTATGTATTTCACTGAGTTTCGCAAGCATGCTCGCAAATGCAAAAATAGCTTGCGTTAAAACCACCTCAGACGGCTATAGCATCTTATCAAAATGCCTTGCGTAGTTAGTAACCCTGAGAAACTTTTACCTTAGATGCTTAATATATTCCCTGTGATTTTTAAAATACTCAATAAATCCTCAGTTGCACATAAGAGTACTCATCCGAAACTTATTTCAAAAAAATGCCATGACTCATGCACCATAAAAGTCTTCATCCCGTAGCATATATTTATGGTGTTATCTATACCAACAATCTGACGCACTACAGAATATGTTAAATGACAGAGAGACGAGAAAAATTTTTAAATAACTTCAAACTGACCAACCTTAAGGGCGGCAAAGGTGAATGGATAAAACGAACATACATTTAGGGCCACTGAAATTCAAAATAATTTTTGCATTTTTTATTTAAAAGTATTGTCAGCCCTGTCATGAAATGCTTTCACCGCTTTTACCTCAATTATCTGGTCAACATGTGGCCTGATTTTATTGGCTGGTCTAATGCTAGACGATTTAAATCACCTCGCGGTGACTAGACTGATCGATAATGGCTTTTCTAAGACGCAGCGAACGTAGGTGAATTCCTGCTACACTCCCAGGGGCAGCATGGCGGATGATGAAGAGGATGTAGCAATTAACTATCCGCGTGTCCATTATTTCCTCGAGGAGGAGATGTGCGCTGCAGCTGCCGAAAATAAGCTCAGTCAGTTGCGACGCATTCTTATGGAGAGAGTTGATCCTAATTGGCTCAACGGCTTCGGGCTCTCTCCCCTGCATATCGCAGCAGATAAGGGACATTTCGAAATTATGAAGATGCTTGTCTGCAACAAAGCCACTGTCGACATTGAGAACCGCAGTGGAGTCACCCCCCTCCACTTGGCGGCGCGAGGGGACCACTACAAGTGCGCACAACTACTCCTTCTTGCGGGTGCCGACGTGTTCAAGGAGTGTTGGTCTCTATGCACACCCCGCGAATTTGCACCGAAGAACAGTAAAACGCGCTGGTTGCTTGAGAAGCGAGAGCAGGGTGTCATACCCGATCCGAAGGATGTTTTTGAGATGAATGTGGAGCCAATCGTGCCCAAGTTTGCGATTCCTCAGCCCGAGCAGGATCCCAAGGCCAGGAACAAGCCCATGCCGAAACAGAAGAAGTGAGAACTGAGGAGTTAGGAGTCCGAAGAGCGTGCATGGGCTGCTGGGCTTATTATTTCTGACGCCAAATTGTAACCTACTCAAACTGTAGGTTGTGTATCAAAGCCCCTTCAAGGTTTCTTTCCAAACCGACTGTTTGCATTCGTTGTTACAATTTTTCAGAAAATACATTTTGGAAAGGTTTCGGCTGTTTGGTTTTCTTGTGTGTTGCTTTTTTACTTCATAAAATATTGGGAGGGAATCACTGTGCTCAAAGGTAGACTTCCTCATGCTATTTATCTAACGTTTGTCCACATAAGAAACTGTACTAAGCGTTGCCCTGCGTATATTATCCCCTGTCTGTCGCCGGATCCCTGTGACTCAACTGTGATTAATTTCACAGCGTTCGTTGGGGCCCGGCAAGTCAAGTGGTCAGTACGTTGGCCCTATCGGTGCCTCACCTTTGCAGTTTTGGGTTCGAGTCCCACCGAGGTTTTCACGGCTGGCTCAACGAAATCATTTAAAGTCTACCGACAGCTAAATTAATGAGGTAAATTCGACGTCCAAACAGTCGATTTTACAATCCCTTCGGGAACAGCTGGGGTATTTGCTGTTCATATCTTCTTCCTCCTTCTCCTTTATTCACGCCACGTCCCAGCCGAACATTTGAGGAATCGGAACTTGGTCTGCTGATTAACTCGAGTCTTCAAAATAAAAGAAACAGATAGAAACAACCGTTGCCGACTTCCCTTCAACGTAAATCCTCGTACTGGAGCAAGTTAGCATGGACAGGGCTTGAGTAGGAGCCTGGTGCACAGATTAGGCCATAGACATACCCTAAACTTAGCGAATGTTCAGGCTCGGTCCCGAATTGGAAGTTGTAACGTTGGACGCCATTTGAGAGGGTAGTGTACTCTGTGCAGAAAGAAAGGAGAGAAGGTTGGTAAACAGAAATGGTATAAGGACGAGGCCATGTGCCCGGCGCCGTGGGAGCGTGCGTTCCTGAGTCGCAGTTGGGAAGGCGTCTCGATTCGGACGAGGTCCACCGTGTCCCACAGCACGGTTACTTGCGTGTGAATCATATTATCTTGATAGAAGACTTGTGCTGCATCTAGTACCGGAAATTGAAAAAGTGATTGGCCGGTTCTGAAAAGCGTGACTGATGGAGTACCAGTCTACCCTTGGTACGCGTGGGATAGTAGGCGCGACTGGCGCGGCGTTACAGTACGCGTCCGGATTGGGACAACTTGTTTTATGCAAATTATTCTTTCTACTGAAGTTTATATTTCAGCAGTAATTTGTTATAAGAAAATCAACTTTCCAAAATCTTTGACAAATAGTCACTGCAAATCATCATCAGAATTAATACGATTATTGACTTTAAGGGAAATAAATGGTGTTCATAGAAAAGATCCCAATTTATTTGTATAAGCAAGAGGTAGGAGTACGCACTATCTGTTTCTGCAGTTTGACACGTGCAGGCAAAAGCGGATCAATTTCGCTGTTGTTAAAAACAGTTTAATAAAAAGCTTTACATCGAACTGACAAGAGTTCTCCAGAGAGAGCTCAGGCAAATCCAAGGCATGCTGTCTGGGAATATCGATAGGATTTTCGTCTAAGTCTCACCCTATGCTATCAATGGCCAAGTCATGCAGCACCCCGGAAAACAGAGAAACAACTTCGAACGAGACTGACTCACCGCGAACCACGGCGCGAACCCCTAACACCTCAGAGATCAGCGCACTGACCTTCTGATCGGAGCTCGCATCGACAGCAACTAGGTCTACTGTCTCCAATTGCACTGAATCGCCATCCCCCTCTTACACAGAGAGTCGTAGTAGTTCTTACCACCCTCCCGACTTCTAAATTCTACCGTACCTGTGTCCACCACTACCAGCCCCCCCCCCCCCCATCACACATTGGTTTTCTGTCTGTCCGTACCTGTTATGTCGCATCAACTACTCTTATCTGACCATTTCACTTTATCCTCGGTTCATTTCGTCTAACGATTGGTTGTGTTCACTAACTTCATCCACGAGTAAAACTCGATTTTCCTAAGAACCGAGTTTGACTGGTGAGTTTTCAAGCTGGTTACAATAACCCGTCGAATACGGTTCGGTCCTACGGATGCTGCACCTACGGGTTTCTTTACCAGTTTCGAAGTACTAATACTTACCTCATCCATCCATGAGGACACGCAAGAAAAAGGATTACGCTCCCCGAGGTTAAACTACAGTATCTTTAGTGTACTGGTCGACAAGAGTGGTTCAACCCTCATCTGGAAAATATTGACTATATTAATGAGGCCAACGAAGCCTCCAATGACAGGGAGGCCTACATCCCAATTGATGCGTATCCAGCGAAAAAAACCGGCCGCTTCCTGAAAAAAAAAGGTGAAAGGTGTCACTAGACAGAAACTTATGAAAACCGCGGACTCCAAATCTCTGAATCACAGTGACCCTCGTATCGTATGTACATAATTCTAGCCTCCCAATTATTTGTGGCGAACAGCTTACAGTGCTGTTCTTCTTCCTTGCGGGCCAAGGTCACGCAACTTCGCAGGCGACGGTTCCAGACACTTTGACTGAATTTCATTCAGACACACACACACACACGACGACAGTTTCCCCATATATTTTGACGATGGGCACCACGCGCTCCAACAGGCCGCAGCAAACGCTGAAGCAAGCCGCAGCATACACAGAGTCAAGCTGGGCAAGCAACACGAAAGCGATAGCAAGCGCGAGCAACGCAGAGAACTCGTGCGAGATAAAACAGGAGTTTAGGCAAACTCGCACAGAATCCACCCACTCGCTCGCCACTCCCACCTCCGTTTCCGGTGTAAAGACAAAGTCAATAAGACCGGGGATGAGGGAGGGTATAGATGGCTGGCGCAATAAATACTCAGCACGCGCACACTTGACACAGCCATTTCGCTAGGTATGCTCCCGACTGCGCGGGAGCGCCATAAAGGCCACATTAAGAGGGAGCCATTGCAGCCTGACTCTCAGTCCTCCCTCTCCTCCCATACGCACACACAGACACACGCGTACAGAAGGAGCAGCTACGTGGGGGCCGAGTTTTCCCGTCAGTTGGCAGACCCTCCAAGCCACGGCTTTTAGCACACCGTGATAGATTCAGACGCATTCAGATTTATTATAGTGAGGGAAGAAACGCGCCGAGGTCAACCTCACTCTCTTCCCCACCGCATAGTGACTGCCTAGCTTTTCGGGCACCCGCAGTGGGGCCTGAACCCCAGTGGGAGCGCGAGCGCAGTCACCAACAGGGAATCAGAAGTAAGAGAAAGTGCCAGCGCCTTCCAGGCCGCAGGGACCGTGGTTGGCTGAAGACTGGCATTGCATGTTCATACAGACCATTGGATCTCAGAATGGTGAGAGCAGTCCTGCATGAAGCCTGGGCCAACACCCTCCTGAGAGGGGTAACCAGTCAGTCGACGTCTGAAAGGCACTACCCATGCTCCGTTGCCGGTCGGCGTCCGTGGGCGAGGCTGAAAGGAGAGCAAGAGACAACTAGTTAACTTTGCAATTGTGGGCGTGCAGAAGAAAAAAAGAATAAGAAAAAAAGGAGAAGAAGAGGAAGAGGAAAAGAAGAAGAAGAAGAAGAAGAAGAAGAAGAAGAAGCAGCAGCAGAAGAAGAAGAAGAAGAGGAAGAAGAAGGGGAACAGACGAAGCAGAAGAGTAGAAAAAGGGATAGGAAGAAGAAGAGAGTGAAAAAGGAAATTAGAAAAAAAAAAAAAAAAAAAAAAAAAAAAAAAAAAAAAAGAGAGAGATGAGAGGAAATCAAGTATAAAAACGAACAATGAGATCAAAAGCTCAGTTTACCTTGCAGCAGAGAATCTTCAGTAACTACTGAGGCTGACGTTTGTGCTAAAGACAGAACTGTAGGCACCGCTATTATTAGTGTGAGTGCGGTAATGGAGCGAGTAATATAACTACAGTATGGTAGAAGTGAGGCAAAGGGAAGCAATCGATACGGCCGACCTAGAGGAGTGTGAAGTTGCTAATCTTTTCAGTGCGCATGCACTCTAAGGGCGCTTCAGTACGATTCAGTCCAGGTGGCGTTACCCCCTGAACGAGGGTACCATGAGTCACTATGTTCAGCCGCCCTCCCCCCCCCTAATCTCATAAACCCATGGCGCGAGCTAGCGATGCAATTGCATAAAATCGATTAGCTGATTTTTCCATGCCATCATATGAAAGGCGAGCCGTCGGGACGTCCAACAGAGTGCTTATTCGCCTGGGATTTGATAACAAGCGGCTGCACACAACGCGAGTATGCCAATGTTAAGTTGACGGCGCAGTTGAGTACGGAAAGAAGGAGAGTACTTCAGGAAAGGACACGCTACCCAATACGGTTATTGCCAAGAGTCCGACACTAAGTTGGGTGACGACATACATGTCCTGTGCGAAGCGATACTGCCACTAAAGCAGGCTTATTAATTCTAGACCGGAGCTATTATGGGGTAGTAAAAGGAAAGACAGAATTCGACAAATTTAGCAAGAACTGCCTCCACTCACCTGGGGGAGGAGGCCCTCACCTGTGTTCCCGACAAACTTGACGACGCAATCGTGATGCGAGGCGACTAGTGAGTGGGGCTGAGGCTGGTGGTGGGGATGAGTGAGGTGCTGGGTGATCCGACACCACGGTCAGTGCCACTGTCGTGAATGCGCATGTGACCTAGTAGGCCCATGCGATGAGCGAATGATCGGGGGCAGTGTGGGCATTGAAGGCGGCGGTCTCGTCTGTGTGTTGGTGCTCCAGGCACTAGCTCACCAGTCTCTGTGCGATGGATTCGCAAGTGACCGACTAGATCGATGCGTAAGGTGAATGTGCGATTGCAGTGAGGGCATATCAGGCCCTCAGAGCTGGTGGGGGCTTCAGGTGTGGGGATGCGAGTTGTGGCGGGCGGTGATGTGTTGGAAGGGGTGGAGGAAATTGTGGGTGGGTTGGAATCGGTGGATGAGGGCAACGAGGCATCTCGCGCGTCGATTATTGCCGTCGAGGTGGAGGCTGGAGTAGGGTCTGGTGGAGTGTATGGTACAGCAGACGTGGATGCTGTCGGAGGAGGGTTGCATGGCTTCCGGATGTGACCGACCAAGCCAATGCGTGCACGGAAGGTGCGTTGATAACGCGGACATGTTGGGAGGAATTGGGTGGTGGCAGCGTTCGTCCGTGTGTTGTGAGACTTGCGTGCCGTCCGTTTTGCCTTGGCGGCGGCGATCCGACTGGTTTCGTAGCTTGCGGCGCCCGTTTTGACCGCTCTGCGCCACACAGATCGGTCCGGTGCTAGCTCCTCCCAGTTCGTCGTGTAGATTTGGAGACGCTTCAGGGAGTTCTTCAGGGTATCCTTGTTACGTCTTTTCTGTCCTCCTTTGCGACGAGTGCCTACGGCGACATCTCCATATAACAGTCGCTTGGCTAGCCGTTCATCATTCATACGTACCACGTGTCCGCTCCAGCGCAGTTGTATCTGCCTGAGCATGGCCTGGATGCTGAGAACTCCCGTTCTCTCCAGGATTTCCATGTCCGGAATCCTCTCCTGCCACTTTACCTTCAATATGCGACGAAGACAGCTGATATGAAAGTGGTTCAGTATCCACGCTTGGCTAGCATAGACAGTCTAAGTCCCTGCTCCATACAAGAGTGTTGACAGCACAACAGCCTTGTGCATCTTCAATTTCGTTGACAGTTGAAGACCATGACGATTCCATACGGAGGCTTGGAGCCGACCGAAGGCTTGGCTACCTTTGGATATTCTGCGGGCAACCACGTCATCTATTTTAGTGTTGCGGGAAAGCGTACTGCCGAGGTAAGTGAAGTTGTCCACGTTTTGCAGCACGGCTCCGTTGAGGTTGATTTGTGCGGGGTTGAGGTCAACACCTGGCGGCGGTTGATGCATAACCACCGTCTTGTCCGTGGTGATGGTGAGGCCAAAGTTGACACAACCTGCTGCAACGAGGTTGAGAGATGAGAGATGAGAGTACTGATGGCTGCATTGTTTTCATCGAACCAGTCTTGGTGTGGGTGGGGCGTGGGCCCCTAGGATGCGTCTGGCAGTGGATTGAACAGCGTCCCGTAGTTGACCCCATCGAGTCTCCACGGAGGCGTTCTCTTCTGCGATTGGAAGGTTATCGAGCTGGTGAGTCAACTCGATGCTGAAACGCAAGCGGTTAGCAAGCAAGATTAACAGATCAGTATTCAACTTACCTGGGGGGTCGCTTACCTTGAGGTCTCCTGCGTGGTTGAAGACGGATCCGCATCTTGGAGATGATGAGACGATGATCGGTATCGCCATCGGCACCCGGCATTGCCTTTGTCACCAACACGTCCTGCTGGTCGCGTCGCCGCACGAGGACATAATCCAGAAGATGCCACTGACGAGACCTGGGGTGCATCCAGGTTGCCTTGTGCTGCAGCGGTTGGCTGAAGTAGGTGTTGGTCAGTATGAGACGGTGCACTGCGCAGGTGCGAAGAAGGAGAAGGCCATCGTCGTTGAGTCCTCGTAGGCCGTGGGGTCCGAGCACTCCTCTCCAGGCGGCGTGGTCTGTGCCGACGCGGGCATTGAAGTCACCAAGGACTATCAACTTGTCCGCCTTCGGCACAGAGGCCAGGAGGGCATGCAGATCCTCGTAGAACTTGTTCTTTGTCTCGTCAGAGCTGGTCATCGTAGGAGCGTAGACACTAACGATAGTGGCGAATTTGCCACCCCAGAGAGGCAGGCGGAGGCTCATCAGGCGTTCGTTGATGCCCTGTGGCGTATAGGGAAGTCGTCTCACTATGTCCTTCTGGAAGGCAAAGGCGACGCCGGCTTCGCGTCGCTCTGTCGTCGGACGGCCCAGACACACGCACACACACACGCACACACGCACACACAGACACACACACACGACGACAGTTCCCCCGTCGATTTCGACGATGGGCACCATGCGCTCCAACAAGCCGCAGGAAATGCTGAAGCAAGCCGCAGCATGCACAGAGGCAAGCTGGGCAAGCAACACGAAAGCGACAGAAAGCGGGAGCAACGCAGAGAACTGGCACAAGAGAAAACAGGTGTGTAGGCAAACTCGCACAGAATCCACCCACTCGCTCGCCACTCCCACCTCCGTTACCGGTGTAAAGACAAAGTCAATAAGACCGGGGATGGGGGAGGGTGTAGATGGCTGGCGCGATAAACACTCAGCGCGTTCACACTTGACACAGCCAGTTCGCTAGGTATGCTCCCGACTGCGCGGGAGCGCCATAAAGGCCACATTAAGAGGGAGCCATTGCAGCCTGACTCTCAGTCCTCCCTTTCCTCCCGTACGCACACACAGACACACGCGTACAGAAGGAGCAGCTACGTGGGGGCCCGAGTTTTCCCGACAGTTGGCAGACCCTCCAAGCCACGTCTTTTAGTGCACCGTGATAGATTCAGACGCATTCAGATTTATTATAGTGAGGGAAGAAACGCGCCGAGGTCAACCTCACTCTCTTCCCCACCGCATAGTGACCGCCTAGCTTCTCGGGCACCCGCAGTGGGGCCTGAAACCCAGTGGGAGCGCGAGCGCTCTCACCAACAGGGAATCAGAAGTGAGAGAAAGTGCCAGCGCCTTCCAGGCCGCAGGGACCGTGGTTGGCTGAAGACTGGCATTGCACACACGCACGCACGCACACACGCACACACACACACGTGTCTAGGCCATCGCGGCTGCACACACACGCATGTGTCTAGGCCGTCGCGGCTGCACACACACGTGCGTGTTTCTAGGCCGTCGCGGCTGCCCAGTTGCCACCTCTCCTCCACCATCGACCGTTACAGCAGAGACTTAGGCTGTAGTGGACAAGCTACGGGATCCGTTGTCTATGTTTCATCCCGTATATAGCCCTTGCCACCAGAACCAGCGTTTTGCCTTCTTCTGCCTAATATTCCGGTGACGTAACGAGTGACGCACTTAATGCGTTCCACATATGGCGGGAGGCTGTGGTGGACAGCTGACACTGCTGCCCGACTTGCTTGTTCAATATCCTCAGCCCCAGGTTCATACAAGTTCGTAGGGAGCGCTTTCCGACACTCTGACCTGTAGAACCTTGACTGACTTTCATTCGCACATGTTCTGGTAGTCGCGGCTGTCTAAGGACCACTTGGAAACGCCGCCTTCCGGACGACACCCCACAGGCAATAGAACATATCAATTGGACCTCACTTGGACTTGCTCCACCCTCGTTGAAAGCAACTGCTTCCACGCACTCAGACACAGCAATAAACACTAGCCTCAGCGTCGCTAATGGTTCCTGCTGCCTGCGAGAGTAACTCAGAGTTTTGTGCACAATAAGTCCTTTATTCTGGTGCCTTCTCTCTTCTCCAACTGGCCGGATTCTACCCGGTGATTATACTGCTCCGAGAAAAAGCACTGCATAGACGCTGCATATTCATAAAGCAGATAAATCATTGAGGATCATAGTGCCACTCATTGGATCATCGACTTAAAGCCTTATGAATTGGTTACAAAACACTGAAAGCACCTCATCAATGGATCGCACTACATCATCGGCAGCTATCGTGCTTTCATCTGGATAATTTAAGGCTTTAACGTAAGTCCCGATGAATGCATTCTACCGTTTGAAGTGGTTGCTCTGCTGTCCTCCATGCCACATAGGCTGGCAATTGAGAGCGTAGTTCGACATCTAGGCGAAACTCCTATTGACATTTCAACGCAACGCGTTTTAGACACGTTTGGAATCTGTCATAAGAATTATCGTGAATTCTATGGTAGCTATTACCAACAGGTCAAGGGCATCCCCATGGGTTGACCAATATCGGGGCTCCTCGCCGAACTGGTCTTACAACAACTAGAAGAAGCCATGATTCAAACCCTCGGACCAAAAACATGGCTCAGCTGCATAGACGATGCCTTCTTTGTCATAAATAACTGCAAAGTGGGACGACTGCCGGGAAAAATCCTTCCGTTTTTCGAGGTCAGGGTGCTAAGATTGAGTGCTGGAAGCGTGGAATCCAACGTCCACAGAACTGGCTCTAATACCGCAAAATTCCTCAATTATAGGAGCAACCATTCAGCCGCCTACAAAAGAAGCTGTACTTGAACACTTTTTCACCGGGTCTTTCGGTACTGCAGTAGCGAGCGTTTACTTGAAAGAGGACTTGCCTACGTAATCAATTATTTCGATCGAACAGCTATCCGAAGAGTTGCGTGAAAAAAACTGCACCGACGTCAAAAGCAATCAGAAGGTCGGAGCTCCAACGGAGAAGTGGTACAGAGGAAAGTCTGTTTCTTACCCTACATGCAGGACACGTATCGCAAGGGTTTAAGTGAGGTCAACCCTAGCAACTGCGCTCTTCAGACTATGGTTTCTAGGAAAGTAGAAGTCGGTGGAGGTCGGGATAGTAGGAATAGAGAAACGGAGAATAAGCAGGATGAAGTTTTACTTCGGAGCGCAGGACCAGTCAGGAGGCTAGCCGGGTTCTAAGTGCGGGAATTGTTACAAGGGTCCAGAAAGAGCATTACGTGAGTCAGCTTTAGGATGCTGATTGGCCCGACCAGTCTGGGGTGCTTGTGTTCGGCCCGTTCGCACGCGGCATGCGGACATCGGCCAGCGCGACTGGGCGATCAAGATCGTCACTTCGAAACCACGTCTTTGGCGCCTCGCATTTGGAGTAGGTGGGCTGCAGCACCGCTAATCTGATTCGAGAACTCATCCCACTCTGCATTAGGCCTATCCCTCTTTCTTTCTAACAATGCTCGTCTTACTGAATCACCTGGTATGCTTTAATATTTCAAAATCAGCAGGCTACAGGACCACGTCAGCCATGTATTTCAAGGAAACTGGGCAAATAACGAGAAATGGAGAGTCCATTAAAGAAGAAGAAGAAGAAAGGGGATACCGATGCGAAGGATATCATATTCTAGCCTCTAAGTATAGCAAACATGAAGGTAAAATGGAAAATATGAAAAAAATCCTCCAGCAGACCATCGCTACGATGAAAAATGTGATGACTTCAATGCATACGCATGGACCGCCTAAAGAAGAACAATGAATGCCTATACCTAAAGTATAGGCCGCCATAGTGGACAAATTAGACACCGGTGAGACAACTTCAGACAGATCCGATGACCAAGCAGTCACACCATCCGTTTCGAGCTCTAGGCCAACTGCAGCGAAGGTGACCAAAACTGTAATTTGGGACTCCCGTCAGGAGGGTTATCATGGTGTAGTTGTTCAGGGGTTGCAAGAAGCAACTTCATACAGTTCAGACGACCAGATAATCAAACCACCTAGTTTGAGCTCCGGGCCCACTGCAGCGAAGATGACCAAAACCGAAAGTAAAGACTCCCGACAGGGTGGTGAACATGGTTTAGTTGTTCAGAGGTTGCATGAAGCAACTTCAGACAGCTCTGACGACCAAGCAGTCACACCACCCAGTTCGAGCTCCAGGCTCAGTGCAAAAAATGCTGCGAAAACTTCAGCTAAGGGCACACAACACGAGAGGACCATGATAACTGCATAGATGTACAGGGGCTAAAAGAAGACATTTCAGACCGCTCAAACGACCAAAACGACCCAGACATGGCTTCCTTTAACGATGTCCAGAGCGATCTGTTCCGCCAGGAAAAGAATTTGAAGTGCTGAGGTCATTTCGTATCGGGAAAAGGCTGGCAGGTACTGCAGAAATGCTCCGACCCAGACCGCTAAAAATCATATTTAAAAACAAGGAACATGTTCAGGTAATCCTGTCTAAAAAAACTAACCTACGTCACGCGCATAAAAAGGTTTTTTTCAACCGGACCACTCCCTGGAGGAACGGCTGAAACGCCGAGAACTAGTAGCGGAACTACAGTCGAGGAACAAGAATGGTGAGGCAGGCCTGAGGATCTTCAACGGGAAGATAAATTCAGAATAAAACATCGAACCAAACCGTAATACTCCGAACGACGATCAGGAAGTGACTGTCACAACCGGATTACACCGTACAAAGAAACTAAAGTGCATTTACACCAATGCGCAAAGCCTGCTCTCCAAATTAGATGAGCTTAAGATTATTATTTGCCAAATGGAACCAGACGCCATCTGCATAACAGAAACATGGTTGACCACGAAGGTGGGCGACCAGGAAATTGCTCTCCCCGGGTTTCAAGTTTTCCGAAAAGATAGATTCGGGCGTCAAGGTGGAGGTGTGCTTATCTATGTTAGACACGGCCTGCTCGTGTCCGACAAATCCGAAAACCTTTCGGGCAATATAGAGGCAATATGGCTCACCGTTAGAACACCGGGGTCACAAACCCTTGACATCATGGCGGTCTACCGTCCACCATCGAGCAACCAACAGTCAGACACTAGTCTGATAGAAGCAGTCGAAGAAATTGCTAGTAGATCCGATGTCATGGTCATTGGAGACTTTAACACCCCCCATATCAACTGGAATGTGAGTTCTGCGCCCGGCTCAGAAGTAAATTTCGATCGACAACTCCTGCGCACAGTACAGGCATTTTTCCTAACGCAACACGTCCTATATCCGACCAGACTACGCGAAGGGCAACAAGCCAATTGCTTAGACCTAGTACTTACCAAAGCACCTTATAGCGTGGACATTGTAAATTGTTTACCACCTCTCGGAAAAAGTGATCACGTAGTGCTACAGCGGGAATATTCACGTCTTCTCTGTGCCCGATCGTATTGTGGTAACCAGACGCAACATCTGGGGAGGGGACTTTACACAAATGAAAACCACAGTGAGCAAGATAGACTGGAACGAAATATTCACCGGGTGCGTTCTCGATGATTGATCGGCATTCAAAGCCGTATTACACGGACTAATTACCGATTTCTGTCCTATCACGGTAAAGAAAGCAACAAATAGGCCTCGATGGCTACCGCCGACGCTAAAGAGGGAAGTAAACCGCAAAGGAAGGCTGTTCAAAATCTATCGCAGAGAGAGGACCTCCGAATCGTACAATAGGTATAAGGCGCAGAGAAACAAGGTTAAGAGCCTGATACAAATTAGCCGACAAAACTTCGAGGGTAATTTAGTAAACCGTGCAGGAGGAAACCCAAGGCTTTTCTACAACTACGTTAGGCAATGTACTCAAAATAGAGACCCTATTCCTCTGCTAAAAACAGATGACGGTGTAGAAATTTCCGAGATTAACGAAAAGGCGGAACATCTATCCTGCTTCTTCCAGTTGGTCTTTACGAGAGAGGCTGAGTTCACTGCTATTAACTGCAGTGCGGGTGTGATCCAGACCATAGACTCGGTTGCACTCACGGAAACTACCGTTCTGCGAGAACTTCTACAGCTCAAAGAAACGAAGTCGTCAGGTTCGGATGAGATACCTGCAAAGCTATTAAAAGAGCTAGCCATAGAGTTGGCGGTACCCCTGTACCTAATCTTCCGAGCTTCTCTTAATACTGGACAAGTGCTACCCAATTGGAAGGCAGCGTGGATATCACCCATACACAGAAGTGGGAGTCGGGCGACCGCAAATAACTATAGACCGGTCAGCCTCACCTCAATATCCTGCAAGCTTATGGAACGCATAGTCAAACGCGAGCTGATGCACTTTTTGGAGCAACATCAACTTCTTTCTGATAAGCAGCACGGATTCCGCAGGGGAAGGTCCTGCTTGACCAATCTGCTCTATTGTCTAGAACAAAGGACGAGAGCGATCGATGAAGGGAATACGGTGCATACAGTCTTCGTAGACTTCAAGAAGGCGTTTGACACGGTGTCCCATCAACGTCTCTTATACAAGCTCAGCCGCATAGGGGTAAGGGGAAACCTTTTGCAGTGGATAGCAAACTTCTTGACTGGTCGGACCCAGACCGTATGTATTGGCGAACAGCGGTCGGCGGAGGTAGCAGTTGAGAGCGGGGTTCAACAGGGATCTGTTCTTGGCCCTATTCTCTTCCTTATATATATTGATGACTGCATAAGCGGACTAGACTGCGAAATCGCAATGTTTGCTGATGACATAAAACTTTGGAAGGTCATACGCAACCAAGACGATGAATCAAACATGCAGGCAAATTTGCATAGACTGGAGCAATGGTCGACCCTTTGGCTCATGCCATTTAATGTGGCCAAATGCAACCAAATGCGCTTTGGTAGAACCAGCACTACGCCTCGGAGGGTGTATTACCTGAATCACACGCAGCTGTCAGAGGTAGAGGCTCAGAAAGACCTGGGGGTGTGGTCCACGCCTTTACTGAAGCCATCACTCCACGTCCTGAAAGTGGCTAAATCCGCAATGTCGAGCTTGTATCTAATCAAGCGCGCCTTTGCTAAGTTTGACAAAGTTGTATTTGGCAAGGTATTCGGCACGTTCGTGCGACCACAACTGGAATTTGCCATCCAAGCCTGGAGACCTTGAATAGCTAAACACAAAAAAAACCTCGAAAGGGCACAAAGACGCGCAACAAAATTAGTCCGAGGCCAACGGAACCTCCCTTATGAGACCCGATTGGTAAATCTTGACTTGCTTTCTCTGGATTACAGGCAGCTACGTGGGGACCTAATCCAGGCATTTCGCATGTTGCGTGGTCAGGATTGCTGCCTCCAAACAAATGACTTCTTTGAGCGGGCCACCACCTCTAGGCTGCGAGGACACCCCCTCAAATTACGTGTGACTGAGGCAAG
>JAYGXS010000001.1:15587176-15659647 GCA_036362985.1 Ligula intestinalis | reverse complement strand
AGGTTTTTTTCAACCGGACTTCTCCCTGGAGGAACGGCTGAAACGCCGAGAACTAGTAGCGGAACTACAGTCGAGGAACAAGAATGGTGAGGCAGGCCTGAGGATCTTCAACGGGAAGATAAATTCAGAATAAAACATCGAACCAAACCGTAATACTCCGAACGACGATCAGGAAGTGACTGTCACAACCGGATTACACCGTACAAAGAAACTAAAGTGCATTTACACCAATGCGCAAAGCCTGCTCTCCAAATTAGATGAGCTTAAGATTATTATTTGCCAAATGGAACCAGACGCCATCTGCATAACAGAAACATGGTTGACCACGAAGGTGGGCGACCAGGAAATTGCTCTCCCGGGTTTCAAGTTTTCCGAAAAGATAGATTCGGGCGTCAAGGTGGAGGTGTGCTTATCTATGTTAGACACGGCCTGCTCGTGTCCGACAAATCCGAAAACCTTTCGGGCAATATAGAGGCAATATGGCTCACCGTTAGAACACCGGGGTCACAAACCCTTGACATCATGGCGGTCTACCGTCCACCATCGAGCAACCAACAGTCAGACACTAGTCTAATAGAAGCAGTCGAAGAAATTGCTAGGAGATCCGATGTCATGGTCATTGGAGACTTTAACACCCCCCATATCAACTGGAATGTGAGTTCTGCGCCCGGCTCAGAAGTAAATTTCGATCGACAACTGCTGCGCACAGTACAGGCGTTTTTCCTAACGCAACACGTCCTATATCCGACCAAACTACGCGAAGGGCAACAAGCTAATTGCTTAGACCTAGTACTTACCAAAGCACCTTATAGCGTGGACATTGTAAATTGTTTACCACCTCTCGGAAAAAGTGATCACGTAGTGCTACAGCGGGAATATTCACGTCTTCTCTGTGCCCGATCGTATTGTGGTAACCAGACGCAACATCTGGGGAGGGGATTTTACACAAATGAAAACCACAGTGAGCAAGATAGACTGGAACGAAATATTCACCGGGTGCGTTCTCGATGATTGATCGGCATTCAAAGCCGTATTACACGGACTAATTACCGATTTCTGTCCTATCACGGTAAAGAAAGCAACAAATAGGCCTCGGTGGCTACCGCCGACGCTAAAAAGAGAAGTAAACCGCAAAGGAAGGATGTTCAAAATCCCATGCAGAGAGAGGACCCCCGAATCGTACAATAGGTATAAGGCGCAGAGAAACAAGGTTAAGAGCCTGATACAAATTAGCCGACAAAACTTCGAGGGTAATTTAGTAAACCGTGCAGGAGGAAACCCAAGGCTTTTCTACAGCTACGTTAGGCAATGTACTCAAAATAGAGACCCTATTCCTCTGCTAAAAACAGATGACGGTGTAGAAATTTCCGAGATTAACGAAAAGGCGGAACATCTATCCTGCTTCTTCCAGTTGGTCTTTACGAGAGAGGCTGAGTTCACTGCTATTAACTGCAGTGCGGGTGTGATTCAGACCATAGACTCGGTTGCACTCACGGAAACTACCGTTCTGCGCGAACTTCTACAGCTCAAAGAAACGAAGTCGTCAGGTTCGGATGAGATACCTGCAAAGCTATTAAAAGAGCTAGCCATAGAGTTGGCGGTACCCCTGTACCTAATCTTCCGAGCTTCTCTTAATACTGGACAAGTGCTACCCAATTGAAAGGCAGCGTGGATATCACCCATACACAGAAGTGGGAGTCGGGCGACCGCAAATAACTATAGACCGGTCAGCCTCACCTCAATATCCTGCAAGCTTATGGAACGCATAGTCAAACGCGAGCTGATGCACTTTTTGGAGCAACATCAACTTCTTTCTGATAAGCAGCACGGATTCCGCAGGGGAAGGTCCTGCTTGACCAATCTGCTCTATTGTCTAGAACAAAGGACGAGAGCGATCGATGAAGGGAATACGGTGCATACAGTCTTCGTAGACTTCAAGAAGGCGTTTGACACGGTGTCCCATCAACGTCTCTTATACAAGCTCAGCCGCATAGGGGTAAGGGGAAACCTTTTGCAGTGGATAGCAAACTTCTTGACTGGTCGGACCCAGACCGTATGTATTGGCGAACAGCGGTCGGCGGAGGTAGCAGTTGAGAGCGGGGTTCAACAGGGATCTGTTCTTGGCCCTATTCTCTTCCTTATATATATTGATGACTGCATAAGCGGACTAGACTGCGAAATCGCAATGTTTGCTGATGACATAAAACTTTGGAAGGTCATACGCAACCAAGACGATGAATCAAACATGCAGGCAAATTTGCATAGACTGGAGCAATGGTCGACCCTTTGGCTCATGCCATTTAATGTGGCCAAATGCAACCAAATGCGCTTTGGTAGAACCAGCACTACGCCTCGGAGGGTGTATTACCTGAATCACACGCAGCTGTCAGAGGTAGAGGCTCAGAAAGACCTGGGGGTGTGGTCCACGCCTTTACTGAAGCCATCACTCCACGTCCTGAAAGTGGCTAAATCCGCAATGTCGAGCTTGTATCTAATCAAGCGCGCCTTTGCTAAGTTTGACAAAGTTGTATTTGGCAAGGTATTCGGCACGTTCGTGCGACCACAACTGGAATTTGCCATCCAAGCCTGGAGACCTTGAATAGCTAAACACAAAAAAAACCTCGAAAGGGCACAAAGACGCGCAACAAAATTAGTCCGAGGCCAACGGAACCTCCCTTATGAGACCCGATTGGTAAATCTTGACTTGCTTTCTCTGGATTACAGGCAGCTACGTGGGGACCTAATCCAGGCATTTCGCATGTTGCGTGGTCAGGATTGCTGCCTCCAAACAAATGACTTCTTTGAGCGGGCCACCACTTCTAGGCTGCGAGGACACCCCCTCAAATTACGTGTGACTGAGGCAAGACTTGACCCAAGAAAATTCTTTTTCTCTAAGAGGTTAATCCAGGCATGGAACCTCCGTCCATGGATGTTTTGAAGGCAAACCTAGACCGATTTAATGAGTATCGTCGCGATTAAGTACTCCGAATCCAATCACTGAAGTGTTCCGAATCCAAAAATTGAAGCGCTCTAAATCCAAACACTGAAATGCTAGAGATGCTATAAATATATACTAATAGTAATTTTTAAGTATTATTATTAGTATTTAACCAAATACGTTAATACATTGCCTAGCTCCGACGTCTCTTCTCACTATGTGAACTGTGCTGATCGCATCTGAGGTCGCATCTACAGTACTTATGGTCCTAGGCTACGCGGCCCTATCACACCCTTTCTCGTATCGATCGACTGCTGACGACGTGGTGGGTTCCTCGGCTCTTGGCACAGCAAAGGCGTATCATGGTAGCATCTCCGGTTCTTCAGGACGTTCTCGTGACTTCGAGGTCTCCTCCTCGTATGGTCCTTCGGATGTAGGTATTACTCTTCATGGACGCCGTCAAAATTCACAGAAACATCATGCCCCTCTCATTCACATACTTCCCCCACGAGCGACAGTTTTTCGCCTAAAAACCACAAATGCCATTCCATTTTGAATTATGAGCCAGCCTTAGGAGTTTTTTCACTGTCTGCTCTTCTTCCTCAGTTACACTGCTGGCTCGTGTAAACTGAGTGTGAGTGTAGTACTTGAAACAAGCGAGTAATCGTCTGAAATTGTGTCAACGACTTCTTTGGAATGCTCGGCTATGCCAATGCATTTTTTAAATCCTATGTAACAAGAGGGAGTTCAAAGGCATTTGCCTACATTTCCTTTAATAAATTTGACTTGACTTGAAGGTCAACCGGCAGGTTCTAGAAGAAACCACAAACAATAATGGCCGCTGCCTCGAGATCTATTATACCATTTGTCAGAGTCTCTTCAATAAACTTGACGAACTCAAAACAATAGTATCTGAGCAGAAACCGGATATAATTGCATTAACAGAGACTTGGCTGACCATAGCAATAGAGACCAGTGATGTCAGCATTGAAGGCTATCAACTGTTCCGCTGCGACAGATCTCAACGTAGGGGCGGAGGAGTGGCACTTTATGTAGCCAATGAAATTTCCTGTTGTCAGAGGGAAATCGCAGACATAGCCCTACGACGATATGAAATAATTTCATGCAAAATTAAAATAAGGCAACATCCGGGACTCAATATATGTGTTGTTTATCGGCCTCCCGGCTATAGCGAAAGTGACGACGTAGAACTGCTAAGTTCACTGAGAGTTATCTGTAAACAGGAAAACCTATTACTCCTGGGTGATTTCAACGCTCCTGGCATCGATTGGATGAGGCCTGGAGTAAAGGCCGCAGCAGCACCTTTCAATTATCAACTAATTCAGTTTTCTTTGGACGAATATCTCATTCAACAAATAGACTTCACAAACCGACTGCGAGAAGGCCAGCAATCAAACTATCGAGATCTCGTTTTTAGTAAAGAAGAGGGGATCATAAGGGAAGTGAACTCACAACCGCCACTTGGGTTAAGCAACCACGTTGCTTTTACCTGCGTGTGTTACCTACTGTCTTTTCAAATAGGGTGGTCGGAGCGTGGAATGCGCTTCCTCGGGACGTCATGTCGGAATCGCTTGAGGGTTTTAAGCGAAAACTTGATCGATATAGCAGTGCACGATGGATCAGAACTGACAATTTACAACAATAATACTACTTTCACTTTTTCAGTAGTATTAGTTTTCGTATCCATTCACGTTTGCTATTTATAACGCCCTCCCACGCATAGCCTCACGCGAAGGTCTCCGCGGTCTACCCTACTTGGCTATCTGCGTACCGTGATTACCCCGCTAGCGATCTTATCAGCCAGATCTGACGGCCTCAACATTCACCCTTGGTTCGACCCAAAGCGACTGTCAAGGATCTGGACAGATGCCTGTTTTTCCAGTTCCGTTGGCGGGCTCTGCAATAAGCAAGGAAGAATCAGGACGCGGCTTCAACACGGTGATGATCCTGGGAACCTTTGAAATGCCCCCCGTTGGAACCCACTTTTTTCTCTTTAATCCCACGCATTACCCGCACAAGAGCGACAGTTTTCCTCCTAAACATCCCTGAGGAGTTTTTCACTGTCTGCTCCTATTTTCATCCTATTACACAGGACAACTGGCCTTGCCAACAGTCTGCAAAACAAATTTTCTGCGACCACTGCAAATATGTACAAATAGGGCACTCAAAGGAATTTTTCCTACATATCCCTCAATATACTGATACCTACGTTCGAGAGCCCTTGCAACAACGGAAACGGCGTTTTCCAGAGGAAATATTAGGCTACGTGACCGCAATCATTTTTATTACTATCAGAGAGATCAGAATAACATGAAAGGGTTTACAAACGTCAATAAGCATTATCCACTTCTTGAGACCAAACGAGGGCGAACTGCAATTTCGAACAAAGCAAACTAAAATGAAAATATGCTGCTATTCTTAGAACCGAGGCCAACATATAAGTTCTCTTCCAGGTACAGGCATGCCCTATTTACAAAGTGCTCAAACATGTTTCGGGCACGAAGCCACTGTTAGATGTCGTTAACTACCTCAAACCAAATAACTCCATCGTAAACTTCAGTCAAAAACGTGAAGCAAGTAAAGCTTTTCCTCCAGCTATCGCATCCTCCTCTTCGCCGTAACCTTAATCTCACCGTCTTGATCAGCTAAGATGCAAATCTTCCTGCATGAGTGCTCGTCTCTGTGTTACCTGCTGATGCCTAATATTGGCTCCTATTCGATGCCTGGCTAATGAAGTCCGGCATACTACAAAAAATCGACACGTAAGCCACCACTGCACCAGTCGAGGAGAGATTAACGCCACCAGTTCCGAAGATCGAGCTAACTACCTCAGTAAGTCTTTTACCAGAGGCCCTTACCTAATCTAGCTGCATTTCAAGAAGAAGCATTATGACAAACGACCAAACATGCAATGCCCGACCCCAAAAACACACAATCAGTTGTGCGAATAATTCTCAGGTCAAGAGTAAAACGCGTCCTCTAACCGAGACCCAATACCGTTAACCGATCTACACCACCAGCCGGAAACCTGAAGGGAGAATTTGCTCCTTTTAATACATGACTCGGTGTGAAAGACTTTTGATCCAAATTGAGGCAAAAGACCTAAGACGGCCAAGTTAAACAGTAGCGGAGCAGTACAGTTTACACACACTGACGTACGGCTCCGGTTTCTGCAAGTTTGGCATTTCTCTAGTGGTCAGTCAGCAGGCAGAATAGAGGCGTAGACAGTGGGTGCATCGCTAGGTCCATCAGACTGAACCATTCAAGCACAACATGTGGAGAGTCTGCCTCAAAGTCCAATGCAGGTATCAGGGTAACCTGACAAATAATTGTGAATGCATGGTACTGGGAGAACAAGGGATAGGGGGTAAGGCCGAAGAATGAACGCCAAAGCAATTCCTCGGCAATACACAACACGCTAAAGGGTGGCTTGCTCGAGGAAATGCGAAAAATCCTTGGAATAGTGCAGAGTAAAGCCTGAAATAATCTGGGCAAAAGTAGCTTATGTAGACTCCCCTCCCCAGACACCCCTAGTCCCAGCCTTTTGTCCTTCAAAAACTGTGGTTATAGGGCTTTGGGGGTGGGGAAATTGAATAGGTAGCGAAGGCAATTTTTAGGAGTAAGTGTAAAGTGAAAAAATGTAGTCGAAGTTGTTTCCCGCAGCAGCTGGGTGTAAGTTGTTTGGCGTGTAAATAGAAAGTGTGCGCGGCGCTTCGCGCTGCGGACTATACTAATCTAACTCTAGAACGGTAAGTTGAAGTAGGCAACCTCCTAACTACCATTTCCATCTTTCGGGAAGTTTAAGAAACCTGCAATTTGATAATCTGGTTTTTCCGCAATACGTTAAACGATAATACAGATTAGGAAAATCTACAGATATAAATAAATACAGTAAAATAAAAATGCATTTAGCATTTATCAAAGCATATTCCCCTGCGTGTCCTAATTCCCCACCCACAAAACCCATTGACCACCATTTTCGTGGGAACCACAGCAGACACGTCTTCGACCGCGTTCTCACTCGCCCTCAGGGCGGCCAAGGTCTGCTACACCAAACCCCCCTATGGCGGATCCATCTCTTCTCCTCTCAATCTGTCTTTTTTATGACAGAGCAGCCCCTCCTGACTATGCTGCTCCGACTCCTCCTTCTCCTCCTCCTCGCCGCCGGGATGGAGGCCCACCCGGCGGGGTTCCGGATCCAACAAGGGCTACTTGCCTGCCTGCCTACCACCATTTTCGTAGGTCAATATGCTGGGAGTAGGGATTAATGAGGGGGACTACAAAAGCGATTGTTGCGATAATTTGTTTTTTCTTCTGTCCCACACGGCGCAAAGTTAATCCTGCAGCCAGTCTGGTCCATGAAGGGAAAGGCATGCGAGGTAAAGACTGGTGCACAAGATGCACAGAGAGGAGCAGATCGGTCCGACCCAGTAAGAAGACGAAACGGCTGAGAAGACAGGAACCGTGAAAAATCATTTTATTAAATTTCTTAAAAGCGGCCTGTGAGGATAAGGAAATGGGAAGTATATGTACGTATATAGGTATACGCGCCAGCAGGCAGCATGTCCAGGAGGGTTTAAATCCCCAGGAGTGTCATCACCACGTGAGTGCATAACTAGCATTACTTGACAGAATGAGACTTTATGTTAGCGTGTGGAACTTGTGTCGCCGTTGCTGTAGCCATCCGAGTTATTCATGGGAGAGCCGTCCTCGTTGTTGACGTCTCTGTCAGACGGCACTACACCATTATCCCCGTCTTCACAAGGCGGTTCACGGCGTACATAGATTAAAACATACGCCGCTTCAGTCTGAGTGAGAAGAAAGACAAAGAGCAAACGATTTACATGATAGAAATTCCTAGTAACTGCGTCAGGTACTGAGAGTTAGCGGAAGTCATTAATAAATATCAAGTGGTGAAGTTGGGGGTACGGATTTAAAAACAACTGAAGGTGGAACACATCGCAACATAAGTGACATTAAAGGATTAATTAATTAGGACAGTAGAATGTGCGAGTATTGTGAAAAGCGTTCAGCCTGAGAACCTAGTAAGTGCACATTGCCAAAATTGCTGTTCATAGTACTATAAGAATCTACTTAGGCTGAATACAAGAGTCGGGCTTTAAAAAGGGCTCTGGAGTGGGGGGGGGGTAAGTACGCGTCAAAAAAAAACTTGGCGTCGGTCAGCTGTCCTCCTGACCTGACATATGCGTCCTCCGCACGCACTACGACTTTCCTACGTAAAAGTCTTCTTTTACGCGAAATATAAAAAGGACGTAATTGCCTGCCGCAGTGGATTTGAGTTAAATATGAGTCGCAATACGTCAAGTTACTTCCTTCGCCAGACAGGGTAACTACGGTTCCAGAGCAAACCAAAAGACCACACAAGACAAGTGCGAAAGCATTCTCGACTCGGTTTGACAATACACTCCGGGTGCGTTATCTCAGTCTGAGTGATCGATACTAGGTATATATCGTGTTCCCTATTAAACAAGCCGGTAGATGTCCTCGACCAACTCGGGGTACGGTAAGCCTGACCTGCCTGCCTGCGGTCTTCTTAGCTTTGTTTTGGCCCCGGGCTCAGGCGACAAAAAGAGTACAGTATACTATCAGTATACAGTATACTATCATTTGAAACTAATTCACGCGTAAGTATACAGTATACTATAATTTGAAACTAATTCACGCGTAAGTCACCGCGCTTCCCTCCAGCTTGCGATGGAACTTGTCGGGAGCGACGCTCGAAGTGTTGGGTATTTATCATAGGTGGTCGGCGATCAAGGGTTGGGGCGCAACGACAAGATGTTAATACCTTTGACAGCCATGATGGTAGTAGTAGTAGTAGTAGTACAGCTAATGCCATAAACCTATCCGGAAACGGGAGTAGACCACGCAACCTGGCGGTGTGAAAATAACCATGTAAAAACACTCAACTGAGCATCGAATTGAAGATGAACAAGGCCGTCATTTTGACGACACAGACGTATTGAACGGAGACCTGGACAGTATATTAGCAGTAAGTGAAAAACTCGATCATTTCTACGTCAACTGCCTAGGCAGAATACCGAAACTCAAATGGCAAAACCTAGCACAAATCGGAATATTCACAATTTAAGCCGTGCTGAGACAAATACAATTGATGTGCAGTAGCCAACTCGGGAGATGTCGCGCGCCATCAGCAAGCAGAAAATCGATATTACAGGGGCACGTTAAAAAATGTTCTGAAGCTACCGCAAATAAATCCAGAGACTCGGGAGGACCTTGGCCCGGAGAACAACATTGAAAGCTGTAGCAAAGATCTATGAAAGTAACCGGATTACCGTTACAGAAGCCAAAAGGACGATTCATGAGTGACAATTGCCTCTGATCCACAACGTCCGAACGTCTCCAAAATGCCTACGCTGTTAACTGGAATTCGGCACACAAATTGGCCTCATGGAGCATATTCGGCTCCAACGCATCAATCACTGGGCAATCTCGGCTGCTGCCCTAATTGTCACCCCTGCTCCAACTTACACGACCTCGACCACACTCGGCACAGGAGACCACATTCCCGATGTTCTATCGCTGGTGATCACCGTCACTTCCATCGGCGAGAATACTCCCGACGTTCAGTCAATCATTACGCTCATCAGCCCCTCCCCCAGTCAGCAATATGGGTTCGACCCCATTCTGCGCTCAATGCGATTGCTAATTTACCCTACGCATTGGCCCGATCGATAACTTACGAATCTATGGTACTGTGACTAGCGAACCAGTGCAAGGAGCAGTCTTTATGAAAACTTCCATAGGACACTGCACACTAGACCACAACATCACACAATTTTCCATCAACACACATACACACACCACAAATAAGCATGTCCAATACCACATGGTTTTGGTTTTGTACTGAAAAAGAAAGCGCCAAATGACTTTCCTCATGTAAGTGTGGAAGTATAGAATTGAAATGGTCGGATAGGCTGGAAAATCGATGTCCGCCAACAACAACAATTTTCACATACAGAGGACGGTCAAAATGAAAGTGGGTTTAACATTCTACTTGATTAACTAGTTGCAGAGTTTAAGGGCCTACAGTGGAATTATTGAAAATGCATTTCCATTGAACAGAGCAGCAGGCCTCAAAATGTGACGGACGTACTATAGGACTTCTTGAGAGGTGACACGTAAAAGAATCATCGAAATTGTACCAGCGATTGTCGTCTCGGTTTTTAGCATAAGCAGTGTAGTGTCCACCACCGAGTCCACCCATGTGATTGCTGACGGCAACTAGGTCATAAATATGTTCTTGATTCCTCGAATTACGTATTTTGAGGCCTCTGAAAGAGACGAGAATAAGTAGTTATATTTATAGGCCTGTAAAACAGGTAGAAGATTGGCAAGAAAACAAACAGGAAGCGAACTTACTCTAATGGGCAATCGACGAATTCGTTGATTTTGTTAATACGGAACATTGTACGGAAACGCTTAAGGTGAATGACGAGAACCTTGGGTAAAGACCAAAGGTCAAATTTCTTGGATGCCTGTTTGTGTTCCCTGCACTTTTTGCAATACCATTCGTTTTGCGCACTAAGAGTTTCCTTGGTGGTGAACAATTCAAAGCAGAGATCCAGGTCTAGTTTCCGCTGCAGCTCAGCAGTATGACTCAGCTTGAAGAACTCCGGTGGGACAACAATATTGCTATCTGAACAGTATGTTTGAATAAAAACAGGAAGTTAGTTCGGTGTAGAGGGATGATGAATCCCATAAAAGGAGACAAGTACAAAAGTTTGGCCAGATAAAATTGTTATACAGGCTTTTTATTTACTTGCAGGTTCACCAATATAAAAAATCAGGAGCTATCGTTCTGAATGGTTACATCGCCAGTGGTTTCTGACACTTGCTGCCGGGAACCACAGCAGACGCTTCTTCGACCGCGTTCCCACCCCCCCCCCCGGGGGCCAAGGTCTGCTAGACCCCTCTCCCCATGTTTGGTCCAACCCCCCCCCCCCTCAGCCCAACCCGTTTTTGATGACGGAGCAGCCCCTCCCGGCCACGCTGCTCCGACTCCTCCTACTTGCCGCCGGTATTGAGGCCAACCCTGGACCTCTCTGGTACTGCTCGTTCTGCCGAATCCGCCTGGGCCGCCGCGAATGGTCTGTACGTTGCGGCTCCTGCAATGGTTGGTGCCATCTCCGCTGCAGTGGCCTCGCCAAAGCTGCCGATTGGTCGCCCGCCTCACCGCCTGGTCTAAAAATCCCCCAGTTCAACGCCAACGGCCTACTTACCACGCTTAACCAGCTCCTGGCCTTCATGCGCTCGCACAGCATAGCTGTGGCGGCTATCCAAGAGACAAATTCGTCTAACTTCACTAAGGTCCCGTCTTGTGCCAACTACACGATCGTCCGTCGCGACCGCGGTCGCAACAAAGGTGGAGGCTTGGACTTCCTGGTGGACAAATCCATTGCCCATCACCAGCTACCTCTGTTTGGTGCCGATCCCACGGAAATACTAGCGATTTCCCTTAACATTTGCCCGGTGCCGCTAACTGTCGTGAACGTGTACATCTCTCCAACGTCTAGTTAAACTCCAGGTTTCACCGCCTCTATCGCTCCCTACTTACCTTCTGGTGACAGTTTGGTACTAGTTGACTTCAACGCCCATCACGACCTGTGGTGCTCCAATTTGGCGGCCGATTCCCGGGGAAAAGTCCTGGCGGATGAACTAGAGCAAGCTCCCTTCGCAGTCCTCAACGAGGACAGCCCAACGCGGCTCCCACCCAACGGTGCCCCAGCTCTCCCAATGTCTCCCTTGCCAGTCTCAGTCTGGTAGCCTCCACCACCTGGAGCACGGAAATCAGCCTAGGGAGCGATCACCTCCCTATAGTGCTGGAATTAGCCACCTCTGCCGACCGTATCAAGGCTCCAAACAGGCAGTTTATCAACTTCAAGAGAGCTGACTGGGCAGCGTTCACCGCGGAATGCGAAGCGGGAACCGATCAGCTACCGCCCCCCCCCCTTCCACCTGTGTCCACAAGGCGGAGCGGGCCGTTTGTCACCTGCTTCTGGCAGCAGCAGGCCACCATATACCGAACGGTCGCATCCCCATACTCCGCCCAAACTATCCAAGCGAAGCCTCACGACTGGAACGAGAGCGAGACGAGATCCGAGCGCGAGACGCAACTGACCCGCGTGTTGGCGAACTCAACGGCTTGATAACTAAGACCGTCAATGACGACAAACGGGAAGGTTGACGTAAAAAAGTTGCAGATTGTTATTTCCGCAGCAACGCAGCTGACACCTGGAAACTTCTACGCAATTTGACCAAGCCCCGGGCTGACACACCCAACCAGTCTATTAGCGTCGGGGACGGCAAGTTCATCTCCAACAACGGTACGATCGCCGCGAAGATGAACAAGCTGTTCTTGCCCCGCTCGGCTCCCAGTCCCAAAAGCCTGCGCCCCGTCCTTCGCCTCCTCCATAAGGCCCCGCCTCCGGCCATTTCCTTCTCGGCCGATGCTATCCTCAGCGCCCTCAGGAAAACGAAAGTCTCGAAAGCCTTAGGACCGGATGGCCTGGCTCCTATCCATTTGCGCCATATCGGCCCCAAGGTGGCTGCCTACCTGGCAGCCATTTTCAATCTTTCGCTGGCCAGTTCAATCATCCCCGATTGCCGGCGCCAGTCCACCATCATTCCCCTGGTCAAAGCTGGCAAGGACCCCAGTCAAGCGACGTCCAATCGCCCTCCTCAGTCCACTGGCTAATATTTTGGAACGACTTCTCCTTCCAATTCTGACGTCTGCAGCAGATCTGTCCAACCACCAACATGGTTTCAGGTAGGGTCGTGGCACAACAACGGTTCTTTTCGAGCTCAGCGACGCCATCCTCGAGGGCTTCAATCAACAGAAGCCCGCTTCGTGGACCGTGGCTGTCTCAATTGACCTGTCGCTAGCTTTTGACTGCGTCCGCCAAGATCAGCTCCTGCAGGACTTGGTCTCCCTGAACGTCCCGACTGGCCTGGTCCGATGGTTGGCGGCTTACATCCGTGGCCGCCACGATCGTGTCCTTTTCCGCGGCACTCTCTCCAAGCCCCGTAAGCAGAACTGCAGTGTTCCTTAAGGCTCTGTGCTCAGCCCGACGCTGTTCAACATTTACATGTGGGAACTCTCACGCCCTCCGGCACCCGCCAAAGTGGTATCATACGCGGATGATGTCACCATCTTCTGCCAGCACCATAACATTGATCAGGCTGCACAGGTCCTCTCGGAATTCATGCCTAAAATTGTGGACTACCTCACACAGCGCGGGATGTCAATCTCGGCTGCCAAGTCGTCCGTCACTGTTTTCACGCTGAATCCGAAGGAGTTGAATCGGCACCCGGTGAGGTTTTAACGCTGATCCGAAAGCCAAAGCTCCCCGGCGTCCGTTTAGATCGGCTCTTCACGTTCGCAGACCATGCGAGGGATGTCGCAAGCAAAGTGAGCAGGTGCACCAAGATCCTCAAGGCTCTCGCGGGCTGCGCGAAAGATTTGTTGACGACTACATTCAATGCAATGACCAAGCCGCATCTCACCTATGCGGCATCAATCTGGTCTCCCACAATCAGCTCCTCCAGCCTCAGTCAGCACAGAATGGTGCCCGCCGCACGACCACGGGCTGCTATAAAATGTCGCTCACCGATCACCTTCATGCGATGGTTTCTGTCCTGCCGGTCGCCGCACACAACAAACTCCTCCACCAGCAGTTCTGGTGGACCTGTTCACAACCTGGCCATCCGAACTACCATCGTTACAACGATCCCGAGCCTAGCCGTAACATTCGGACGTCCATCCGAGGTCTCCACAAGACAGCTGTCGCCTCGTCTCTCTCAGACCTACCCGTTGATGGCTCCGCCATCAGGACAGGCTACCAGCGCCTTCACCAGAGAGCAGTTGTGGACGCAATATCCAGCTACCATTCCCCGGTCCTCCTGGGTGGCTATCTACCTCCGATTGCCACCTCGGAACGTCATCTCCCACGGGTGACTCGTTGTATTCTGGCGCAGCTTCGCAGTGGCTACTGCATGCTCCTTCGCCAGTACCAACACAGGCTGGACCCTTTTATACCCGACTGCTGTCCCGATTGCGGAGTCTCGCCACATGACTGCCGTCCCCTCTTCGTTTGCAGTTCCCGGCCAGGCACCCAACTCACCCCTGAGGACCTTTGGCTCAAGCCGGCCGAGGTCGCGGCTTTTCTCCGCCTCCCAACTGCACCCACTTTGGACTCCGGCGGGAACGCCTGATCCAACATGGGCTACCAACCAACCAACACTTTCTGTCATAATGGATACGACAAGGGATCGGAATGCCCGCGGGCAGTGTTCGATAGGTTTCCGAAAACAAAACAGTGATTGGGCGGCTGTTTCAATGAGCTGGGTTCGTCTGGGACAAAGAGATACAACAATACCTCGTGCACTCGTGTCTCTGGATTCGCGAAATTTTCATGGGAACCTCATTCATTTGTGTCCGCAACGTTTTTATATAGCTGAAAATTTCGCAGTGCTCCAAGTAATTTGAGTGTTTATGCTTTTAAATCATACTACAGGGTGTCCAGAAAGTCTGGGTACATAGGAATTTAAATATTTTATTCATTTTGTTATTTTTGCTGGGACGGCAGAGTCCAATGATTAGTTAACAACGCTTAGGCTCTCAGCGCAGTTGCAGCGCAAAGTCCCACGCCGTGGCTTGACAACGCGTCAATAATTATCGATTTTCCGTCCTATCTGATTGGACCGTGAATCCTGACTCCTCCTCGCTATGCGCAATGAATAAATAACCTGGAGCCTTTTTCTGTGACTAACTTGCACTCAGCGCTGCAGCTGCGCTGAGAGCCTAAGCGTTATTGACTAATCATGTGACTCTGCCATCTCAACAAAAATAACATAAATGAATAAAATATTAAAATTCCTATGTACCCAGTCTTTGTAAACACCCTGTACTGTACGCCATTGCATAACTTATGCTACCCACAACCGCAGGGAACACACAGTGGACCATGCTGCTCACAGTCACAGAGCCCGCTGCGCGTATGACGTAGATCGTGGGAACGTCCCTCCCCCGTTCCACACGCGTGACAACCCAACGTCCTCGGCATGCTGAGTCCGGCTCGCAGGAGACAAGGGAACCACGAGATGACTAATTACCCCCCCCCCCTCCCTCCCCACCTCAAGAACTGTACCGAACTGCCTGCTTTAGTCGCCTATTTTTCCATGTCACTGTAACGGCCTGAGGTGAATGACCGAAAACAGCTGTTTGCCAACACGACTTTTCAAAGGAATAACTGTCCAGTACTTACATGTTTACTTTGTTTTATTGAATTGCATCCTCGTTAGATTACTTCGGGGGCACATGCGGTTATCACAGATCACTTTCTGTGAGTGTATAATAAGGCAGTGGCCAACACATTCGTCAGTCGTTCCGTCAATACGCTAGTTTGACACGCACCAATAAGGCGACAATTTAGTCTCTCTGTAAGCCAGGTATTTATTTCCTTTAAAGGTGTAATTTATGAAGCTAAACTAAATATGAAATAAAAGTGTCCAGTGGGCGTGATTAGGATCATATTAAGGATATAAACTCAAGCAATAAGCATATCTACTGACTCGCACCAAACAGTTGAGATTCCTAATGATTCGTGACGGGTTCTGGAACCAATCCCCGCGAAAGCTTCAGGTATTACTGTATTTCTAAGATGTCGATATATCTGTGCTGTCCGATCGCTTAGACCATTTAATGGTATTCGTGGAGGACTGAGCAGCAGGTAACTAACAGCGCGAAAAGAAACCGTTGAAGGGCTGTTATAGCAGGTTGCAAAATGCGTCCTGAAAATTCTATACTGCGTAAGGAGACCGATTTCATGCCAGACCTTTCCGAATTAGTGAACAAAAACAAACTAAATGGTTTCAGATTTCAAAATAAGCTACCTGGTCTACCTGCTAGTCCAGCCTGTTGGTCGAATCCCTCCTTGCTTAGATACGCATTGATTAGTTTAAGAACCTCGTCACATAAGGGCTCAGAGGGGTTTGAATCCAATCCGTTTGTACAGTTCGTTGTCCTGCCAGTAGTTTCCTCTACAGAGGGGACCTCAAAGGCGAAAAGTGTATGGTTTTCCTTTCGAAAGTTTAATATTTCTTCCGGTTCGAGTATTTCTACGTTTTGCCCATTGACTTCGGCAATAACATACTAGAAAAGTGATATCAAAAGATAAATGTGAACCAGCGACAAAACACAGTTTGGCCGAACTGCCTCAGTATCATGCAAAAGATGGACAACCAAATGCACAGTAATCAAATTTCATTTTTGTTTGCGATTCTTAAAGCTATTATATAAACCAATTTTACCATAAAATCCAGACAATGGGCCTCGTGGCAACTTAGGTTACATTTGGCGGTGTCGCTTTAACCTCAGAATGGCCCTAATTCAGTAGAAGGAAGGAGGCAGGATAAAAATCTGGTAGACAATCATGCACGAACATTCTTGAAAAGATGCCCAATGGTCATGATACGTGAATATTCATGCAAGCTATATTTTGAGGCATACTTAACTTTGTCAATGCCTCCTGAATAACGGAGTATACTGCAAGGATCTGCAGCAATGTGGGTTTCTCTGCGTCAGTCGCGTACTAAACTGCCTTCGACCATGGGACGAGGGGCGATAAGTGTACAAAATCAAGAGTTGGAACGATGAACATGGTTGGCGCAAGTAGCTCAGTTGTTAGTCTCGATAATATCTGTAGCATAGCTGGGTGAGTTTAATACTTTCCCTCCGGCATGTGGGAATTGCTTGAAACCAAACTAATTTAACAACGAATACTTTGTCGAGTACAGTAGTCGCCGGCTATTAAGCCCACCTCGGGCACAGACCGAATTGGGCTTAATAAGCGGCTGGGCTTATTAACCGTGGGCTTAATAGCCGGCGACTACTGTATTGTGCAACGGTAGTGCTGCTAAGAATGACCATTCACCTATAAGTTGACGGTCGCAAACTGAGCCGGTATATTCCAAAGACAAAGCTCCGAAGCTGTGTCGTTTATTGCAAATCAGGTTGCCCGATGGAGGTAGAGCAGTACTTAAAACGCAATCTAGTTCGGGCTGTCACCTCGACTACAGCCGTGTTTAAGTTGGCACTAGCAAATATGGTATCATATTTCGAAGTATACTGCGAATACTGGGCCGGTTAGAAGGCCGAACTTCACTCCTGCTGCAGGAAGCATGGTATTCACGCGCGGGCTCAATTAACAGGCATATCTCGCGTTGCGCGAGCAGATCGAGGGCAGAGGTCAATCCCGGCAGAACCGACTTAAATATACTGTGAGCTGTACGTTTTTTTCATTCCTTGAGAATGAGCTCGCAGAGTTCGAAACGTCGCACAAATACACTCCTGGTCCCAGATAACGTCTTACCGTCTTCTATTCAATTACCTGGGTCTCGCATATTCTAGAACATTCAGAATTTAGAAGTATATAATCTGTATTGAGTAGCCTGTGCAAGCGTTTCTTTTCAAAGTATGCAGTTCAAACCTGAAGATTATGCTAATACAAGCGGCTACCTATCGGCCGAGGATAGGTCTTGGCTTTATATGCGTAGGGATAATACAACAAGAGATAATAGAGTACTCAGAAGCCGTAGACATCTCATGCCTGTGTTGCACTCAACTGCTGCAGTTCGCGATGGTCCAGATAGGTCGCTGGTAGGTGCAGACAGGCAGTAGCAACCACTTTAATTGCCGCGGTTGGTATACACTTTGACAGGCCAGGAAGCATAGAAACAATAAACCACAACACCACAAATCCTTTTTGTTGAAGGGCCCAAGCACGTCAACCAGACAGTCCGAGGGAACGCCGGACCAGTCAACCTTGGAACGGAAGGAGATTTTAAAGGAGCCTAACACGTCACCCAGACGTCAGACAGTACGAGGTCACGTGAGGCTAATCCGACGCCTACACAACGGTCGAGGTCGTCTGACCTTCGAAGGGCCAACTACACTAGGACAAAGAAGTCAGGCGGCCAATGCTGCGGAGCCGAGCCTACAGTGAGGTCACGCCTAGAACAGACGCACAGGCGCGCGCTAGCGGAGTGCGCACGACCATTTGGAGAGCCAATGGGGAGCAACGATGACTGCCCCTTAAATAGCCAGGCTGCCAGCAGAACGGGAGTCTGTTATAGGACAAGCTGCCGGCTACACGAGACTGCTGCATAGCCAAGACCGACCACAGAAGACTACTGCTGGACACACGGACCAGAGTACATGTACTAGTACAAGTAACAGTAAAGTACTAGATATTATCCCATCTTGTCTTTCCATCCTCACACGCAGTGGGGTAACATAACCGGTGTTGACGCGGTTACAACATTTTTTTTCTGCAAGACATGATGATCATCGGGTTCTTTGTTTTTCAGGTGGTCGGGATGCTTATGATGAAATATTGCTTACTTGTATGGTTTTGCATTATACTGGTAAGGGATCAGTACTTTAAATAACTTATGTATAGTTCTGTGTACAATTCAACCACAATTCATTGTTTAAGAACACGCTATTCGCAAGGCAACTAACTAGCCGAAGCTAGTTTGCTATATTCGGCCTCGCTGCTGTATATGATCAATTGAAGTCGGAGGTTTAAACTACCAGATTCATTGTGCAGTACAAATACACAAAACATAAAAATATACACTTCACACTTAACTGATGAGGAAGTTGAAACAATTGTCTCGTAAGTTCTTCAAAGAGTTACGCCACGTGCCAAAACCTTTAAGGTAGCAAATTGTTCTGCGAAGTTGTATTGTTAGGCCTCAAGCTAAGAAATGGGAGCTAACTTTGGTAGGCAGATCGTAACATTTACTTCTGACTAATTTGCCATTAACAGTCACGCATAATTTTAAAGTCTCGAAGGTGTGGGATTGTAGCAATAAGTAAAATGTAATGGAAAGGAAACAATCTCAAGCTTCCTACAGCTAAACTAAAATCGCACACTTTTGAATACGACTGACACTCACTTTTCTTGTAAGCGACACCAGTGTCTGGCAGTGACTAAACCAGGAGTAGAAGCTGATTTTCGGAATAGACGTCGGCAAAAACAAGAAAAAAAAACAGTCGTCTGCACTAATAACTATAGATACTATCAATAACATTGGCATTGCGGGCAGCAATATCCGGCAGTAACCTTTTGTACTTTTTCGTAACGTCTTCTGTACTGGCACTACTAAGTATAATCGCCTCGACATCTCCGAGATAAAAATCCGCCTTCAGGCACGTCGGGTACGTCAATGTAAGTGAACCCCCCTACCCTCTCCCCAGATAAGTTCGGATACTGTTTTGCTGAACGTGCTTGCTAACCACTTATCTTACTATGCTATATCATGATGTTTTCTGTATGAGTCTTAGTACTAGCATCAGAAGTTTTGACAATGTTATAACTAGTAGTGTCCACTTTACTTAGCATGGTCTATGAATCGGAGCTCGTTGTAGAAATCTTTTTGTGGATGGGTTACACACCAAAAAGACCAGTCTCGCAGATACAGGAAGGATATGATGGAAAACGTAGTCATGCGTGCATTCTTTTTCTGCTTAACATCTCGATAAAACCACGCGCACACATGAACCACAAAAGATGTGGCGGCTCACTTCCTGTTTGATGTTGGAATTCGGCAACACAGAAGACCCGACCCGAGGCCACCCAGAGAAGGGAACGTCCCTTACAGCATAAATAGTTAAGTAGCATTTTCAATTTCTTTGTATAAGGGTGTGGGTGGGTTTAGTGAGGAGAGCCGACTACCGTTGAGGACGCACTGCGTTTCGTGGCCGAGGAAATTTCAATGTAAGGACAAGGTTTCGCCGTAGAAAAAGCCGTAAACACAGTCTTCTTCTATCTGGAAAATGGGTAATCGTGTAAGCTGTTAGTAAAGCAGGAGTTATGCCATAGTTACCGAGAAATATTAAAAGGACCGTCGTGTCGGACACTAGAGTCAACTTTTAAGTAGTCCTGTTATTCACAAATCCAACGGTTATGGGCTTTGTTGGGATATTATCAATCCCTGGGTCTTCCCGTAGTGGACTTCTGGTTAATAAATGTGTAAAAAAGTTAACGACGGCGTTCCTCTGGAATCCATTAGAAGTATACATATACAGACGTAAAAATAAGCTGGCACATTACAGTGTGCCATAACAAACCTTGCAGTTATCTCCTGGTTGTCGTACAAGGTTAACGTAAGGCAGGAGGTCTTCGCACGAGCAACGAGGAGGTACGTAAATACGACACGGTATAAGTTGAAACTCGTCACTGGAGGGAAGGATGACTGCATTAGTGAGGACGACGTCGAGGGGCAGGCTGAGTGAGGCGAAAGGGTCGAAGGTGACGGATGTATAGTTGCACTCAGGACAGACAACCGTGGATTTGAGCATGCCGTGGAATAGGTCAACAATAAAAGAATCATTACGCTTCTTATACTTGTCCCAGGCCTCCTTGGCAACTTTCTGAAATCATGAAAATACCATTAACGTAAAGCTATGGGCGATAAAAAGTGCAAGTCGAAAGACACGGTGAAAGAAGTCACTTAAAGTTCAAGAATGACGTGCACTTAGGATACCAGGGAAACTGTGTAATCGGAACACGGAAAAAAAGGAGTGCATTCCAATTAATAAAGCTGGTTTTGCGCATAATTCTACGAAGGTAGCATACTCCTGTGTCTTAACCTTGACAGTAGCTCTTGCACAAGCAAAGGACATAGTCCTTATCTCAACTCGAAGCCTGCAATTAACACTGACCCTAGCCTTAACATACCTTAATGCTGACCTTAACCTTAAACCTAACGCCAAACGTAACCTTATCACTGTGCACAAACCTGGTCCTATTTTACATTGAATTTCGTGCAAAGTCACCTACCTTGCCGTGGTTCCTGCTCTCGCGTACCACTTAGGGATCAGTCCGAGTCGTCTTAATCTTTAAAAAACACTTGGCAGTGGACGTCTAACTAAGAGATACCTCTAGAAACTAAACGGATCGCCTGTAGTTCGTTATGATGGCACGGATGCGTACTAGACTAGGGACACCGAATGTGATTAAACAGTCAATAAAAAGGTTGAAGCTATTAGAGGGGCGTAGAAGAAAGTGAGTCAAAAAGGGGCTGCCTCCATTGGAACTAAAATCGGCATGAACTGGCGAGAGACAAGCAGATGCAGCTTTGCAGTGGAAAAAAAATATTGATATGACAGAATAAATCTGCCAAATACGTACACTTTGTTTTTGACGGCCCTAACATAGGACCACGTTACTTGTCTATTTGCCCATCGAGAAAACAGGTTGTGCTCACTCATGCCAAGGAATGGAACGGTGCCTCGAACTGAAGTCACTCAACGAGCTGCAGTTTTTTTTTCTGTTAAACTGTCAAATCAATCTACAAGTATACCGTTCGTTATTATCGTACCTTTGAAGTCACGTTTTTTCCGCATGACACTGAAACACAAAACTAAAACAAACCACTACTGACTGCAAAAAGGGAGTTTGTTTTACGTTTTTTCCTGTCTTCGAGGTTTTGGAAGGCACCCATGAGGTGCTTTACCAATTAACCCAATTTTTAAAATTGCCTGTAAACTGGCAATAAATAAATAAATAGTCGCAAGTGGACATACAGACTAGCACAAAGTACACTCCGATCGCCGTTTCCTGTGCGTTCTCTGCAGTACGATAGGAGCAGGGGGCAGGATAGATGCGCTAATTCATTTACAGCAACGCAAGAATTGTCCAGTCTCTTACCTCATTCGTCTGGCTAGTGTACCAAGGAAACTGTAGACTGGATCAGCCACAGGTTACTGATACAGCGTGTGCCTGCGCCTAGGCCTGTCATCGGCTCCCCATATGTGGCATTTGTTAGATGCCTTGATGTGGGATCTCTGTTGGTACGGCATGTCTGCAACATGGCTTCTTACAATGGCACACACAGAAAATTAGTAGCTAGGGTAGTATAACAATGAAACGGGTAAATAATAGCAGGTCCTTATTCTACCAAACCCGTTAAAGAATACTAGGGAAGGAGTTACCTCAAAGAACTAACGCGGAGGGGGGCACATCCGGGAAAAAATTTGCAAGTTACTCTGCAATAGCTGAACAATTAGGAAATACCCGTCCTCCAAAGAGGGGAAGAAGTAATTTTGCAATACATAGATACTTGCGTATGCTATAAAAGGTGACGATATAGTAGTGTCAATAGTACTTCTGTAAAGCATGGCATTAGTGTACACGATTCGAAGACGAATAATCTCCACGAAGGTAAAATCCTATGCGTGTATTCTTGTTCACAGACAAGAAAATAGACTGCGAAGCACATGACTTCACCATTACGCTGTAAGCACCCTGAAATATTGAAAGCTGAATGGCATAAGTGGAGAAGTGGAACAATGTGGAATTACTCACTTCGTCGGGACGGCCGTCAGAGTCTTCTAATTCGATGTAAGGTTTCTCTTGTACCCTGTTCAAGTCCTCATGCAGAAAATCGAGGAGAAACACCATCAATTCGTGGGCATCATGCTGCTGATATCCAACGAACTGAGGAGCATAGTGGCCTATCGATATCTAGATGTAAGTTAGGGAAACAGGTCCTAAATATGAAGATGAGTATACAAAAAGGCAAAAGCCAGCGTGCTGGTAGATTGGGACAGTATTAACCTAGCAAGTTTCGTCAGCGGGGCCACAAACTAGAATTTTTTAGCAGTTAACAACTAGAGCAGTTGAGGGATCGTCCTCACAAGCGTTCAAATAGCAATCAAATGTCGCAATCTAGGTCATCAAAAGCTTGAAAAGAACAAAAGGCACCATCACCGTCCCCAATCAGGGTTGGGTTATTGGCCTAAGCATAACTACTCTGAAGATCAGACTCTTGTTGAATACGGCGGCACAAGACAAGTGGGGTTCTGTTACACTACTGCTCCGGAATCACCAAAAAACACTGCTGACTATGCCAACGAAGAAGATGCGATCGCTGCAAAGAGAAGTTAATCTGGCGTTTCGGATTCTCACTCCAAACCCTCACCACAGACAGCTGCAGAAAAGGGTCAAAATGGCACAATTTGTAGAGTATTTAGAGTACGCGTTCACCAGGCAAACGCTTGCCTACAATAATTAAGAGTTTTTGTGTTCATTGCTAGAGCTCCTAGTGGATGTAATAATTACTTCTCAACCCATACCCGAGTTGTTAAAGCCCGTGATTTCATCACTGGTCTCAGCAATGGCCGAGTCATCGTTACGCAAAGAATCAATACCGATGATTAATCCATGGCCATTAACAACTTGGGTGTGGATTAAAAAGCACTCATTGCAATATTCGATTTTCAGCGAGGAAAAGGGGTGCTGGTAACTATCGTAAGTACATGGTGCCATAGCAACTGCATCCCACAAATAGTTCAGAGCTTCCGTACCCGTCAACCTGTCTGTGATTGTTAAAATTGAAGGGCTCCAGTATAAAACTATAAAAACCAGCCCAATCAACTTCTTCATCCAACAATCGCATCTTCTTCTTCCTAACGGCTTCCTGGATCTTGCATGTTTGCTTATGTCGGCAGTACTGATTTTAGGGGATAATGAGTCTCCTGAACTTGGCAATCGACCCATAAAAATTCATGCTTAAGGAGAATACGTATCACTAGTTAGTGTGTGTAACCCCGGATATGCTGGCCCACCTCATGGTCAAAAAGAGAAAGTCAAAATAATACAATGTTTTCAGCATTAAACGCAATAATAAACGTGTGCCATGGTGCGAGCATATAGCACAAAAAGTATACCTTCTGCCAGGGAGAATTACCTTAAGTTCACGAGGACTGATGGCGCTCCCCGTAGAGTTCGTTGACCACAAGTGTTTTATGAGGTCGGCAAAACGTTCCGCAATAACGCCCTCTGAACCTAACCTGCTGACGCGATTTAAATCCTTTTTATATTTGTCCGAGAGGAAGAAGTCCGTCAGCTGGGGTACGTTGGAAATGCACTGAAGTGCGCTATTCATGAAGCAAGTGTTTCCCAAATTGTGCAACCCAACAACACCCCGTGGTTGGCCTGCAGACATGTTATAACTCGAAGATAGCCCTAACGTGTAATTTGGGCGGGAACAGTTAGGAGAGTCACTGTAAAAAGAAATAAATAAATAAAAAAGTCACGTCGAGTTACGAAAGGATTGTTCCTAATGTTTACCATAAACTGAAAGAAAGGGATAATTGAAACATTCAATAGCATAGGGTGCTGCGGTAACTATCTTAGCATGAAAATGTTTTCATTAGATATAAAAAATTACATTCTGTGCATTCACACGACAAACCACGTTGAACGAACTGTCCCTGCAGTGTTACCTAAACCGCGACTGAAAAATACGTTGTGGTAAACGAATTCTAGTCTAGCCTTATTTAATTAACTTTGCATGGTTGTGAGAGCCTTTTAATTAAAGGACTTCGAGACAAATCATCCTCAATATCCCCCCCGTGTTTTACTGAATTTCTGAAACCAAATACTTGACATTGGCAATGTTATTGAGCGTTCACCGATCACCTAACGAAACACACACAATTCGTCAGGCATAAGAATTCAATCTCGAGCCTTATCAACACTCTTAGCATACCCGAGTGCAACAAACAATACAACGACCCCATGGCTCAGTGGCTAGTGCGTTAGACTCCTAACCAACAGGTGACGGGTTAAAGCCCCGTATGTTACAAAACCTAGCTAGGCCGTGGCCCGCTGATGACGGCTAATAAGCGACAAAAGGCATTCCATTTGTGTCCCTCTTAGTCAATAATGTTCCTCTGCCGGTAGCGTACTTGACATATTTTGCATGTATTTATTTGGGTACAAATTCAACTTGTTGTAGTTTCGTATCCTTTATTGGCGCTATGCAGCGAAAGGTCACAGCTGATGAGCAGTCGCGCATTTTTTGGATCCAATCAATTCTGCATTATTTGCATGTCTCAAGTTCGTACCGAGAAAAATGCTCTTAAGGGTTATACAATCGCTCCAACCGGTAGACACTTCATGTCTTCTAATTGGTTATGGACTACGTTTGGCAATAAATTTCGAAATAAAAAAAAAATACAGAAAACGCAAAAAATCGAAAAAAACTGAAGAGTATAATGTACCAATGAACCATTCCGCACAGTAGTACTTTGTAAAAATGGTCTATACTACTCCTTAATTGTGATAAATAAGCCAGAAAACAGCGGGATTTATATTCAGGAACTTACTTTGAACTGCCCTGTCGTCCGACTTCATAAAACAGCGTCTAAATTTAAAAAATAACATCGAAATCTATGAAATTGTAAAGAAAATAAAGTATCGCTTTTAGGTGCCGAAATTTCAACCTTATTAAATCAAACTAACTTAAGTTATCTTAGTTGAATGCAAATGAGATGGGTGGTCGTCCTTAATAAACAGAATCGCTTAGCATTTTTACTTTCATCAACAGGAGCAAGTAATTCACCAAAAAAATACTTGGATGCTCAGCGCATGTGAAATAAAGGATTATGGAAATAAGCAAGGTGTGAGCCGGGAATCGTACGGTCTTCAGCCATGTCCGTTAATGTGCTCCCGAATATAAACTTTACGTAGATGAAAAAGTGGAGAACGCGATAGCCCGTAGATTTGGGCTACCCAGCACGTCTACAAGTGGCGGATAACGGTACTACCTTCAGGGAAGGATAGTTGCGAAGTATACAAGCTCTCACGTCTTGTGAATAGGTAGTGGTAAACTAGCAACCACCTTACTATCAGGATGCAGAGGACTGAGTTCTGGCAGGCTGATTGTTTTAGAAAGTGCAGCAAAGTCAAATAACGGTACTGTAATATAGCGACCACGAGCCACCATCATATAAGGTTGTTCGCAATTGTTAGGTTTGTAGGTTAAAAAGTTACAGAACCCCTCAGCAAATAATCTAAGCGGCTGTTAGGGGCCAACATGCACTTATGATCTCAATGAAATCGCCTAAAATGTCCGAATGAAGTTTAGCGATGCATGCAAAGGCATTCGTGGCACTCCGCAATCCCGGTCAAATGTTGTGAACAAATAGCATGTTAACTATAAAACTCAGCGCATAACGGATTCTAGGTTTCAGATGCCGGAATATATGAATGTTCCGGGACTCTGGTACTCAAGGTGCGACGGCAGGTCTTTTATCACTACAATGTGCCTGTCTGCTGACTGTCTGAAGTCCAAATACCAAAGAGTACACTAAAACTACACCCTATACCACGGTGTCTGACGCGACTGTTTTGGTGTGACGATCACCCTCTCGTAACAAGCAGCCCGAGCACTACTGGCATGACAACCAGTCGATGACCGGATGACTTACGTGCGACCGACGGGACACTTTACAAACATATATTTCTCTTCCGTGTGCGAACCGATACCAACTGCCGACCAGTAGAATATTGAAATCCTGTAATTCTATTCCCAGGGGCTAATTGGAAGACTTCCTTGCAGCTATCTGCTGATTTATGGTGGGGACTAGAATGGGCAGACTAGGCCCATCGACTTTTCGAACTGTCATCCTCATGCGATATTAGTGGAAAAACGTTAAAGAGTGCAGATCAGAACAGACTGCTTATCACCACAACGTACTTTTATCATTGCGACAAACAACTGCTGGCCTGGTATTCAAACGACGTCTACACTCCTAGTCAGATTGACTACATTTTAGCCGCAAGGTACCATCTCAAAAATACAGATTGATTATAGGTGTCAAAACTGATAGCATCTACGAGTCGGTCCACATTTCCGTTCGCACACGTCTAAAAATTCGCGGTTCAACAAGGCGCAATCAAAGCTCTAAGTATGAAAAGCTGGTTCCGTTTTCTGACTTGGGTCGAAGGTAGTAAATAATGATCATTACTAAAGTGCGAGGCCTGTGGAGTGGAGAAAAATCCTGCATTCATCCAGTGGTGCCGCAGCGACTAGATCAGCGTAAAAACCTTTCCATTGTCTGCTCAGCCGGGTTTTGCAACGATGATTCCTTTCACAGCTCCGAAGAATTATGTCAATATTGGCTAGAAATGAGTGCAAGCAACACTAAGCAGAACTAGCGACCTTTGTAGAATAGGTCTTGAGAGGTAATGACACGCAAAAATTTATTAATTTAACCATCAAGTTGGCAGTAAGCAGTCTGCATTAAATGACTCAATTTGTGATATGAATGGCGTCTTTATTACAGACAAATCAGAGAAGATCGAGCTTCAGCATGAGCATTTTGAACACCTTCGCAACTTTGATGACCGATCATCAATCCTCGATCTCCTCGATAGCGGAGTCCGAAGAGCTTTCGAAATTTTAGGTGATACCCTCTCCACCCCCCGTCCCAATCTGAAGATGGAATTGCCAATGAAATGCAAAGGCGTTATGGCTACTAGTGACCTAAGGTCTCCAGCATTGCTGGCTTCGCAGGAGTGCTCGGTTGTCCATTGTTGGTTTCTATGGCAGACAACAGAATTCTATGGCAGGGTAGCGAAAATTCTTGCGATGGTCAAAACTAACGATAGCCCCACAATTAAGAAAGTTCTGGTCCATAATAGTCGCTCTCAACTGTTCAATATTTGATCTGGTGTGTGTCAAGATTGCTTTCTGTTACCCATTTTGTTTAATTATGCCAATGACCGGGTTCTTGGAAGAGCTCTCCACGACTTTGACGGCGCCGGCTGATTTATTTCGATGACGCTGACAATATCGCTCTGTTAGCCATAAATGTCAATGAGCTACAGCCTGCGTTCTGAAGGACACATGATATCGCTGAATCTGTTGGCGTATCCATAAAATAACGCGCAGACTAAATTGTACCTGAGCTTCAGCTCTGACTACGGGAAAGCAGTCGTTGAGGCTGTCAACTTTGAGAAGTAGATACTTTTAAATACTTTGGGGCAAGGCTGCAATTGAATGGAGGAAAAAGACAGCCTCTTCCGAATCGGTGCTGCCAGCACGAATTTCGCAATCCTTTTCAAGCGCATTTGAACGCGTTACGACATTTCCATCGCCACAAACATCCTGGAGAACCGGACGTCCACCTGGTCAGTAATCCTATACAACAGTGTATGTTGCACTTTGAGTGTGAAATATGGACGAGAGCCGTGGCTCGATGACCATCTATCGATCAAAGTACACTGACCTGATCTCAAAAGAAACGGTTTGCGGCGATTGCGACAACATCGCGAGGTTATCTCAGGCCATTCAAGAAAGACGGCTGAGGTAAATTGAACAAGAGTTTCTTCTTTCGCTTCATATTACTGCACTCGATCCGGTGCGTTGTCTAGCTGGGGCGTCGAAAGGGAGTCAGTTCGAAACCCGGCTCGACACCGTTCGGCAAAACGTGACAGCGGTTCTCGGACATTCGGCATCCGGTCTCCGTCGCTAAAGGAGAGAAGTGGTGGACTTCTTCAGATATGCTACCAGATCGTCACGCGACATTATGGACGCCCGCTAGATCCGGTAGCATCACAGACGTACCAATTACAACTAAGTGCAAAATACTGATTGGCAGGGGATACACGTTTAGCTTGAAGTACTGACTTTTGATTGCGCAACCCAAGAGCAGGTTGCGTGGATCACATTTGTGAGCAAAGGATTGCACGTTATGTCGTTTTTTACACTGACCTTGCATGCCTGCATAAATATGATAGAGTTGCCCGGGAAAAATGTATAATTAAAAAGCGGAAAAGTGGGTCTTTGTCAAAACACGCATTCGAATGAATGTAAAGAAAGCGTCGGCAAAATTTGAATTGTTAAAATTATTAAACGCTGAGAGAATTATTTACATATATTAGTATCCGTAGTTATTAGTTTCGCCTGCAGAACAAAAGGCTACTGCAGTGGGGACAGGGATAATCACGTGGAGTTGCTTAAAGGAAATGCGAAACATGTCAGTAGGAAATTTCAAGACCAAAAGGACATGTAATACTTCAAAAGAAGTGAGAATGAAGACTGCAGAAACCCCCGAAAATATTCTTTTGAAGCACTGAAGTAATTTTCTTCGGGGATATGTGCATTGGTCTTTTGAAGAAAAGGCTAAGTTTTAAACGACACGCAGCAAGGAGCAGATTTTCCACAAGTGTGTTACATAGTTAGCAATAATTATGACCCACTCATTCGTACCGAAGATATGATAAGTACATTAAAGTAGTGCTGCACAGGCATCAAAACAGCTTTGGGGATTTCGGATCATTGACCAAATCAAGGGACAATTCATTAACGAGAATACTCAGCGCTGACAAATGTAACCCACGCTATTTTTGCGATTTAAGCATAAACTTAGGATTTTGCCACATAATGTTAAGTCGCAAAACTCAAAACTCACACGAGTTCCGTCGAGGCAGGCTTCTTGGAGGGTAAAATCATCTCCTGCCTTCACCTCTTCTCCTATTTTCGGATCAAACAAGCGAATATCACAATGTTCGTAGTGTCTCGCCTTGCGGATAACGCTTTTCAAATGTCCTGCATGTAAAAAGTTTGTTCAGAAGAGTCAAACCTATTGTTTCTGCATTACAGAATGTTTCCTCCAGTTTATGGTCTTTGTTATTCTTCTCCACAAGACAAATGTTTGAAGGATAGAGATCGAGAGAAAGTTTTCCTGTTGACGCCTTGAGATATTTTCGTTTAAAAATCTCCGTATCTTTGTGACAGCAGCCATAAGTGCGGGAGAATAGATCCCAGAGGGACTCGGGAATGAAGACAACGTCCGCGTTTACCAAAAGGTTTGACCGCAATTGTTTCCCCTCTAGAGAGAGGAATCTGTAAAAGTAAAAACACTTACCCATAAGAGAGGTGTTATTGATCTCTCCAGGAGGAGAATCACATTCGTCGGGCTCGGGGGCTGCATCATTGCTGTCCGCATAACCGGTGAACTTCTTCCACTTGTCAAACCAAGCGATGTTCAGGATGTACCTATCAGTAGAAGACGCTTATTGCACAATACCATACAGCCCCTTCCACGTTCGGAGCATTAAATGCCTCTTTCGCTAACTGTTTTTGCTTTATAATATCATCTGACATCACCGGCCAAACACTAATGAAGTTGAACCTGAGGGAAGCAAATTAACGCTCTAAAATTTATAGAGTTTTCTGTTCTGATTGGTCGTAGCCTAGCGTTAAAAACGACGTTCTCAAGGCGTTGAAGTTTGTATTTATTCATTGGTGCGTAAAACCTCAGTATGAGCAAAGTCTTCCAAGAGTTTTTTGGACTTCTAACGAGATAACTGTCTGGAGAGGTCAAATTGGACTTAAAGACTGGGGCTTACTGGATTAACAGACGGCAGCATGGCTTTTTAGGGATCAATTACTCTATGCAGTACGAGTATTGCTCATTAAGGATGCACAAACGTACTCCCCAAAAGCTAAAAACCAGATGATAAATGTGATTTAAAATTGAAAATTATATTGCTTGGCAGCAAAGGGATAACGGAAATAAAGTACTATGAAAATGCCCTGGAAATTTTTCGTCCACTCTCACAAACGTGGACACTTGCGTTAAGTAATAACGAAAGCGTCAATTGCTTAGGAAAAAGTTAATGTAAACCTGTTTTATAAAATGGTTAAATAAAATAATTTTATATTTTAGGCCTGGAGGGCCTCGTAATTGCAAAATTAGTGCAGTGGAAAAAAAATACAATGTTCAGCTCATCAGTGGGTCGCCCAGCTTTCCTTTTCGGCTTTCTGATTGATATACCGGTTTTGAAAGTTCAGCTTTTTAATCTCCAGAGAAATTAAGTTCTGATCACGGTATATATCAGTATATTGAAGGTCTATAGGTGAAGACCGAAATTGCTAGTGTATATTCGTGTTGAAACTACTATACTACTAACGAGTGCCTGATGGCAGCATGTGTATATTTCACAGGGTTGACTGGTTTCAACACGAATATATACTAACAATTGCGGTCTTTGCCTAAAGACCTTCAATATACTGATGTACACCGTGATCAGAAATTAATTTCTCTGGAGATTAAAAAGCTGAACTTTCAAAACCGGTATATCAATCAGAAAGCCGAAAAGGAAAGCTGGGCGACCCACTGATGAGCTGCAGCACTCGCAGCTGTGTCAAGCAGTGGCATAATACCGGCAAAACACGTGTCTGAGCCTTTTAGCAATTACCTAGGCTGTTGGTATGGTAATTTACAACGTCAAATACAATGTTGTTAATTGCTGCTCTCCGTGAGCAACCACAAAGGCAGTGGGGGCGTTTTTAAAGCAGGTGAATAAATTCATATTGACCAACATATCGTCATTTTTAAAATAATAGCCAACACTTTTTGAAATTCATGGTGAACTAACGAGGAAGCAGTCAAAAAACTCCTACCATTATAGCGGGGGCAGAGTTCAGGGCACCCCCGCTTGAAAAACAAAACGTACGAGAAAAAAACTGCTTCCACAAAATTAAGGAGGTTCGTTGGTAAAATTGATTGTAGTGCAATGAGACAGGAATGTTGACGAGAAAGCATGAGGGGTAGAAACGCTTCTTGTCGTTGGAGAAATCATATAGCGGCAGAGGCTGTCGTTCACTACTGTAACACCGCCCGATTGGCTTCATGATCAACCATCAGGGAGGTGAGACCGGAGGAAACTATCGTGGACAAAAGGTTCGACAAGATTAGGGAATGGCAGAGGTCACGTGATCATCACTGAAACGCCGGAGATGCGACCTTGTAGACTGCGGAGTCTAGAGGCGAGCTGCGGAAAGTAGCAGAGCCGCCATGAGCATGACTAGCGACCACGAAGTCCATCTTTAAGGTTGTAAAACGGGAAATGGAGAACAGCAATATTGAATGAACAGAGGAGGGGAGGAAACACTGTTGCAAATAGCACTACATAGAGAAAGAAATAGACTTATATGGAAAAAAATTAATCTTACCACCTCAAATGCCAGGGGGTAACTTTTTCAAAGTCAAAAGTTGTGTGTTTGGGAAGGAGATGGATAACAAGGTATTTATATCTTCCGAAGTTCAGTGTTTATGTAAGTTGACTTTAGAAACTGCTAAGTGAGACGCCAGCCTAATTTTGATGGGAATATTATTCCAGATGAAGGCATATTTGTAAGCAAAGAAGTGAGAATGGTTCGAAGTGGTGCTAAAGGGGGTGCAATAATCCTGGAGGAATTACAAGTGGCATAAGGTCAATCTGCGGGAAAAAGAGCGTTAATCTGTGGGAGGTTAGGGGGAGAGTTAACGCGATAAAGGAAGCAGAGGCCCGCTTCGAGTTTTCTAACCCAAAGAAATGTCATGTTCCCTAACTGACATCTAAATAAATAAAATGTATATTTTAGGCACAATGTGCCCTTTAATTACAAAGTTAATGCTATCGTGAAGAAAATATAAATAGTCCCGATTTACAACGAACTCTTATAAAATTATTATCTGGGCATTAAAAAACTCCTGCGTCGATGGATAAGTTTAACGAGGCACCGATTTCCAAAAAAATGTAGCAGAAAATAAGTGCTTTAATACGTATGACATGATGCAGTTAGATTGGATCCTGCTTTTATCATGGGAAGCATAATATAACGCTGAGTTATGAAGAGGTCATCCAGGACAACAGGAGAAGACAGTAGACGTCAAGGCAACATCACCGAGATGCGACCCACCAGATTCCAGAGTCCACCGAAAAGTTGGTGACCACGCAAGAACACCCGATCACCATCAATAGCGACCTCGAAGACTACCGCCAAAGTGGCGAAACGGAGAAGAAATAGTGGATCGAGGAAGAGTGAATATTTTGAAAGTAAACATTTTCTTTACATTTTCAACCTTACCACGTTCAGAAGCGTTCATTAGACCAAAGAAGGGACAGCAGTATTCTAGGATGGGTAGAACATGCATGCGATAAAGTTTCAACTTTATTTCCGGCAGGGAGACATTATGTGATAGAAAACTGCATACCTGTGCAGCCTTCGCAGATATTCTATCCGCATGAGGCGACAATGCTAGTTTATCTGTGTAGCTTAGACTTTAGTCTATTATAGTGGATCGTTCTAAAATGGGAGCATTATGAAAGACTTGGGGACGAGGAAGCTTGGCGGGACCGAAACATATGAAACTATACTTGAATGAAGATAATTCCATCTGACAGGTAGCACTCCAACGTGAGAGTGTAAGCAGGTCCGCATTTATTTTATCAACGCATATATTGTCTGTGTCCTTAGAAAATGAGTATATGCATTTGAGGTCATCTGCTGAAATGAAATTGTGCGAATTTATTCAGAACTGTCGAAATTTAATTTATGTATAGAATGAAGAGTAAAGGACCCAAGACAGGGCCTTGAAATTTGCCATTCGTGATGGGCTGAAAAGTGGAGTAACTCTTACCTACTAAGACCTCCTGGCTGCGGTAAGACAATTAGGAACTGATGAAGAGAGGAGAGGGGGACGAATGGCAATGGCTTCCAATTCTACCAGAAGCCGTCTGTGCGGTACCTTGTCGAAGGTTTTGCTCAGGTCAAAGTAGATAACAACCACGGATTGCCACTCGTTACGGAGGGTAGTGACGTGGTTAAGAAAAGCTAAGTGACACATCTTGCATGATCACCTCGGTAGAAAACCATACTGCGAGTAGCTTAAAAGCTTGTTTTCTAGGTAAAAATCGAGAATTTGATTAAAAATGATCTTTTCCAGAAGTTTGGCTAAGGCCGGGGTTTTATGAACACCTCGGTAGTTATCTACATCCGAACGATATCCCGACTTAAAGACTGGAAGTAAAATGGATGTCTGCCAAGAGTCAAGAAAGAAACCATTTGAGAAATAGACTGAAAAAATATATGGCTAAGTTATTTGGGAAACGTTGACACTCTTTAGAGAACTGGGTTGGGAATTCCGTCAGTTCCCGAAGAGTGCGAGTATTTTAGACGAAGTATATGCGTACGAATTAATTCTGCGGAGAAATCAATGTTCCCGGGAAGATTGTCTGAGTATGGTTGAAGCGATTGGACCAGTTCGGCTTCTGTCGTAAGGTGCTTTGCAAAAAAGTGCATTTAACAATTCAGGCTTGTCAGACTCATCGGGTAAAAATGTTTTATTTTCATTTAGCAACGGGGGTATTTCATAACCTCGTTTAGCGGAGGACCAACGACGAAACAGTTGTGCAACCAATTTCGCGGAGTTTAACTCGCTGTGTGCGCAAAATTCCCTGTGTTGGTCACGCGCCGGACGAATTTCGGACGCTAATTCGAAGATCTCTGCGATCCTTCGATGCACAGACAGCAAACTAGTAGATCGATCTTTCAACAGTCTCCTCAATTTCTTTAGGCTTGGCAAAAGATTGTGAGGGACGGTTGATTCTGGTGCAAAGGGTTTCGCAATATTAGTGGGCAAAAATTCCAGCATTTTATTAGAAACGACCGACAGGAGTTCAGAAAAATATGCAGCGTCGTACATGGACGAGGGACTCTGCCCATCTAGTTAGTCAATAAAATTGTTTGAATTTTCGAGCAAAACCAAGGCGATTGTATGTCAAGTTCTTCACCGAAAGAAACCGTCTTTGGACGAAAATTGGATCAAAAAACACATTGTTTTTAACAATCCTCCGTCCAATTTCCTTCAATGCCCCCACTGCTCGACGAGAAAATTTTCTCCAAATCGGGCATCTCGCTGAAAATATTGGCTCGGCCTACATTGTCTACTTAAATTTTAAGATAAGTGGCAAATTATTTTTAAAGCGATTTATCTCAATGAAGATAAGACTAATTGTCTTTCATTTTCTCATATAAATAATCCGTAAGTACCAGCACTTACCTTTGAAAAATCTGTTTCCATTCCCTTCGTTGGTTTAATAATAATAATAATAATTTATATATTTAAGGCCCAAGGGGCCCTGTCGTTACAAACTTAGCGCTTTCGTGAAAGTAAAAATAATTATGATAAGCAATGAACGCTTATAAAATAATTTTCATCGGCAGAATAAAAACTCCTAAATCGGTGGATGAGTTCAGCGGGCCACCGAGTTCCAAAAAAAAATTAGGAGAAAAAACTGCCTTAATAGGCAACAGGGTTTGATGTGGTTAGTTTGGGACGTGATTTTGAGGGTTCGGGACGTGTATCGTCATGGGAAAAAATAATATATCGTTGACTTAAGAAGGGGTCATCCGGGACAACAGGAGAAGACAGTAGAAGTCAAGGCAACATCACCGAGATGCGACCCACCTGACTCCAGGGCCAATCGAAAAGTTGGCGATAACCATTTATAGCGACCTCGAAGACCACAGCGAAGGTTGCAAAAACGGGAAAGAGCTCGCAGCCCTTAAAAGTGATGTTTGACTCTGACTACATAGCCCATCGGAAAGTTGGCGATAACCATTCATAGCGACCTCGATAACCAAAAAGAAATTTGCAAACATGGAGAAGAGTTCGCACCCCTTGAATCCGACGCTTGACGCTGCTTCAAATACCAGGAGGACCCTTTTCGAAATCTACAACTTGCGTGTTTGGAAAGGAAACAGACAGTAACGACTTTATTTCCTCTAAATTTAAATCCTAAATCATAGAGTTGCGACCCACCAGATTCTAGAGCCAATCTCGAAGACCACAGCGAAGGTTGCAAAAACGGAGAAGAATTCACAGCGCTTGGAAGTGATGCTTGACTCTGCAGAGGGAAATGCTAACATATTTAGAAACCAGTTTAGTATCCTGGGAAGAGCTTCAAATGCCAGGAGGACCCTTTTCAAAATCTACACTTTGCGTGTTTGGAAAGGAAACAGACAATAACGACTTTGTTTCCTCTAAATTTAAATGCTTGTATAATTTCCCTTTAAAAATCGACAGTGTAGAAGACAGTCTAATATCGAGAGGGAGGTTTTTCCACATAAAAGCATATTTGGAGGTAAAAAAACGAGAACGGTTAGATGTGGAGCTACGGGGTGGTAAAATTATCATGGAAGAGTTACGAGTGGCGTAAGGTTGGTCTACCGGAAGGAGAGCGTTCATTTGTGGGAGATTAGGACTATTGTTTGGTCTCTACTTGCTTACCTAGCATTGTGTTAACCATCTGTCTTGCTTTCAGCAACTAATATAAGCTTTAACAATTAGTTTATTCTGAATTTCCGATTGCTTTCGCGGCTTATTTACTCGCTGCTTCGAGAAGTATGAAGGCGACAGTTTCCTTTTGTAGAAGGCCTCAGACCTCCAGACCCAAGTGGTGTCTGCGAAAAGCAAACATCATTAATGATATCAGTCTTCAGCCTGACATCTGTATTCAGCCAGATCTGAATGCCGAGCAAATAGATTTGTCTGCAATGAAAAATTGCACAGAGTTTATGTTGAAATTTTGGTCAGTGCTCTCAATCCTTGGGACCCTATTTGACGGAAATATGTCTGCAGTTTCCTCCCATGAATGCAAACGATTAGATACTCTTGTCAATTTGGTCGCAGATGAGTCGCAGAGCAAGCAAAAAAGGACGTACAATTTTATTCTGAAAAACGTTCCAAAATCGATTAAGCCAATAGAAAATGCCATGCATTTCCACTACTCCTGCGGATTTAACTTTAAAATAGCAGATGCTATTGGACTGTGATTTCGTAGTAAAAACCCACCCATTTTAGTCAAGCTATTTTCATCCCATTGAAATAGACTCCATTTTTAAACAGCAAGAGCTTGTTTCCAAATATCTGCAAAAAACAAAGTATTTACTTTGTCATGATCTCACCCCAATGGAGCAAACAATAGCGTCGAGTTCTTCTAATGAAATTGTAAATTCACCACAACCGGCTCAAGTTCCTGGTCGTAGCCCAAGGAAGCCTAGGGAGCCATGCACTCTTACTCCTGGCAAACCCGGGTTACTGCTCCGCAGTACTGCAACAGTCTTCTCCCCCTCAATTCACCAGACATCCCCATCTTCTTCCAACTAAGATGCTTCCCCAGTTGCCATAGTTAAAAATTCTGGTAACCCTCCTAGAAATTCCGAAAAGCCTTCTACGTCAGGTAGACCAACAGCTTCGTTACTCAATCAGAGTCTTCCCAAACCTTCTATTAAATCACCAAATTCAGGTCGTCGAAAGAGTGGGATCCGGAACTCAACCGGGAGCATGCAGCCTTCCCAAACACTTACTAAGCCTACATAACAGGAAGCTAACAAACATATAGGTTACCCTACTTATCAAAACTATCATACTAGGCCAGGCTTTCCACCGGTTAATCCTCATAATTACTTTACCTCGCCTACCAGCCTCTATTTTCCGTATTGGTTTTCCAAATTTCCCGGTAACTATTGGCAAGCTCATCACGGCACTAATCCCTATGGCCTGTCGATTTCACAGAGCTAACTACCTGCAGCTTTTAGCTACCCCCTCAGCCTTCTAATGCCAATTGTCCTGATCCAGTTGGTGGCTATTCTCCAAACTTCCAATTACAACACCCTCCTCCAAATTTTTATTACTCAATATAGATAACCCTAGTTCAATGACTCGATCTACATTAGATATCATCTTGCTTAATGCAAGATCTGTTATAAATAAGATGGCTAAACTTACAGCTATTGCATTCCAGTTGAAGCCAGATGTTATATGCATTACAGAGTCGTGGACCCATCCACTAATTCCTGATGCTTTACTCATAATAGACGAGTATGATTTCTACCATCAAGACCGCCATATTAAGCGTGGTGGCAGTTGTCTTCCCTATATTTAAGCTATTTTTAAGCATTTCCTGTTCGATCTAGATGCTGAATAATTCTCGGGCAATATCTGCTTTACATCCATTATCCTGTTCCCCGTCAAAAGGCGATTATCGGATGCATTTTTTATCCCCCTAACTCATGATCCGAAGATGAGAAAAACTTTCCGATATATTTAGGCTGACTTCGGAGTCCGCCTTTGACACTAAAATTATCGCTGTGGATTTAAACTTTTCCGAAATTGATTGGTCACTGAACTGTTGTCAATCCAGATTTCATCCCTTCCTAGATACCATCAATTTTTCAAACTGCTCTCAGTTAGTCTGTTCCCCAACAAGGGATCAGCATATTTTAGATTTAATTTTCACGAATGACGTTTCCTCCGTTTTCGTTGACTACGATTAGAAGCTCTTCCAAAGTGACCATACTTTAACCCATTGTTGTCTTCCGCTTGCTTCTAAGAAAATGGCTAGCACCGTTCGTACCTATCATGCTTTTGACCTAGCTGATATTTATTGAAATTAACAACTTCATGGACTCACAAGTCTGGCAGGAGCTTTCCTCCACGAACAGTGTTAAAATTCTCGGTGACTTAAAGACGGCAATTTCAAATAGCATTTTCGAATTTGTGCCGATAAAAAATGTTCAGCCTTATACTTCGAACCCCACCGTTCCTCACTTTCCATTGCATAGAGTAAAGAAATTGCAAAGACAGTTGAAAGATCATTCTACTAGTTCATTAACTGTGCACCTCAAAATCGCAGAGATTCTCGAAATAGAGTCTAAGATTCGGTTTGCACGTTACAAACAGAGAGAATTCTGCGCACTAAGCGAGTTAAACTCTGCAAAATCTATTGCTCAACTGTTCTGCCGTCGGTCATCCGCTAAACGAGGCCACGAAATCCCCCTTTTACTAAATGAAAATAAAACCTTTGCGCAAGATGAGTCTGCCAAGGTTGAACTGTTCAATGCATTCTTTGCAAAGCACCTTAAGACGGAATCTGAACCGGTCCCGTTGTTTCAGCCATGCTCAATCAATACTCTCAGTACCATAGATTTCTCCATCGAAGTAATTCGTAAGCGCATTATCCGTCTAAAAAACTCGCATTACTCGGGAAATGACGGCCTTCCAAATTCACTTATCAAGAGAGTATTCAGCTTCCTCCAATTGATTAGTCATCTATTCTCAGTTTATCTTCCAAGCGGTTTCCTTCCTGACTCATGGAAGACATCTTTTATTCTTCCAGTCTTCAAGTTAAAATCTTGTTCGGACGTAAATAACTACCGAGGTGTTCATAAAACTCTGGCCCTTCCCAAAGTTCTGGAAAAGATCATTTTTAATCGAATTCTCGATTTTTGTGTAGAAAATAAATTATTAAACGCCTTACAGCATGGATTTCTACCTGGAAGATCATGTGAATCCTGCCACTTGGTAGTCCTTAACCTGGTTACTTCACTTCCTAATGAACAGCCATCAGTCATCGTGAGTTACTTTGACCTTATTAAAGCTTTTGACAAGGTGCCGCATAGGCGCCTTTTAATGAAACTGGGAGCCCTTGGCACTAGGCCTCCTCTCCTCGATTTCATTGCTTCCTAACTGTCTAACCGAAGCCAGAAGGTCTAAGTAGGCCATAGCTACTCGATGCCTAAGCCCTTCGCGGGTGGCGTTTGTCAAGGCATGGTTTTAGGTACCCTCCTCTTCATTCCTTGCATACATGATACGTCTGCAGTGCTAAAAAACTCGGAAAATTATATTTAAGTCCCAACGGGCACTCTCGTTACAAACCAAGTGCTATCGTGAAAATAAAAATAATAATGATAAACAGTGAACTCTAATAAAAGAGTTGTCTGAGAAATTTAAAGCATTTTTCCCCGGTAATAATTTGAAGCAAGACAGAATAGCAGAATTTATTCGCGCGACTAAATTTCCAGAGCGCTTTTCAGCTGCTTCCGCTCCGTGCATGAACATCGAATTATTAAGAGAACACATCAATTTGAATTTACACAAAATCGATAAAAGCAAGGTCGTATCAACCTGGCAAGTGGCCAAAAGTTATGTCAACTGTTAAACTTGGGACCAAAGAAATGAGGGGGGGGGGAGATTCAACAAAATAAAGGTGTGGTTTGCATTGACCACGGCAGCTGCAGATTGACTACATGGTCAAGTTGCTTACATAGGTCGGGTTTCTCCCGCCGTATGTAGGATGCTTCCATGTAGCGTAAGGTCCGATTTGTTCATGCTCGAACAAGAACGCGGAAAGATGTGTTAGTGTCAACCGAATGACCACTGTCTAGTAGTTGTTTTGTAATAGATGAACGTGGTACTTTGTTCTTCTGTTTTAAAAGCCAAGTAGGCAAATGCTCAGCAGCCCTGGTTGCCAAGTGCCTTTGCGTACGGCCAATGTACTTGCATCCGCAAGTGCAGGTAAATTCGTATACACAGTTTGAGGTGGCGTGCAAAGGCAAGGCATCCTTTGGCCGGTTAATTGGAAGCCTTTTTGTTGGAGTGAGGAAAACAAGTTCGGCTGCATAGTAAGTTCTTTTAATAGAACACCGTAGTTTTCGCTTGATTGAATTCACGATGTTGTCTCCTTTAAATGGTAAGGATATAAAAACGGGCTTTCTCGGAACCGACTGGTCCGTAGATTTTGGCCGTAAAAGGCAAGTGTATTTTTGGATGAAACGCAAGGGGTAGCCACGCTTGAGTAAGGCCTCTTTTATGTAGGCAAACTCTGCTAGTTGGGTCTCGCTTGAGCAGATATCCCTGGCTCTCTGGAAAAGGTTAAGTACCAAATTTCGTTTCCACTGTATAGGCACAAAACTAGTAAAATGTAGGTATTGGCCTTTCCATGTAGTCTTGTGGAAAACGGTGCGCCTTTTTGACCCATCATCCTCTCTGAACAGGAGGACGTCAAGGAAAGATAATTGGTTGTTCTGCTCCATTTCTATTGTGAAATTAATCTTTTGATTCAATGCATCATACAAAAGAAGACATGAGAGACATACCGCTTGAAGTATACGAAGTCCTTATACAAGGGGTCTTCTGACGAAAATTTTCCTCTGAACCCAGACGAAATTATTCTCAACCTTTCAGACATTAAACTTACTAAATTACAGTCAGAGGCTTTTTCACTGGGATAAAACTTTTGTGTCCCAAACAGAAGAATAGACCCAGTTGAGATCGAGGCACAATTTGAAGACTTGAACTCCCAGCTTTCTGACTTATTACCTAGGTCCAATGAAGATGTGGGCTGGCTTACAGCAAAATTTGTGGACATTTCTCACCAAAATCGTATTGCTCCGGTAACACAAATGACGCCTTTGACTAAGGAGCATATGGCTGTGCTAACCGAACTAAAACGTCACGAAGAAATAGCAATTTATAAGCCTGATAAAGGCCATGGACTTGTGATTCTCAACCGGAAAGATTATGTGAGAAAAATGGAAGCCATTCTAAGTGATCAGACCAAATTTCGTCTAGAGACCTCATCCAAAGACCAAACCAAAGCAAAGGAGAACTCAGTCTGGAAAATTATAAAAAAGTTGCGAGACATTAACTTGATAGATACTTCAACTGCTTCTAATCTGAAACCTAGAGGTACGAATATTCCAAGACTATATGGTCTGCCAAAAACGCATAAGAAAGGCGTACCTCTACGGCCTATTCTGTTCATGACAAATTCTCCTCAACACAAGCTGGCACAGTGGCTTGTCAACGAATTAAAGCCAATTCGGCAACGATTCACCACTTACGCTTCAAAGGATGTTTTTCAATTTATTGAAGATATCAAGCTCCAAAATATTGCAAACAAATTTATGTTTTCTCTAAATGTTGAGTCATTATTTATAAATGTACCCTTGAAGGAAACAATTGAGTTCATATGGAATCATGCATCAGAAACTCGACTGCCACCTGATATACTGAGGGACTTGCTAACGATTTGTACGAAGAACGTACAACTTCTCTTCAATGGAGTTATATATAAACAAATTAATGGAGTAGCAATGGGGAGCCCACTCGGGCCTACCTTCGCAGACATCTTCATGGGTCACTTAGAGGAAAAGGTTTCGTCGGAACTTAATAAAACAACAATGTACAGACGATATGTGGATGACATTTTCGCTATTGTTGATACCAAAAGAGATGCTAAAAATCTTCTAACTTTGATGAATACATTGCATCAAAAAATTAAGTTCGCGATAGAAATGGAGCAGAACAACCAATTATCTTTCCTTGACGTCCTCCTGTTCAGAGAGGATGATGGGTCAAAAAGGCGCACCGTTTTCCACAAGACTACATGGAAAGGCCAATACCTACATTTTACTAGTTTTGTGCCTATACAGTGGAAACGAAATTTGGTACTTAACCTTTTCCAGAGAGCCAGGGATATCTGCTCAAGCGAGACCCAACTAGCAGAGTTTGCCTACATAAAAGAGGCCTTACTCAAGCGTGGCTACCCCTTGCGTTTCATCCAAAAATACACTTGCCTTTTACGGCCAAAATCTACGGACCAGTCGGTTCCGAGAAAGCCCGTTTTTATATCCTTACCATTTAAAGGAGACAACATCGTGAATTCAATCAAGCGAAGACTACGGTGTTCTATTCAAAGAACTTACTATGCAGCCGAACTTGTTTTCCTCACTTCAACAAAAGGCTCCCAATTAACCGGCCAAAGGATGCCTTGCCTTTGCACGCCACCTCAAACTGTGTATACGAATTTACCTGCACTTGCGGATGCAAGTACATTGGCCGTACGCAAAGGCACTTGGCAACCAGGGCTGCTGAGCATTTGCCTACTTGGCTTTTAAAACAGAAGAACAAAGTACCACGTTCATCTATTACAAAACAACTACTAGACAGTGGTCATTCGGTTGACACTAACACATCTTTCCGCGTTCTTGTTCGAGCATGAACAAATCGGACCTTACGCTACATGGAAGCATCCTACATACGGCGGGAGAAACCCGACCTATGTAAGCAACTTGACCATGTAGTCAATCTGCAGCTGCCGTGGTCAATGCAAACCACACCTTTATTTTGTTGAATCTCCCCCCCCCCTCATTTCTTTGGTCCCAAGTTTAACAGTTGACATAACTTTTGGCCACTTGCCAGGTTGATACGACCTTGCTTTTATCGATTTTGTGTAAATTCAAATTGATGTGTTCTCTTAATATTTCGATGTTCATGCACGGAGCGGAAGCAACTAAAAAGTGCTCTTGAAATTTATAAGCGCGAATAAATTCTGCTATTCTGTCTTGCTTCAAATAAAAGTTGTCATCGGCAGTAAACAAAACTCCAAAATCGGTGGATGAGTTCAGCGGGCCACCGATTTCCAGAAAAGGAGAAAAAACTGCCTTAATAGGTAACAGGGTGTGATGTGGTTAGATTGGGACCTGATGTTGAGTGTTCTGGACGTTTATCGTCATGGAAAAACATATATCGTTGAGTTAAGAAGGAGTCATCTGGGACACCACGGCACTAATCCTTATGGCCCATCGATCTCACAGAGCGATCTACCTGCAGCTTTCAGCTATCCCCTTCATTCTCTTTATGTTAATTGTCTTGCTCCAGTCGATGGCTATTCTCCAAACTTTCAACCAAATTACCCACCTCCAAATTTTTATTACTGAATAAAGATAACCCTAGTTCGATTACTCAAGCTTCACTAGATATCATCCTGCTTAATGCAAGATCTGTTTTAAATAAGATGCCTCAACTTAGAGCTATTGCGTTTGAGCTGAAGCCAGATGTTATATGCATTACAGAGTCGTGGACCCATCCACTTATTTCTGATGCTTTACTCATAATAGACAAGTATGATTTCTACCGTCAAAACCGCCCTAGTAAACGTGGTGGCGGTTGTCTTCTCTATATTAAAGCTATTTTTAAGCATTTCCCGTTCGACCTAGATGCTGAGTCATACTCGGGCAATTACTGCTTTGCATCCATTATCCTGTCTCCCCGTCGAAAGGCGATTATTGGATGCATTTATAGTCCACCTAACTCATCATCGGAAGATGATGAAAAGCTTTGCGAAATATTAAGGCTGATTTTGGAGTCCGCCTTTGATGCTTAAGTTATCGCTGGGGATTTCAACTTTCCCGAAATTGATTGGTTATTGAACTGTTGTCCATCCAGATTTCAGCCCTTCCTAGATACCATCAATTTTTCAAACTGGTCTCAGTTGGTCTGTTCCCCAACAAGGAATCAGCATATTTTAGATTTAATTTTCACGAATGACATTTTCCCCCTTTTTGTTGACTACAATCAGAACCTCTTCCTAAGTGACCATACTTTGATCCATTGTTGCCTTCCGCTTGCTTCTACGAAAAAGGCTAGCACCACTCGTACATACCGTGCGTTTGACCTAGCTGATATTAATTTAATTAACAACTTTATGGACTCACTAGACTGGCAGGAGCTTTCCTCCACGAACAGTGTAACAATTCTCGGTGACTTAATGACGGCAATTTCAAATAGCATTTTGGAATTTGTGCCGGTCACAATTGTTAAGCCTTCTACTTCGGACCCCACCGTTCCTCATTTTCTTATGTCTAGACTGAAGAAATTGCAAAGACAGTTGAAAGACCAGTCTACAAGTTCATTATCGGTGCACCTTAGAATCGCAGAGATTTTCGAATCAGCGTCTAAGATTCGGCTTGCACGTGACAAACAGAGGGAATCTTGCGCACTCAGCGAGTTAAACTCTGCAAAATCGATTGCCCAACTGTTCCACCGTCGGTCCTTCGCTAAACGAGGTCACGAAATCCCCCTTTACTGAATTAAAATAAAAACTTTGCGCAAGATGAGTCTGAGAAGGCTGAACTGTTCAATGCGTTCTTTGCAAAACACCTTACGACGGAATCTGAACCGGTCCCGTCGTTTCAGCCATGCTCAGTCAATACTATCAGTACCATAGATTTCTCCATAGAAGTAATTCGTTAGCACATTATCCGTCTAAAAAACTCGCACTCCTCGGGAACTGACGGCCTTCCTAATTCACTTATCAAGAGAGTATTCAGCTTCCCCCGATTGCTAAGTTATCTATTCTCAGCTTATCTTCCAAGCAGTTTCTTTCCTGACTCATGGAAGACATCTATTATTCTTCCAGTCTTCAAGTCAGGATATCGTTCGGACGTAAATAACTACCGAGGTGTTCATAAAACCCCGGCCCTAGCCAAACTTCTGGAAAAGATCATTTTTAAATCAAATTCTCGATTTTTGTGTAGAAAATAAACTATTAAGTGCCTTAAAGCATGGATTTCTATCTGGAAGATCATGCGAAACCTGCCACTTGGCATTCCTTAACCTGGTTACTTCACTTCGTAATGAACAGCAATCAGTCATCGTGATTTACTTTGACCTTAGTAAAGCTTTTGACAAGGTGCCTCATAGGCGCCTTTTAGTGAAACTGGAAGCCCTAGGCATCAGGCCTCCCCTCCTCGATTTCATTGCCTCCTACCTGTCTAACCGCAGCCAGAAGGTCTTAGTAGGCAATAGCTACTCGATGCCTCAGCCGATCACGAGTGGTGTATTACAAGGCACGGTTTTAGGTCCCCTTCTTTTCATTCTTTACATAAATTAAATTTCAAAAATGCTAAATAATTCGGAAAATTTCATTTATGCTGATAACCTTAAGTGTATTTACTCATTTTCTAAGGACACGGCCAGTACTTGTGTTGATAAAGTTAACGCAGACTTGCGTACTCTCTCAAGTTGGAGCGCAACATGGCAGATGGAGTTTTCTCCATCAAAATGTAGTTTCTTGAGTTTTGGTCCCGCAAGGCTTCCTGGACCCATTATCTTCCAAAATAGTCCACTGTTAGAAAGATCTACGATAAAGTATTTGGGTCTTACTTACGCGAATAAGCTTGCATTATCACCTCATGCAGATCGAATTTCTGCCAAGGCCGCACCGATATGTGGGTTTATATCGCATAACTTTTTCCTTCCAGAAATGAAGTTAAAACTATACCGCATGTTTGTTCTTCCAATACTAGAATACTGCTGCCCACTTTTTGGCCTCATGACCCAGCATGACCGCAGTAAGATTGAAAAGGTTCAGCGAGTTTTCACTCGTAAAATATTTTCTGTTTCTGGGTCTGGTATGTGTTATACAGATAGATGTCAATTAGCAAACATTAAATTTCTTTGGATAAGAAGACTCGAAGCTGGTCTATGCTTTCTGTTTCGCGTTAACAATAGTCCTAATCTCCCACAAATTAACGCTTTCCTTCCAGTAGACCGACCTTACGCCACTCGTAACTCTTCCATGATAATTGTACCACCTCGTAGCTCCACATCTAACCGTTCTCGCTTTTTTACCTCCAAATATGCTTTTATTTGGAACAACCTTCCTCTCGATATTAGACTGTCTTCTACACTGTCGATTTTTAAAGGCAAATTATATAAGCATTTAAATTTAGAGGAAATAAAGTCGTTACAGTCTGTTTCCTTTCCAAACACGCAAGTTGTAGATTTTGAAAAGGGTCCTCCTGGCATTTGATGCTCTTCCAAGGATACTAAAATGGTTTCTTAATATGTTTGCATTTCCCTCTGCAGAGTCAAGCATCACTTCCAAGGACTGCGAATTCTTCTCCGTTTTTGCAACCTTCGCTGTGGTCTTTGCGATTGGCTCTGGAATCTGGTGGGTCGCAACTCGATGATGTTGCCTTGACTTCTACAGCCTTCTCCTGCCTTCCGGATGACCCCTTCTTAACTCAACGATATATTATTTTTTCCCATGACCATAAACGTCCCGAACCCTCAACATCAGGTCCCGAACTAACCACATCAAACCCTTTTACCTATTAAGGCAGTGTATTCTCCTTAAGTTTTTTTGAACTCGGTGGCCCGCTGAACTCATCCACCGATCTAGGAGTTTTTTTACTGCCGATGACAATTATTTTATAAGAGTTCACTGCTTATCATCATTATTTTTATTTTCACGATAGCACTAAGTTTGTAACGACAGGGCCCCTTAGGTCTTAAATATACAAATTATTATTATTATTATTATTATTATAACATGAGAAGACAGTAGAAGTCAAGGCAACATCACCGAGATGCGACCCACCTGACTCCAGGACCAATCGAAAAGTTGGCGATAACCATTTATAGCGACCTCGAAGACCACAGCGAAGATTGAAAAAACGGGAAAGAGCTCGCAGCCCTTGAAAGTGATGTTTGACTCTGACTACATAGCCCATCGGAAAGTTGGCGATAACCATTCATAGCGACCTTGATAACCAAAAAGAAATTTGCAAACATGGAGAAGAGTTCGTACCCCTTGAATCCGACGCTTGACGCTGCTTCAAATGCCAGGAGGACCCTTTTCGAAATCTACAACTTGCGTGTTTGGAAAGGAAATAGACAGTAACGACTTTATTTCCTCTAAATGTTAATCCTTATGTAATTTGCCTTTAAAAATCGATGGTGTAGAAGACAGCCTAATATCGAGTGGAAGGTTGTTCCAAATAAAAGAGTATTTGGAGGGTAAAAAGCGAGGGCGGTAAGATGTGGAGCTACGCGGTGGTAAAATTATCATGGAGGAGTTACGAGTGGCGTAAGGTCGGTCTACCGGAAGGTTAGCGTTAATTTGTGGGTGAGTAGGACTATTGTTTACGCCAAACAGAAAGCATATACCAGCTTCGAGTCTTCTTACCCAAAGAAATTTAATGTTCGCTAAATGACATTTATCTGCATAACACATACCAAACCCAGAAACAGAAAATATTTTACGAGTGAAAACTCGCTGAATCTTTTCTATCTTACTAAGGTCATTCTGGGTCATAGGACCAAAAATCGGCAGCAGTATTCTAGTAAAGGGAGAACAAACATGCGCTTTAGTTTTAACTTCATATCTGGAAGAAAAAAGATTATGTGTTTATTATGCCAGTTTACAGGCAATTGTAAAGTGTTGGTTATACACCTCTTGGGCGCCTTCCGAAACCTCGAAGACCGGAAAAACCTAAAACAAACTCCCTATGATGCAGCCAGTATTGGTTTTGTTTCAGGTTTTGTGTTCTGTCAAGTACGGGCAGGATAGCGATTTTGTTTGAAGGGAAAAAAACCTGACTTCAAAGGTATGAGACAAATGGAATATATGTACAGTTGTAAGCTGAGTTGACACATCAGCAGCCGAAATGTTAAATATCGTTTAAGGACATAGTTCGGGACGGAGAGGGTTGGCATAAGAACACCGTATTCTCAGTCTTCCTTCAATGGTTGTCGGCAAAAGTTGCGCCCTATCATCTGAAGGGTTAGCAGACTGCGGGCTGCTGCTTCAGCAGCATTATCTTCAGCATGAAGCCTGGCGGGGTTCAAAGTCCACGAGCGCTATCAGAGTGAAAGCAGATTCAACTGAGTCAGCATCCGAAATTCGTGAAAGTTGTCTTGAATGTAGAAAACTAGTTAAAGCTCCCTTAAAAATAGGGAAGCTTTGCTAGTTTTTAATAATTTTGGGCAGCTTATTCCAGATTGATATGGCGCTAACTGAAAAGAATTGCCGGCACTTTTACTGTGCGTGCCATAGGAAGAGATAAAAATGCGTCTCGATGACTGACGCACCGAGATCGCACGAGCTGCCTTATTGTAGAAAGAGGATTAAATGTTTGGCCATTCAAAATTTTAAACAGTAAAAAGACCCTTCTGTAATGCACGAAGCCACAGGGGATCCAGCTTTATAAGTTCGCACCATTTTTGGTAGGCTAAATTATGGTGTTCTGTAGTGAAAACTCTTCTAGTGAAGAAGTGCTGCACCGATTCTATTTTCTGCCGTTCACTAGTGCGCAGAAGACTGAATAGGGGCGAGCAGTATTCAAGACAAGGTCTAACGTACATATTATAAAGGCTAGTTCTAACCTTTATAGTCTTAAAATTTCTAAGGATAAATCCGGTGGTTCGGCGTACTTTCGAGACTATCAGAACACAGTGCTCTGACAAAATAGGGACTATTAGAGTAGGGTTTGTCCAAATCCTTGATAACTCATGGGACATTTAGTTCGTGGCCATCAATGTTTAATTCCGGTTGATGATCGTCGCCAACAACCATAACAGAACATTTGTGCCATGAAATGGTGAGGCGCCATGTGCAACACCACTGGGCGAAGGCCTGAAGATCCATTTTTATCAGCTCGAGCACGATGTAGCGATCTGCCAGTTAATATCGATAAGCGACTTTTAAATCATCAGCGTACATGAAGGATTTACCATACTGAAAACAATCTGAAAAGTCGTTGACAAAGAATAGGAGCGGACCCAGTACACTCCCCTGTATAACTCCACTCCTCACATGCGTGGGGTTGGAGATAACATTGGAAATTTTTACTCGTTGTCTGCAAGCATCCCAATAGGAAGATACGAAGTTCAGAGGCTTGCTACCTATGCCAAAGGAGGCTAGTTTCAGAAGGAGGAGGTTATGATCGACCCGATCAAAGGCCTTAGTAAAATCAAAATATACGTTATAAATGGCAAAACCGCTGTCTCTAGATTGCAGCACATAATCAGAGAAAGAGAGCTGGCAGGTGTCACAAGATCGTTTCTCGAGAAAGCCATGTTGAGCTGTATTGAGCAGGTTGTTCTCTGTCAAGTGACGCATCATCTTTTCTTTGATCAAGGTCTCCAAGATCTTCAAGGCTGCAGTAAGTGTATTTAATGTCCTTAAATTGTCATATGACGTAGATCGGTCATGCTTGCAAATAGGCATTATGTGCGATTCCTTCCACAGCAAAGTAAAGGTTTCGCTCTCAAGAGCAAGATTAAATATCTTTCAAAGAAAAGACGAAATTATATCATTCGCTTCAGCTTTTAGAAGGCTAACTGGTCCTGGACTATAAGATTGACGATACCGACGAATGGCATCAGTCACGTCCCAGAGGGTTAAACTTATGGTTTCGAGGACGTCACCCTTCCAAGTCCGGATAGCCGGAGGTGCAGCCAACGAGCTTTCACTAAACGTTTTGGATAGATACACAGTGAAAATATCGGCAGTCAACTTAGCGTCAGCTATGGGGTTTCCGAAGGCGTCTTGAAGTATGGGGTGTTGCGTTTTCCTCTGCGCTTTTACTGTAAGCGAAAAGAGTTTTGCAACATTTAAGAAAGGATTTTCAGCAAAGTGGGCCCCATCGGCTATCTGCTTTTCTTCGGAGAGCTTCTTAGCCTGCTCAAAGATCAGTGTGATCAAGGGTAGAACGGAAGTGTCGTTCTGCCGACTCAAACGACGAGAGAGTTAACGCAGCCTACGACGGAAAGACAAAGGAAGGAACACTTCATCCTTGGCATGTATTACTTTCTTACGGGAGACAAAGTGGAAGATGAGTGGATCCAACACTTTGTACAGTGCATCGGTACAAACATTTACATCCAAACATTGGAAAAATTCAGACCAGTCGAGAGCATTTAGATGTGCCAGAAGGTCCGCCATGTTTGCTGATCGGAAGTCATGATAAAAACTAAACTTTTGGGAAAATGTTTAATTCGCCTCCAGTTCTAGTTCAGTAACAACTGTGAGATGGTGTGAACTCCCAAGTGCGTCTAAGGATGACACTGAAAGTGGTTCGCATCCCCTACAAAAAAATTAGGTCGAGTCTGATTGCTCTTCGAGTGGGAAAATCGACAACCTGATCCCACATGCCGATATCTACTGCCACAAGTAAGTTCTCAAACTTTGAAGGACCGGATGGTGAAAACCATTGCACGTCAGGAAGGTTAAAATCACCTGCAATCAAGCAATACTTAAGATTAAAGTCAGCTGCGGCATGAAATGCCTGCGAGAGACAAAGATCGTAGTCTGCAGTGGCATTAGGTGGGCGATAAACACAGCCAACAAATAAGGAGTATTTATTTTTAGAACAACTCTTAGCCAGCAGCTCTCCTCCACCACCGTGAATTGTGGATAGTCCAACGCGAGAAATGCAAGTGGCTGCTAAATAAAGATGCAGCTTCCTCCGCCACGGCCATTGTTTCGATCGTTCCGAACACATGCATAGCCTAGAACAGAGAGTTCAGAGTCAGCTACATAGGCTGATGCCCATGTCTCAGTTACCATAAGAGTGTCTGGGCGGTTGACGAAAGCCAGTGTCTCAAGCATAGGTATCTAATTAATCAGTGATCTCGCATTTCAACCGACCAATTTAAGAGGGCATGTCTTAGGTTTCGGTGGCGGGACAGCTAGGCCGTCAATGTTACCGGCTTCGACCCGAGATGTCCTTTTGACTTGAACTGTTTGTCCCTCTCTTATTTTGAGATTTGTCTCGTCATTGGTTCTCCGTTTCTCCAGCTCTATTACTAGCTGTCTCATCTTTCTCCACTCTTTCAACTCGTAATCCGGCTGAAAAAACTTGCTAATGCAGACTCCGTAAGAATGGTTGGCGCTCTAGCAATAGTTTCGCCTGTGCTTCAGTTTCTAAAATAACTTTAAGAGGTCGTGGCGGAGAAATTGATTCTGGAGCTTTTGGAGCCTTCCTTATTCGAAATGTCTTAAGAATGCCGAAAGACTCGCCTGGTTTTAGCAACGGTGTGGCGTAAACTCTCATAAGATCCACGTCATGGTCAATTCATTCTTGTGCAATTGATGACCCTGACTCTGGGCCCCCTTTACAACTATTTTCTGCTTGCGACTCAATGGGGCATATGTTGCGAGCTCACGTGTTTCGGCCGAGGGAGCACTTGTATCCGGTACACTCGGTTCTGATGTATTGGCTATTGGGTTAGCTGAGTGCAAACCCGTTAACCATTTGGCCTTCGTAGGCTTATGCCTCTTTTGAGTTATGAGCTTGTCAACCTCTTGATTAACGCTTTCTTGTGCAGAGTCGAGCAACGATGTTGTGCTAGGATGCAAATCTCCATAATTGCTAGTGTTGCTTAAGCCGAGGGACGATGGTGTAGCCCGTGGGCTTGACACATGATCTGAAATGCAGGTTTTAGGTGTGTCGTCAGGCGTGTCCAAATCCAAGTCCATATCAGTGCCAACTCGTTTTTGTGTAATTATTGACGCTATCTCTGAAGCCACTTTTACAACTATATTCTGCTTGTGACTCACTGGTGCATTTGCTGCGAGCTCATGAGTTACGACCAAGCGGACATCTGTATCTGGTACTTTATGTTCGATGCGTCCTGATGTGCCGGTTTTTGGGTTAGCTGACTGCACACCCCTGACCCGTTTAGACATTAGAGCCTATCTAGCCCTATGCTTTTTTGGCTTACTGATCTTATCGACCTCTGTATCATCGCTTTCTAGTGCAGCATCGAGCTGCCATGTGACGCTAGGACGCACATCCAGATCATTGCTAAGGCTGCCTGAGCCAATTAACGATGGCGTAGACAGCGGATTTATTTGAGTTTTGTTGCGGTCTAGCGAGACGTCCGCTGGTTTACTTTGCTTGGCAGATGATAGGCGATATAAGCCCACATATCAGTGCGGCCTTGGCATAAATTCAATCTGCATGAGGCGATAATGCAAGCTTATTTGTGTAAGTAAGACCCAAATCCTTTATCGTAGATCGTTCTAACAGTGGACTATTTTGGAAGATAATGGGTCCAGGAAGCCCTGCGGGACCAAAACACATGAAACTACATTCGGATGGAGAAAATTCCATCTGCCAAGTGGCGCTCCAACTTGAGAGGGTACGCAAGTCTGCGTTAACTTGATCAACGCAACTTCTGGCCGTGTCCTTAGAAAGTGAGTAAATACACTTAATATCATCAGCATAAATGAAATTTTCTAAATTATTTAGCACTGTGGACATATCATGTATGTAAGGAATGAAGAGGAGGGTACCTAAAGCCATGCCTTGAAAAAAGCCACCCGCGAAAGGCTTAGGCATCGAGTAGCTATGGCCTACTTAGACCTTCTGGCTGCGGTTAGACAGGTAGGAGGCAATGAAATCGAGGAGAGGAGGCCTAGTGCCAAGGGCTCCCAGTTTCATTAAAAGGCGCCTATGCGGCACCTTGTCGAAAGCTTTACTTAGGTCAAAGTAAATCACGATGACTGATTGCTGTTCATTAGGAAGTGAAGTAACCAGGTTAAGGAATGCCAAGTGGCAGGATTCACATGATCTTCCAGGTAGAAATCCATGCTGTTAGGCGTTTGATAATTTATTTTCTACACAAAATCGAGAATTTGATTAAAAATGATCTTTTCCAGAAGTTTGGCTAGGGCCGGGGTTTTATGAACACCTCGGTAGTTATTTACGTCCGAACGAGATCCTGACTTGAGGACTGGAATAATAATAGATGTCTTCCATGAGTCAGGAAAAAAACTGCTTGGAAGATAAACTGAGGATAGATGACTAAGCAATCGGAGGCCGTCAGTTTCCGAGTAATGCGAGTTTTTTAGACGAATAATGCGCTTACGAATTACTTCGATGGAGAAATCTATGGTACTGATAGTATTGACTGGGCATGGCTGAAACGACGGGACCGGTTCAGATTTCGTCTTAAGGTGCTTTGCAAAGAATGCATTGAACAGTTCAACCTTGTCAGACATATCTTGCGCAAAGGTTTTATTTTCATTTAGTAAAGGGGGATTTCGTGACGTCGTTTAGCGGAGGACCGACGGTGGAACAGTTGGGCAATAGATTTTGCAGAGTTTAACTTGCTGATTGCCCAAGATTACCTCTGTTTTTCACGTGAAAGACGAATTTTGGACGCTTATTTGAAAATCTTTGCAATTCTTAGGTTGATTGACAACAGTTCAGTGACCAATCAATTTCGGGAAAGTTGAAATCCGCAGTGATAACTTGAGCATCAAATGCGGACTCTGAAATCAGCCTAAATATTTCGCAAAAGCTTTTCATCATCTTCCGATGATGAGTTAGGGGGACTTTAAATGCATCCGATAATCGCCTTTTGACGGGGAGACAGGATAAGGATGCAAATCAGTAATAGCCCGAGAATGTCTCAGCATCTAGGTCGAACGGGAAATGCTTAAAATAGCTTTAATATAGGGAAGTTAACTGCCACCACGCTTACAAGGGCGGTCTTGATGGTAGAAATCATACTTGTCTCTTATGAGTAAAGCATCAGACATTAGTGGATGGGTCCACGACTCGGTAACGCATATAAAATCTTGCTTCAGCTCAAACGCAATGGCTTTCAGTTAAGTCATCTTATGTATAAAAGATCTTCTATTAAGCAAGATGATATCTAATGTAGATCGTGTCATTGAACTAGGGATATCTTTATGAATGAATAAAAATTTGGCGGTGAGTAATTGGGTTGGAAGTTTGGAGAATAGCCGTCAACTGGAGCAGGACAATCAACATACTGCCAGGTTATTGTGCTCTTAAATGAGCACGATGTGTTCCACACTCAACCGGCTTCAAACCGGTCGTCCCTCTGCAAGCCGCAATCGTTCTAACTCAAAAGAGCGTGCAAACGACAAGGTCTGCTGGTACCACCGAACATTCTGCCCGGATGCTATTAAATGCGTCCCGCCTTGTTCTTATGCTAGACGTTCACGTTCGGGAAACGGCGCCGCCAGCCAGTAATGGCGACGACTGGTGCTGGCCACTCGCGACACAGTCGCCTGTTTTAAGGGACCGACAAGTCCACAGGGTTCCGTTTCTTGATCGATACAGGCGCAGAGGTTAGCGTTTTACCACCCCGTCGTCGTCATCATCTCCAGCCATCGCAGTTTACACTGCAGGCTGCGAACAACACTTCTGTCGCCACGTTCGGTCAACGGTATCTGACGTTAGACCTCGGGCTGCGTCGCCACTTCCAATGGGTCTTCATCCAGGCCGACGTCCAGTCGACGATCATTGGAGCGGATTTCCTGTCACACTTCGGCCTCACAGTTGACCTTAAACATCAGAAGTTGCTAGATCCTACCACTCAGCTGTTTACTGTCGGGAGAGTTTCGCGTGAGCCTTCCGCTGGAATCCACTTGGCTGTGCCAAGCCCACCATTTTGCGACATCCTGAGGGATTATCCTTCCCTTTTTAAGCCCTGTCAGTTCACGGAACAGGTTCAACACGCCGTCCGCCACCATATCACTACCACCGGCAGACCGGTCCATGCTCATCCACGTAGGCCTAATCCTGAGAAGCTGAAAATCGCGAAGAATGAATTCGAGCGCATGTTGAATTTGGGGATTATCCCTCCTTCGTCCAGTCCATGGGCTTCACCCCTGCACATGGTTCCCAAAAAGACATCCGATAATTGGTGTCCATGCGGTGATTATCACGCTCTCAATCGAGCTACAGTCCCGGACCGGTACCCGATTCCCCATATTCATGGCTGGAAAGCCGATTTTTCCAAGATTGACCTCGTGCGAGCATATCACTAAATACCGGTCGTGGAGGAGGATATCCCTAAAACCGCCGTCATGACCCCATTCGGCCTTTTTGAATTCCTTCGCATGCCTTTCGGCATGGATGCAAAGCAGTAATTGCCCAAGAATGACTCAGCATCTAGGTCAAACGGGAAATGCTTAAAATATCTTTTATATAGAGAAGACAACCGCCACCACGCTAACTAGGGCGGTCTTGACGGTAGAAATCATTCTCGTCTCTCATGAGTAAAGCATCAGAAATTAGTGGATGGGTCCACGACTCTGTGATGCATATAACATCTGGCTTCAGCTCGAACGCAATAGCTTTAAGTTGAGCCATCTTATTTAAAACAGATTTTGCATTAAACAAGATGATATCAAGTGTAGCTTGAGCAATCGAACTAGGGTTTTCTTTATTTAGTAATAAAAATTAGGAGGTGGGTATTTGAATTGGAAGTTTGGAGAATAGCCACCAACTGGATCAGGACAAGTGGCATTAGAAGGCTGGGGGGATAGCTAGAAGCTGCAGGTAGATAGCTTTGTGAGAGCGATGGGCCATAGGGGATAGTGCCGTCGTGAGCTTGCTGATAGTTACCGGGAAATTGGGAAAACCAAGACGGGAAATAGAGGTTAGTGGGCAATGTTAGGAAACTATGACGATTAAGCGGTGGAAACTCTGGCCCAGTAGGATAATTTTGATAAGTAGGGATACCTATATGTTTGTTATCTTCCTATCGTATAGGCTAAATTTGTGTTTGGAAAGGCTGCATGCTCGCGGTTGAGTTCTGGATCCCACCCTTTCAATGACCTGAATTGGGTGATTTAATAGAAGGTTTGGGAGGACTCTGATCGAGTATCGAAGCTGTTGGTCTACCTGACGGAGAGGGTATTTCGGAATTTCTAGGAGGGCTACCAGAATTACTAGCTTTGGCAACTTGGAAGCATCTAAGTTGGAAGTAAACGGGGGTTTCTGATGAGCTGAGGGGGATGAGACAGTTGCTGTAGTGGGGAGCAGTAAGCTAGGTTTGCCAGGAATAAGAGTACATGGGTCGCTAGGCTTCCTTGGGCTACGACCAGGAACTTGAGCCGGTTGTGGTTAATTAACAATTTATTAGGAAAAGTTGACGCTATTCTTCGCTTTATTGGAGTGAGATCATTAGAGATGAAAAACTAATGTTCCACCGATATTTGGAAACAAGCTCTTGCTGTCTAAAATGGCGTCTATTTCAATGGGTGAAAAAAGCTTGACTAAATTGGATGGGTTTTGCTGCGAGATGACAGTCTAATAGCCTCTGCTATTTAATAGCTAAATCCACAGGAGTAGAGGATGCATGCATTGCAACGTCCATTGGCAAAATTGATTTCGGAACGTTTTTCAGAATAAAATTGTACGTCCTTTTTTGTCTATCCTGTGTATCACTAGCGACTAAATTAAGGAGAGTATCTAGACGTTTGCATTCCAGAGAGGAAACTGCAGAGACATTCCCATCAAATAGGGTACCAAGGATTGAGACAACTGACCCAAATTTCAACATAAACTCGCTGCAATTTTTCATTGCAGACAAATCTATTTGCTCGGCGATCAGATCAGGCTGAATACTGATATCAGGCTAAAGACTGATATCGGTAATGATGTTTGCCTTTCGCAGACGCCACTTGTGTCTGGAATTCTGAGGCTTCCTACTGAATGAAAGTGTCGCCTTCATACTTTTCGAAGCATCAAGTAGATTTATCACGAAAACAGTCAGGAATTCAGAATAAAGTAACTGTTTAAGCTTATATAAGTTGCTGAAAGCAACACGGATGGTTAACAGAATGCTGGGTAAACAAGCAGAGACCAAACCAGCAAAATGAATGAAAGCAAATTTTTCAAGCGTAAGGACTGGTACTTACGGATAATTTATTTAAGAAAACGAAAGACTAATAGTCGTATCTTCTCTTAGATACATCGATTTATATAAGACGGATGACTTGGCTGAACTTTCGAAACCAGCGCTCGACCTTGAGCCATTTTATTTATTACCGACCTGGTATTAAGCACTATGACGTCTAGTGTGTTTTAATGGCGGGACTATGGCTATCGTTATTCATAAAAATGAATTTGGATGTGAGTACATAAATTGTAGGCCGTTATTATTTGGAAGAATAAGTTATGACATGTATGGAGCTATTTGCATATGTGTAGCCACTACCGGATGGCTGATTAGGTCTGAGATGTCTAGGGACCTCACTTTCTGGCAAGGGAAAATGAGGAGAGGATAAAGCAAAATAAGCTTCTGGGCCAGTTGGGAGGAATGGGGGAGGCTAGAAGGCATGTAAAAGTTTGTGGGTTTGGGTTGATGCGGGTGGGTAAAGGAAGTGATAGGGGGAAACGGTGACATAAAATTAGTGTTGGGACCATTTGCGTAGGGACTAGTGGTCTATATCAGTGAGTCTCCGGTACGGCAACTGTGATTATGTTTAAAACTATACCAGTTTGGGTAACTGCTGTACAAATTAGATTTTTCGTGGTTCAGGCCCGACGTGTTCGATAAAGTATTATACGGGGGAATAATATGACTCGCATGGTCAAGGGAGGAGCTAGGTTGTGGTGGGGAAGCGCTCGGTCTAAACGAATTTCAACGGTGTTGGCGACATTATTGATGAGCTTGTTGCAAAGTTAAAGGCAACGGAAATTATACATCGTTGGACAGAGAAGGTATTGAGACAATATCGTAATCGCAGTAGATGGTGGAGCGGCGGGGCATGTAGGTCCCGACATCGAGAGGGATAGGCTAACTGGCGCACTTTTGTTTATGGGCCTCTGACTATACATTCGGGAGGCAGGGATAGTAGGTTTACTGACGTTAACGGGACGTTAGTGGGTGTATTACCAGATATCCGGGATGGAGGATTAGCGTGTGCTTTGAACCTATCGGGACTACGACCAGACTTATGAGCAGTAGGCGGAGAAGTCATTGGTCTATTTGACTGGACAGCCACATTTCTTTGCATCATTGCTGTGAGATCTCGGCAGAGGATCTTTTGGTCATTTCCAAATATCGAGAAGTGCGACCCTGATGAGCAAAAATTGAGCCCACCTCAATCGATGAAAGCCGTTTTTTATAGGATGGGTGGATTCTTTCTACGCGATTGGAGGCACTTTGCTGCCGCAATTTTGTAGTTGAACCCACCCGAGCATAGAAAATCTCTTGCAATATTAAAAGGGCGACCAAGTATGGAGGCGTTTTTAAGTATAAAGTTAAAGTTTCTTTTTTGTGCATCAAAATTTTCCGTGCTTATTAGATTGACGAGATAGTCTAGCTTTTTACAGTCTTGGGAAGGTAATCAGATAACTTTCCTTCAAAGAGGTTCCCTGGTATTGACAAAACAGATCCAAACTTCATCATTAAGTCATAAGAGTTTTTTAATGCAGATAAATCAAGTTGCTTAGCCTTGAAAATGGGCTGCATGTTAACGTTAAGGCTTTGACAACTAGGTTTGCTCAGGCACCGCTTGCGTCTGGGGCAGATAACCTACGATGAGCTGAAATTTTTGTTCTCATATTGTGATGGAAATATGATTTAAATGTAAAAGGTCTTGAAAAACTCAGCCTATAGGATTTTACTGCAGCTGGTTTTATAAACACTGAAAAATTGCTTAAAAAACTGTATTAATTATTGCGTTCAATCCGTCGTCTGTGTTGAAGCACCGGCGCCATACCAGCATATCGTCACGTTACTGCGCTCCTCTATCTGCATCTGGAACAGCCAACTGTAGGCGCCATAGGCTGCTATTGACCAAGCAGTTAATCGAGTGGCAACAGCCTCACACTCGCATGACGTTTTCGAATTGTTGCCTACCCCACACCAGCAGACAGACGTGCGTGCAAGGCTGGAGCCGGCCGCACGTCGGGGCTTCAGCCCACCACTGCGTTCCTGTATACAATAAAAAAATAAAAATGGTCTCGCCTCTACACTTTCCATGCGGTAATGAGCGTGATAACCATAGTGCTCTGAGCAAATTGACAGCTTAGAATCCTACAAATTGGCAACCCCGGCCTGATCAAATCGCAACCTCCTGACGCGCCTGAATACCAGTGACAAACAAATTCCCGCTCTCCTGCATCTACTTCTTTTTCCTGTCTCACTCCTGTGCCCACCGTTACGAAAACGGATTTTTTATATTTCATGACGAATGAAGCCAGATTCAGTTACGGACTCGCAACCTTATAGTTAAAGTAGTCCTTCAACAGCACAAACACCTTATGTCTTCACACCTCTTGGACGCTTATATTCAACATCACCGGCATACTTGGAAAAGATTTTTCCCAGATATGCAACCCCTTCCCTGTCTAACTGTGTCCACTATCAGTCCCAAGATATCTAACCAACCCCTGTGGCTGAAAGGAAATCTAAAAGGAGAGATCAGAAAAAAAAGAAAGCTTTGGAAGAAGTTGTGGTGAAACTGAACTGCCCATTTGTTTTACCAAGTTAAAGATGCCTTGCATAGACTGACACAACTTTTAAATAACTTTGAACAAGCACGTGCTTTTATCCACAAGCAACTTTGTTCTAATTTACTCGTTTGTAACCGTTAGGATAGTCCTATTTCAGTGGACCCGTTCATGTTTGGCTTTTCAAAAGGCCAAGATCGGGTGACACAACAAAGCACCAATTGGCAAATTTCTTGCACCCGATACACGTTTTGCACATGTCCATATCGATTTGGTGGTTCCTTTGCCAACACCGCGCGGTTGCAACTATTTACTTACTGCCATTGACCGATTCACTCATTGGCCTATTGCAAACCCCATAAACGATATAACCGCAGATTCGTTTGCTCACGCCTTCTTGGAACACTGGATCACTCATTATGGCGTCTCCTCAACTATTACCACCGATCGAGGCCAACAGTTCGAATATAGACTTTTTAACAGCCTTACCGACTCACTCGGATGTTCCCGCATACGCACGACAGCCTACCACCCCTCATCAAATGGCTGAGTTGAACGTTTCCATCGTCAACTCAAAGCCTCGCTCCGAGCTCACGACAATCCTTCCCATTGAAGCGAACATATTCCTTTGGTCATACTTAACGTTCGTACTGCCCTCAAGCCGGACTTGGAGTGCTCCTCTACCGAGCTTGTTTACGGTACTACCCTACGGATCCCCGGCGAATTTTTCGGGCACTCTCAAAGCTCAGCCGATCTGGATTCCTCGGATTATGTGAAAAGACTGCGCCAAGCCATGTCCCATCTGCGTACAATTCCTCCACGTATTTCAACAAGTAAGTCATACATCAACCCTAACTTACTAACATGTGCCTTTCTATTTGTTCGCATAGATAGTGTTCGCCGACCATTACAACAACCCTACGACGGACCATATAAGGTACTATCTCGCGCGGGCAAGCATTTTACGATTGCTCGGGACAGCCGCACCGACGTGGTTTCAGTCGATCGTCTGAAGGTGGCTTATACCCATCCTCCTTCGACAGCCTCAACTGAACAACCACCACCCGGCATATTGCCAATGCATTTATCCACGACTCCACATACACGTGCCAATCCAGCACTTTCCTCCACCACAAATCCCCCTCTCCTGACACGCAGCGGACGTCATGTCCGGTTCCCCGACCATAACCAACTTATAACACATGCTTAACGCTCCCATATTATTAACACATTAACATTTTCTTTTCCTGAACTCCGTTCTACTAGAAAGGGGAGTATTGTAGAGTTCGGGTGGTTTCAACTACAAAATTGCGGAAGTAAAGCGCCTTCAATCGCGTAGCAAAAACCTGCCCATCCTACTTAAATTGTTTTGACCGATCGAAGTGGACTCAATCTTTGCTCAACGAGGTCGCATTTCCCGATATTTAGAAATGACTAAAAGTTCCCTCTGTCGAGATTTTACAGCGATGGAGCGAAGAAATTCGGCTCTCCAGTCCAATAGACCAATGACTTCTCAGCATACTTTTCTTAAATCTGTTCATTGTCCCGATAAAGTAAATGCACTCGCATATCCTCCACCCCATATATCTGGTCATACACACACTCACATCAGTACACCCGTTATCCCTGCCTCCCAGATGTCTATTCATAGTCCCGTAACCATCAGTACACCTGCTATCCCTATCTCCCGAATGTCTAGTCATTGGCACATAAACATCAGTGCCCATCCCTCTTGATGTCGGGACCGTCAAGCCCCACCGCTCCATCATGTACTACGATTAAAACTAGTCTAAATTCATTCTCTGTCCGACGATCGATAAATTCTGCTGCCTGTAACTCGGCAACAAGCTCATCAAGAATGTCGCCAACACCGTCAAAAGCGTTTAGGCTGAGCGCTTCATCACCACAACCTAGCTTCTACCTTGACCGTGGGAGTCATATTATTGCCCCGTATAATGCGTTATTGAACGCGCTGGGCCCGAACCATGAAAAATTTAATCTGCAAGGCAGTAACCCAAACTGGTAGAGTTTTAACTCTAATCGGAGTTGCCGTACAGGACATTCACTGATTAAGACCACAAGCCTTACGCGAGCGACCATAACACTAATTTTATGTCATCATTCCCCCCTATCAATTCCTTTACCCATCCTCTACCATCCAAACTTAAAAATTTTACATGCCTTCTCGCCTCCCCCCACTCCTCCTTAATGCCCCAGAAGCTTATTTTGGTTTATCCTCTCCTCATTTTTTCCCTGCCTGAAAAGCGAAGCCCCTAGATATATCAAACCTTATCAGCCATCCATTGTTGGCTACCCGTATGCTTACAGCTCCATACCCGTCAGTACTTATTCCACAAATAATAACTGCCTACAGTTTGCCTATCCACCTTCAAATTCTTTTTTATGAATAATGATAGCCATAGTTTTGCCACTCAAAACACACTTGATGTCATATTGCTTAAAGCCAGGTCTGTTATAAATAAAATGGCTCAACTGCGGGCTATTGCTTTTGAGACGATGCCCGATGTTATATGCATAACAGAATCTTGGACCCATGCAATCATTTCTGACTCTTCCCTTATCATAGACGAGTATGATCTCCATCGTCAAAATCGCATTAATAAGCGTGGTAGTGGTTGTCTTCTCTATATTAGAACGTCATTTAGGCACTTTCCGTTTTATCTAAATAGCACGTCCTTCTCTGGAAATTACTGTTTCGCTTTTATTACCCTGTCGCCCCGCCAAAAGGCGATTTTCGGATGTGTTTATAATCCTCCTAACTCTTCGTCTGAAGAAGATGCACATTTGTGTGAAATATTCAAGTTGATTTCAGAATCCTCTTTTGAAGTTAAAATTATTGCTGGAGATTTTAATTTTCCTGAAATCGACTGGCTTTCAAACTATTGTCCACCAAGATTTCAGCCTTTCCTAGATACCATTAATGTTTCTAACTGGTCTCAACTGGTTGGTTCCCCAACACGGCAGAATCATATCCTAGATCTGATTTTCAAAAATGGTTGTGCCCCTTGCTTCGTTGATTTTTAACAGGATATCTTCCAAAGTGATCACACATTAATTCACTGTTGCCTTCCGCTTCCTTCTATGGAAAAGGCTAGTGCTAGTCGTACCTATCATGCGTATGACCTCGCAGATATTAGCTCAATCAACAATTTTCTTGACTCATTAGATTTGCAGAGCCTCTACTCCATTAACGACGCTGCATATCTTTCTGAACTCATGTCGGTCGTTTCTAATAAAATGCTGGAATTGGAACCCACTAAAATTGCGAAACCCTACACACCAGAATCGACCGTCCTTCATTTTCTTTTGCCCCGACTAAAGAAATTGATGAGACAGCTGAAAGATCGATCTACTAGTTCAATGTGTCTGTGCATCTAAGGACCGCAGAGATCTTCGAATTAGCGTCAAAGATTCGTCTTGCGCGTGACCAACACAGGGAATCTTGCGCCCTGAATGAGTTAAACTCTGCAAAATCGGTTGCACAACTGTTTCGTCGTAGGTCCTCTGCATAACGAGAAATTGAAATACCCCCATTGCTTAATGAATATAAAACATTGGTACTAGATGAGGCTGAAAAGGCTGAATTATTCAATGCTTTCTTTGCAAAGCACTTAACGATAGAATCCGAACTGGTCCCGTTGTTTAAACCATACTCATACAATACTCTCGAGAACATTGATTTCTCCATAGAATTAATTTGTAAGCATATGCTTCGTCTAAAATACTCACACTCTTCCGAAACTGATTGTATCCCTGATTCATTTATCGAAATAGTGTCGACATTTCGCAAATTACAAAGCCATATATCTTATGTCTATCTCTTTAATGGTTTCCTTCCTGAAACTTGGAAGCCATCTATTATTCTTCCAGTCTTTAAATCAGGATCTCGTTCTGACATAAATAACTACCGCGGTGTTCAAATTCTTGATTTTTGCCCAAAAAATAAGCTCTTAAGCGACTCACAGCATGGTTTTCTACCGGGGCGATCATGCAAAACGTGTCACTTAGCTTTTTTTAACCAATTCACTTCCCTCCGTAAGGAGAGGCAATCCGTGGGTGTTATCTAATTTGACCTGAACAAACCTTAGTATTTCAAAATAGTCCACTTTTAGAATGATCCATTATAATAGGCTTAGGTCTAAGCTACACAAATAAACCAGCATTGTCACTGCATGCGGATCGAATATCTGTGAAGGCTGCACAGATATGTGGTTTTATAGCACACAATTTCTTCTTGCCGGAAATTCAGTTAAATCTTTATCGCGTGTATGTTCTACTCATCCTAGAATATTGCTGTCCCCTCTTTGGTCTAGTGAATGCTTCTGACCGTGGTTAGATTGAAAATTTACAGAGGGTATTAACTCGCAAAATATTCGCTCTTCCTCGATCCACTATTTCTTATACGGAGAGATGTCAGTTAGCAAACATGACATTTCTTTGGGCCAAAAGACTCTAAGCGGGCCTCTGTTTCCTCTTTCGCGTTTACTCTACCCCTAACCTTCCACGAATCAACGCTCTCATTCCCGCTGACAGACCTTATGCCAATCGTAATTCGTCCAGGTCGTCAAGGTCAAGGCCAAGGCGCGCAACTTATCTTTCAAAGCTAAGTAAAATAGATATTTTATCAGATTTCGTCGTTACTTGCTGAATTTACTAGCTTAATTGCTGTTATTTATTTGTATGTCTAACCCTTTAGCAACTGCACATACCGGTATTTGTCTTTTTTACCGATAGGTCAAAATATACATTTTTATACTGTTTCACCGACATAGCCTCATTCTAGTTCCGGTAGATTCACGTAAAAAGCAACTAATCTATTGCGTAAATACTGAATAATATCTAAAAATTTGTTACTTTCTCAATTTCCAGCAAGAAATAGTTTGTATTACTCTATATACCATACGAGATAATTTTCACCCTGCGTAGCCTCTTCGGTAATTCAAATTTTCTGTCGCAATTTTGTGCATAACTTTGCTAAGAACATATCCTATCACTCACTTTCTATTCAATATGATACCCAAGCCACAACTGAGACGTAAATTAACCCGGAATACCAATTCTCCTAACGATAAACCCATCTTAAGCATGAAGAAACTTGATCTTGATGCTTTAGACAACTTTAGTAAGCTTTATAACCAATATGCTTGCCTGTTTACGGTCCTTGGTGCCATCTTTGATGGAAAGGTATCTACGCTCACTTCTCAGCAATGTGAGAAACTAGAGCCTTTCGTCAATATGGTGTCTACTGAGACCCGTGATCGGCAAAAAAGTTGCAAAAAAGTTGCAGAAGCTAAAAGACTCTCATCCCGAAGTAAAAACCCGCCGATTCTCGTAAAACTTTTTTCGGCGATAGAAGTAGACCTTATATTCTCTCAACATGAGCGGTCAGCCAACTTTTTAAGGGAAAATAAACTTAACATATGCAGGGGTAAAACGCCAATGGAGCGTCGGGTTTTAGCTAAAGTAGCAAATGAGAACACTGGCTCCGGTTCAACAAAACCAAAAGTTGTATCTGAGGCCGGCCCTCCCGCTCAGGTAAGCCCACATCCCTCTGGATCAATGTCAGTTTCCCCTGATACTTCTCCCATTCACCTTACTCGTGATTCGAGTGAGATTGTAGCCTCGTCAAGTCGTTCTCCTTCTAAGCCAACCACGTCTGAGATAGCTTTAAATTCCGATAAACCTAAGAACGCCCCTAGTAAATCTACGTCAGTTTTCAAATTCGGCAATATGATTACCGATAGTAACTCAGTATCTAACAAAGACCCAACTGCTCAAGCTAGCGCTTTTCCTATCCCCAAATCTCATTAACATTCCCAAATAATTCAGCCAGCTTATAAAATTAACCGTTTTTCAAAACCAGTCATGCAATTTTCGAAGGCCAATATTCCGTCAAATTTTGATATAATGCCTCAAAATCCTATATTGATGCCCCCTCCTGGTTTTCCCATGCCACACTTTAGCCGCTCTTTCTATGGAGCCCCCTCTAATATGCCCTTCTACAATATGCACAGTTCATTTGATAATAATTACTTAAAAAACTATAGACCAGGGCCAATTTGCTTTCCACCTTTTGTTACTCCCATGCCGTTTCCCTTTCCGCCACCAAGTTTTCCTTTTTTATAAATACTGACGAGCGTAACCTGAATCTGAAGGATACGCTCAGTATAGTCTCACTCAATGCGAGATCAGTTGTTAATAAGATGACAGAACTTAAAACAGTAGCATTTGAGCTTGATCCAGATGTGCTCTGTGTCCAGAATCTTGGACACACTCTTATTTCTGACTCGACACTCGCCATAGATAATTATAGTTTGTACCGACAAGACCGCATTGAAAAGCGTGGCGGTGGTTGCCTTCTTTATATTAAATCATCCTTTGTACATTTCCCGTATCACCTGAGCATTTCGTCATTTTCTGGAAATTTTTGTCTGATTTCAGTCATCCTGCCACACAATAAAAAAGCGATAATTGGGTGTGTCTACAATCCTCCCAGTAAATCAAGTAATAATAATAGTAATAATTTGTATATTTAAGGCCCAAGGGGCCCTGTCGTTACAAACTTAGTGCTATCGTGAAAATAAAAATAATAATGATAAACAGTGAACTCTTATAAATAATTGTCATCGGCAGTAAAAAAAACTCCTAGATCGGTGGATGAGTTCAGCGGGCCACCGAGTTCAAAAAACTTTAGGAGAAAAAACTGCCTTAATAGGTAAAAGGGTTTGATGTGGTTAGTTTGGGACCTGATGTTGAGGGTTCGGGACGTTTATGGTCATGGGAAAAAATAATATATCGTTGAGTTAAGAAGGGGTCATCCGGAAGGCAGGAGAAGGCTGTAGAAGTCAAGGCAACATCATCGAGTTGCGACCCACCAGATTCCAGAGCCAATCGCGAAGACCACAGCGAAGGTTGCAAAAACGGAGAAGAATTCGCAGTCCTTGGAAGTGATGCTTGACTCTGCAGAGGGAAAAGCAAACATATTAAGAAACCATTTTAGTATCCTGGGAAGAGCTTCAAATGCCAGGAGGACCCTTTTCAAAATCTACAACTTGTGTGTTTGGAAAGGAAACAGACTGTAACGACTTTATTTCCTCTAAATTTAAACGCTTATATAATTTGCCTTTAAAAATCGACAGTGTAGAAGACAGTCTAATATCGAGAGGAAGGTTGTTCCAAATAAAAGCATATTTGGAGGTAAAAAAGCGAGAACGGTTAGATGTGGAGCTACGAGGTGGTACAATTATCATGGAAGAGTTACGAGTGGCGTAAGGTCGGTCTACTGGAAGGAGAGCGTTAATTTGTGGGAGATTAGGACTATTGTTAACGCGAAACAGAAAGCATAGACCAGCTTCGAGTCTTCTTATCCAAAGAAATTTCATGTTTGCTAATTGACATCTATCTGTATAACACATACCAGACCCAGAAACAGAAAATATTTTACGAGTGAAAACTCGCTGAACCTTTTCAATCTTACTGCGGTCATGCTGGGTCATGAGGCCAAAAAGTGGGCAGCAGTATTCTAGTATTGGAAGAACAAACATGCGGTATAGTTTTAACTTCATTTCTGGAAGGAAAAAGTTATGCGATATAAACCCACATATCTGTGCGGCCTTGGCAGAAATTCGATCTGCATGAGGTGATAATGCAAGCTTATTCACGTAAGTAAGACCCAAATCCTTTGTCGTAGATCTTTCTAACAGTGGACTATTTTGGAAGATAATGGGTCCAGGAAGCCTTGCGGGACCAAAACTCAAGAAACTACATTTTGATGGAGAAAACTCCATCTGCCATGTTGCGCTCCAACTTGAGAGAGTACGCAAGTCTGCGTTAACTTTATCAACACAAGTACTGGCCGTGTCCTTAGAAAATGAGTAAATACACTTAAGGTTATCAGCATAAATGAAATTTTCCGAATTATTTAGCACTGTTGAAATTTCATTGATGTAAAGAATGAAAAGGAGGGGACCTAAAACCGTGCCTTGTAATACACCACTCGTGATCGGCTGAGGCATCGAGTAGCTATTGCCTACTAAGACCTTCTGGCTGCGGTTAGACAGGTAGGAGGCAATGAAATCGAGGAGGGGAGGCCTGATGCCTAGGGCTTCCAGTTTCACTAAAAGGCGCCTATGAGGCACCTTGTCAAAAGCTTTACTAAGGTCAAAGTAAATGTAATGTAATGTAGTGCAGTAATGTAGTGTAGTTATGTAATGCAGCTGTGTGAAATGTTTGAAAATGTTGCAGAGACTCAATTCGATGTCAGAATAATTATAGGTGATTTGAATCTGCCAGACATTGACTGGCATGCAAATACCTGTCCACCAAGATTTCAGAAATTGTTTGACACTATTAGCTTTTCAAACATGTCACAACTGGTCAGTTCAGTGACCAGAAATGACAACATATAAGATTTAATTTTTACAAATGATGTCCACCCTCTTTTTATGAATTTTCATCGTGATAATTTCAATAGTGACCATGCCTTAATTCGCTGTTGTTTTCCAGTCTCTCTTTCTAAAACGCCCGATGTAAAATGCAATAACCTCGACTTGGTAACGTGAACCATGAATTAGTAAATGATTTCGTAAGTACCCTAGATTGGCATAACATATTTTCAACTAACGATCCCTTCTTCTTCTAGGACCTATTGCAAAACCTTACAGAAAATATTCAGGCTCTTACCCCACTTAAGATTTTTAAATCAAATTTAGCTACTTCTACTGTGCCAAATTTTCTCCAAAATAGACTTAAGAAATTACAAAAAAACTTAAGGATACGTCTAATAGCTCTTTATTAGTTCACTTTAGAATAGCGCAAATATTTGAATTAGCGCTTAAAATAAGGCTTGCACGAGATATGCGTAGAGAGGCCACAGCATTAAGTGATGCGAATTCTTCCAGATCAGTTGCTCAAGTCTTCCGTCTTCGGTCGTCGGCTAAGCTTCAGAAAGTCATTCCACCCTAACTCAATGGCAACAATCATTTTGTTACAGAGGATTTGGAGAAAGCAGCATTGCTAAATTCATTTTTCGCCAAGTTCTTTACCATCGAAACTAGCCCCACTCCAGTAATTCCCCTGATGTGTGATTCAAATCTCAGTACCGTTAATTTCTCACCTGCTTGTATTCAAAAAGAAATAAGTCTTCTTAAAAATTCACATTCGGTAGGAACTGATAACATTCCAAACTCACTCATCAAACAATTAGGAGATTTCCCACCCTTACTGAGTAAGTTATTTTCAGTGTTTCTTGAGAATGGCTTTTTCCCGGACTACTGGAAAACTTCTATTATAATTCACGTATTTAAATCTGGTTCCCGATCAAATATTCACAATTATCGCGGTGTTCATAAAACGCCCTCTCTGGCTAAACTCTTTGAAAAACTAATTGCCAAAAAATTACAGATTTCTGCATAAAAAATAACATTCTCAGCTCCTCATAGCATGTCTTTTTACCGGACCGATCTTGTGAAACATGCCACATGTCTTTTCTAAATCTACTTACTTCTCTCCGTAATGATCATCTATCTGTGGTAGTTATCTATTTTGACCTTAGTAAAGCATTTGATAAAGTTCCTCACAGGAGGCTCCTAGCCAAACTAGAGGCTAAAGGATTTCGTAGTCCTCTTACTGACTTCATCAGATCTTATCTTTCAAATTGACAACAAAAGGTTTTAGTGGGATCCTCATACTCTAATCCTACCGCAATTTTGAGTGGTGTCCTTCAAGGTACCGTGCTAGGTCCTCTGCTCTTTTTGCTTTACATAAATGATATCTCATTGAGTGTTAAACACTCCCAATCTTATATTTATGCAGATGATCTCAAGTGTGTTTACTCCTTCTCTAACTCTATGGCCGCGAGATGCTTAGAACAAATTCATTCTGATCTGCACGCTCTTTTGGCGTGAAGCTCAACATGAAAGATGGAGTTCTCACCTTCTTAGTGCCGATGCATGTGCTTTGGGCCTGAAAGGCTGCCGAAACCTGCTATTTTTCAAGGTTACCCAATGACTGAATGTTCCAGTATCAAGGACCTAAGATTAAGCTACACCAATACATTAGACCTTTCTCCTCACGCCGATAGAATTACAGCCAAAGCCGCGCAGAGTTGCGGCTTTATCTCTTATAATTTATATCTTCCTGAAATGAAATTAAGACTTTATCGTATGTTCGTGCTCCCCATCTTAGAATACTGTTGCCCCTTTTTCGGTCTCATGAATGAAGGTAGCCGTTCAAAAATTGAACAAATTCAAAAAAATTTCACACGAAAATGGCTGTATCCGACAGCTTCCAATACTTGTTACTCAAATAGATGTCAATTAACAAAACTAAGGTTCCTTTGGGTCAGGAGATTGGAAGCAGGCTTTTGTCTCCTTTTTCGGCTTAATAATAGCACAAATTTACCCAGGACTTCTGTCATTACCCCCGTCAGCCGTCCCTACAACCTAAGAAACTCGGCACCTGTTATACCCCCTCCTGCATCTTCCTCATGTAAACGCTCTTTGTTTTTTGCTTCCAGATATAGCTTTCTTTGGAATAACTTGCCAATCGAAATAAGGTCGTTAACTAGACTGTCTGCTTTCAAACAGAGACTGAACATTTTTCTTAACACTGACTCTATTAACCTTCTATTCTCCCTATCTTTTCCGAGCAGCTTTCCCCATGACTCCGAAAAAGGACCATTGGGAATTTAGGAGATCCGCTTGAAACTATTCTCTCTGCCTCGTGTCCCCCGAGAACCTAGATGTTTCCATTAACCACCGCTGAATCACACGAAGCCACGCAGAAGTACTCAGTCTAAAATGCGGCAGTTTCGTTGAATACTCGCCTTCATCAGAGCACATACACCTATTTCTGCTCTACTACTATCTTCCTTAGCAGTTTTTTTCTCTTGCACACTTTTTGAACATGGAGGCCCGTTGAACACTGTCTCCATTTTCACTGTAAGAGTTTTTTTAACTGCCATAATTTTTCGTTACCTGCAAAACATTGCTTAATGTTGCCCCAAAAGGACAATTTCTGCTGACATTATTACGACTTTCTACGTCTACTTGCACATATTGTCAAATTAGTTTTTTATTTTTATTTTTTTCGAAATTAACTTTGTATAGATAGTGCCGTACTGGCGCTGAAAAATATAAATTCCGAATAATTGCACCCCCATTTAGCTCCACTTCTAACCATTCTCACTTCTTTGCCTCCAAAAATGCCTTTCTCTGGAATAATATTCCCCTTGAAATTAGGCTGTCGTCTAACTTAGCAGTTTTTAAAGGCAAATTACGTAAACACTTAACTTCGGAAGATATAAAGTCCTTGTTGTCCATCTCCTTCCCAAACACACAGCTTTTGGACTTTGAAAAGGGTGCCCCTGGTATCTGAGGTGGTTATGTGTATGAAAGATTGTTTTCCATATATGTATATTTCTTCCTCTATTGAGTGATATTTGCAACGATGTTTCGTCCACTTCTCTGTCGAGTCATCATTGCCGTTTCTCCATTTTCCGTTTTCTTACCCTGACGATGGGCTTTATGGTCTTTAATCGTGCTCACGGTGGTTCTGCTATTTTCGCAAGCTCGTCGCTGGACTCCGCAGTCTACAAGGTCGCATATCCAGCGTTTCGGTGATGATCACATGACCTCTGCCGTTCCCACATGTTTCGACCCTGGTGTCCGCGATGGCCTTTTCCGGTCTCACCTCCCTGATGGTTGATCATGAAGCCAGTCGGGTGGCGTTACAGTGGTGAACGATAGCTTCTGCTGCTATATGATTTCTCCAATTGACAAGAAGCATTTTCAACCCTCATACGTTCTCATCAACAGTCCTGTCTCATTGCACTACAATCAATCCTATCAAAAAACGTCCTTTATTCTGTAGAAGCAGTTTTTTTGTCCTACGTTTTGTTTTTTTTTTAAGAGGGGGTGCGCTGAACTCTGCCCTCGTTTTAATGGTAGGAGTTTTTATTCGCGGCTTCCTCCTTAGTTCACCATGCGTTTTCAGGGAGTGTTGACTACTATTTTACAATGACGATATTTTGGTGGGTATTAATTTTATCTGCCAACAGTACAAAAGGCTCCCGCTGCCTATGTGGTTGTTCACGAAGGGCAGCACTGATCAACTTTGTATTAATTTTTCCACAGTACTAAGTTTGCAATGATGAAGCCCTTCGCACCTTATATATAAAATTTATTTATTTAAACTGATTAACCCTTTTGTTTTACTCAGTTAAATATGCCTTGCATAGAATGACGCAACTTTTAAATAACTTTGAACAAGCAAATGCTTTTATCCACAGGCGACTTTGTTCTTATTTGCTAGTTCTTAACCGTTGGGATAGTCCTATCTCACGTTCTTAGAAAGACTATATCGTATCCCACAAAGTCTTACAGAACAAGCCATAACGAAGATTTTGAAGAATAAAAAATCCAGCGCAACGAGGTAGAAAGTTGAATGTAAAGGACGACGGGACTTTCAGAATGATTTAATTCATCCAGTTGTCAGAAATCCAAAGTTGCTACACATCTTCTTAAGGGAGAGCACAGGAAACAGGACCCCAATTCCTGTTGCGCAAAATGATGACGGTTTTGAAATTTTAGACTGTAAAAACACAATAGAGCATTTTGCTGAGTTCTTTTAATAATAAGAATAATTTGTATATTTAAGGCCGAAGGGGCCCTGTCGTTACAAACTTAGTGCTATCGTGAAAATAAAAATAATGATGATAAGCAGTGAACTCTTATAAAATAATTGTCATCGGCAGTAAAAAAACTCCTAGATCAGTGGATGAGTTCAGCGGGCCACGGTGTTCAAAAAAACTTTAGGAGAAAAAACTGCCTTAATAGGTAAAAGGGTTTGATGTGGTTAGTTTGGGACCTGATGTTGAGGGTTCGGGACGTTTATGGTCATGGGAAAAAATAATATTTCGTTGAGTTAAGAAGGGGTCATCCGGAAGGCTGGAAAGTGCTGGATTGGCACGTGTATGTGGAGTCGTGGATAAATGCATTGGCAATATGCCGGGTGGTGGTTGTTCAGTTGAGGCTGTCGAAGGAGGATGGGTATAAGCCACCTTCAGACGATCGACTGAAACCACGTCGGTGCGGCTGTCCCGAGCAATCGTAAAATGCTTGTCCGCGCGAGATAGTACCTTATATGGTCCGTCGTAGGGTTGTTGTAAT